>OX578150.1:72120616-72749181 GCA_951213105.1 Amaurobius ferox
GGCTTCCAGTGTTTATGGATTGTAATTTTTGTACCAAATTTCATTCGAATCGATCCATTCGTTCGTCAGTTATCGTCTCCACAGGCTCACTGACACACACACACAGACATCACTTCAAAAATTATCGATTCGTGATCAGGGATGCTTAAAACATGCTCTCCCATCAAAAACTCGAATTCGAATTTTCGACCCCGTCACAATACTTTCCTTATACATTATTGTATATAAGGAAAGTAATAAACTCGTAATGTCATTTAATGTTTTAATACGTGAAATATAGTCTGTAGTTGATTAAAATAATGTTTATAATTAAATAACAGATCACGTGATATATGTGGTTAAAGCTTATTACTACTGAAAAAAAAAATATCACCACTTTTCTTAGACCATTTTTTACGCACTTTTTTTTTAAATTTTCGATGTAGACAACAGTAAAAATAATAGCAACAATAATTGTCGAACATTTGAAAATCATACATCGCACAAAAAAATTGAAATCGTAGAATTGTTTCAGTTATATTTTTTCTGGTATATAAATACCATCTATATCAAAAATATAATGTTCAATTTTTAATAGACTATCGCTACAGGCCTCCATTTATCAATCGCAGAACATCCACAAAGTGAAATAGCTTTTATTTTAGAGCAATTACTACTTCTCCAACCATTTTTATGGGAGGATTAATTAAGAGTTTCAGTAGAGTTCCTTGACGAGTTTTATCAGAGCAATCTCTATTTCAGACAGTTTATATATATATATATATATCCTGAGTTCGGTAGAAGAAAGGATTGTTTTTACTTTGCCTGCAACAGATCTAATTGCTCGAAAACGCTTTATTAATTTCGTAATTATTGAATTAAGTTTTAGAGTATGGGTATTTCCTGAAACTATTCAATGACACTCTAGTAAGAATGGCTAAAGAAAATACTAGACTCTGAGGGAGAAAAAAAAAATTGGTCTGCAATGATTATCTGGTACGTATTATAAGCAGCAGACGATATTTCTGATGTATTTTTACTTTCCCTATATTACATAGTATAATGTATAGGGTATTGTGACGGAGGTGAAAATTCGAAATTAGGATTTCAGCGGAAGAACACGTTTCAAGTATCCCTGGAGTAGAATTGAACGTTTTGGAGGTGATATGCGTGGGTGGGTGTCCTTGAGAATGTGGAAGCGATATCTCATGAACGAATGGAGCGTTTCGAACAAAATTTGGTACAAATATTACAGTTGGTGAGTACTGGAAGCCTGTTGATTTTAAACGCAATCAAATGTTCGTAACCCCCGAATTTTCAAAGGAAATTAAAAAAAAAATTATATTAAAAAGTCAGAGACTTTAATAATGTTACTTAAAGGATTATTTCTTATGTAATTTTTCATATGAAAACGAATGTAGAACGCTAACATGAACAGTCCCAAGATATTGCGCGTGTTCTTAATAAATTTATCATAAATATTAGAAAAAATTAAAAAGAGTATTACCTATCGTGAAATATGTTCACTTTTTATGTAATATTATTCTACAAATTTGTCGTTTGTGGCTCTAGTTCATTCCATTCGCGAGAGAAAATATTTATGTAATAGTTTTGTATTTTTACGACTAAAACTTTGTTAATTGTCCTTTATATATAAGAAACTCTTTTTTTCTCTGTCGGTACTCATTCAGCTAAACATAGCGAACCTGACGTTTTGTCGCCCGAGATTGAAGAAAATAAAATCAAACTTAGGAAAATATCACTAAATTGGCGAAAATGACGCCAAATTGATGAATTATTAAAATATTTTAATATATGGACTATATTTCTTATTGCTGATGCTATCAATATTGATAATTGTCAGTTTAGCTCAATATCTTGGAAAGAACATAAGAATAGACTATAAGAATAACCCATTTCTCGGTCCGTACGCCCGTCTGTCCGTAACTCTTAACGAGGCATTCAGTGGGATTTCGTCAACTTAACGACTATTTTAAATGTTACCAAAGGGACAAAAATGTTACCAAATTGATTAAAAAAATGACGTCAAATGGGAAGTAATATTTCGAAATTCAGATTTTCGTCATATGACGGGCATACCTTCTATATAAAATATGCTTTTCTCCCCATTTGTCTGTAACACTTGCTGACGCATTTGACGAACTTGGCGAATAAGCTAGCGACACATCGCCAATTTGACGATATTTCACCCCAGATTGGCGAAAATATCGTCAAAATTGCAAGACGCTAAATTAATGAATTAATTATTAAAATATTTTAATACATGAACCATATCGCTTATTGAGGATGCAATCAATATTGATAATTTTTTATTTAGAGTTGCGCGAAATATTACAGTTAATGGGATACTACTACGAAATAATTTTATATGTTGTCATCCGGAAAAGCGCCCAATGTGCAATTCAATGTTAAAAACTTCGTGCTGTGGATATTATATATCATGTTTTCACCGTGAAAGAAGTAAATTAATTGCATTATATAGGGAAAGTCGTCTGCTGCCCACATCAGATTTTTGAGAGTATATTAGAGACATGAAACTGAATAAGTTGTACTATTTCAATTTCTCGCTACATTATACGTTTTAAAATTTAATGTGCGTGACATATCGAAACCACCCTGTGCAAAAGCTTGAAAATTAAATTTGGATGTATTGAATGAATAATTGCGTTTCTATACTCGTCATTTTGAACTTACAATTCATAACTCTTCTTACAATTCATTCTATCTTTGACATCAAAAGTGTGAAAACGATATATTACGCCATTCGTTTTAAAATCGATTTTCATCAACACATGTTTTCGCGTGTTCCTTGCGATACCTCCGCGCCAGTTGAATATGGAATATGAACTAAAGTGATTTATCGTTTCTCTATCGCACCTGGCCACCAGTGAAGGTCTTGCATGCAAGGAAACTAATTGTGACCCAAAGCTTAATTACTCAGTTTATCGTAATTTACCGCTGGACAAGTATTTTGCAGTTAGTTGGGTTCAATTACGTTGGAAACTGGCCGTTTTGAAGTTTTATGGACTTTGCTTTTGCAAGTGTTTCTGAATTCAGCAAGTGTTTCTGAATTCAATTAAGTGTGATCGCTTTGCTTAATGCAGTGAAATCTCGTTATAACACCACCCTGTGGAACAGGTATTTTCTGACGTAATCAGTGGAATTACTTCAGTAAAACTTAAAATAGTATTATCGACTTACCGGCTGCTAAAAAATGATTAGAAATATTGTTTACCATAGTAGTTTTTACTTCATATTCCCCCCCCCCCCCCCCCTCTGATTGGAAATGTTTTGTTGGAATTTCAACCACCATTTTTGCAGGTGTTGCCATATGCTAAAACTAATCCTTACATTCCGTTTTTTTTAATTAATTGCAGACGAGAATACTTCTTCATTGCTGCTATAGTTCAAGACAGCCGCATGAACAAGCCCGACTTACAGGTGACTGTGCCCAAACCTGGTGGTTTTAGTGTGCTCCCATCGGTGATCATTATCATGTTTCATATAGTCAATTATAAACATTGTCAACACATTCCCAGTTAATTGGGTTCCTCTAAAATGTAGGTGTCCATAGTCTTAGGTCCGTAATCCCGTGCATAAATTGGGTCCTGCGCATCAGTACTACTGAGGTATTATTATATAAGGTAAAAATGTTTAAACTGAGATAGCGCCACCTATAGGTGTTTAAAGGAAAATGCAGTTTTTTTTCTCTACACAATGACTGGGTAATGACATTTGAAAGTCGCGTGCACGTCTAATTTTAATCCCTTTTTTATCGTATTCATACCACCATACATTATCGTATATATGCCACTATATACATTATCGTACATATGCCCTTATACTATTACTACCATTATGTATATATGCCATTATATTTAAGTGGGTCGTGATCGGTCTATACGAGGGGGGGGGGGGGGGGGGGCTGAACGAGTAGGTAATCAATGTACATGATTTCAAATGTTAATTTTTTGGATGATTTATAAAATAAAAAATATTTGCATCCTGAAGACAATAACAAAGGTACGAAGGAGACACGTTAATAATGAAGGGTGGTCAGATTACCTGCTGAGCCCGGACCTGAGAAGCAGCCGGGGGGGAAAGCCGTTCGATCACTTCGGATTTTTCAAAACTAACAGAAGATAAAGTTAATAGTAGAACTTGAGCTCTATAGAAAAAGGCCTTTTCATTGGCCGTCCATTGTAGCGCCTTGGATCGTAAAAGTGTTGATAAGAACATTTCTGAGTCGATGGCCATCTAAATTGGAATCGAAACGTTCTGGGAAACAGAAAGCTGTCTATGCAGAAAATTTAGAAGAATTTGAAAGCAAGTATGAACAATGAATCGAAATGAACGCTTATGAAAAAGTTAACGTTGAAGATTGTAAACAGTCATATGGAGAAGGTTGTTGTTGAGATCCAGACCGTCCGACCTACCAGAAAGGTGTACGGTAACTGTTTGGACGGCCGGGAAGTGCCACCCAATTTAGATCGGAACCCAGTGGGGGAGGTATCCACAGAGACCGTTCCCTCCTTCCCCTACCACCAACCTCTCGGAAGGACTTACGGACCCACATGTTTAACGTGATCGTACTCCGCATGAACACGGCGGCAGTTGTGACAGCGTGCAGAACCAGCGCGCAAACCACCGAGCTGCCGCGCCCGAAATGTGCCAACAGCACGCGGTGTTCCCAGGTGGTCCATATGGAGAAGGTTGTTGTTGTTACCCAGACCGTCCGACCTACCAGAAAGGAGTAAGGTAATATGGAGAAGGTGAAAAACCAATTGATTTATTGAAATCCGATATGCGCTTCAGCAAAAATTTAGAGGAGTAGACGGTGTCTGCCTCTCACAGCCTTGGTAGTTCCTAAATAGATGGCTTCTCCTGAAACGAAATGGTATCTGGTGTGAGGCATGCTTAAAACAAACTTCTGAACTATGTTAAATATTTGTAATGTTTCTTTTATTTTTCCATTTCTAATTGCTGCGTTTCATCCCCAGGTTTGACTACCAGGTGCTGCTGTCCAACTCGACTTTTTGTCTGGTGCCTCGAGGCCGGCGCTTAGGCTCCTTCCGATTCCTGGAGTCCCTCCAGGCCGGTTGTGTGCCCGTCCTGCTCAGCAACGGCTGGGAGCTGCCATTTGCGGACGTCCTTGACTGGAGTAGGGCTGCTGTACTTGCAGATGAGAGGCTACTGCTGCAGGTGAGAACAAGTATAATTATCATTTGCATATTAATTTATTGGTTTGGCTTCTACATCTTCGAAATCACTTTCTGGCCGGGGGGGGGGGGGGGGGCGAGTTTTTATTTGACCTATATACATATATCTAAATGCTGTAACATAAAAAGAAACTAGGTTGACGTAAAATGCCTCCAGGGGGTGTTGAAGGCCCAGACCAGACGGCCAACCATAGGGCTTATGGCAGTTTTATGTGTGGCCGGTCTCCAGGGGGTGTGTGCGAATACTCGTATCCATGCCTGAAAGAAACACTGTTCGAAACGACCCTCTAGTTCTGTGTCAGATCTAGTCAATAAGAGTTTTGCCGATCGTAGATACTTTTACAATTACCTTCATTATACAATTATAAAATATTTGCACCTAGGCAGTGAGATATTTGTAACTACCTACATTAATAATTTGCTTTTTTCCCATATACTTAATACATTAATATTTTCCAGTATTTTTATACGCGTATAGGGCATTGGTCCTCAAATCCTGACCTGAAATTAATGTTATAAGGTACAGAGTAAGAAAAAGTTATATATCATAAATGCTCTTTTAGTGCGGGTACCATTATATTTTATGAATAGCATGTTTCTTTTTCCTGAATATCGAGAAATTGAAGTATAATTGGAAACGTTATGAAAATACTTTTTGCCCAAGATTGGGCTTGTTCCTACGTTGGGCTTAGTCCAGTGGATCAGGTTGAGCCTGGTTTTTTAGTAGTTTTGGAAAAGGCTGGATTTCAGACTTTTTAAAAAATTCAGGTGGAGCCGGACGTATTCAAATTTTACTATATTACTATTTTTATTAAAATTTTCAGAATACATTTTGCTGATTTCAGCCGTATAAAGATAAATACTTAACAACTCAACTTTTACATTTTTCTATGCACAGAAATAGCACAAGACTATATAAGCAAAAAAAGTGCTTAACTAATCATCCATCACCATTAATAGACTATCGTGCTATCGTTCCGCAGTTATTGCTGCATGCCACTGTGGCATAAATTAGCGTTAGATGATCATTGAACACAAAACTTATTGAGGGAGAAAATATTTGAATTTTTCTGGTAGAAGTATTCTATGTTTGAATTCAATAGCGATTGGGGGCGTTTTTAGCCCCGCCCATCATTATCAAAATACGAAGCGCACAGGAATATAGAATAGCGACAGCTGACATATATGTAACAAGGCGTTGTATAGAAAGTTGTAAAGAAGCAAGAAAGTTCTTAACTGATCAGGCATCTCCATCCAGGGACCATGGTTATCTTCCTCATTGCTTTTGGTCATGGATGGTGTATACCAAGCATGTCAAACTCAATGGCTAACACGGGCCAAATGAAGAAGGTCTAAGTTTATGTGGGGCGCGAAAAAAAACCCTTCAATTTTTATAGAGAAGTAGGTTTATTTCGAAAAGTACAGTATATATATATATATATATATATATATACACAAATCTGAGACAGTGGTAAAATCAATGTATTTTTCCTGACACTTGGCATCTCTTCTCTGCTACTATCTTTTCTAATTCTTGGGAAATCTTGTTCGCAGTGGCTACTTTCAAAACTGAACCAAGGTGAATGTCAGTAATTCTTGATCTGACAGGTGACTTATTTCCTTTCATGAGTGTAAATAATTGCTCGCACCGATAAGTACTTCTAAACATGGAAATAATTTCAGATGTGAATTTTCGAGTGTTTTCAAACCTGGCTGGCAAATATTTGTAAAATTCAGGCACACCAACTTTACTGAATTTTGCCTTCAAATCTGTATAGCACGGGATCTTGATAACCGCCATTTGCATATGATTAGGTACAAATTCTATATTTATCGAGAAAAATCGAAGAAAACAAAAAAACTTGTCAGTCAAAAATTTAAAATCTGCAAACCTTGTTTCAAATTCAGTTCTAAGGCTTAAAATTTTTCCTGCGTATTTTTGATACCATGCAATTTTACCTAAACTTGATATGTTGTATGTCGGAAAGTGCTTCAAATCTTCATTTCTAAACTGTGTTTCCCAAAGAGCTATCTTACATTTAAATGCTTTAACTTGGTCACACATTTTCGTAATGATCTAATCTTTTCCCTGCAGTTTTAAATTTAAATCGGATAAGTGTTTTGTTATCTCAACCAAGAAGGATAAATGTTGCAACCATACTGGATCAAAAAAGAAGGCCGTGTCTTGATTTTTCGTTATTAAAAGCTGACATATTTCTTCTTTGAAGTCCCAGAATTGTTTAAGAACCTTGGAACAGGATAGCCAACGTACCTCGGTACAGTAGGACAACCCGGAATATTCGCTTTCTAATTCACTTAATAAAACAGAGAACTGTCGCTGATTTAAGCCTCGAGATCTTATAAAATTGATAATTTTTTTATAGGTGTCAACACATTTTCCATCTTTATTACCTTCGTACATAATACTTTATGATGAATCTTGGAACCATCATATTTTTCACTTTGTTTTTTTCGCAGTAGTGCTACGAAACCGTAGGTTTTTCCGATCATTGAAGGCGCTCCATCTGTTGCTACAGAAGTCAATTTAGACAGAGGTAGATTCTATTTTTGAAATAGTTCATAGACACAATTAAAATATCTTGTCCTGTCGTAGTGCTACGCATCGGTACTAGTTCCAATAATTCCTCAAAAATGTTGAAATCCTTGTCGCAAGCACGAAGAAATACAGCTCACTGAGCTACGCCTCCAATGTCTGTACTCTCGTCACAGGCAATGGAAAAAGCTTCGAAACTGGATAATTTTGCATAGGGGGGGGATCCAATTAATCATTTCTCTATCTGAAGCTGTGAAACATGATTTTGTAATATAAACAAACAGAGCACTTCTCATAACCTCTGCCATTTTATAATTGAGTTTCCGTTCTCGCTTTGATTTTAGCTTAATGATTTCGTTGGTGAATCATAGGGATATAAGAGAGTATTTTTTTTTAAGTTTGGGTTTTAGAGGAATGTGTGGCAGTGAAATTATTAGGTTATTTCGAATAAAAGAATGGCTGCGTCAAGACGTTTTCTTTCTGTTAAATATGTATAATTAGAAAAACAAAATTTAAGCTATGAAAATTTTATCAAAACTTTTTACAAATACTGTTATGTTATATAGACTGGCCCGCAAAGATATTCGTTGTGGGCCGCGAGTTTCACATGCTTGGTGTATACGATGATGTGAGCAATGATTTTGAGTTTTTTTGCACTTTCTTGCTTTTATGCAACAGCCTTTTGTAGGACAATAACCGCTTCATCGTATACAAGATCAGTTTGGCACATTTGGATAAACATTTCTGATCGAGATTTAAGTGTTGTCGGACAGAAAACTCGTCATACATAGCCCCGCCCATTCTTCTGTGCCTCGATCATTAATATTTCTTTGGCTGCGAACTGGGACTCTTTCATCTCGCTTGGTTACCTGTTTAGCTGGTTGGTTTTGGGTCGGAGATTTTTTATTTTTCAGGTTGTGGATCGGGTTTTCTTGACTTTTTCAGGCTGCGGGTCTGGTTGAAGTTTCTAACAGCAAAAATTATTTTTAAGAGAACTTTTAATTACCTTACCAGTTTCTTTTTTTAATATGAGTAACTGAATAAATGCATAAACTGGGGTTACAAACTGTAAACCGTACAAAATTGTGCATACGTGTTAGATATTTAAATCTATATAGAATTTAGGCCACACGCTGCGGATTCGGGTCGCGAAATTTCTTTGTTACGGGTTCGGGTAGGGTTGCGGGTCAATAATTTTCTTTGTTGCGAATCTGACCCGCGCAGGTCTGTAATTCGAACACTGGTACTGTCGGCTCTGGTCGAGTAAAGGTCTGAAATTTGGATATATGCAGACCTCTAATTAGCATCTCTCTCGGTAAATGTCAGAATTCTCGGCCAAATTGGCGCTACCGTGCCAAAATCTGGTAACCGCCTTTTCCTATTCATGCATAGCACGAGATGGAGTGTCGTTTTCCCCCAGGGTCCCGTAATCTGGGAGGCTGCCTCCTTAATTGAGTAATCGATGGGACAAGGACTCCGAAATGTTTTATGGTTACGGTGCGATATTGAAAAGCTAGCTTTATCGTGGAACTCACTTTCTCTATTGTCTTGGTAGTTAGAAAGAAAGGGAAAGAAAAGAAAATTAACCATGGTTATTAGTAAAGTTGAGTTTATTTTGAGAAGGAAAAATAAAGGAAGTTTTGTTTCTTACAAAAAAAAAAAAAAGGTGCTGTTCTAACAAAACAGAAAATGTGAAAGAAAGTACCCATTTATTTTGTTATTAAACCTTTTTATTAATTATGGACAAATATTTTCTGCGAATACTGGAATAATTATGGAAGAAATTTGAATGCCTCTATTATCGCGTTATATTTAACAGCAGTTCTGGAATACTAGGGTAGTCTAGAAGAAGGTATTCAAAAGTAACTAGAAGAATGTGTGTTTCCACCAAATGAATATATTTTCAACATACTGGAAAAATAAGTCTGTGTCCTCGCTTGAAGGAATTACTTCAAGTATTTCATGTCACCATCAACTGTTTTTGAAGAGCGACTCTTCAACATCTCTGGTTTAATATGAGACAAGAAAAGCAGACTACAACCAGAACGTGTTCGAGTGCTTGTTTTCTTAAATAAAAATCAACAGTAGGATAGAAATATTTACAATTATTCATCTACCTAAAATTTAAAGAAAATACCTACTATAAGATAATTAAAAATCAAAAGTCAATGTTTCATTTCCAAATTAATGTGGTTTTATTACATGTTTTATACTGTGTTATTTTATTTTTTAATTAATTTATTAACAATTAATAATATTTAATAAATGCAAGTATGATTTAATAACAATTTTAAATCACTATTCGAATATTCGAGACCCAGCAACGATTTTACCTATCCCACCGTGTACAAAAGGATGCATTGCATGTGGCAAAACTTTGCGGTGTCAACGGAGATCCTTGAGTCTGGCAGTCCCCTCAGGTGGCCTTCGCCCTGGGCGTAGTTTTGAAATAGCCTAAAATTGGCATCTAAATGCCCCATCGAGTACATGGATGAAATTGGTGTCAAATGATAGGTTTTAACGCCCCATTAGCGGAGTTATGAGTCTGGCAGTCGTTACTGATGGCAGGCGGCATGCTAGATGCCTCAAAAGTCGATATTTTGCAAATTTAAACATCTATACTTCAAAAACTTGCGGGTAGAATTTAATAAAATATTATATTTGGAGGTTTTAAAATATGTGCATTAAGATTATGTAAAATAATAATAATAATATGTTATAATTCCTTTTTTTTTCTAGATCAAAATTTATTTTTTTTTAAATTAAAAATATTAAAATGTAAAACTTTTAACTAAGATTTCATTTAGGTTATGCAACTACATATTCAAAAGTAAAAGCGATATCAATATATATTTTAGTGAGATATAGCTGAAAATCTTTTGGTACAAATTAACATGGAAACAGACTAAACTTTTATTGCCAATTGTTAGAAAAATTTCCATCGCAAGAAAACGATTTTTTTGTGTGTGTGTTATTTAATGTATGTAACAAATCGATTGGTGTATAAAAACATAATTTTCGCTCAACTTATTTTGTATATTTTGTACCAACTCGACCCACTTACTACATGGACGAAACTTACGTCACTCATTAACTTTATACAAGAGAAATGTGAATTTACAAGTTTTACATCCATCCGAGGTGGCATATTTGATGCCAAGCGACAGAAATATCGGATTTTCTAAAGCGCACATAACAGCATGAAATCGCACCTTTAAATCCTTATTAATCGCGTAGTAATGCTTTTCGTTTACACTTCTTACAACCTTTTAATTAACTTCAAACGGGATATATATGTATATTTGTCGCGTTTCAAATCTTTGAAGTTCAACCAGGTTTCACTAATGGTGACCTTTGAAATTACGTTCAGTCGATAAATGAAAAGTAAACTGCATATTCAATATAATTTAAAATAACTGTCTAAGTTATTATGTGCAGTTGAACCCAATTTAAAGAATTGTGAAAGAAAGAATACGAATTTGTGTCTGTAAAGAAAGTCATATGCTGTCCACATCAGATTTTTTTTTATATTCTTATGCTTTGATTTATTATGACTAAATAATATCTAACACCATTTACCCCTCCACGCCATTACCGACCTTTCTTCTTCACAGACCATAAACAAAATTGAAAATATGTCTATTTACATGTGTGTTTATCTCATCATCACGGGAGAATGGTTGCACCGAATTAAATAAAATTTTCGGCATAGATTTGGAATAGCCCCGCTTAAAATTTAATTCATATTTTGAGTTTCTAAGATCATGGGTTATCGAGATATTTATAAAAAAACGCACTATTAAACCTTCCATAAGGATATAGTATTATGCAGACGATATATTTCAACCAGTTTATTTGAAGAAAATTGTATGTTGCTTAGCAATTTATTTATATCCAAAGTGTTTATGCGGCAGACGATTTTTATTAAATGTTTTCCGATTTAAATAATAAGGAAATGTATATAAAAAACATTTTATGAAATTGCATTTTTGACTGGATTCACTTACGGCTTTTAGGTTTAAAGATTACAGGAATTATTGATATTTTCAATTTATTATGTCATTTTTTTTATTTTGGTAAAGCTATGTAAAACTCATTGTAGTACGGGTAATCTTCTACTAATACACAAGTATATCTTGTAATCTACGAGAATATATGTAGTACTAGTATATCTTCCCATACAATTTTAGCGCTTTCATTTTGGCATATATTGATTCAATTTCGTAATTTTTATAAATTTGTTTATAATCGCAACCAGGTTGCTTTAGTCTTCACATCTGCCTGTGAAGATAATTTTGTATAGCGAGAACAGAGACTCAACTTCTTTTTAGGAGCATTAATATCTTCTGCCCTATCCGCGCTTTGTTAACTTTCGCGGCACACGTTTTTCGCCGAAATTCCTCTTCAAACAGTTGCGAAATATTTTCTGATAGATAAAATGCAATGCTTAGATTATATTAAAACTAAATTTAATACCAAATAAAACATAGAATATATTTTTTATTTTAATTCAAAATATGTTTGGTGCTGCCATCTGTTGTCCTAATTTAATTCATACCGACTATTTTTATTTTTTAATGAACATTTTTAAATGTCTATTCCTTCTAATACGCTATTAAATAGAACAACAGATCATATACAATAATGCCACAATCACGGAAACGTAATTGAACTTGGAGACAAAGGAACTTGAAAACAAAGCTGCAGTCCTCAGTGATGTACATTCAGATCCCTTATCAAATTTATAGAATGAGAAATTACCTTTCCGTGATTGTGGCATTATTATATATGATATGTTGTTGTATTTAACACTGTATTAGAAGGAATAGATATTTAAAAATGTTCATTAAAAAATAAAAATTATCAGTATGAATTAAATTACGACAACAGATGGCACCGGCCATCCAAACGGTTGCTCTAAGTCCTTGGACGAGCCGGATGGTCTGGGCTTTCGACAACAGATGGCAGCACCAAAAACATTTTTAATTAAATTAAAAAATATATTCTATGTTTTATTGGGTATTAAATTTAGTTTTAATATAATCTAAGCATTGCATTTTATTTTTCAGAAAATATTTCGCAACTGTTTGAGCAGAATTTCGGCGAAAAATGTGTGCCGCGAAAGTTAACAAACCGCGTATAGGGCGCAGAAGATTTACTGCTGCTCACTCTTAAATATTTTAATAGAATGTTTGAATTTAATAATGTGATATAGAATAGTATAGCAATTTGCACATGATTGTGAATTTTAAGTTTCTTCATACGGAATATATAATATGATGTATATATCCCGTACGAAGAATGAGGATCGTCCACAATAAAATATGCATTTTTGAAATTCTCTTCTCAATTTTCAACTGTGGAAGCTAATTGAAATAAATGCCAGCTGCTGGCTTATATCTTAATGCTCAAATTTTCGCCTATCCCCCGAGAAGAGATACTGACTCTAATACATTCTAAATCCCACAAATGCGCATTTTGAACGACGGAAAGCATTTTATCACATTTTTACGTCAGCTCGGCTGATATTTATTATTCGTGGCAGATTTTGGAATCGCTAATATCGCCGCAGATTGTGACTAATGACAGTTTGAATATACATTTTGACGGGCTGTTTCTGAGGTGGAACGTTAAATATAAAACGAAGCATAAGCGCATTTCATTCCGCGAGGTTTGAAATATATATTTGGTACATCTGCAATATATTTTTCGTGAAAGGCAATATTGGTTTCATTGGATGTTAATTTTTACGCTTTTACACGACTTTGCTAGATGATTAACTTTGTAATTCAGTAGTGTTTGAATGTTAATTTATTAACTACACTTTTTCAGAAAGCTCAAGTTAATGATAGTAGTTAAACAGATAATTTTGCATTAGTATGTAAGCGGATAGCAAAAAATATGTGGACCGGTTTCTCACTTTATAAAACTCTTCAGCATAAAGTAGCCGATAACAGCACTGGTGGCAAGGAAACTTGCAATGTACTGCAATTTTGCTAGCTTTTGTTTGACGAGTTAAGTCAATGATTATACAGTCAATTATTTTTTCAGTTAATCTTTTCTCAAGTTTAGGACAGAAGATTGCAAAAGCAATGGAGCGTAGCGTAACCTTGATTTATTGAACATAATTAATTGTTTCGATTGGCTGCACATTTTGATATTGCAATCTGCTCTACGTAGCACTTCAATGTTCCTTTTTGTAATACTTAGTGGTTGAATGCGTAATAAAGTAAAAATAGGATTTATGAGCTACAATTATTAGTACAACGACAGACTAGTTTTTCACTTTCGTTTTGCATTATATTATTATACATAGGTCGAAGAAAGTCTTTAACGCAACCCAATAACTTTGTAAGGAAAAATACACGCGTGTACACTTTACAGTCCGTCACAAAAGTTTACGCACAGAATAAAGATATGCTCATAAAATTAAAAGGAAAAATACGAAATAAAATTTAACACTAAATAATCAATATGTAATCGAAATGAAATAAAATAAACCCATTACATTGCGTACAACACTAAAAATCTGATGTAGGCAGCACATAACTTTCCCTGCGGACTTATATCCACGTTCTCTTTATTTTAATTGAATTTAATTCACTTTTAATTCAATTTTCATTCTCATTTGGTAACTGGACTTATTTTCAAAGGTGGCGTAGAGAAAATACGAAAAAACTAAAATATCTCGAGAACGGCTAGTCATAGTGTAATGCGGTTGGTCTTATTCTTTTCTTCGTTAAAAATTACGTATAAAGCAAGCATTTAATGGATATATTTGAGCATGCGTAGTTTTTTTTTTTAAAGATTTTGACGATTTTTGCGGGCCATTTTGCAAAAAAAGGCAGGCTATTTTTTTCCGAATCGTATCAAAATCTAATCAGCACCAGGGTGACCCACAAGCGACTTACTAACGAATTTTGTGAAATTCGGTCCATTAGTTTTTCAGATAGAGTGGATACAGACTTTTGCGGGCCACTTTTGCAAAAAAAAAGGCGGGTTCTTTTATCCCTAGTCGTACCCAAAACTAATCAGCACCAGATTCGCCCACAAGTGGCTTACCAAATTTTATGAAAGTCGGTTAATTAGTTTTTCAGTTAGAGTGGATACAAAATCTGTACAGACACACACACAGACGTCACGCTAAAAATAGTTTTTTCGTATTTTAGAGGTCTCGAAACGCGTAGATCCGTCGAAAGCTCGAGTTGCGATTTTTGGCATGATTCCCAATACTTTCCTTATACATTACCATGTATTGCAGGGAAAGTAAAAAATCTGTTAAAAGTTACACGTTTTGAAAAGTTTGATGGGAAAAACACTTTCTCAAAAGTTTAAGCACTTTATGCAAATTTTGCAAACGCATGATGATGACGTTGCAATGACGGTTCTCCTGAGTGGTAGGAAAGCAAAGAGATAACTTTTGCTCGTGAATCAAAATGCCGTAGTCTTTGGAGTTTACGAAAGTGAAGATGTCAAGGATTTTAAAGTTCAAATCTGAAGGTAAGACTGTTAGTGAAATTGCTATTACTTTAAATCGATCAAAGCTTGGTATATATCAAGTACTTGCCAGGGACTGCCATTTCGATAGATAACCAAGGTGGGGACGGCCTCGTGTAACGAGTGTGCAGACAGATCGACGGATTCAGAGATTGGTGTCAACACAAAACATGTCCTTACGTCAACTAAAAAATAACCTCGGCGTAAAGGTATCAAAGGGCACAATACATAAACGGATCAGGGAATGCAGCAACATTGTTCTGAAGAAAATGGTTCTCAAACCATGTTTAAAACCTAGTCTTAAAAAGGACAGAATGAAATGGGCTGGAAAGTGCATGTCTTAGACAAATGGAGTTCAGTAAATATTCAGCGACGAGAAAAAAAATGGAATTTGAATGGCCCTGATGGCTAGAATTCTTATTAGCACGACCTCAGAAATGAGGAAAGGACCCTGTTCGGCAGACAACAGGGCGGTAAATATGTGATGGTTTGGGGGGCATTTGGCTTCAATGGTCCGACCTCCTTTGCCATTGTTCAAGGAAGACAAAATTCAATGAAGTATCAAGAAACACTTCGGCAACATTTGCTTCCATTCGGTGACCTTCTTGGTGGGTGTGAATGGGAATTTCAGCACGACAATGCCTCGATACACACCTCCAGTTCTACCAAACAATGGCTTTCAGAGCAAAATATCCGAGTTTTGGACTGGTCATCTTTGAGGCCAGACTTGAACCCTAGTGAGAATGTCTGGGGTATCTCAACCTGTCAAATTTACAACAATGGAAAGCAATATGACTGTGTTAAGGAACTTATATTGGCTATTGAGGAAGCATGGTACTCCCTGCAACCAGAAATATTTCAAAAATTGATTTTGTCAATGGAAACACGTTTGTTTGAAGTGATTACAAAACCATGAAAATACTACCAAAGTAACTTCATTATGTATGTTTTATATCAGAATTTTTTTGTACTGTGCTTAAACTTTTGAGACAGTCTATAACCGACTGTTTATTTTTTTTTATTTTGTATCAAAGTCATGATAAAAAAAAATATCTATACATTTTAATATGGATTATATAAAAGGATTTGTAGTATCTAGTGAACGAATAATGTCACTTTGTTTTATTTTGTATTATTTCTAATAATCCCCATTTTCCAGTTGTGCTTAAACTTATGAGACGGACTTTAGATCAATTTATATAGTAAAAAGACTATGCCCGATAGAATCAAAGTAATTGCAGCGCCCTATTATAAAGCTAGAATAACGAATTCTACAACAAAGTGAGATAGACGAAAAAATAAACAATAAAATTGCATAACATCATTTAATGAGTAGGAATTGGCACCAGGAATGAACGAAACGCGTATACGGCAGGCAATACCTGTTATGCAGCTGTGCCGACAGGGCTTCTAACACGGTGACACCTGCAATGCTCGCTAAAGTTCGCGCTAATATTCTTACTGAAATACAAATTTGCATTGTCTTTGATGGGGATTTTTTAAACCAACTTTGCAGTAGTTATTTGTATATCTAAGTGTTGTTTATTCTATCATTTGTAAATAGGACCATATAACCAGGTCCTTTGCGAATTCCTATTTTAATTCCTATTCCAGGTTACTCCAGGCCCTATTCACGATTCCAGGTGAATAGGACCATATTTATTTATAATGACTAAATACTATTTATCACCATTGACCTCTCGACCTTTCCCTTTCATAGAGATCCTGGTTATGTCCATGATCCACATCATGCATTTCAGAAATCGCCATTGAACTTATCGAATCTAAAAGTCATATTGTGTGAAATAAATGCTAACAATTTTATTGTTTATTCCTATTCATTAAGACAATATTATGCACCTTTTGTAATTTTTTTTTTCATCTATCTCATTTTGTTGTGAAGCTCGTTATCCTTACTTTTTAAATTCTCCGCTAGGGGCGCTGAAATAACTTTTTATTCGTTCGGGCATGGTAATATTGCAACAGATAGACCTAGCGTTGTTGTTGTTCTTGTTGTTGTTGAGACCCAGACCGTCCGACCTACCAGAAAGGTGTAAGGTAACTGAGATAGATAGACTTAGCGTGTAAACTCATTGACGTTTCCTTACAAAACAATTGCTTAAAGTCTCTCCTAGAAACACTGTATAGGGGTAGGAAAAATCTGATGTGGGCAGCAGATTCCCCTACAGACTCAAATTCGTGTTCTCTTTATTTCTTTAATAATTCATTAAATTGAGTTTAATTGCACAAAATAATACTGAGTTTGCACATTTAATTCAATTTTTGTTTTTATTTGGTAACTGGTCATGTTTTCAAAGGCGGCGTAAAAAAAATGTGAAAAACTGAAATATATATAGAACGGTGAGTTCGAGAGTAATGGGGTTGGTCTTACTTTTTTTCATCGTCAAAAATTACGTATTAAACAAGCATTTAATGGATACATTTGAACATAAGTAGCCTTTTATTTTAGATTTTGGCGGGTCATTTCGTAAAAAGAGACGGGTTCTTATTTTCCGAATTGTATCAAAATCTAATCAGCACCAGGGTTTTCCACAAGTGACTTATCTACCAAATTTTGTGAAATTTGGTCAATTAGTTTTTTTTAGCAAGAGTGGATGAGATTTTTGCGAGACATTTCGCAAAAAAGGCGGGTTCTTTTATCCCGAATCGTACCAAAATATAATCAGCTTACTGAGTACCTATAAACTGTTATGAAATTTTGTCCATTATTTTTTGAATTAGAGTGGGTATATATATATATTGCACAGGCATAGACACAGGTCACGCTAAAAACAGTTTTTTCGTGTTCTAGAGATCCCAAAACGTGTAGATCCGTCGAAAATTCGAGTTGCGATTTTCGACACGATTTCAATACTTTCCCTATACATTGCAACGAAAGTAAAATATTTAAATTTAATATATTAAATACCTTCACAATTTCGTTGAAAGATATATGAAGAGCGTCAGAAGGAGATAAATCGTGATTAATTATGGTATTGCTATGAAATACATTTTTCACAAAAATTTCTTTTTCAACCGCACATTTTCAAGATATACATATTGTTATGAAATAAGTATTTTAAACACTGCAAAACAAATTGCGTTTAACATGCATTGTGCAATTCAGCTTTTCATCCCAGAAACTGCCGTTTTAAACCAGTTTCCAAATTTTGCCGCTCGCCTTTATTAGACCCGAATCTGTGATATTAACAACTGGGAAAACTTGTCATGAATAATAAACAGCAACTAAGCTGATGTGAGAAAGTGATAAGAGGTTTTACTATCATTCAAAGTGTGCATTTGTTTGGTTGGAATGCATTAGAATATTTGCTTCTTTCTCAGATATAAATGGAGAAATGTGTGAATAAACAATTGTTTTCCTTATGTCAATGGAAATCAATGATAATTTTATATCGGTTTGGGAGAATTCAGCGGGTATTTGAAAATAGTAAAGAATATGTTAAGAGTATTAATGTTAGCTTATTGTTGCGAACGCGCAATTTCCCCCATTTGGCGCCTCCTCTTTAGACTGTCTCGGAGGCCAGGCGAAGAAAATACAGTGGATGACGTGAGCCCAGGATTACCAGGATTTCCCCAGTTAGAAGAAGGATCGCCAGATTTGGCTATTTATCACTAATTTGGCGACTTCAAGAATGTTTCAAAAACTTCACGAAATAACGATTAGTCTATATTGGCGAAAAATAAAATCCCAACACCAAGAAGAAATTAGTTTAGAGAAATGAAATTTGGGCAAAGCATTTGTATAGGTAACATATTTATTTGATTAAAGTTTCAAGATCACAGGTTAAAGTATGCGCGAGAAGATCCATTTCAAATGTGAAATGGTGGTACATTAATAACCGCTGTTGTCGCCACGATTTTAAATGCAAGCTTGCAAACGTGCATGCATTGTGTCGTACAGGTGCCGTATGTCATTTTGTGGGATGGAGTTCCATGCCTATTGCACTCGGTCAGTCAATTCAGCAACGGTTAATGCTGATTGTGATGAAGCTGGATTTGTCTTCCAATAATGTCCCATACGTGCTCGATGGGAGAAAGATCTGGTAATTTCGCAGGCCAAGGCAACATGTCGACACTCTGTAGAGCACGTTGGGTGACCGCAGCGGTAGGAGGATGAGCGTTATCCTATTCGAAAACACCCTCTTGAATACTGTTCGTGAATGGCAGCACAATCGGTTCAATCACCAGTCTGATGTACAAATTTGCTGTCAAGGTGCTTGGACTAACGACAAGAGTGCTCCTGCTGTCATAGGAAATGACTCCCCAGACCATAACTCCTTGTGTAGCTTCAGTGTGTCTACGCCGCAGACAGATTGGTTCCAAGCGCTCACCTGGCCTCCTACTTACCAACATACGACCATCACTGGCATCAAGACAGAAACGACTCTCATCTGAGTATACAACAGATCTCCACTCCACCCTCCAATGAGCTCTAGCTTGACACCACTGTCGTAGCAGATGGCAGTGATTCGGAGTTAGTGGTATGAACGCTACAGGCCGTCTGGCTCGGAGCTGTCCCTGAAGTAATTGATTTCTTACAGTTCGCTGTGTCACTCTAGGGCCAACAGAAGCTCTAATTGCTGCTGCAGATGCAGTACGATCCGCCACAGCCATGCCGCGAATACGACGGTCTTCCCTCTCAGTAGTGGCCCGTGTGCGGCTGGACCCCGGTCTTCTTGAGACAGTGCCTTCCCCTGACCACTGCTGCCAACAATCATGCACAGTGGGTACATCCCCTGCCAAGTCTTTCTGCAATATCGCGGAAAGAAAATCCACCTTCTCGTAGCCCTATTCTACGGCCTCGTTCAAACTCACTAAGCGGCTGATACTGCCTTATTCGTCTCCTTAAAGGCATTCTTGACTGAAACCTATCTCATAACGTCCAATCCGGACTATAAATAACGCTGACGAAGTTTACGTCGCGTATTTAAAGCAAACGTGATTTACATAATCATAGTGGCGCTATTAGCGCCACTCTTTTTCGTCTAACGCGAAATTTGAATAGGCGTCCTCTTTCATGTGCAAAAACGCGCCTCTCAAATTTCATTTATCTAGCACAACTCCTTGGTGTTGGGATTTTATTTTCCGCCAGTGTATAATTATGCAAATTTCTACAGAGAGATTTCCAGAAGTTTCTATAGATAGACTATAAAAAGGACTCATCACTCCTTTGGAGTTCAGTTGACGAGCTAAAGTGGACTGTAACTTTTGTCAGTGTTTTGAGAATATTATTACTTATTTTGTAGAATTAGTGGAGCATTAAAGTGATTAGTGGAGCATTTAAATGCTGTTTGATTGTATATTATTCCTGTTTACTTTGTGCTTCTGAATAAACGTAAGTTATCCAGAAACTTGGACTCGTTCTTGTATCCTGAGTATACATCCACGATTCTAGAGGATACATATCGTAATACTGGTGTATAAGCCAAAAGGAGATAAATTGTGATTAATTATTGTATCGCGATAAAGTACATTTTTCACAAAAATTTCTTATTCAACAGCTTATTTTCAAGAAATGCACATTGTTATGAAATAAATATTTTAAACACTGCAAAACAAATTGCGTTTAACATGCATTGTGCAATTCAGCTTTTCATCCCAGAAAGGACCGTTTTAAACATGTTTCCGAATTTTGTCGCTCGCCTTTATTAGACCCGAATCTGTGATATTAGCAACTGGAAAACTTGTCATGAATAATAAACAGCAACTAAGCTGACGTGAGAAAGTGATAAGAGGCTTTACTATCATTCAAAGTGTGCATTTATTTGGTTGGAATGCATTAGAATATTTGCTTCTCTCTCAGATATAAATGGAGGAATGTGTGAATAAACATTTGCTTTCCTAATGTCAATAGAAATCAATGATATTTTTATATTTGTTTGGGAGAATTCAGCGGGTGTTTGAAAATAGTAAAGAATATGTTAAGAGTATTAAGTTAGTTTATTGTTGTGAACGCGCAATTGTCCCCATTTGGCGCCTCCTCTTTAGTTTGTCTCAGAGGCCAGGCGAAGAAAATACAGTGGATGGCGTGAGCCCAGGATTTCCCCAATTAAAAGAAGGATTGCCAGATTTGGCGATTTATCACTAATTTGGCGACTTCCGGAATGTTTCAAAAATTTCAGGAAATAACGATTAGACTAGGAGATATTATATAATTATGCAAATTTCTACAGAGAGATTTCCAGAAGTTTCTATAGATAGACTATTTTTTTCCCAATGGCCAGGCACTAGACTTACATCTTTTTGCTCTATGTACGGCCGAAATCGTGAACCATTTAGCCGTCCAGGGACGTTGCCCCAGGCGCACCAGAGGGGGGCGGAACACACTGCGCCCACAACACACAACATCCATGTCTTACGTGGGACTTGAACCCACAACGTGGCGGCCGATCAATCGCTGGAAACGCTCGCCTTGACCATTCGGCTACCACGTCGACTATAGATAGACTATAAAAAGGACTCATCACTCCTTTGGAGTTCAGTTGACGAGCTACAACGGACTGTAACTTTTTCAGTGTTTTGAAAATATTATTACTTATTTTGTAGGATTAGTGGACCATTAAAGTGATTAGTGGCGCTATTTTGTATCGCGATAAAGTACATTTTTCACAAACATTTCTTATTCAACCGCTCATTTTCAAGAAATGCATATTGTTATGAATTAAATATTTTGAACACCGCAAAACAAATTGCGTTTAACATGCATTGTACAATTCAGCTTTTCATCCCAGAAATGACTGTTTTAAACGTGTTTCCGAATTTTGTCGCTCGCCTTTATTAGACCCGAATCTGTGATATTAGCAACTGGAAAACTTGTCATGAATAATAAACAGCAACTAAGCTGACGTGAGAAAGTGATAAGCGGCTTACTGTCGTTCAAAGTGTGCATTTGTTCGATTGGAATGCAATAGAATGCTTCTCTCTCCGATATAAATGGAGAAATGTGTGAATAAGCGCTTGTTTCGCGTATGTCAATGGAAATCTGTGATCCTTTTATTTCTGTTTGTGAGAATTCAGCCTGTATTTGAAAATAGTAAGGAATATGTTAAGAGTATTAAATTAGCTTATTGTTAGGAACGTATAAAATGCTTTGACGTCCTTGTTTCTCCCCCTCATTGGAGTATATTTTGAAAACTAGACGGAAAAAACATCCGTGCAGGCATCCTTTCCCACAGAGGCACCGACCTCTTGGGTTCAAGACTCTTTTTGAACCCACAATAGTTATGTTGCGGGTTTCTCGAACCCCTGATATTTCTGTGCGTATTAAATTCTGTGTGTAAATTATATATGCATAAATTTTGTTTTGTTATCAATTATTCAAGTTTTTCATTATTCATTTCCTGTTTACTATATGTAAAGTGTGTATAGAAATTTACCCCTCAGACTGTTTTATTTGTATTCGGAATAAAATATTTTAACTGCGAGACAATTTGAAGAGAAATTTGTTTTTAACATTGGTAAAAATACACCTATGAATAAATTTCACAATTTTTTTCTTACTTTTATATCGATAATTGAGTTGGACACAGTGTCTGTATATTGTATATAATAATGTTGCACCTAGAAAAGCAAAAAA
Organism: Amaurobius ferox; assembly: GCA_951213105.1. Lineage (NCBI taxonomy): Eukaryota > Metazoa > Arthropoda > Arachnida > Araneae > Amaurobiidae > Amaurobius > Amaurobius ferox. The sequence goes on from OX578150.1 coordinate 72,143,484, forward strand.
ATAAATAAATAAATAAATAAATAAATAAGAATAAAAATAAATGAAATAACTATCTGGAGAAAAAGAAATATTTTTCTGTACTTAAATATAATTTGTTCAGACGTCTTATCATTACCTTTTCATCATTTCATCTTATCATCATTACAGACGTCTTATTGTGCTAGATAATTTGACTGAATGAAATTTAAATTAGGCTTAAATATTTTGAAAAATATATGGGTCATTCGATTTAAAATTTATAGAACCCCCCCCCCCCCCCCAATAATTTTTCTAGTCGGCGCCTATGCTTTCCCATGACGTGAATCCAGATTTGGCGATTTATCGCCAAATTGGCGACTTTCCTAAGGTTCGAGCAGCACCTTGAAATAACGGTTATTCCACGAGATATGAGAGGTTTCTAGAAGTTTCTACAGAGAGGGTCTAAAAAGGAGTCATCACTCAGTTTTAAAGCAGCTGACGTGATACGAATTACATTGAACCGTGATTTTTGTCAATGTTTTGAGAATAGTAGCAGCTGTTTTGTGAAATTACTTTCGTCTACGTTCTGTGAATAATATCAGTTATTTTGTGAAATTAGTGGAACATTTAAGTGCTGTTTGATTGTATATTGTTCCTGTTTACTTTGTGCTTGTGAATAAACGTAAGTTATCCAGAAACTTGGACTCGTTCTTGTATCTTGATGGCACATGCACGATACCAGACGATACTTTTGTTACAATACAATTCAACTTTAAAAACACTCCGTGGATTTTTTACATCATTTTTTTACTGTGTAAGAAGTAAATTCGTTACATTATATAATAGGACAGTCATGTACTGCACACATCAGCCTTTTTTTTTTTTTTTTACCTTAAGCTGCGTTACAAGAATCTTTTTACTTTCCTTATATACATAATGTATAAGGAAAGTATTGTGACGGGCTCGAAAATTCGAATTCGAGTTTTCGACAGGAGAGCACGTTTCAAGCATCCCTGATCACGAATCGAACATTTTTGAAATGATGTCTGTCTGTGTGTGTGTCAGTGAGTCTGTGAAGACGATATTTCACGAACGAGTGGAGCGTTTCGAATGAAATTTGGTACAAAAATCACAATCCGTGAATACTGGAAGTCTATTGTTTTAAAACAGAATAGAATGTTCAGAACCCCCCCCCCCCCCTAAATTTTCGAGTGAAATTTTGAAAAAATCATCAAAAAATCAAAACCTTTAATAAAGTTACGCAAATAGACATTTCTTATGTAATTTTTCATTAGAAAACGATTGACAAACTTTAGAACGTTAGCATGAACCGTTCTCGAGATATTGCACATTTTTCAAATAAATTTATCAAAAAATTCCATAAATTAAAAAAAAATATTAACTATTAAGAAACATGTTCACTTTTCATATGTAATATCATGCGTTAAATTAGGTGACATCATTCTCGTGGATCTAACTTGTTCCATTCACTAGAAAAGATACTTTGAGAAATACTTTTGTATTTGAACGCCAGTAGTCATTTATCCGCTGTAAGAATAACTTATTTCTCCGTTCATAACGCTTGGTGAGATTTTGGCGACGAATTTAGTGGAATATCGCCAACTTTGCGACATTTTTAAATGTTGCCAAATTAATGAAAATCTCGCCAAATGGATAAAAATGACGCTAAATCAACGAAATTGCATCAAGACTAATTTGAAGAAAATTCAATATCTTGGAAAGAATATAAGTATCAATATAACTGTAAAAGTAGTCAATTCATTGCATTATATAAGGAAAGTCATATGCTGCCCACATCAGATTTTTTATAAATTCTAACTTGTAGCAACAGTTTTAAAAGCACTTTTCGAAAAGTTTTTAATTTGTTTTGTTATTTCTTTCCCCTTATCAGTTTTGCAATATTGCTTTTCAAGAAATATGTATTGCAGATAATCAAATAAATATTTCAAACCCCGTTGAGGTAAAATCCGCTTACTCTGCATTGTTTATTTATTCACTGTTCGTCGTTCCGTTCCAGAAACGGCCGTTTAAACATTATTTCTAAAATTTGACACACACAGTCATTAGTCACAGAATTTTTGACGTTAGCGACTGGAAAACTTACCGTGAATAATAAGCTGACGTGAGAATGACGTCAAAGTGGGGCCCTTGGTTAACGTGCGTTAAAATCGTTATCTCTCTTCGGTATGAACGAGAATCCCGCGTAACTTAACTAAATAACAACGGATGTTAATTTTGTTTCGCTACGTTCTCGTTATCGGGAAGTTGCTGACGCTCTGGTTATTTGGGTTTTATCGCCAACTCAGACGCCAAATGCGGAACATGTTAATCACATTTTTTATAAAGTATTAGTACGGATTATTCGCCGTTGCTCGGGTCCTAAATAAGCTCCCGCTACTTAAATAATACATTTACAGATGACACAACTCAATTTCTAAATCGCCGCAATTTCCATATCATTTCCTCCTTTCATTACAAACCAAATCCCCGCGTGGGATAGTCCAGTGGTTAGCACGCGGGGGGGGGGGGGGGTCGACCCGAATTCGATTCCAGGCTCTGCCCAAACTGTCTCCGTGTTCATGCAGAGTATGGGCACGTTAAATATGGTGTTATTACACAGGGTAATTTTTATTGCCCAACTTCTACAATTCTGCCCGTTAATCGTACTTTATGCCCCTCCCCTCTAATGCCGCTGATTTCATTCTGGATAGCATTCTTTAGTTGTTTTTTTTATTTTGTTTTTTTCTTGAATAATTTGGATCTTTTATATCTCACAAGTGTCTGTAATTTAGTATAAGTTCTATTATTATTTTATCCATCTTCAGATTCCAATGTAGTTGAACTCTTTGCGATGTGCTTGCAGTCGCCATCGCCATTTTTAATGCGAAGAAGAAAGGCGGAGGGAAGTGGCGTCCAATCAAATCGGCCTCTGATTGGTTCGCGCTCAGAAATTGAGCGATTTTTATTGTCGAGTGCGAAAAAATTGCGCCAATTCGGCGGTAAGATTTCTTCCATTGAAATGTATGGTGTTTGCTGAAAAATTGCTAGAAGGAATTGCTCCGCGTAATAACACTTTAGGTCCTTAAGAGAGGTTGATGGTAGGGGAAGGAGGGTACGTGCCTGTGGATGCCACCCCTACTGGGTTCCGGTCTAAGTTGATCCACAAGCATGAAAAGCAAAATAAAAAATATGCATCTAATAAATATATAAATGAATGAAAGAAATGAAACAGGAATTCTTTCTTTAGGAGAGAAGACATGGCTTAAACCACACTTTGGGTTAATTATAAGTCGTTTTGGTGGGCATGCGCAGAAAAGTCCATCGGGGTTATAATAGGAATTTTATTTTTTTAATATTATTATTTATTTAGAAGCGGCTGACATAACTTTAGACTACGGCTTTTCTAGAGGTAACTGACAACGATAACATGCTATTCTGGAGATATTGTAATTTCTTGATCTAAAACGCATAATTTTAAAAAAATTAACTATGTTCACTATTTTCAAATAACTGTTTTGTAGGCACTTTTAATCAAAAATGAATGGGCATTATTGGAAATAAAAAATAATCGCCAAGGTTGGCGCCGAAATTTTATTAGCAGTCACCAAAATGAAGTTTTACTTACTCATACGTAGTATTGAGATAGTTTTGTGTTCACGAATATTTTTTGATTTCGAGATTTTGATGCCAATATATGTTTAAAGACCTCCTGAACACGTTTTGGTTATTTTTGGAGTAATGTCCGTCTGTGGTCGATTTCTTGGGTACAATATAGCAGCCACACACATTAATAGATTTTGACGAAACTTTATATCCGGCTTTGTTATCAAAAAATCTGGAATTAGATAGAATTTTTTGATATTTGAGCGATATCTTCGAAATTTATTCGAAATTTTATATTTTTGAACGTGGCAGCGTAGGACAAAATTTGGCATAATCATACATAAAAGTGTTTATGGCCTAACGATTACAAAATTTTAGTTTCAATCATTGTTGTGAAAAATAGACGCAATACATTTTTTTTTTATTCTTGGCGTCATTAAACCCCCCTTGGCGGCAGTTTATCTCCCCCGGGGGGTACATGATCAAGTATTGTATCAATCTAGAGATTTTTTTCAAGCCCTTTAGAGTGAAGGGTAACATTCTATAGTTGTAATAATTTAGACACACGATGCCAATTTTTCAAATTTTATTACTCATAAAATTTGAAAAAAACAAAAATATGAATTTTGATATACAAAAATCGAGTTAAGCCACTCCGATTACTTTTCATGAATTTCAAAAATTGCGGTCTATAGCGTCACCCCTGCGGAAGTTTGTTAAATGGTGAGTATTATGTTATTGGTGAGTATTCAAATTTAATCCTGTAGTTTTTTTTAACAGTTTTCTCGTAAAAATAATATTCTAATTCCAAATTCGTGTTTCAAACAATTTAAGAAGGAATAAAATCTGTTTAACTATTTCTTATCGATAATTAAAAAAAAAATCTGATGTGGGCAGCACATGACTTTCCTTATATGATGCAATGAATTTACTACTTTTACAGTAAAAATATAGGTTATTCTCATAGTAGATATGTACTTATATTCTTTCCAAGATACTGAATTTTCGTCAATTAGTCGTCGTTTTCATTGATTTAGCTTCATTTTTAACACTTTACAACAAAGTTGAAAAGTGTTTATGACTTTGTTCATTCTGTCTGTCTGTCTGTCTGTCTGTCTGTCAGCACGATAACTGCCGTAAAAATGAGTTTATCAAAATGAAATTTTAGTATGTTGTTCAGACGGTCTGTAGGACCTATGGGAATATAAATAAATAATATCACCCAATTAGTTTTTTATTGAACCCGGGTTGAAAAAATGAAATACATTGAACCCTATGGGACCTAATTTTTCAAACATTTTTTAAGTAAATTTAAAATTCACGAATTGCTTCGAAATTTTTAGGAAATATTCACATTATCCCATAGAATATATAAAAAAAAATTCAGTAAAATATGTTAAGTAGTTTTTTAATTAAAAAAATTATTTAATATAGGGAAAAAAACAAATTCAATTAAATTCTGACTTTGGGATATCTTCCAGAAAGAAAAGAGAGAGATATTATATAATAAATATCTCTCCATTTGTTTAAACGTTTTGCATATGGGAGTGGCTTCATATTTTAAGATAAATTTGGTAGATAACAATTTTTCATTTTTTTTTAAATTTTATATAACTCTTCATGATAAATTTAATTGATGGCATTTTAAATGCACTTTCCTACGTCCTAGAGAGTTAAAATTTGGTACACAGCTTAAATTTGTTGAACATTTTATTCGACAAAAATTTGATGGATCTTTAAATATAGATTATACATTTTTTTCGAAATGGCCTGAAAATAATCCCCGTTCACTTCTATAAATCATTGGTGTAATATTGTTAAAAATTCTGATGTGGACAGCACATGTCTTTCTCTGCAGACTCATATTCGTTCTCTTTATTTATTCAATGATAATTTGAGTTTATCTGCACAACATAAGTATTTTAAATGACATTGAATTTACACGTTAAACTTAAATTTGGTTCTCATTTGATAGCTGGACTTATTGTCAAAGGTGGCGTAGCGAAAACGCGAAAAAACTAGAATATCTCAAGAACGGCTAGTCCTAGAGTAATGGGGTTAGTCTTATTCTTTTTGTTGTCAAAAATCACATATAAAATAGGAATTTAATTGATATAATTGAGCACACGTAGTCTTTTATTTTTATATATAACGATTTTTGCTGGCCATTTCGCAAAAATAGCCCGTTCCTTTTTCCCGAATCGTAGTAGAATAACCTACAAATGATTTATATACAAAATTTTGTTAAATTTGGTATATAAATCACTTGTAGGTTATTGAAATATTATACTCCAAATTTTGTTAAATTTGGTTCATTAGTTTTTAGCTAGAGTGGATAAAGGCAATTTCTGCGGCCATTTCGCAAAGAAGGCAGATTTTTTTATTACGAATCGTACTATAATCTAATGAACATCAGGATTTCCCACAAAAAACATACCTACCAAATTGTATGAAATTCGGTCCATTAGTTTTTCAATTAGAGTGGATGTAATATCCACACAGACACACAGAAACATACACAGATACACCCTTACACACACAGACGTCTTCCTAAAAGTAGTTTTTTCGTGTTCTAGAAGTCCCAAAACGTGTAGATCCTTTGAAAATTCGAGTTCCGATCTTCGGCACGATTCCAATACTTTGAGTACATACACATACACATATATATTATCTGTGTATCTAAATTCCGTGCCTATGCAATTACAATAGTTGTGATTTTAAATGATCCCTAAACTTTTATTATTTCTTCAAGGAAGCCTAATTTTAACATATGCAGAATGCAAATATCTCAAGCGATTGTAAGATGAATTACATAAGAATTGCTGAATTTTTTTCACACAAAATTATTTAGCTCTGGAGTCTGGAATACAAGTTATATGAATGAAATATTCATTGATTTTGCATAAAGAATCCGATGATTTATATTTCGATACAGTTTTAAATATTTATGTATAATAAATTACTGTAGTACTGTGATAATGTAAAAGATATTACCACTGAATGAATCACATTTTAGAAATTTTTAAATGAAATTACATTTCAGTTGGAAAGTGTTTCATAATCAATGCTTATGCATGATTGATCTTTCTTGTTATCCTTTTGCCTTGATTTTCGTTAATTTGGCAACATTTAAAAAGTCGCCAAGTTGGCGACATTCCGTCAAATTTGTCGCCAAAATCTCGCCAAGCATTATTAACGGAGAAATAAGTTATTCTTATGCAGATAAATGACTATTGGCGTTCAAATACAAAAGTATTACTCAAAGAATCTTTTTTCATGAATGAAACGTGTTAGATCCACGAGAAAGATGTCACCAAATTTATCGCATGATGTTACATATGAAAAGTAAGCATGTTTCTCAATAGTTAATATTTTTTTTTAATTTATGGAATTTTTTGATAAATTTATTTGAAAAATGTGCAATATCTCAAGAACGGTTCATGCTAGCGTTCTAAAGTTGATGTCAATCGTTTTCTAAGAAAAAATTACATAAAAAATGTCTATTTGCATAACTTTATTAAATGTTTTGATTTTTTGATAATTTTTTTCAAAATTTCACTCAAAAATTTAGGGGGGCTCTGAATATTCGATTGTGTTTAAAAACAATAGGCTTCCAGTATTCACGAATTGTGATTTTTGTACCAAATTTCATTCCAATCGCTCCATTCGTTCGTGAGATATCGTCTCCACAGACTTACTGACACACACACACAGACATCACCTCAAAAATGTTTGATTCGTAATCGGGGATGCCTGAAACGTGCTCTCCCGTCGAAAACTCGAATTCGAATTTTCGACCCTGTCACAATACTTTCCTTGTACAGGTACATTATACTATGTATATGAGGAAAGTAATATATTTCAGGTGATGTTTTAAATGTTTGATTTTAGTCCTAAATACAACGTTCAATCGCCAAATACAATGAAAATTTCGTAATTTGCAATTCATTATATATACTTTTGAATAAAAGAAATCTATAATATAGGCAGCACATGATTTTCCCTACAGGCTGAAATTCATTTTTACTTTCCCTACAATACATAGTAATGCATAAGAAAATATTGAAATCGTGTCTAAAACCGCAATTCGAGTTTTTGATGAATCTACAGGTTTCGAACACTCTGGAATCCGAAAAAAACTATTTTTAGCGTGACGTTTCTGTGTGTGTGTGTGCGCGTGTGTGTGTGTGCACGCGTGCGCACACTCTCGCAATTTATGTATCGACTTTAGCTAAAAAACTAATTCGTCAAATTTCACAAATTCGGCTAAATCACTTGTGAGTTACCTTTCTACTGATTTTGGTGCGATTCGGGAATAACGAATTTTTTTTTCTTCTTTTTCTTTTTTTGCAAAATGGCAAAAAAAAAGTCAAGAACTAAGATAAAGGATTATGTAGGCTCAATTGTATCAATTAAATGCTTATACGAAATTTTAGATTACAAAAAACAAAAAATAGGATCAACCTCATAATTCTATGATAAACCGTTCCCCAGAAATTTTAGTTCCCCGCCCCCCCCCCCCCCCCCTGCCACGTCGCCTGTGAAAATACGTCCGTCGTGTCGCCAAATGAAAACGAAAATTTAATTAAAACTGTAAATTTAAAGTCATTTCAAATAATTATCCGTGTTACTTTGTACAATCAATCTCAGTTTAGTGAATTATTAAATAAAGAACGAGAAAATGAATGAATCTGCAGAGAAAGTCATGTGCTGCCAACATCAGATTTTTTTTGTTTTGTTTTTTCTTTCATAATCCACTAAATTGAGTTTAATTGCGCAAAATGACACGGATATGTATTTGAAACTATACCCAATTTGCATCTTTAGACGAAAAAACAATTTTTTTTTTTTTTTTTTTAATGACCTATCACTTTATGGAACGTCGCCAGGTCACAAAAATTATAATAAACTATAATTTTTCGTGAATGGGGAGCAATGAGGTTGATATTATTTCGTTGTCAGCAATTACGCTCAAAACAATCATTTAATTAATACTCTTAAATAAATAGTTTTTTTTTAATTTCAGATTTCGACGATTTTTGCGGGCCATTTCGCAAAAATAGACGGGTTCTGTTTTTCCGAAACGTACCAAAAATCTAACCATACAACTGACTCGCCTACCAAATCTTGTGACATTTCGTGGAATACTTTTTGAGCTAGGGTTGGTATATATATTGCAGAGACAGACACAAACACAGGTATCACGCTAGAATTGGTGGTTTCGTATTCTAGAGTCTCCTAAGTGGGTTTTACTCGTCGAAAACTCGAATTCTGATCTTTGACCATGTTCAAATATTTTCCCGATACAATACCGTATATTGTGGGGAAAGTAAAAAAGAACGTTCAAGAATTTTTATCATTTTTTCGCAATTGAACTGGCTTATATATTTTGATGTTTATTTTTTATTGATTATTGTTAATTCTGATCCAAATATCGACATTCTTCTACGTCAGACCATGTGCATAATTTCTGTAATAAAACTTACAGTTATGCACACAGAAACGTAGAATTTCAGTATTACCGAACCAGGCAGGGCCCTTGAGAACGTTCATGGTTTCGGAAATACTTTTCATTTTTATTGTATTGTATTTTTCTTGTGTGATACTCTCGCAATTTTTGGGTGCCAGGAAAGGCCTAGCTGCAGTTGCTGATTTATCAGTTTGAATCTCTTCAGCTCATTATTCATGCACTTGCATCATGTATTAATGCACGGAACAAGGGGTTTAGCACCTCTTATTACATATGATTTTTTAAAAAATAAATATTAATTTCATTATTGGATGCAATTGCAGGCCTAAATTATATCAAGACATTCTCAACATGATAACCGGATTTCAAATGCGTACCTTATATATATATGGAACAGGGAATGAGGGGTATTTAATACCTATTTAGTACCTGTTTTATTTGTAAAGGATTTATTTTCAAGCTAAACGTTGAGTCTATTTTATTTTTATTTTTTGCATGTGCTCTTCATGCAACTTATTATAAGGGATAGACTCACAGATAATTAAAATATGCAGAAATTGAATTTCTTACAATATATATATATATATATATATGTGTGTGTGTGTGTGATACAGAAATTTTAAGCTTTTCCCAATAACGCGACCTTTTCTTTCATAATTATTATTCCAAATTCCTATTTCATGTTCAGCACGTATTGCAACTATATTAAATTCTATCTCACGTCACTAATATTAACAAAGTCTGCTAGCACTTCCTCTTTTCCTCGACCATACCATATATGGTCACTAATCTTAACCTCTGCGTAAACTTTCTCATATGAAACTGCTTCCCCATCACATCTTTAAAGCATAGAGAATGCAACCCATGTCCTCATATCCCTCCCCCTCCGCTGTAACTGTACTCGTGAAAAACTACGCAGACTGCATTGAGATTTTGTGAGAGCAAGCAGGTCAACAATCAGGAGTAGCTCGGCTAGCCTATATAATGTATAGCCTATGAAGCCTAGTATATGTTTCCAGTGTCATATAATAAAGGAGATTTTTAGTAATGTGAAAGGTCTCTTCCCTGGATTATTGTATCCTATATTACAAATATATATATATATATATATATATATAATTGAAGATGTTTATGATTACTTGTAATATATATATATATATACCCGAGAAATATATATATATAATAGAAATAATTTGAAAATCCAATGATAGAATAGAGAAGTTGTAACTCAAAAAACCTAACTTTAAAATATGCCTACATGATAAAAAGAAGTATTAAATAGATAATCATCAATCACATGGAAAATAAAATTCAAATTTCTAGTCACCAAGCTGAAGATAATCAACAAATATGGAGTGGATTCGATAATAGAAAATCAAATAAAATCCAAGCATTAAAGCTATACACGTGGATAACCACTAGACATAAATAAATTGTTAATTTCGATAAAACTCTTTATCAAGTCCAAGAATGTAATCAAAGTGAACACAAAATATGCATGTTTCTGAAGAATGAGATGGATAATATCTATGAACTCATTCTACTTGGACTACATGCATAAAGATTGAAAAATTATGTAAGAAACAAGAGTAACTGAAAAAAAAACCCACTGCATATGACCTATCCATTGGAGCCTTAAATGAAGAGACCAATGTTGCCATTCGCAAAAGATAAAAGTAGTGAACTACTGTTGCCAATTGTGATATATATATATATATATATATATATATATATATATATATATATATATATATTATATATATATATATATTATATATAATATAAACTTTTATTTTGGAGCATCCTATGTGCTTGTATGTGTCCCTTTACATTTAAAATTTATAGTTTCCTCCGAAACGCTGGAAAATCTGTATATTTGCGGCAATCTTATAGCCATCAGCATTTTCGTTCTTTTTCTGTAGTATTTGTTCACAATCACCCCCTTTGCCGCAAGCGTAATTGAAATTTTATTTTTACCCACCCAACGTATCATACTCTGTTTCTGCTTTTCATAATTTTTCATCCGCTTTTCTTGAGGTTTTCTCCTCCCGTACTTGTAAATAAATTACTGAATAGACTTTTGCCCCGAAGTCCTTTTATCGATTACCTAATTAATTCTCTCCTTTTTGGGTTCTCCCGACACCTTGCCATTCTTTCCCACATTATGGGGTTGCTCGATTTTTCTTGGATTCTCTCTTTTGGCGACATTTCTTCATCCCAAACCAATATATAGTATAGAAATGCGTTCCTAGAATAATCTGTTTTTGTCATATAGAAGTATTTATGCCTGTCATACAGGGAAGCAAACTCTATTAAAAAAATGAAATTGCAATATTTTTCTAATATGTTTTTTTTTTTAACAATTTATGGCATTTAACGTCGAAATTAATTGAAATAATTGTTTGGTTAGGCTCTGTTCTATGGTCTATTGTATAAAATTGTTGGTGGTATTTCGTTGTCAGTACTACAAATATGCAAAATTTCAGTCTTTAGCGCCACCGTGGAGCTTATTCAGGATCTTTAAAATCTTTTCGACCCCCCCCCCCCCCCCTATTTTGTTCGCGGCTGAAAAGAAATCGAAATTTCGTTCCGTTAGATTCTGTTCCGTGGTCGATACTGGGCAAAAATGTTACCGAGGTACTTCTGGAGGATCTGGAAATAGTTTTTGAGGGAGAAAAAAACATTTTTTTTCAATTTCGGGTACGAAATTAATATTCGGTTCCTTTAAGTTTTGTTCTATAATTGATTCTATAAGTTTGAAAATATTTTGTCTTCTGGGTCGCCGAGAGAGATGGGGCTCTTCTGGGGACTCTGAAGAAAACACAAACAACCTAAACAATTATATGAATTGTTCTGTAGTTGATACTATAAGTTCGCAAATATTTTGTCTTCTGGGTCACCGGGAGAGATGGGACTCTTCTGGGGGTATGGAGATAACACAAACGCGCTAGACAATTATTATAGATATTACATTTAATTCCGAGTTCAAAAGTAGTGAAGTAACTTTGCGGCCCATTTCTCTAAGTGCAGTAAGTATAAGACATACTTTTAAAATGCAGTGAGTCTACCGACCACTTTAGTAGTGTAGTAAGTCGCTTCGGTTCACTTTGGTAATGCCGTATACAGGGTGTCCCAAAAAGATTGAAACACGCTTTAATTCTTTACCTGTTGGAGATAAGTGGGCAATGTAAATTGCAAAAGTGTTGAAAGCAAGGTAGGAAATAAGACTACGTTGATGAACTAGTCCTCCCATTCATTTTCAGAAAGTTACACTTTTTGAATTTTTATACGACCCCCTAAGACAAATTTGGTCAATCCGAAAATTTTTATTTTTAATGCAACAAGATCATTAAAAAAAAAAATCGTATATCTGTCTCTTTAAAATTGAGCGAGTTATATTTAATTGAAAATTGAACTTTGTGAATGGGGACCCTATGTCAAATTGGAAATGTAAATTTGTGACATATCACAAAAAATATAAAACTGAATGATAATACAGGATACCCAACAGCGTAGTGAGTACTACTGCTTTAAATGATCTCTGTCTGTGTAATGCTTTATTTAGGGGCATTTGTGATGAAAAATTTTGACACATATTAACGTATTTTTGATCTAAATAATTTCCATTGTCAATGTGTTTATGATCCCTATTTTCACTGATGAAACAGCCTTTCACATGGTACGGAAAAGCGGCATAAGTCAGATTTTTTCATTTATCATAATTCAGTTGATTTTAAAGATGCAGATATCCTGGTTTTTTTAATGATCGTGTTACATTAAAAACAAACATTTTCTGATTGACCCAATTTGTCTAAGGGGGTCGTATATAAATTTAAAAAGTGTAACTTTTTGAAAATGAATGACAGGACTATTTCATTAACGTAGTCTTATTTCCTACCTTACTTTCAACGTTTTTGCAATTTACATTGCCTACTTGTCTTCAACAGGTAAAGAATAAAGCGCGTTTCAATCTTTTTGGGACACTGTATATGCGGCCCGCTTTGAGAGTGTAGTACTCCTTTAGACTCGCTTTGGTACTGCAGTAAGACTGCCTGCCAATTTCGATAATAAGTCCATGACTGTGACCTAGTTTGGTAAGACAATCTATGGCCAACATCGATAGTATAGTAAGTCCTCGATCTATGGTTGTTCCTGCAGAATATGCAGATGAATGTAGGCCAATGTAACAGTCCTGGCCAGACGTCCCTTGAGAATTTTTGTTAATAAATCCTTGGTGTCCTGAGTTGTGGGCGCGCCGCCTGGGGGAGTCAGCGGTTTCCCTTGTCCGATGGGCCTGGGTTGGGGCCTCTCCTTTTTGCTGGAGATCTCATGTTTTTCTCGGCCCGAGATTTAAGATGCTCGGCCCTCCGGGCGAGCCCTCGGGTCAGGGCCGTGGTAACTAAATTTTTCCCTGTTTGCAGATTATTTTCCACATTTCATTTTACTTCTACGATCAACCATTAATTTCCTTTGATTTTAAATATAGTAAAAATCATTATTCAATAATATGTCTTATGACATAGTTGTATTTTATTTTAATCCAGAAAAGCATATTCAGTGTCCAAACCTGCATTTTCTTTTGCATCACATTCCTAAATCTTCAATATCATTCTTTCCAATTTATTCGAATTCTTTAAAACGTTCGAAAGGAGGGTTCATTTATAAATATCATCCCTCATGCACTTCGGCAAAGATATCCCCTTGCCTGTCATCCATTTCCTCCACAGAGATTTTGAAATCAAACTCCGGGAAGATCTTAAAAATAAAATCCGGATCTTTCATTACTCCCACTTCAACACTCGTTTTCCTTTTGTATTTTCTCCCAATCCTCGTTCTCCTATGCGGTTGTAAATGGATTGTAGAGGACCCGCAGTCCTCACATTGATTACCTAATTAATAAGCTCCCCTTTTCAGATTACCCTGTGAGGGAAAACACGCTTCAATTCTTTCATTTTGGGGTTGCCAGAATGGCTGGGTGATGGGTCTCTTGGCGACAGTTTAGTAGTGAACAGGTTTTCAAGTAGTTGAATACCTTTCTCGTGTACGTAAAGGACTCTTTCTCCTTATTTTAAAACAAGACAGATAAATCATGCATAAAGCATTGATTATGAAATACTTTCCAACTGAAATGCAATTTTATTTAAACATCTCTAAAATGCGATACATTCAGCGCTGATATATGTTAAATTATCACAGTACTACAATCATTTATTATATTTGTAAACTTAAAACTTCATCGAAAAAAAAAAAAAAAAAAAAAAAGACTATCCAAATGACGTCATCGAAATATAAAACGTCTGGCTCTCTATGTAAAAGCAATGAATATTTCATTCATATTACTTTTATTCCAGACTCCAGAGCTAAATAATTTTGCGTGAAAAGAATTCAGCAACAAAATTAGGCCCCATAGGGTTTAATGTATTTCACTTTTCAACCCGGGTTTAATCCAAAACTAATTGGGTGATATGATTCATTTACATTCCCATCTGTCCCACAGACCGTCTAAACAACAAACTAAAATTTCATTGTGATAAAGTCATTTTTACGGAAGTTATCGTGCGAACAGGCAGACAGAATGAACAAAGTCATGAACACTTTTCAGCTATGTTGGAAAGTGTTACAGAAAAGAAAAAGAAAGAAAAAATTGGTGGCTGTTCTAGCCCAGCGTTTTTCAAATGCTGGACCACGAAAGCAAAAGACCTCAAAAAAGCTCTCTAAAACCTTAGGTGTTTCGATTTTGGGTTTTCGTTCTTTCGCCAAACTTTTAAAATACGAGTAAATAACGTTGAATCGTGACTTTTGGATAGATAAATCAATTAATCGAAACGAACGACGCGCTCCGTCCTCTCTGTTTCGCAGTCTCGCACATCTTCGACAGAATACCACTAATGAATTTTTAGCTGTCTTGTCTTCAGAAGTACCCGGTCCTGCCATGATTATTGGTTGTACTGTTTTCATGCTGCTTTCTAATTGGCTCTCTCTTAATCCAGGTCTTGAGTATATAATC
This sequence comes from Amaurobius ferox, assembly GCA_951213105.1. Classification (NCBI taxonomy): domain Eukaryota; kingdom Metazoa; phylum Arthropoda; class Arachnida; order Araneae; family Amaurobiidae; genus Amaurobius; species Amaurobius ferox. The sequence goes on from OX578150.1 coordinate 72,158,543, forward strand.
CCATTTGTTTCTTCCTTGTTTTTCCTAGAGACAAAACAAAACAAAATTCTACGGATTATCAGGAAAGCTCCCAGGTATTTAAGGAACTCGGTAATTAGGAATGACTTCAAAATAAAAACTGTTAGAGCCCAAATTAAAAAGCTAGCGCTTAAATTTTACAAAAATTTGCCATCCGTTCCAAATGAACTGTTATTTAATCTGCATGACTATGATCATCGCAAGGCCAAATCTCGTAAGAGACCCCGCGCTGTTCTAAACATCGATAATCGGAATTAAAAATCCCACCTTAAACATCTGATATTAAATAAAACTCGCGACTAATGTTCAAAACTCTAAGCTGCAAAAGTGCTAGGTAACCCTCAGATCTGCATCAACCCCCTAAACTGCTTAAACTCTAAATATGCAACAAACTGCCACACTAGGAGCTAGGACAAATAATAAAAAAGTAGTAAATAAAAACCTTGAACCTCCATTTTGCGTGAAAAGAATTCAGCAACAAAATTAGGCCCCATAGGGTTTAATGTATTTCACTTTTCAACCCGGGTTTAATCCAAAACTAATTGGGTGATATGATTCATTTACATTCCCATCTGTCCCACAGACCGTCTAAACAACAAACTAAAATTTCATTGTGATAAAGTCATTTTTACGGAAGTTATCGTGCGAACAGGCAGACAGAATGAACAAAGTCATGAACACTTTTCAGCTATGTTGGAAAGTGTTACAGAAAAGAAAAAGAAAGAAAAAATTGGTGGCTGTTCTAGCCCAGCGTTTTTCAAATGGTGGACCACGAAAGCAAAAGACCTCAAAAAAGCTCTCTAAAACCTTAGGTGTTTCGATTTTGGGTTTTCGTTCTTTCGCCAAACTTTTAAAATACGAGTAAATAACGTTGAATCGTGACTTTTGGATAGATAAATCAATTAATCGAAACGAACGACGCGCTCCGTCCTCTCTGTTTCGCAGTCTCGCACATCTTCGACAGAATACCACTAATGAATTTTTAGCTGTCTTGTCTTCAGAAGTACCCGGTCCTGCCATGATTATTGGTTGTACTGTTTTCATGCTGCTTTCTAATTGGCTCTCTCTTAATCCAGGTCTTGAGTATATAATCCCATTTGTTTCTTCCTTGTTTTTCCTAGAGACAAAACAAAACAAAATTCTACGGATTATCAGGAAAGCTCCCAGGTATTTAAGGAACTCGGTAATTAGGAATGACTTCAAAATAAAAACTGTTAGAGCCCAAATTAAAAAGCTAGCGCTTAAATTTTACAAAAATTTGCCATCCGTTCCAAATGAACTGTTATTTAATCTGCATGACTATGATCATCGCAAGGCCAAATCTCGTAAGAGACCCCGCGCTGTTCTAAACATCGATAATCGGAATTAAAAATCCCACCTTAAACATCTGATATTAAATAAAACTCGCGACTAATGTTCAAAACTCTAAGCTGCAAAAGTGCTAGGTAACCCTCAGATCTGCATCAACCCCCTAAACTGCTTAAACTCTAAATATGCAACAAACTGCCACACTAGGAGCTAGGACAAATAATAAAAAAGTAGTAAATAAAAACCTTGAACCTCCATTTTGCGTGAAAAGAATTCAGCAACAAAATTAGGCCCCATAGGGTTTAATGTATTTCACTTTTCAACCCGGGTTTAATCCAAAACTAATTGGGTGATATGATTCATTTACATTCCCATCTGTCCCACAGACCGTCTAAACAACAAACTAAAATTTCATTGTGATAAAGTCATTTTTACGGAAGTTATCGTGCGAACAGGCAGACAGAATGAACAAAGTCATGAACACTTTTCAGCTATGTTGGAAAGTGTTACAGAAAAGAAAAAGAAAGAAAAAATTGGTGGCTGTTCTAGCCCAGCGTTTTTCAAATGGTGGACCACGAAAGCAAAAGACCTCAAAAAAGCTCTCTAAAACCTTAGGTGTTTCGATTTTGGGTTTTCGTTCTTTCGCCAAACTTTTAAAATACGAGTAAATAACGTTGAATCGTGACTTTTGGATAGATAAATCAATTAATCGAAACGAACGACGCGCTCCGTCCTCTCTGTTTCGCAGTCTCGCACATCTTCGACAGAATACCACTAATGAATTTTTAGCTGTCTTGTCTTCAGAAGTACCCGGTCCTGCCATGATTATTGGTTGTACTGTTTTCATGCTGCTTTCTAATTGGCTCTCTCTTAATCCAGGTCTTGAGTATATAATCCCATTTGTTTCTTCCTTGTTTTTCCTAGAGACAAAACAAAACAAAATTCTACGGATTATCAGGAAAGCTCCCAGGTATTTAAGGAACTCGGTAATTAGGAATGACTTCAAAATAAAAACTGTTAGAGCCCAAATTAAAAAGCTAGCGCTTAAATTTTACAAAAATTTGCCATCCGTTCCAAATGAACTGTTATTTAATCTGCATGACTATGATCATCGCAAGGCCAAATCTCGTAAGAGACCCCGCGCTGTTCTAAACATCGATAATCGGAATTAAAAATCCCACCTTAAACATCTGATATTAAATAAAACTCGCGACTAATGTTCAAAACTCTAAGCTGCAAAAGTGCTAGGTAACCCTCAGATCTGCATCAACCCCCTAAACTGCTTAAACTCTAAATATGCAACAAACTGCCACACTAGGAGCTAGGACAAATAATAAAAAAGTAGTAAATAAAAACCTTGAACCTCCAATTAGGGTAACTGAATTAATGTCACAGTATGACGATAAGAACCACATATTGAAATTGGAGATTAAAGGCGCTTCGCGCCTGGTGCTCTGTTCTGTACGACACTCGACTTTCTTTAGAACCTATTCCTTTAGGTATAACCCGACACACCCTAAGGCGCGAAAGCGCCCCTGGGCGTTGGTGGGGCGCCGCACAATGGATGCTTTTCTTCGGCCTCCTAAGCGGAGACGGCTCGTCTAGCATTGTTTTATATCTGCTCTCCCCCCTTTTATTATGAACTCTTGCTAACTCCGTGGCCCTTCCTAGCATTTGGGAGTTCGCGATTTATCGACGAACCGTTTTCCTTTTTTGTTATGTACGTCCCCCCCCCCCCCCCCCCGTCTGAAGCTCAAGGCCCTGCGTTCCTCGGGACGCGCTTATCCCCCTCCTTCCTTTTTACTCTCGCTAGGTGCCTGCTTGGGCTCTAGCATACCTTTCCCCTTCTGTAAGACTTGGCGTGGGGCTCGACTTCGGTTGTCGCCCTCCCCCCAAGCAAAGCTCTGATGTCTCTCTTAACTTATGCTTCTCTTTCTTAGTACTTCTTTTTTCTCTTCGCCCGGAGTTTAAAGGGGGGCATCCTTTCCCCTCCTGGGCACTCCGTATACCCCGTCCTTGAGACCTTGAGACCTATTCCTTTATTACAAATAGGGTCGGTTTGAGAAACCTGCCGAGTACTGGACCGTCGATCTCGATTGTGATTCGTCGCAATCGGGATCGAAGAACATCGCCTGTTTTTTGAAGTTCTCTTCTGGAACTTATCTCTTTTCACTATTTCCCAACCACAGGAGTTATGGCTGCCTGGGAACGCCGTAATTTGGAGATCCTTAAATCCTATTCCTGTATTCTGCCTGTCCTGCCTGCAGTGGTGTAACTCAAAGTTCGGACTTGAGATGATAATGTTGTCTTTTACATCATTTATCATTTCACCCTTAACCTCGTGACCACTGTTTAGGTTATGGCTACAATGAGCCCCGCGACTTTCACACTTGGAACCCATCGTCTTCTAGGGAGCTCGTTCCCAATAAACTCTCTTCTTTTCCAAATTCTTCCCTTTTTGCCTATCCTTCAGTTACGGTTGTCCATCGTCCAAGGTACTTTTGGCTGCAGCCTAAGCCATCTAAAGACTACATATTATCGTCAAGTATCCAAACAAGGGAATTCTTTACATCCAACAATGAATCCAAACTAAGCAACATATCTTTAGTTTCGATGTGGGGATGCGTGAGTTTTCTCACAGGTTCCTCGCAATGAAAATGTCTTCGATTCTTAGATATTCCTTTTTTAGACTTCGGGTTTGTTGGTTCTCTTACACTGACGAAGTTGATCCAACGTATCCTCGAAACAGCTGTATGCTGCATTATCTTTTTATTTGTGCTTGTATATGCTGCTGAAGCTTTCCGTACTGATTAAGAATCAGCGCAAATATAAATTTGTTACAAAGAGAGATAGTTAACTATTGCCGCTATTTGAGGGGGGGGGGAGTAAATGCTTCTCAAGTGCTTTCAACTTATATAATTTTCTCTGCAGAATCTTATATTTTTAGAGCATTAGGCCATCAACTTTTACCGTCTTCCCATCCTGATTTTTGGAAATAGCGCTTCTATAGTAAACTTATTAAAAATCATGCAAAATTCCGATAATTTTTCGTCTGCAAAAATTTGGCGACTAACTCTGGAAGATCTCAAATCTGAATCTTTCATTACTCCCCCTTTCAACACTCATTTTCGTTTTGTCTTTTCATCCATTCTCCGATGCGGTTGTAAATGGATTGTAGAGGGGACTTTTGTCCGCAGCCCTCCCATTGATTACCCAATTAATAAGATTCACATTTCAGATTACACTACGGAGGAAAACACGCATGAGTTATTATGGGGTTGCCAGAATGACTTGGCGATGGTTCTCTTGGCGAGTTGGCGAGTGTTTGTTGAGGGATTATAAAGAGAGCAAACACATTTTGTTGCCAAGAGTGCTTATTAATTTCATTACATAGTATAATCTAGTAGTTGTCAAAATGGGGTCCGCGGGCCCCTTGAGATCCGTGAATAATATAAAAAAGTATATGATAGAACTAATGAAATATTTGTTTTGTTTTCCAAGGAAATTTTTATTACATCCAGGTATCAAGGAGTATCCAAATTTTTTTTTTTCAAAATTGCTAATGGGTCTTTGAGAACCACTGGTATAGATAAATTATTGTGACAGGGTCAAAAATTCTGATTCGTAATTTCAATGGTAGAGTACGATTTAAGCACCTCTGATCTCGAATGCAATGTTTTTGAAGATGTCTGTGAGTATGTATGTTTAATATGTATATTTGTGTGTGTGTACGTGAGTTTGTAGCTGCAATGTCTCAGGAACGAATGAAGAGTTTAAAAAGGAATTTGACTTTACTATTACAAATGGTGAATATGGGAGCTCTATTGATTTTAAATGCAAACGAAAAATCATAAGACCCTCATATTTTCGAATGAAATTTTAATAAAAAGAATCCTTAAAAAATCAAGACCTTTAACAGAAAAACATGCAGACGTCGTTGAAAAAGTGGTCGATCCGAATTCATGGATACGCAAAAATTTGTAAATCCATACAAATTCCACTATATGCTGTAAATTTCCACTACACAGGGTGTCCCAAAAAGATTGAAACGCGTTTTAATTATTTGCCTGTTGGAGATAAATGGGCAATGTAAATTGCAAAAATGTTAAGGTAGGAAATAAGACTACGTTAATGAAATAGTCCTCCCATTCATTTTCAAAAAGTTACACTTTTTAAATTTTTATACGATCCCCTTAGACAAATTGGGTCAATCAGAAAATTTTTATTTTTAATCCAACAAGATCATTAAAAACAAACCGCATATCTGTATCTTTAAAATTGAACGAGTTATATTTAATTGAACATTGTGAATGGGACCATATATAAAATTAGAAATGTTAAATATGTGACATATCACAAAAAAGATAAAACTGGATGATAATACATAGGATCCCCAACCGCATAGTGAGTACCACTGCTTTATATGATCTCTGTCTGTGTAATGCTTTATTTAGATGCATTTGTGATAAATTTTGACACATATTAACGTATTTTAGATCTAAGCAATTTCCATCGTCAATTTGTTTGTGATCCTTATTTCCACTGATGAAACAGCCTTTCACATGGTACGGAAAAGTGGCATAAGTCAGATTTTTTCCTTTATCATAATTTAGTTGATTTTAAAGATACCGATATGCGGGTTTTTTTAATATTCTTGTTGCTTTAAAAATAAAAATAAATTTGATTGACCAAATTTGACTAAGGGGGTCGTATAAAAATTTAAAAAGTGTAACTTTTTGAAAATGAATGGGAGAACTATTTCATTAACGTAGTCTTATTTCCTACCTCACTTTCAACATTTTTGCAATTTACATTGCCCATTTATCTCCAACAGGTAAAGAATTAATGCGTGTTTCAATATTTTTGGGACACCCTGTATACTGTAAGGAAAGTAATGTAAATTGTGATCCTTCCATTTTGGTCCGGCTCATATTTCAATGAGATATCGGTTTATAAGTTGAGCCATGGAATTAGAAAGAAGGAGATAAAACTCCTATGGATGAAACGTTTGAAAATGCCATAATGCTTTGAGAATTATATGTTGATGTCGCTAGTGTTAGTAAAGTAGCTGTTACAACGGGTAGAGTACAGAATATAAGGAGATAAAAATAAATTGAAAGATAAAATTATTTTGAATACTTAGGAATATTCTTTGTTTCTGTTCTACTTTGCACTGTGCTAATAATTTATTTTTACAAAATTGACAGTTTAAATAAATATTTTAGGCCTTTTGCCTTAGAAATGCATACAATACAGAGCTACTTATCTTATCCCAGCGCCACCTGAATTATTGTCTCAAACGATATTGGCGTTTTCTTAATATGAAGTTTTAACTCCTTACCTTTACCTCCATGAGTTAGCACTTTTTCAGTGTTTTAGAGTGATAGTCGTTTCCCTGTAATGCTGAGAGCTAAAAATTTCGTCAAGGGTGGGCGGAGTTAAGATAAATGCCCTGCATCTTTTCTGGTCATAAAATAAAAACTACCAGAAAAACCATGGATCTACCCATAGGTGATGATAGGTAACCAGTTGAACTCGTTCTTTCTTAGAATGATGTTTATTCAGATTGGAAGAAGATCATATATGGGTAACCCGGTCAAACGAAAATCTGGATAATTCGAAAAAGAAATTAAGAGACATATTTGACTTATTCATGTAATTAAATTTTTCACAAATTAGTAAATATTTTACTTTCAAATGCGTCTGATATTCGATAACAGTTCCAGTTAAAAAAAATCTGATGTGGGCAGTACATGACTTTCCCTGCAGATTTAAATTCATATTTACTTTATTTGTGTAACAATCCATTAGATTGAGTCTAATCGCACAAAATAACACTAAATTTGCATTTTTAATTCAATTTTTATTTTTATTTGGTAATTGGACATTTATCCGAAAGCGGTGTAACAAAAATACAAGAAATCACTAATATCTTGAGAACGGTGAGTCCCAAAGTATAATGGAGTGTAGAAGACCCAGACCGTCCGACTCATCCAGAGGACACGAGCAACCATTTGGACGGCCGGATATTGTATAATGGAGATAATATAATTGTATAATGCCCGGATATGTATAATGGAGTGTTGTTGTTGTTGAAACCCAGACCGTCCGACCTACCAGAAAGGTGTAAGGTAACTGTTTGGACGGTCGGGAAGTGCCACCCAATTTAGACCGGAACCCAGTGGGGGAGGCATCCACAGGGACCGTACCCTCCTTCCCCTACCACCAACCTCTCGGAAGGACTTTCGGACCCACATGTTTAACGTGATCGTACTCCGCATGAACACGGCGGCAGTTTTGGCAGTGGCTGGAATCGAACCCGGGCCTACCGAGTGCAACTCCAGCGCGCTAACCAATGGGCTACCGCGCCCGATATAATGGAGTGTTATATTCTTTTCCTTGTCAAAAATTGCGTATAAAACAAGAATTTAGTTGATAGATTTGATCTTACGTAGTCTTTTTTTTTAGATTTTGGCGATTTTTGCGGGTCATTTCGTAAAAAAAGGCAGGTTGTTCTTTTACGAATCTTACCAAAATCTAATCAGCACCAGAGTATCCTACAAGTAACTTATCTACCAAATTTTGTGAAATTTGGCCAATTAGTATTTTAGCTAGAGTGGATACATGAAATTTTTAAGGGCCATTTCGCAAAAAACGGCGGTTTCTGTTTTTACGAATCGTACCAAAAACGAATCAGCACCAGGGTACATACCCAAGTTACTTAACTACCAAATTTTATGAAATTTGGTCTATTAGTTTTTGAGTTAGAGTCGATACATACATTGCACAGACACACACACAGATAGGCACACACACAGACGTCACACTAAAAATAGTTTTTTCGTATTCTAAAGGTCTTGAAACGTGTAGATCCGTCGAAAACTCGATTTGTGATTTTCGGCATGATTCCAATACTTACCCTATACATCACCACATATTGCAGGGAAATTAAAATCTGTGTGTTCCTTACAAACGGCGCGGTCGAGAGCCTATCTCTGGCCTTGAGACAGACTTTGGACGCCCCCGCCCCTCCTCCTGCAAAAAAAAGTTCAGAACTGTTTGTCCTAAAACAATAGGATTGGCCTTATTATTTTCGTTGTCAAACTTTACGTATAAAGCAGGCATTTCATTCGTACATTTAAGAATATTTTCTTTTTTATTTCCGACTAGCCGTATACCCGTTCTTCGTACGGAGTATATAATATAAAAAAACTTATAATTCGCAATCATGTGCAAATTCTGTTAAAATATTAAATTTATTGGTCCTAAAGAGAAGTTTATGAATATATGTTCTCACTATGCAAAATTATCTTCACGGGCAGATTTGAAGAATAAAACATCCTGGCCTCTTTTGTAAGCAAATTTACAAAAAAAAAGAAGGAATTGAATCAATATATGCAACCTCTTACTACTTATATTGTCGCAGATTAGAAAATATGCCAGTGTGTTAGTAGAAGATTACCCGTATTACAATATGAGTCTCAAAAATCTTTGCCAAAATAAGAGATGATGTAATAAATTGAAAATATCAATGATCCCCGTACTCTTTATACCCGAAGACCGTAATTGATTCCAATATATGCCAATATATATCAAAACATATGCCAATGTACCTGTACTACCTATATTCTCGTGGATTAGAAGATATATCCGTATATTTGTAGAAGATTACTCGTACAACGTATAAAGCAGGCATTTCATTCGTACATTTAAGAATATTTTCTTTTTTATTTCCGACTAGCCGTATACCCGTTCTTCGTACGGAGTATATAATATAAAAAAACTTATAATTCGCAATCATGTGCAAATTCTGTTAAAATATTAAATTTATTGGTCCTAAAGAGAAGTTTAAGAATATATGTTCTCACTATGCAAAATTATCTTCACGGGCAGATTTGAAGAATAAAACATCCTGGCCTCTTTTGTAAGCAAATTTACAAAAAAAAAGAAGGAATTGAATCAATATATGCAACCTCTTACTACTTATATTGTCGCAGATTAGAAAATATGCCAGTGTGTTAGTAGAAGATTACCCGTATTACAATATGAGTCTCAAAAATCTTTGCCAAAATAAGAGATGATGTAATAAATTGAAAATATCAATGATCCCCGTACTCTTTATACCCGAAGGCCGTAATTGATTCCAATATATGCCAATATATATCAAAACATATGCCAATGTACCTGTACTACCTATATTCTCGTAGATTAGAAGATATATCCGTATATTTGTAGAAGATTACTCGTACAACGTACAATATATTAAGTTTAACCAATTTTTGTCATAATAAAACAATTGCATAATAACTTGAAAATATCAATAATACCTGAATCAATAAACCCCGAAAATACCAATAATAATAACGTTTAAACCTGAAGACCGTAATTGATATTATCCAGTCAAAAATGCTATAAGAAAAATCAAATCGTTCTTTTCTAAAATATATTTTTATAGCCATTTATTTATTATTCATATTGAAAATATAATAATTAAAATTAACAGACAGATTTAATTTAATTGCGTTTCTGAGCAACATAAGATAGAATCTTCCTCATAAACTGCGAAATTAAATAACCATTTTGATTCTTTTATACTTTTCATTGTTCAGTAAAAGCTTGTTTAAAATAAACCATGGAGATAGATTTCCCATTTAAATCATGTTTCAAACAATTCATGTTTTCAGAAAGTGACTAATTGGCGCAAAAAATCTCCCATCAAACTCAGAGATGAAAGTTTTAATTCATTTTCAAACGATTTTCAAGCTTTTCGTTTGGATAAACCACGGAGTTAGAGAGTAGAACTCCTAGGGAAAAGTTTCATTTTTTATTAATATCTCGACAACCCCTGGTCTTAGATACTCGAAATTTGGGCGAAATTTATGGGGGGCTATTTCAAGGCTATTCACAAAATTTCATCAAATTTAGTTCAGCCGTTCTCCCGTGATGATGAGACAAACGAAAATTTCGTTTTTTACTAATATCTCGTGAACCACTGATCGTAGAAACTCCAAACATGGACTAAATTTTAAGTGGGACTATTTCCAGGTTACACACAAAATTTCATCAAATTTGGTTCAGCCGTTCTCCCGTGATGACGGGACAGACAGATTTTCAATTTTATTTATATAAATTTTGACGATTTTTGCAGACCATTCTTGTTTTATTTTCCCGAATAGCACGAAATTGTTTTCATACCAAAATTTGTGAAATTCCTTTGAATAATTTTGGAGCTGGCGTATATGCATACATTACACAGACACACACACGAATCCATCACTCTGAGAGTGATCGATTCGTGTTTTAGAGTGACCGAATTGTGCAGATCTGTCGAAAACTCTAGTTCCGAATTTCGCAATCATTCCGATACTTTCCCTACGCCTTACCATGTATTGTAGGGAAAGTGATGCAACTAAATTGCACATGCACAACCTGCATAAAGGCAAAGAGGGTATTCTTAATCGTATACCCACACTAAATATCAACATTCATGGACCTATTTCGCAGTTTTTAGCGCTCTTCAGAACGGAATAGCCGACAGCAGCATTAACAGTTCGAAATTGATCCACTGATGCCTGCAACTGCAGTAGAAGCGTGATTCTAAACTATATATACAACATTCTCACCATAACCTTTAGAGATGAACTCTGGCTATTTAATAAATCATTCTTTGTTCTCCCACGAAGATATTTTTCTAAGGAAGTTGCAATGTTAAAATAGTAAACAAAGACTACAAAGACTTGCTAAGAGCTTTCTAGACTTCACATTCTTGGTTTAAAAGCTTTTTGCTGTTTTGTGTATTTTTCTTTGAGTACTTTTGTATTGAGCATATATTTTACCCGGGAAACATTTGCATGCTTTGTTCGTATGCGAAGCTTTTGTGTAAGTTTACAGGTTTTGATTGCATTCCGTTTACATTGCTGTTGCGAAGTTCTGGCGTATGTGTATAACATTTGTGGTAGAAACGGTAGAAAACATTTTTACGGAAATTGAATCTGAAAATATATAATAATTATCCAGCTCATTTTTGTTGTACCAGACCCCCAAAAGACCCCTGGTGACCTAGATACAGTCATTCTTAAACTGGGGGTCGCGTCTCCCAATTGGGTCTCAAAACTTTTTTTGGGGGTGGAGGGGGTGGGGGTCGCAGGGAATTTTAATAAAAACATATTTTGCTAGTTGCTTTTTTTGTAACTTTTGTATTTTAGTTTGGGGTATTGTTTTGTTGAATTTTGTTCAAAGGTGTACCACATATAGGTTCTTAATTTTTATGATAAAATATGTATTTTATATTAAAAATAAATTTGTTAGTAATCAATATGAGTACTTAATTTAAATATTATATTTGTTCATATTGTTATTATATTTGTTAGTATTGTTTTCCAGAAAGTAGAGATTTTTTTAGGGAGGGGGGTATTAGTTTTAGCCACCCGGCGCGATGTTCCCCTGTAATTTTGAAGTGTGAAAGGGGGTCATGAGACCAATAAGCTTAAGAACCACTGACCTAGAAAACAATCTTTGCATACTAATAGTATCGACCACGGGACAGAACCTAACGAAGCCAGCTTTTCAATTTCCTCTGGGGTTGCAGAAAATGGGGGAGGATGTTAAAAAGTCTTCTCAGACCCTCCAGAAGTCCTCCGGGAACCTAGAAGGTTGAACCTTTGCACACATCATCCAAGAAACTACCTAACAGAGCCGGATTTCCAATCCGGGGGGGGGGGGGGGCGAAGTACATTGAATGCGGAATTCGAAGGTGTTTTTCCAGACATTCCAAATGCCCCTTCTCCTGTTGAATAATTTAAATAAAATGTTAAAGAATCAGCAAATACACAATTTAAAATACCCTTAGAAATAGAAAAATAAGTCAGTGAAAGCAATTTAATAGAAACTACTTTCTGGAATTGCATTTTAATAATTCGGGTTATTATAAAAGCGTGCATTAAGTTATAATTTTCTTTTCAAAATGTGCTTCACATAAAATTTCACGTTCGGCGATTTTTTTTTTTCTTTCTTTAACTAAATTAAAGAAAATTTAATTCAATACTGCCTTATTACAGAAAAACTGTTCTGCATTCTATTTTTATTACCTTTTCATACTATTGTATATCGAAAACTTTTTCCATTCGAGATTTGCACGGAGAAATTCGTTCTTGAGTCATTTTCCGAAGATTTAGCAGATGTAGAAACATACACTCTCAGATGAATTTGTTTTCCAAACGTGTTTGCTATATTGTTTCGAAACTTATCCTGTAGAATCGTGGGTGTATACAAAGGATACAAGAAAGAGTCCAAGTTTCTGGATAACTAACATTTATTCACAAGCACAAAGTAAACAGGAACAGTATGCAATCAAACAGCACTTAAATGCTCCACTAATTTCCCAGAATGAGCGATATTATTCTCAAAACATTGACAAAAATCACAGTCCAATGTAACACGTGTCACGTCCATTCGTCGACTTCACTCCAACGGAGCGATGAGTCTTTTTATAGTCTCTCCATAGAAACTTCTGGAAACCTCTATATCCCAAAGAATAATCGTTCTATCGAGAAATCTCTTGAACATTCTGGAAGTCGTATGTTGTTGTTGTTGAGACCCAGACCGTCCGACCTACCAGAAAGGTGTAAGGTAACTGTATGGACGGCCGGGAAGTGCCACCCAATTTAGACCGGAACCCAGTGGGGGAGGCGTCCACAGGGACCGTACCCTCCTTCCCCTACCACCAACCTCTCGGAAGTGGAAGTCGTATGTGTCAAATGTAACCAAATTCGCGATAAATCGCCAAATCTGGAAACCCGTCTAACTGGGATCCTGGCAACCCTGGTCTTACGTCATGCTGACATCATGGAATGTGTTTTCTTCGCCTGGCGTTCGAGACCGACGGAAGGGGAGACGCCAAAGGGAAAATTGCGCGGTCGCAATAATATGAACGAAATTTCAGTGCCAATCTCGGATGTTTTCGATATGTTATAGTATGAAAAAGTATAATAGAATGTAGAACAGTTTTTCCTGTTTTTAGTCAATTAAACTAAATTTTTCTTTAATTTGGGGGGGGGGGGATAGCATCTGTGCAAGCGGCAAACTTGAAATATAGGAAGAAATACTGTGAACCTTCCCTATGTTATTTATACACAATCGAACGCCGCCGCTATAACCGGTAAATAATAATTTATAAATGTTGGTACATAGTCTTAATTTCGTAAATTGCACTATTAGTGAATGTAGTACTTTTATGTTAACATCTTCTGTGTTTTGGTGAGAAAATATAGATTAATGTAACAAGAATTTAAATGTTTAAATATTGCAATAAAAACTTTCATACCCTTCCAAATTATATAAGTCAGTAATTTACTTTTGAGTTAATATAAAATTTATTAATCCCGTGTTCTACTGTAACAATCAATACTTACAATACTTTTGGATCTCCTTCTTTTGCCTCGTAAAAAATTTCTATTATACGAATGACTTCCAAGGCAAGGCTGCTCTTGTACTCAATATTAATATTATTCGATCATTAACGTCATCTTCTTCATCATCTTCTTCAGCTGTATCCAGGGGTGATTTGACATCTTTCGCTATGTCACTATCAAAATACTTCAACAAATCTTCAAAAGAGTGGAGGTTGTTGTCGGAATTCCTGACTTTGTTACAAAATTTGGTAGATAAATCACATGAAGCCACCCAGATTTAATGACAAAAATGCGGTTAGGGGTAAATAGTAAATACATTTTCAAGAAAGGATGACTGAAAAATACGTGATTTTTCATTTATTGATAGCAATAAAGAAAAAAAAAATCTGATGTGGGCAGCACATGACTTCCCTTCAAGTCAAGTCAAGTCAAGTCGGGGGTGCAATTCTGCAGCGCCTGATCAAATATGACCGTTTCTCCGGGCTGTAAGTGTACAATCATGATCTCTGTAATTACTTGAATTGCTCCAAAAGGGGGGTGAAGATGAGAATACTCCGAGGAGTATAGAAGTGGTACTAGGAGGTAAGTGAATTCACGAGAAAAAAAGTATGACATGCCATGACGTAATGTTCAAAAAAGTAATCCGAATTCCTCTTGAGACTAGGGGTGCGCGTCCACAATTTTCAGGGATTTTTATAATTATTCTGTTATTCAGTTTACAGTTTATCAAGTGGAGAGATGACTTTATTTAAGTTTCAGAGTGCTTTTAAACTTTTGGAGGGGAAAAAAAAAAAAAAAAATTAGGTGCTATTAAAGATTAGAGTATTGTGGACGCTCTGGGTCTCTTTCTGAACTTCCACTGATGGGGGTCGTACTCCGGTAAATTGCAGATTTCTTCATTGGGTATTTTATTTAAATTTTGAAACATTTTAATTGCTAGTTTTGAGATTTGATTATTAATATTTGTTACTCTGAAGTCGCTGTGGATGATATCGTTCCTGAGAAACCGAGGGGCTTTCCTGATAGCTCTGAGAGTTTTATTTTGAGCTGTTTGAAGTTTTTTGATATGGTTTTTTCCTGCGAATCCCCATATAGCAGATCCGTTGTTGTTGTTGAGACCCAGACCGTCCGACCTACCAGAAAGGTGTAAGGTAACTGTATGGACGGCCGGGATATAGCAGATCCGTATAAGAGGATGGGCCTAAGTACTGTCTTGTATAGTAATACTTTGGTATTGTAACTCGCGTGGGGGGAATGGAGTATGGCCGATAGTTGGCCTCTAGCCGAGTGAAATTTTTTAATTGAGCTTTTGATTTGTGGCTTCCAGTTTAGTTTGGAGTCAAACGTGATACCTAAGTATTTAGCGTTGTCCACGTAGGGTATGTTGACTTTGTTTATTTGGATGGGGACCGGTTTCTTCCCTTATATAATGCAATGAATTTATTACTTTTACAGTAAAAACAAAATAGGTTATTCCTATAGTAGCTATTTATAGTCTTTCCAAGATATTGAATTTTCGACAATTAGTCGTCATTTTCATTGATTTAGCGTAATTTTTATCCATTTGGTGAGATTTTCGTTAATTTGGCAACATTTCAAAAAGTCGCCAAGTTGGCGACATTCCGCCAAATTCATCGCCAAAATCTCGCAAAACGTTATGGACGGAGAAATAAGTTATTCTTATAGCAGATAAATGACTATTGGCGTTTACACACAAAAGTATTACTCAAAGTATATTTTCTCATGAATGGAACGAGCTAGATCCACGAGAATGATGTCACCCAATTTATCGCATGATATTACATATGAAAAGTGAACATGTTTCTTAACAGTTAATATATGTTTTTTAATTTATGGGATTTTTTGATAAATTTATTTGAAAATGTGCGATATCTTGAGAACGGTTCATGCTAGCGTTCTAAAGTTTATGTTAATCGTTTTCTAAGGGAGAATTACGTAAGAAATGTCTATTTGCGCAACTTTATTAAAGGTTTTGTTTTACTGATGTTTTTTTTTTCAAAATTTCACTCGAAAATTTAGGGGGTTCTGAACATTCGATTCTGTTTAAAAACAATAAGCTTCCAGTATTCACGGATTGTTATTTTTGTACCAAATTTCATTCGAATCGGTCCATTCGTTCATGAGATATCGTCTCCACAGACTCACTGACACATACACACACTTTCACACACACACACTAAGAGACATCACCTCATAAATTTTCGATTCGTGCTAAGGGATGCTTGAAACGTGCTCTCCCTTCCAAAACTCGAATTCGAATTTTCGATCCTGTCGCAATACTTTCCTTATACATTATACTATGTATATAAGGAAAGTAAAAAGTCCGATAACAATACGCAAGAAGTATAAAACGACCCTATATTATAAAACATAATAACTTATTTTGACGCAATATCCCAGTTATCTGCAAAATTTATGACGTTTGTAACCAAAGCAAAAATAACGCTATTCCCATGGGACTTAGGGAACTTTGACGTAATAGCCGAGTTGTCGCTATAACCGAGGTTGTTATAACCAGTTTCGACTACAGTTCATGAGAAGCGATAACAAGCAAATAAACGCAATTTATTTTATTTAATCTCTTTTGTACAAAGTGATTGGTAGATGAAAATTCTCACTTTTATATCGATTTTCTTTCAAATTTTTGAACAATAATTACGATTCTATATTAAAAAAGAATCTGATGTTGGCAGCACATGACTTTCCTTATATAATGCAATGTATTTACTACTTTTACAGTAAAAACAAAATAAGTTATTCTTATAGTAGGTACTGTTTTTTCTATGATATTGAATTTTCGTCAAATAGTCGTTATTTTCATTGAGTTAGCGTAATTTTTATCCATTTGGCGAGATTTTCTTTGATTTGGTAACATTAAAAAAAATCGCCAAGTTGGCGACATTCCGCCAAATTCGTCGCCAAAATCTCGCTAAGCGGTTATGGACGGAGAAATAATTTATTCTTATAGCAGATAAATGACTATTGACATTCAAATACAAAAGTATTTCTCGAAGTATCTTTTTTCTTGAATGGAACGAGTTAGGATCCACGAGAATGATGCCATCAATTTTATCACATGATATTACATATGAAAAGTGAATATGTTTCTCAATAGGAAATATTTTTTTTTATTGTATATAATTTTTTGATAATTTTTTTTGAAAAATGTGCAATATCTCAAGAACGGCTCATGCTAGCGTTCTAAAATGTGTTAATCGTTTTCTAATGAAAATTTACATAAGAAATGTCTATTTGCGTAACTTTATTAGAGGTTTTAATTTTTTGATGATTTTTTCAAAATTTCACTCGAAAATTTAAGGGGGTTCTGAATATTCGATTGCGTATAAAAGCAATAGGCTTCCGGTATCCACGGATTGTAATTTTTGTACCAAATTTCGTTCGAATCGGTCCATTCGTTCGTCAGTTATCGTCTCCATAGACTCAGTGACACACACACACACAGATATCACCTCAAAAAGTTCAATTCGTGATCAGGGATGCTTGAAACGTGCTCTCCCGTCGAAAACTCGAACTCGAATTCGAATTCTCGACCCCGTCACAATACTTTCCTTATACATTATTGTATATAAGGAAAGTAAAAAAAAAGTGATCAAAAATTAACCTTTGTATGCATTTCTGTTGAAAAAAAACCACTACAACTAAAGCCAATACAATACTCGACGGCCAATAGGTGCCGCTGAGGTCACTGCTGAATGGTGGATGCAATGGGGATAACTACTTATATTTTGCAGGTATTTTGGGTTAGAGCAGTTTTTGTAAAATTTTTTCGGGCGTGGAACCCTTTAGAATTTCAGTTTGGCAAAGGAACTCTCTAAAAGTCTCTTGTGGTCTAAGTTATGCATTCAAAATTTAATTTTTTTTTGTATCATTTCTGGTGTCAGTAGTTGTGTTTCGTAATGATTTTAGTCCAATATATTGTACTTTCAGAATACATTTTTTTTATTTATTTATTACTTCCCTTACATACATTACGTATAAGGAAAGTATTGTGACGGGGTCGAAAATTCGAATTCGAGTTTTCGACGGGAGAGCACGTTTCAAGCATCCCTGATCACGAATCAAACATTTGAAGTGATGTCTGTGTGTGTGTGTGGAGACGATATCTCACGAACGAATGGACCGATTCGAACGAAATGTGGTACAAAAATCACAATATTCAGAACCCCCTAAATTTTCGAGTGAAATTTTGAAAAAATCGTCAAAAAATCAAAACCGCTAATATAGTTACGCAAATAGACATTTCTTATGTAATATATCATTGGAAAACGATTGGCATAAATTTTAGAACGCAATATCTTGGAAAGGATATAAGTATCTAGTATAAGAAAAACCTATTTTTTTTTACTGTAAAAGTAGTAAATTCATTGCATTGTATAAGGTAAGTCATGTGTTGCCCACATCAGATTTTTTATAATTATTTTTACTTTCCTTGTATACATAATGTACAAGGAAAGTATTGTAACGGGGTCAAAAATTCGAATTCGAGTTTTTGACGGGAGAGCACGGTTCAAGCATCCCTGATCACGAAACAAGCATTTTTGGAGTGATGTCTCTGTGTGTGTGTGAAAATATGTATGTGTGTGTGTGAGTCTGTGGAGACGATAACTGACGAACGAATGGACCGATTCGAACGAAATTTGGTACAAAAATTACAATCCGTAAACACTGTAAGCCTATTGTTTTTATACGCAATCGAATGTTCAGAACCTCCCTAAATTTTCGAGTGAAATTTTGAAAAAATCGTCAAAAAATCAAAACCTCTAATAAAGTTACGCAAATAAACATTTCTTATGTAATATTTCATTGGAAAACGATTGGCATAAATTTTAGAATGCTAACACGAACCGTTCTCGAGATATTCTTGAGATATTGTACATTTTTCAAAAAAATTATCAAAAAGTCATATAAAATAAAAAAAAATATTTCCTATTGAGAAACATGCTCACTTTTCATATGTAATATCATGCGATAAATTGGGTGACATCATTCTCGTAGATCTAGCTCGTTCCATTCATGAAAAAAGATACTTTGAGTAAGACTTTTGTATTTGAACGCCAATAGTCATTTATATGCTGTAAGAATAACTTATTTCTCCGTCCATAATGCTTGGCGAGATTTTGGCTACAAATTTGGTGGAATGTCGCCAACTTGGCAACTTTATGTTGCTAAATTAACGAAGAACTCGCCAAATGGATAAAAATGACGCTAAATCAATGAAAATAACGACTAATTGACGAAATTCCAATATCTTGGAAAGTATATAAATATCTACTATAAAAATCTTTTTTTTTTACTGTAAAAGTAGTAAATTAATTGCATTATATGTTATGTGCTGCCCACATCAGATTTTTATTTATATATTTAATGCAAACTACAGAATAAAGTCTCAGTATTAGCTTGCAAGATAAAATACAATACAAAAATATATACAGATAAAAATATTGTAAAATAAATTAAAGTTCAATATATTTATAACAAATGCTTTTTCAAAGCACTAGCAGATGAATAAAAAACATAAAGATTATCAGGAAAGCTGTTGTAAAGTTTACAAAAGTTATTAATGGCACAGTAACAACCAATATTAGTATCAAAATTCCTCTACGCAAATAAACTCATAGTTCTAGCAGGAGTACTGAAAAACATGAAACCCGATGTTATTTAAGACAGGGATGCAATCAATTTTGTTATTGAACACATTTTTGAAGAAAGAAAACAGAATAAAATATCTTCTATTCTGTAAGCTTTTAACATTAAACACATTTCGAAGAAAGGTACCAGATAAATTATAATATTAAACACCACTTTTCTTATAATATAAATACCTTTAATAAGTACTTTCATATGATGGTTTTATCAGTTAATTATTCGATTTTCAATTGAGAGTTAGAGTGGCCCAACATACAATAAAGATGGGATAAATCAAATTTGGTATGCTTTCTTTACTCAATAGCATTAAGAGTTTCAACAAAATTGAAGATGAACCTAGGTATTTAATAAACTATTCCATGTTCTCTCACGAAGATATTTTTCTAAAAGAGTTGCAATGCATGTTTAAAATAGTAAACAAAGATTTGCTAACAGCTTCCCAGACATTGCATTCTTGGTTTAAAAGCTTTTTGCAGTACTGTGTACTTTTCTTTGAGGGCTTTTGTATTGAAACTAAATTTTACGTGGCATCATACACTTGTATGCGTTTGTTTGTATAGAGCTTTTATGAATGTTTGCAGTTTTTAATTCTTTTCCTTTTACATCGCTGTTTCAAACTTCCAGTGTAAAGTTGTTATGTAAATGGAGTTGAAATGTGAGATTGAGTAAAATGAGCATGAAAATTGTTTAAAATTTAAACACTCCTGTAATATTCCTCAGAATTCTGGGTTCTAGAAAAGTCTTTAAGAACTCCAATAAATTTGTAAGGAAAAGTCTATGAGTGTACACGTTAGATCTTTCTGTTACACCGTTCTCTGGATATTGTACGTTTTTCAAATAAATATATTGAAAAAGACATAAAAAATAGTTGTGAACGTGTAAAATTCCCTCACTGGAAACTCTTCTTTTGAAAATCAGACTGAGAAAACACCTGAACAAACTTTCCTATGACGTGCATATAGGGTTTCCAGATGCTGAAGTTCGGAGAAGGGTTGCCAGATTACGCGATTTATCGCCCATTTGGCGACTTTTTTTGTAAGCTTCGAGAAAGACCCTGAAATAACGAATATTCTATGCGATATGAGAGAATTCTAGAAGTTTCTATAGAGAGTCTATAAAAGGGGCCATCACCCAGTCGGAGAGCAGTTGGCGTGATACAAGCTACATTGGAACTGTAATTTTTGTCAATGTTTTGGAAATAGTAGTCGCTGTTTTGTAAAAGGAGATTTGTCAAGGTTTCGAAAATAGTATCTGTTATTTTGTGAAATTTTGTGGAGTATTTAAGTGTTGTTTTACTGTATATTGTTCCTGTTTACGTTGTGATTATTAATAAACGTATTAGTTATCCAGAAATTAGGGACGCATTCTTGTATCCTGAGCGCACACCCACGATTCCAAAGGATACGTTGTAACAATATGTTCACTCTCCATATGCAGTATTGTGCAACAGATCTCTTAACATAATTCTCGTGTATCTAGTTCGTTCCATTCACGAGAGAAAATACTCTTTATAATAATTTTGTACTTTGATGCCAAATAATTCGCCAATGGTCATTCATTTAACGGGATGTTAATTAAATGTCAATAACATTTTGATAGGGATTTTGTGTGTGAGTGTTGTTGCTGAGACCCAGACCTTCCGACCTACCAGAAAGGTGTAAGGTAACTGTTTGGACGGCCGAGAAGCGCCCCCCAATTTAGACCAGAACCCAGTGGGGGAGGTATCCACAGAGACCGTTCCCTTCTTCCCCTACCACCAACCTCTCGGAAGGACTTACGGACCAACATGTTTAACGTGGTCGTACTCCGCGTGAATACGGCGGCAGTTTTGGCAGCGGAGGGAATCGAACCCGGGCCTACCGAGTGCAATTCCTGCGCGTTAACCACTGGGCTACTGGGCTGTATTAGCAAAAATGTGTAAACATTTTGACGGTTATACTCCAACGTGAATAATTTTTCTTGTTTTGTCGGAAATAGGGTACAGATTATGAATATATGAAAATAATTTGAATATTTTAATATTTTAAAATGTTTTTTAAAAAGTAGCTCTCCGAGCAAGTGTATTTTCATTTTTCTAACTTTTACTCGAAATATATAGTAAACTATAGAAGATAGATATAACTAGTAAACGACAAAAATATGTACTAGAAAATTTAATATTAAAATCTATGTTATTTATTATTCAAACAAGTTCTTATATTTTTCGAGTAATCGTATTGTCAAGTCGAAGAAGATTGAAAAGTTTCCTTTTTTCAAGTTTGTAATGTTTATATCTAAAAATCTAAAAGACCTGGCTTTGAATAGTAAGCAATAATTTATATCTCTTTGAAAGCCCTACAAGTGTATATAATTGGATTTCGGATAGAGCTATGTTTTTTCGAACATAACTTAAAGTGTCTGTTCAAACGAGTTTTGTTTTCCTACTTTGTTTTCCTACTCGAAATATCTTCGAAACTATAATCTAAATATATTAGAAACTGCAATCTAAATATCTTCGAAACTAATCTAAATATCTTCGAAACTGTAATCTAAACATCTTCGAAAGTATAATCTAAATATCTTCGAAACTGTACTCTAAATATCTTCGAAACTATAATCTAAATATCTTCGAAAGTATAATCTAAATATCTTCGAAACTGTAATCTAAATATCTTCGAAACTATAATCTAAATATCTTCGAAAGTATAATCTAAATATCTTCGAAACTGTAATCTAAATATCTTCGAAACTGTAATCTAAATATCTTCGAAACTATAATCTAAATATCTTCGAAAGTATAATCTAAATATCTTCGAAACTGTAATCTAAATATCTTCGAAACTGTAATCTAAATATCTTCGAAACTATAATCTAAATATCTTCGAAAGTATAATCTAAATATCTTCGAAACTGTAATCTAAATATTTTCGAAACTATAATCTAAATATCTTCGAAAGTATAATCTAAATATCTTCAAAACTGTAATCTAAATATCTTCGAAACTATACTCTAAATATCTTCGAAACTATAATCTAAATATCTTCGAAACTATAATCTAAATATCTTCGAAGCTATGATTTAAATATCTTCGAAACTATAGATATAAATATTATGCAACAGACATGTGTGAGGAAATTTAGTTTCTAAATTTATATTTATTTTTTTTAAAAAACGCTCTTATATTTTTCGAGCTCTTATATCGTCTTATCAAGTTGAAGTATGAAAATTTTACGTTTTTCAAGTTTGTAATGCTTATACCTTAAAAACTAATGGTTATATCTTAACAATAAATAAGAATTTGTAGCTCTTTGAGCTCCCTACACTGTAAAACATTCTGCAATCTTTACTTACTTTTTTTTCAGTTACTTTGTTGATGATCTCGGCAAACTATCAAAAAAGCTGCAATTACAGGATAAAAATTCCAGATGCATTTTTGAAATTTTTGAGCTAATTATCGTCTGCCGAAGCGGTATTTTTATATATATGTTATCATAACTACCAGGTACCATACTCGCCATTACGGATAGCTGACTCCCTTGAAACTTTGTAAAACATTTGCAAGTTTGTTACTGAATATGTAAAATATCGTCCCTGTAACCCCATCTCACACAATTGCTCTGAACGAACAAACAAATATGAAAACGCAATATACCATTAATATTTTTGAAAATAAGGTTTCTTCTAATACAAACATTCCTCACATTGTTTCGCTTTAGGATTCAAAATGTTTAATGCAAAACAGTACTTTTCTCCCTTCTGAACATCATCGATTTCCGAAGAGACGCCACTCCATCGCTTCGAGCCATTTCGCTATCGATTAGTTTAAGATTAAGATCTCCTCAGCCTCGTGTTTGTCTAGGAGAAAGTCCCATTAAACTGTTAAATGCTCCTCATAACGACCGTTTTTAAAAGAAATCGAATCGAAGTCCATGAAGATTGTGAAATTGCTTTTTGAATGGCTTTGCTGGGGTATTTTCGAATCATTGAATGTTTCGATTTCTCACACTATGTCTTTATCTCAGTCAAGTTGCTAATTCCCTTATAATTGGTTAATTTTTATTTTATTTTTGTGATATAGTTATGCATGTATTTTTATGTCCATGGAAGAAGCTTTATTTGTTCCGGGGATGTAGCTCCTGACAGATTTAGCGACAAAATTGGCGACTTTGGTGATCACATTTGCCACCAGAAAGTTAGTTTCAGAAAACGTTCTGTAAATTGTTTTGCCGAACTGACGCTGTACCAAACTGTTTACAGAACGCTCGTAAACGGTTAGTTTGTACACGTTTAGTCCGTTTGCAAAACGTTTGTAAACGGTTAGTTACGAACGTTTATGGTACGTTTAACGGAACGTTTATAGAACGTTCGTAAATGGTTAGTCCGTTTACAAAACTTTCGTAATGTCATTCGATTACGAAAGTTTTGTAAGAATTATATTGTAAGGATTGTAACTTGATTTCTTCTTCGGACATAGGTTCTGGCGAATATTGAACGGTTTACCGGCGAATTGACGACTTTGACAAACAAATTTGAGGCGAAAATTAAAGTTCCAGAAATCGCCTTTTCAGTATCTCAATCGGAAGCAGAGTTCTGAACTTCGTCTTGCAGAATATATACTCCTCATATTGTTTTTCGAATTCTCACACAATATATCTTTACGTTTATCAAACCGTTAATTTCCTTGTAGATGCTTCATTTTTTTTATTTTGGGATTTCATAGGCATAATATTCTTGTTCTATGGATGGAGCTTGATTTGTTCTGGGGATATAGTTCTCTAAATGTGACAGTCAAATTTGTTGCTAAAAGTAAAATTCCACAATATAAAATCGCCATTTTGATATCTCGCCCAGGAGACGTTCTGGAAATTCTTTTGTCAAACTGAAGTTGCACTAGATCAATTACATTACGTTCTAATGTAGTACCTTTTGATTAGTTCCACAGATATGGTTGATGGATCTCACAATAGTTTGGCAATATATTGACAACTTGGTGACTTTTACGGTAATCAAATTTTGTGTTAAAATTAAAGTTCTAGAAGTTTTCTCACTATCTCAATCGGTTGCCGCGTTATGAAAATTACCCTGTTGTAGAATGTTCTCTTTCAGTAGAATGCTCTCTGTAGAATGTTCTCCCTGTAGAATGTTTCTCTTGTAGAATGTTCCCTGTAGAATGTTTCTCTTGTAGAAGGTTTCCCTTGTAGAACATTCTCCCGTAGAATGTTCTCCTTGTAGAATATCTCTGTAGAATGAAGTTTGTCTGCTTAGAATGGTTGTCAACCATCTTCCGATTGGCCGGGACAGTCCTAGAATTGAACAACTATCCAGAATCCCGGATAGCTTATACAAGACTTAAAAATGTCTCGGAATTTTAGAAAATTGTATTAAAATCGCTATTGCATTATTTGGAAAAATGCAAAAATAAATGCAGGCCTTAATAGCAAACGCAATTACACAATCTATATAAATAAAAATGAAAATCTGTCTGTCTGTCTGTCTGTCTGTCTGTCCCATCATCACGGGAGAACGGCTGAACCGAATTTGATGAAATTTTGTGGGTAGTCTAGAAATAGCCCCACTTAAAATTTAGTCCATGTTTTGAGTTTTTACGACCAGTGGTTCTCGAGATATTAGTAAAAAACGAAATTTTCGTTTGTCTCATCATCACGGAAAAACGGCTAAACCGAATTTAATGAAATTTTGTGGATAGCCTTGAAATAGCCCCCCATAAATTTTGTCCAAGTTTTGAGTTTCTAAGACCAGGGGTTGTCGAAATATTAATGAAAAACGGAACTTTTTCTTAGGAGATCTACTCTCCAACTCCGTGGTTTATCCAAACGGAAAGGATGAAAATCGTTTGTTTAAAACGCCAAAATGAAATAAAACTTTATTTCCGAGTTTAGTACAGGATTTTTGCATTAATTAGTCACTATAGGAAAGCATGAATTGTTTGAAACATGAATTTAAATGGAAAAATCTACATCCATGGTTCATCTTTCACAAATTTTTACTCAACGATGAAGAGTATAAAGAAATCAAAATGGCTATTTAATTTCACATTTTATGAGGAAGATTCTATCTTATATCATGTTGTTCGGCAATGGAAAGAAATTAAATGTGTTGGTAATATTTATTATTATTTTTTCTATTTGTATAATAAATAAATGGATGTAAAAATATATTTTATAAATGAACGGTTTGATTGTTATTTTAATTATATATATTGCGGACTGCGTACATCACTTTCATTTATTTAAGCAAAGAGGTTTCAAGCTCATATATTGTGTTTAGCTAATAAACTCATATATTGTGTTTACCCAATAAATTCATTTAGCCGATTGTTGAAGCAGAAAAAGAGTAGAACGGGTGTATATATCTTCTAATACAATTTTAGTGTTTTCATTTAGTATATACAAAAGGGATCAGGATATTTTATTCTTCAGATCTGCAAATTCAGAGCTATGAATTTAGCGGAATATCTCTAAATAACTTGGTAACTTTTCTTAAACTTTATCAAATTAGTGGAAATGTCTCCAAATTGATAAAAATGGCCCAAATCAATCAATGAAATTAAATTTGTTTTTTTTAGAATAGAGTACTGAAATGATGTTTCTGTAGCATTTGTCGGTCAGTTCATCCATCCTACTTAGTAACACATTGAAGAAATTTTTTTAATATCACCAAATTGGTAAAAATATTTTTAAATCCTTAAAAATATCATGACATTGATAAAATCGTGTTTAATAAATGAAATTAATTGTGTTTTGTTAGGGGATAGTATTGTGATGATGTTTCGTCAATTTGTCACAAAATGGGATTATCAGTTCTACAGTCCCACTTGGCGATAAATTTGGCGATTTTTTAAGTTATCGCTAAATTGACGAAAATGTCGCCAAACCTTCCATGGAGATTGCATTATTCAGATGATATGATTTCTATCAATTTATTTGAAGCAAATGATATCATGCCGCTTAGCAACGGATCCAATATGTTATGCGGCATACGATTTTTATTAAATCTTTTCCGATTTGAATAATAAAAATATGTATATAAAATAAATTTCATTGACATTGCATTTTTGACTGGATCAATTACGGTCTTCAGATTTAAACATCATTATTATTGGTATTTTCGGAGACTGTTGATTCAGGGATTATTGATATTTTCAAATTATTATGGAATTGTTTTATTATGACGAAATTTGTTGAAACTCATATATAGTACGTTGTACGAGTAATCTTCTACAAATGCATTATATCTTCTAATCTACGAGAATATAAGTAGTACAGGTATATTGGCATATATTTTGATATATATTGGCATATATTGGAATCAATTATGACCTTCTGGTATTAAGATTACAGGGAATTTTTGATACTTTCAATTTATTACGTCATCTTTTTTATTTTGGCAAATATTTTTGAGACTCATATTACAATACGGGTAAGCTTCTACTAACACACTGGCATATTTTCTAATCTGCGACAATATAAGTAGTACGGGGTTGCATATATTGATTCAATTCCTTTTTTTTTTGTAAATTTACTTACAAAAGAGGCCAGGATGTTTTATTCTTCAGATCTGCCCGTGAATATAATTTTGCATAGTGAGAACATATATTCTTAAACTTCTCTTTAGGAGCAATAAATTTAATATTTAAACAGAATTTGCACATGATTGCGAATTATAAGTTTCTTTATATTATATACTCCGTACGAAGAACGGGTATGCTGCTAGTCTATATAAATAAAAATGAAAATCTGTCTGTCTGTCTGTCTGTCTGTTTGTCCCATCATCACGGGAGAACGGCTGAACCGAATTTGATGAAATTTTGTGGGTAGCCTAGAAATGGCCCCACTTAAAATTTAGTCTGTGTTTTGAGTTTTTACGACCATTGGTTCTCGAGATATTAGTAAAAAACGAAATTTTCGTTTGTCTCATCATCACGGGAAAACGGCTGAACCGAATTTAATGAAATTTTGAGGATAGCCTTGAAATAGCCCCCCATAAATTTTGTCCAAGTTTCGAGTTTCTAAGACCAGGGGTTGTCGAGATATTAATGAAAAACGGAACTTTTTCTTAGGAGATCTACTCTCCAACTCCGTGGTTTATCCAAACGGAAAGGATGAAAATCGTTTGTTTAAAACGCCAAAATGAAATAAAACTTTATTTCCGAGTTTGGTGCAGGATTTTTGCATTAATTAGTCACTTTAGGAAAGCATGACTTGTTTGAAACATGAATTTAAATGGAAAAATCTACCTCCATGGTTCATCTTTCACAAATTTTTACTCAACGATGAAAAGTATAAAGAAATCAAAATGGCTATTTAATTTCACATTTTATGAGGAAGATTCTATCTTATATCATGTTGCTCGACAACGGAATGAAATTAAATGTGTTGTTAATATATGTGTTGTTAATTATTTTTTCTATTTGAATAATAAATAAATGGATGTAAAAATATTTTTTTAAATGAAAGGTTTGGTTGTTCTTTTAATTATATAAATGGCGAACTGCGTACATCACTTTCATTTATTTAAGCAAAGAGGTTTCAAGCTCATACATTGTGTTTAGCTAATAAACTCATATATTGTGTTTACCCAATAAAAATTCATTTAGCCGACTGTTGAAGCAGAAAAAGAGTAGAACGGGTGTTTGTATCTTCTAATACAATTTTTGTGTTTTCATTTAGTATATACAAACGGAATCAGGATATTTTATTCTTCAGATCTGCAAATTCAGAGTTACGAATTTAGCGGAATATCTCTAAATAACTTGGTAACTTTTCTTAAACTATATCAAATTAGTGGAATGTCTCCAAATTGATAAAAATGGCCCAAATCAATTAAATTAAATTTATTTTTTTTAGAATAGAGTACTGAAATGATGTTTCTGTAGCATTTGTCGGTCAGTCCATCCATCCTACTTAGTAACACATTTAAGGAATTTTTTAATATCACCAAATTGGTAAAAATATTTTTAAATCCATAAAAATATCATGAAATTGATAAAATCGCGCTTAATAAATAATAAATCAGTTCTACAGTGCCACTTGGCGATAAATTTGGCAATTTTTTAAGTTATCGCTAAATTGACGAAAATGTCGTCAAACCTTCCATGGAGATTGCATTATTCAGATGATATGATTTCTATCAATTTATTTGAAGCAAATGATATCATGTCGCTTAGCAACGGACCCAATATATTATGCGGCATACGATTTTTATTAAATCTTTTCCGATTTGAATAATAAAAATATGTATATAAAATAAATTTCATTGAAATTGCATTTTTGACTGGATAATATCAATTACGGTCTTCAGTTTTAAACATCATTATTATTGGTATTTTCGGGGACTGTTGATTCAGGGATTATTGATATTTTCAAATTATTATGGAATTGTTTTATTATGACGAAAATTGTTGAAACTCATATATAGTACGTTGTACGAGTAATCTTCTACAAATGCATGGGTATATCTTCGAATCTACGAGAATATAAGTTGTACAGGTATATTGGCATATATTTTGATATATATTGGCATATATTGGAATCAATTACGACCTTCTGGTATTAAGATTACGGGGATTTGTGATACTTTCAATTTATTACATTATCTTTTTTATTTTGGCAAATATTTTTGAGACTCATATTGCAATACGGGTAAGCTTCTACTAACACACTGGCATATTTTCTGATCTGCGACAATATAAGTAGTACGGGGTTGCATATATTCATTCAATTCCTTTTTTTCTTTGTAAATTTACTTACAAAAGGGGCCAGGATGTTTTATTCTTCAGATCTGCACGTGAATATAATTTTGCATAGTGAGAACAGATATTCTTAAACTTCTCTTTATGAGCAATAAATTTAATATTTTAACAGAATTTGCACATGATTGCGAATTATAAATTTTTTTATATTATATACTCCGTACGAAGAACGGGTATGCTGCTAGTGTACTAATATAATTATATAAAGTATGAAGATTAAGAGGTACACCTCTCACCACTCACCAAGATTAGCACAATGAGATGCCAATGTACGCAAAAGCCTTCTTACTTTTGCATTAAAATTTATCTGCTGTTATTAACATAATTACTTTTTAAAAATAAGAAAATAGTGGAAGTTATAAGCACTTTAATATCAATTTAATTACGAAAAATTCGGCAGTGGTTTCAAGCCAAAAGGGTTTTGTGTGAATCGCACCTTTCTTCGTGGTTAATTTGCCCTCTTTAAACATATTAAAAATAGTTCAAAATATCGAAATTAGAATCACCTTTTCAAAATAGTTCAAAATATTAAAATATCGACATTATAACTGCTATATTTTGAAAACTAAGAACACGATCCGAAATCCAATTACATGTCCTTGTTGGCCTTGCAAAAGGATACAATTTATTGCTTACTATTTACAGCTAGTACTTTTAGTTTTTGAGATATAATCATTATAAACTTTAAAAACGAAAATGTTTACAATCTTCTTTAACTAGGCAAGGCAATTTTCCAAAAACTGAAAGAGCAAAAAATCATTAATTTAGAAACTGAATTTTCTACTGAACACTTTTATCTCTTCCTTTTTACATGTATCTTTTATAGTTTAAAAGATACTTCGATTGAAAGTAAGCATAAAGTGAAGCAAAAACTCGCTCGGATCCAAACTTTTTAGTTTTTTCAAACAAAAAAAGAAAAGCTCAAAATATTAAAATATTTAAATTTGTTTTATATATTAATAAATTGTACCATGTTTCTAACAAGACAAATGAAAATTGTTTACATTGTCATCAGTTAGGTTCCTTAGATAGAAGTGTCTAAAATGCTTATATTTTTCGTTTTATTTTTTTTTTCTCCGATTATTCAACCGCACTCCTCCGAAAATTCGTATAAAAAAACAGCCACAGAGCTGTGAAGCGAATCGTAAACAGTTTGGTGAAACTCACTTAAGTATCAATAATTCAAAGCCGTACTCATATTGTGCGTAATTCAGAAACAAATACCGTAACTTTGGGATATGGCTATAATGCAAAGTGTACGTATGGGCATGTGTCGGGGAAAGAAAAGCCAGAGTATGACTGTATATATCATAACATGCATGCATGGCGCCCATATGGGAGTGGAAAAGGAGGCACTTGCACCCTGAACGTTCAAGGTCCAAAGGATCCATCAGATCCATGTTGTAAATCTTATCATTGAGTTCGCCCCAGTGGCGTCAGGGGTTGGCTCCCCTCCCCTCCCTATAAAATGTTCTGTGGGCGCCCATGATAACATGTAGATACTGTCGCCTTGCACCATGACCCAGAATGTTTTTAGACATAGTTGACAACCGTATTCCTTAGGCTTTGGACATTTATAATTAGTTTTCCTGTAATATTTTAGTATTTGTCAAATTTTAGAATCAAGCAGAGATAATTTTGGAAATTAAGCATTACCATTTTTGATTAAGGTATTGCAACTTGATTTCATTGATTAAAGTATTGCAATTGTTGTTTAATCCATGTTTCATTAAAGTATCGAAGTTATCAATTGAATTGTCCGGAGTCACAATAGATGGCGCTGTTGCCTTTGATTAAAAATTCATTTAGATTTTATGTAGATGTTTGTGTAACAGATTCGCTCGTTTGCACGTGCCATGAAGTCTATCGCTGGGAAGTACGGTTTGTTTCGAACGTTTTGGTGTGCAGTACACACTATAATATAAATTTCCGAAATGTTTCCTTTTTTACTATAATTTTATCAAACTCTTATTTTGCACCAAATTTCAAATGTTTTATCTTGCTAAATATTAAGCGTTTCGCATTTACTTGATAAATCAAACATTTTGCTGTGTGACATCTTTAAAAAAAGGCATATTCTAAAACTTTGAACTTTTTCCGTGAATCATATCAACCTTTCCACCAAATATTATTTCTCACTGGGAAGTGCTCTTAGCAATTATTTTGGAGACCGCACATAACTCAGTTGCAAAAGATATGAAAAAATATTATTTATAATCGATATTCGCAGCAAGCCATAAAATACTTAGGTATGAGATACAGTAAGAATGACTTATCTGACTGCATATTGTGAAACAAAAAACCAGTGTAATAAGGTTAAAATATATTGCTCTAATGCTCTTTTATTAAAGATGATAAGACTTTAACTTTCTTTTGGACATTTAAATCTATAACATATAAATTCATAACACTTTTCCTATTGCATCTAAATTGTCACTGCAGTTAACGTCGTGGACTTCAAAATAGTCACGCAAATTTTGGAGGCATTCCACAGCAATTTTTGATGTTATCCTCTCTTTTTAAATCGATTTCTGTTTCTTTGGATTCATCAGACGTATTATCAGCAAAGTGTGGCAATAATGGCATTGTTGGTCTCTTGTGCTTCTTTTTCTTCGGATTCATCAGACGTATTATCAGCAAAGTGTGGTAATAATGGCATTGTTGGTCTCTTATGCTTCTGTTTCTTCGGATTCATCAGGCGTATTATCAGCAAAGTGTGGCAATAATGGCATTGTTGGTCTCTTATGCTTCTGTTTCTTCGGATGCATCAGACGTATTATCAGCAAAGTGTGGCAATAATGGCATTGTCGGTCTCTTGTGCTTCTGTTTCTACGCAATCATCGCTTGCTGAATCGTCAGAAGTAAGACATCCTGGAAAAACTCATTTTTCTCGTAACCTATTCTAGTACTGTTAAATGAAGTATGTGGAGATAGTCCTGTGTGTGAAGATAGTACCATTGAGCGATCTTCACACAGAGGCTAGGAAATGATGGATTGTTACATGTCTCTTAAAAACCCCAACATGTTTACATCAGGTTTTCTCTGTTTGCAGATAAACATGACGCCAGACATCATCTCAAAATTCGCATGTAATCTTCATGCGTTTATGCCATCTATACGTATCTGGAGATAGAGGTCTGCACAGCTCGAAATTACAGACTTTTACCCGGCCCTGCGCGATAGTATCAGTGTTTGAACCTGTCTCAACCCCGATGAAATTTTCATATGCATGTAGAACCCAAGCCCAGCCCTGCCCGAAAACCACAGTCTCGACCCGGTTCAGCCCGAAAATAGTTTTACTCAAATGTGTTAAAACATGAATCTGTGAAACTTTTGTACAAAGAATTAAAGTAACAGTTGGGGTAGTTTTAAACATTTATCTTTATATAGCTGAAATTAACATAATAATTACATGTACTTTATTGAAATTAATTTAGAAAAATCGGAGGTGGCTCCAGTCCGATGGAGCCGAAATGGTTTTGCGTAAATAATATTTTGTAAAATAAAACTCCAGTAAAGTTCAATATTTTTTTTTCAGATTCATTTGTTTTGTTTACAGGATTTCAAAGCATTACAAATGACTCGCTGACTGTTTATAGCTAGCTAGCACTTTTAGTCCCCACTCCAATTTCATCTGGATACTCCGACCATAGCTTTCACGTCAAAATATCAATTTCCTGACTTTTTAAAACCTAAGCCCTCGCCCAACCAACTCGAAATTATTTTAGAAAAATCAGGCTCAACCCAGGATTTAAACCCTTGGGTAAGGTCCTATCCAATGCAGGCCCTTTATCTGGGGATGTTTTTATTAAGGTGTTTAGTCCCAACGTATCTGGGTATGAATCTTTGTTACCAAACTAATTGTTGCTTCTGTGATTTTGCTTCGATTCCAAGAAGTTCCATGAAAAAAAAAATTTAACCCCTCCTACATTAAAACTGCGCAATATTCGATGTACGGGTATCTACATAATCAAGTTACATTATTGTGACCACCAGCTAATACCCGGAGTAACCGCCGTGTGCAAGGCGGACAGCAGCTTGACGGGCTGGGAGTGACTTAGTAAGGTACTGGAAGGTGTTCACGGGTATGTGGAGCCATGCTTACTTCAGTGAATCTGACAGCTGCTGGAGGGTGCGTTCTGGAGTATCCATAAAGCAAACAACCCGATTGAGGGAGTCCCCCAGATGCTCAATTGGATTTAAGTCTGGGGAATTATGGGTCCAAGGAAGTACTTTAAATTCTTCATTGTGCTCCTCCAACCACTCGCGGACAGTTCTCGCTGTGTGACGCGTCACATTGTCGTGCTGGTAGATCCCATCCGCCCCAGGGAAGACAATCAGCATGTAAAGATGTACGTGGTCTACAAGAATGGATTCCCAACGAATTCGGTTCGTAGTGCCTTCACTCAGGTATGAGTGGACCCAGAGAATGCGACGAAAACATTCCCCAGACCATAACATTGCCCCCACCAGTTTGTGTTCTTCCAGCAATGGTTGATGAGTGTTTGTTGTCTGATATTTCACGCCTTATACGTCAACATCCATCCATTCGATGAAAGGTGACTCATCGGAGAAGGCAATCCTTTGCCAATCAGCGGAGGCCCAATTCCGATACTGCCTTGCAATTATAAGCATTTTCTGCCGCTGCACCTTCGTTAGCCTAGGTGCAGTGACAATTCGTCTTTTTCGGAGGCCCATGCTCATCAGGGTTCGTCATTGGAGATTCATTTGGAGGCCCATCGTTCATCAGAAACTGTCGTTTGAGACACTTCCGGTATCCCCCCTGGTTCATTTGGCCAGTGAGCGGCGATCGTCCCTCACAAACCTTCGGAGCCGACTTTAACCTCTCGCATCAATGGCTAGAGGTGCAGTTTCGACTTCGCTTATTCGCAATGGCGTCATTTCTCCATTGACTATACCATTTAAACACAGCAGCACGCGAACAGTTCACAAATTGCTCTGTTTGGGAAACACTGCCAAACCTTGTCCCGAAACTCGATAATCATCCCTTTTTTCCAAATCTGATAAATCGTTCCTTTTAGCCATGACAACAATGAGTGATATGTTTTCAGAATGTCTGCGCCACACCTTATATACCCACCAAACCAGCTAACGACACGTGCCTTTTTTCACTGGCTACGCGCTGTTGACGTCAAAAGTAGGTGGTGGTCATAGTAACGTGACTTGACCATGTAATTGTTCGCTATAAGCGATACTTTTAACATTATGAAAATATTCCATATCTGAGGTGACAGAAAAAATATCGTAATCACTGATACTTTGCCACATCTTATCTCGTTAGGCGCGGTAGCCCAGTAGTTAGCGCGCGAGAATTGCACTCGTTAGGCCCGGGTTCGATTCCCTCCGTTGCCAAAACTGCCGCCGTGTTCACGCGGAGTACAATCACGTTAAACATGTGGACCCGTAAGTCCTTCCGAGAGGTTGGTGGTAGGGGAAGGAGGGTACGGTCCCTGTGGATGCCTCCCCCACTGGGTTCGGGTCTAAATTGAGTGGCTCTTCCCGGCCGTCCAAACAGTTACCTTACACCTTTCTGGTAGGCCGGACGGTGGAGGTCTTAACAACTTCCTAGTTCGCTATATATGAGTTCCACTGTATTCCATATTTCGAACATTTTGGGTGTGCAACACGCCACATGATGTAAATATTCAGAAACTTTTTTTTTATATGTGCCAAATTTCTATTTCTGGAATCTTTGAAAATAGGTACATAAAAATACCTTAATAAATGCGCGACTTCCAATTCGGGGGGGGGGGGGGGGGGGGGGGAATTCTCAAACTAAAAATCTAAGATGAAGTATAAATGATAATGACAATTTTCCGCCAGACAAATTATCGATTCTTGAAGTCCCGGTATAATCTATATCTATTTTTTGTCTTGAGCACATTCCGCTACCGATTTAAAAAAAGAAATCCTTTCTCTTGTTGTTTGACTTGGCACGAGCCATTAACTAATAAAATGTTTTCTCAAAGCCCTTTTAATGGCAGAGAATCCAATTACTTCAAATAAATGGTTCAAATGATTGTAGACTGAATGTCTTAGCGTTTGAAAGACAAGTAAAATTCTCCGAATATTTAATATATCTAAATTCAATGGCATCGAACGTTTTAGTTGGAAGTTAAAGTTCACAAAGCATGTGAATAGAAACTTCGCTTTAAGTGAACATTTTATTCACATACTTCTGTTATATGCATTGAGTGTATTTCAAAAATATTGCATGAATGAATATCTCTTGAGCAGTTGGTCGCCAGCCCATGGTTCCAATTAAAGAGATGCCTCAAATAAGACGACTACTTTGGTCACGTGACATGTTTTAGTGAAAAATAGGAAAATATTTTTTTTTACAGTCGCTTTACAAAAGAAGTTCCAATTACTAAATTGTCGACGTTTTAAAATCACCTTGACCCGATCAAAAGAAACAGCGCAAATAGATTTCAGAGATCGTATAAAAATTAATTCCTTAGATAAATTTTACCAAACACTTTATGCAGTCTTCAATTATATTACGTACTCGTATTATTGTTATTATTTTAAGATATGTATCTTTGTCCTTTTCTTAAAAGTACATTTTAAAGATGTTTCTTCCATGTTATGATAATGTGCAACAAAGCAATTTTTTTTA
Source organism: Amaurobius ferox (assembly GCA_951213105.1). Lineage (NCBI taxonomy): Eukaryota > Metazoa > Arthropoda > Arachnida > Araneae > Amaurobiidae > Amaurobius > Amaurobius ferox. Next base: position 72,194,358 of record OX578150.1, read on the forward strand.
TTAACTTTTTATTTATTTTATTTTTGTGGTACTTAATTTCGGCAGTTTTTTGCAGTATATTTTAATAGGCACACAGTTTAGCTTGCATATCGGTCTTTTTCCTTAAATCTGCCATTGCAGTGTTTCTCAAACTTTCTTTGCTCCCGGAACCTCAAAATATGGATAAGTCCCCAGTGTGGTCCAAATTATGAATATAAATTTTTACGCGTTTGTTTAATTTAAGAAAATTTACACGAAACTATCACGTCGCGGAACTCCCAGGGTTCCGCGAAACACTGTTTGAAAATACTATGCTAATGAATAGAATTTTGGAATATAATTTCATTGCGGGTCAAGGTTGGGGTTTCGGTCACACCCTGTTGGTTTGGGTTAAGTCGGTTTAAATCCGACACCGTCGCAGGACTCTACCCCAAAGTTTCTGGTACTGTAAAAGAATAGAGTAAACTTATCTCATTGTAACGTACACCGAAAATTATCTTGTTAAAAAGCTCTGTTTAGGATTTAGTACAACTGTCTTAGGATTTTTCCTACTGCTGGAACAATTTTCAGAATCTTACGTCAGTTTGCAGTTTAGCGCCGACATCGCTTTTGCTTTGATCTATGGGAAGCATATTTTTTTCGACCCAGACCGTCCGACTTAACCGGAAGTGTAAGGTATCTGTTTGGATGACCCGGACAGTGCCACTTAAATTAGGCAGGAACCCAGTGTGAGCGATATCCACAGGCACCGTACCCTCCTTCTTCTGCCATCAGCCTATCAAAAGGATTTTCGGATTTACATATTTAACGTACCCGTACTCCGCGTAAACACAGGGATCGTTTGGAAAGAGCCGAGAATTGAACTTGGGTTCTCCGGGTGCAATCTTCACATCGTTAACCACTGGGCTATCCTACTCTCTTTCTGGAAAGCACCTCTCCATTAATCCCAGTTTTGTCCTGTAGAATAGAATAAATAGAATAAGTTGCTCGCTATTAATCTTGGGAGTATAGGGATGTCAGGCAGGTTATTTTGATTTTAGCCCTGAAACTGCTAAGCAGATAGTGCTGTGTGTGCAGGCGCGTTGTCTTGGTGCAAGAGGATGGCTAGAGCGATTTTTAAAATCTTATCAATATTGCGACAATGACTTGTGACATATTATATATATATATGCAAAAATCAGATCCAGACTATGTCGCCAGTAAGTATACTACACGTGGAAGCTCTAAGCTCACACTTACTAATACGAGTACTATTAAGTAATACTTACTAATACTTACTAATTCTATTAGTTCGCGCTAGAAAGTAAAATATTTGTTAAAAACATGCATATTTTAAGCAACAAGCACTGTCACAAAACTAATTAATAATTGTACCAACCTGTTTTGGAGGGAAAAATTGTCCCTATCTGGATAGATCGACAGAGCAACCACACCAACATAGATAAGCATAGATATCTATCTTTTGCGATTCGATTCTGTGAATTTATAGATCGCCCCCTCATATTGCAGGTAAATTAAAACAGTTCACTCTAATACCTCCTACATTTTAATGCTAATGACAATTTTCCCTCAAAAGCTTTGTGGACTCTTTGAATAATCGATAGCTCTGCTTTGTCTGAAGAACCTTCTGCCACCCAGACGTTGACTTTGCACGAGCCATTAACTAATAAAATGTGTTCTGAAAGGCATTTAAATGGACGTGAACCCCATTACTGTAAGTAAATGATTGAAATGACTGTAGAATGTTCTTGCTGCTTCAGAGACACGCGTGTTTCTCGTAGAATTTTTAGTCTCTCAAAACTGTTGTGCCATTTCTCCGGAAAGTTTGGAAATTTGAGGGAAATATTTTAATTGGAAGGCTCCCGCTCCGAAATTTCACTTTTGGTTATTAAGATATTGACATTTTGGAAATTGAGAAATCTTGGAAAAATTCGTGTAGTTTGCACAGGATGGTAATTTCGAATTCTTTAAGCATGATAGGGATATTAAAGTAGTGTGTATTTCCTAATCAAGCTTTTGTGTGTATAATTCATATGCGTGGCTTATTATTTACTGGTTTGAAAAATAAAATTCTAGGCTAGACCATTTGGTGAATATTAAACACAAATCAAACTTTTGTTGTTATTTAGGTATTTATGAACTTATTTTTATTCAGTAATAGTTAATTACCATTCTGAACAACTGTCATATATCAAAATGATGAATTTGATAGCAAAAAGTGTGTCCAACATTTATTCGGGACTACTTTACTTCTACTGTGATGTAGCATGTCAGAGATCATCTAAACAGAATCTGAATCACATGTTAGAGATCATCTAAATCATATGTCAAAATATGAATTGCATGTCAGAAAGCATGAGTTCATCGCAAACAATATAGAAAAGTATGTCCAACATTCACCGAGGACTACCTTACTTCTACTATGATGAATGTAGAATGTTAGAGATCATCTAAACAGAATCTGAATCACATGTTAGAGATCATCTAAATCATATATGTTAGAACATGAATCGCATGTCAGAAAGCAGGAGTTCATCAAAAACAATATAAAAAATGTGTCCAACATTACCTTACTTCCCTTTGTAATAAATGTAAAATGTCAGACATTATCTAAATAGAATCTGAATCACATGTTAGAGATCATCTAAATCATATATGTCAGAATATGAAAAGCATGTCAAAAAGCATGAGTTCATCAGAAAAAATATAAGAAAGTATGGCCGACATTTACCCAGGATTATCTTCTATTGTGATGAATGCAGAATGTCAGAGATCATCTAAACATAATAATCTGAATCATATGATAAAAATCATCTAAATTACGTCAAAAATCACCCGAGTTCTTCAGAAATAATATTAAAAAAGTATGTCCAGCATCTATCCAGGACTACCTTACTTCTATTGCAATAAATATAGCATGTCAAGAAAATCATCTAAATCAGTGGTTCCCAAGCTGTGCTCCGCGGAGCCCTTGGGGCTCTTCGGAAGCATTGAAAATAAAAGTACACTTTCACAATAAGCAATCCATTCGCCTCAACGCACATAAATACCCAAAGTACACATATTAAAAGCGAAGTATAATCAGGGGCTCCGTGGGCAAATTGTTTCTAAAAAAATACTCTGCCAGACCAAAAAAAAAAGTTAGAAACCACTCTCCGAATCTGAATCCTATATCAGAAATCATTTGAGTTCACTAGAAACAATATAAAAAACCTGATATGGGCAGCACATGACTTTCCTTATATAATGCAATGGATTTACTACTTTTACAATAAAAAAAATAGATTATTTTTATAGTAGTTATTTATATTCTTTCCAAGATATTGAATTTTCTTCAATGAGTCGTCGTTTTGCATGTCGTCATCATCAATGAGTCGTCCTTGATTTAGCGTCATTTTTATCCATTTGGCGAGTTTTTCGTTAATTTAGCAGCATTTAAAAAAGTCGCCAAGTTGGTGAAATTCCACCAAATTCGTCGTCAAAATCTCGCCAAGCGTTGTGGTCGAAGAAATAAGGTATTCTTACAGCAGATAAATGACTATTGGTGTTCAAATGCAAAAGTATTACTCAAAGTATATTTTTTCATGAATGGAACGAGCTAGATCCACGAGAATGATGTCGCCAAATTTATCGCATGGTATTACATATGAAAAGTGAACATGTTTCTCAATAGGAAATGTTTATTTTTTATTTTATATGACTTTTTGATAATTTTTTTTAAATGTGCAATATCTCGAGAACGGTTCATGTTAGCGTTCTAAAATTTATGTCAATCGTTTTCTAATGAAAAATTACATTAGAAATGTCTATTTGCAAACTTTGTTAGCGGTTTTGATTTTTTGACGATTTTTTCAAAATTTCACTCGAAAATTTAGGGAGGTTCTGAACATTCGATTGTGTTTTAAAACAATAGGCTTCCAGTATTCACGGATTGTGATTTTTGTACCAAATTTCATTCGAGTTTTTCCATTCGTTCGTCAGTTATCGTTTCCACAGACTCACTGACACACACACAAACACACACACACACAGACATTACTTCAAAAATGTTTTATTCGTGATCAAGGATGCCTGAAACGTGCTCTCCCGTCGAAAAACTCGAATTCGAATTTTCGACCCCGTCACAATACTTTTCTTATACATTATGTATATAAGGAAAGTAAAAATTATAATCCAATATGTATCTAGGACTAATTTACTTCTACTGTGAAGCGTGTTAGAAATTTGATTGCACACAGCTGAAAATCTTTTAAATATACTCTGATGAGAATTTACCAGAAAAAGCTTGTTTGAACTGTTTTATATTCATTGTCCAATATTTGGCCCGATTTTCTGCGTTCAACAATTACCCCAAGCCGTCGTCACGCTTGTCAATACATTTCGGCAATTTTGAAGACACATTTGGGAATGAATTTGGAACAATATCGCTAACTTAGCAACTTTTGAGAAATGTTGTAAAACTAACGACAATTTACCGTCTCTGAAAATTATATTTAATTGATTTGATAATTCCTGGTACAGGGTCGCCCATAGAGAGAACTGACACCACTCGAGTGTGGTAAGATATCAAGAGAGCCCTGCCACCCGACTACCTGTTTTAACACTTTACAACATAGTTGAAAAGTGTTTAGGTCTTTGTTCATTCTGTCTGTCCGTTCGCACGATAACTGCAGTGAAAATGACTTTATCAAAATGAAATTTTAGTATGTTGTTGCGACGGTCTGTGGGACATATGGGAATGTAAATGAATAATATCACCCCATTGGTTTTGGATTGAACCTGTGTTGAAAAAATGAAATACATTGAACCCTATGGGACCTAATTCTTCAAACATTTTTTAAGCAAAGTTAAAATTCACAAATTGCTTCGAAATTTTTAGAAAATATTCAAATTATCCCAAAATATGTATAAATATATATAAATATGCGTAAAAAAATTTCAGATGTTCGGTATTTTTTTAAATAAAAATTAAAATAATTACACCCATATAATATGAAGAGATTACGTGACCCACTTCAAAGTAAAATATGGCATCCTTCTTTTTTTCCCAAGTGTAAAAATCGTGATTTTTAAAGTTCTTTTAAATTTATATTTAGTGTTGCATCCGCCTTAAAACCGCTTTATTTTTGCTTATTTTCTGTGCATCTGTATTCTGTGCCAACGCAATTACAATATATTTGAGTTTAAATGATCATCAAACTTTGATTATTTCTGCAACGAAGCCTAATTTAGATGGATGCAGAATGTAAACAAGTGATTGTAAGATGAGTTGTATAAGAATTGCTGAATTTTTTTCACGCAAAATTATTTAACTCTGGAGTCTGAAATAAAAGTGTATGAATGAAATATTCACTGCTTTTACATAGAGAGCCAGACGATTTATATTTCGATGACGTTATTTGAATAAAGTTCAGTTTTTTCGATGAAGTTCTAAGTTTTCAAATATAATGAATTATTGTAGTACGGTGATAATTTAAAATATACCTGCGCTGAATGTATCGCATTTTAAAGATGTTTAAATAAAATTGAAGTTCTGTTGGAAAGTGTTTCATAATCAATACTTTATGCATGATTGATCTTTCTTCTTTACTTTCTGGGGTAGGGGGGAAACATGCAAGATTCATATAGAACAGTGGTTCTCAACCGGTGGGTCGCGACCCCCTAGGGGGTCGCGAATGGATCCTATGGGGGGGGGGGGAGTCGCAAGAAGTTTAAAAAAATACAAATTTTTTTTTATAAATAATGTATTATACAATAATTTTACAACTAGAATTGAAAAAAAAATCATTATATGTTATTTTACTTGTTTAATATACGCTCCAACGTTTTCAATGTTAATACATAATTTCAATACTAGCACGTTTTCTTTGCAACAAGCTAATGAGAAACATGTTTTTGTTTTGATTTAACATTTTTTTTTAATGTCTGATTCTCTTCCTGTCACACACATAATCAAGTCATTTTCCAGGTCTAAACGATTTTTTGGTTTAGTTTTTAAGTTTAACATGGCCGAGAAGCCAAGTTCGCAAAGATAGGACGTGACAAAGGGTATGATTGATACTCCTTAAAAACTTCAGTACCAAACCAGGGTATTCACGCCTTCTCGATAACCAAAATTTATCAATTTCTTCACTTGCAAACTCCAGTTTTAAAATGCTATCTGATGACAGTTCTATCAACTTATCATGAAGTTGCGATGGAATTTCTGCTTTTTCATTAAAAGGGTTAAGTATCCACAGACAACCCACATTTTCTTCAAGTGGAATGTGGCTTATTTGGTTTCTAAGTTCAGTTATAGGCGTTGATATCAAATCAGATAAGGAATCGTAGTCAATGTCCTCTTCCGTATCTATTACGGAACATTTAAATTCATAACATAAAGGGAAGTTTTCAAAATCAGAATTCTTGACTCTAGCAGCATAAACATTCAGTTTCTTTTAAAATCCATTGATTTTGTCTTGTGCTTTGAGTATAGTTATATTTCGACCTTGTAGCTCTGCATTTAGCTCATTTAGGTGGATAAATATGTCTGCTAAGTATGCGAGTTGAAATAACCAAGTTGGGGAGCTAAAAATTTTGGCTAGTTGTGGGTTTGCATCTTGTAAAAATAGCAGCAGTTCAGATCGCAGCTCAACTAACCTGTTCAAAACCTTCCCACGGGACAGCCATCGTACCTCCGTAAGTAACAGCAGCGCTTTATGTATTGTACCCATTTCATTGCAAAGTTTTTCAAACAGTCGGCACTGTAAAGGTCTGCTTTTAATAAAATTCACTATTTTTACAGCTTCCGTTAGGACTTGTTGAAGTTCAGCTGGAATTTTCTTGGTGGCAAGAGCTTGTCGATGCAAAAAACAGTGCACCCACTTGGCATTTGGAATAATAGCTCTTAACCTTTAGACTAAGCCACTTTTAACACCTGTTAATGATTTAGCACCATCACTGCATATTGCTATGCACTTTCCCCAATCTATTTTAAATCTTTTCGTAGCTTCCATAAATGACTCAAATAAACATTCCCCCGTTGTGTGGCCAGGCACAGATTTGCAAAACAAAATTTCTTCTTGTATATATCCATCTGCCTCAAACCGTATAAAACACAAAAATTGTGCACAATTTGACACGTCTGTACGTACACTCATCGATTTGAATGGGAAAATATTCGCTTCGTTTTATTTTTTTAGTAAGTTGTTCACGTACAATTTCAGTCATTTCAGAAATACGTCTTACCACAGTATTATTCGATAATGGTATTGCAGTCAATTTCTCAGCATCCTCCGAACTGGTCATACACGACACCATATCTGTTGCACATGGAAGAATAAGATCTTCAGCAATGGTATGAGGCTTCCCTTTTTCCGCAATTCTTAAGGCCACTAGATAAGATGCATGAAGTGCTATTTCACTTACATTACCTATTTTTGTAATGTTCATCTGTGGATTTTGTAAAACAGAAAGTTTCCGGCGAAAAAATTCAATCGGCTTACCTTTCGCTGATGAATGTTTTGTTTTCAAGATGGCGCATCAATTTTGAAGGCTTCATGCTTTCTGCAGACAAAACATCTGAGCATAATACACTGTGGGCGATTTCCGAGCACTGTAAATCCGAAATTTAAGTACGAATCATCGTACTTTCTAATTTTTTTTAGTTTTCTCACTGGCTTCGCGTGAACATGAGGGTTGATTTCTTTTTAAATACCCCTATCCATAACTGTTACAATTTACTAAGAATGACGTCAACTAAGGTAGTAATAAACCACGTGCCGACAGCGTCATCTTCAGCACTCAGAAACTGAGTGATGTAATGGCCTTTATACCATTATGTTAACTTATTGGGGGGAAGTAATACCTTCAAATATTTAAACCAAATACAGTTAATAAAGAGTACAGTGTGTGTGTGTGGGGGGGGGGGGGGCGTGATGTTATTTTACGGCGATAGGGGGTCATCACCTGCAAAAGGTTGAGAACCACTGATATAGAAGATAAAATCAAATACAGAGGTGTGGGGGCAATATTGAATAGGCTTATCGGCTTGTGATGTTAAGAAATGTTTAAAGAATAATAGCTTAAAACAAAAGCACCAATAACTATTCTAACACTGTGATGTTTTCTTCTAAATAGTGACTTGTTTGTAATCTGTATCTTCCCCTTTGTTTCCAGCGCATTTGTTAAGATTGAAATCGACGCTGTCTGATTTGTGACTCCAGCAAACCCCATTAACTCGTTAAATGCCCGTCTTAACGAGCTTTTCAGAGGAAGTTCAAAAAGAGTCCATAAAAGGCCTAGAATGACGATTTTGTTTGTGTTATTTCTAGAGCTTGGCGGGAAAAAGTCAAAAACAAGGATTTTGAAATATTGAAGAAAGAAAATTTTGATGCTTTCAGGAGAACTTTTTTCAATTTAATTTTATTTATTTGTTTTATTTTTATTTATTTTTTTATCTTTTTCAGAATACAAATTTGATTTTCATGAAGTTTGTTATATATTTATGAGCTACATAAATAATTACTTTTCTTAATTTATATTATTTATTCCACTGCTATCCGTACAAAAATTAATAAGTGTTTAAAGTTTTTCTCTTTTTAACATCTTAGAATCCTAACTGACTTCTGTGCTTTTCCCACGACAAAGATCATAATTTTTTTAAATCAAATATGTTATTAAAAAAAATTGGAATTTAATATTTATGTGCTTTTCCCCCGCCACCTCTAGATTTAATGAAGTTAAGGTTGTTTGGCATTTAGAGAATGGATATCTTTTTCTTATACGTAGTATTGAGAAAGTATTGTTTTCCCGAAATTTTTCGATTTCGAGAGTTTGATTCCAATATATTTTTTAAGACCTTCTGAACACGTTTTGACTATTTTTGGAGCGATGTCCGTCTGTCTGATGTCTGCGGTCCATGATTTGTGCACACAATAGCAGCCACAAATATTAATGGATTTTCACGAAACTTTGTATCCGGCTTTCTTATCAAAAAATTTAGAACTAGATAGATTTTTTTTTCAAATTCGAGCGAAAACTTTGAATTTTATTCTACATTTTATATATATATATATTATTAATATGGTAGTATAGGACAAAATTTGACACAATCATGCATAAAATGGTTTATTTGTAGCTCAATGATCACAAGACTTAATAGTTTCAATCAGTGTTATGAAAAATAGCCGCGATAAAATTGTTTTATTCGTAATGTCATTAGCCCCCTTTGGAAGCAAATTACACCCCCAGGGGGTACATTGTCAAGTATGATATCAATCGAACGATTTTTTTCAAGCCCTTTAAAGTGAATGGTAACACGCTACAGCTGTAATCATTTGGAACCAAAGATACCGACTTTATTACTTTTCGACCCCTAACAAAATATAATTTACTATATGATTCCTCTAGCTGAACGCAATTAATTTTCGAACCCCCTAGACCCACGAACAAATTGTACACATCCCAGAACAGGAAAATTCTCTATATTGTGAGTCAAGATTATCTAATTAATAATTCTTAAATTGCTACAGAGATTTTAAAGGAAATGAAATTAAATTTGCATACATACTGAATTATCTCCAACTTGGCAACATTCCCCCAAAACCTCCAAGGCGTACAAATTGCGCCAAATTTGTCGCCAAGCCTTATAGGCAAACATACAGATATTGACTTTATATATAGATATTGATAGATATTGACTTTATATACAGGTATTAACTTTATATACGGATATTAACTTTATATTACAGATATTGACTTTATTGCAGATATTGACTTTATATATAGTATATATATTAACTTTATAGTATTATATATTGACTTTATATATAATTACCTTATATATAGTATTATATGTAAGGGCCGATATGGTTCCTATTACTTTAAACCGTGGCATGATTTATAATCGATAGTTCCTCTTTGTCTTTTGGCGCATTTGTTATTAAACATCAAGACCTGCACAATCTGATCCGCGGCCCTGGAGAAAACCATTAACTTGTTAAATGCCTGTCTAAGCGAACATTTTTGGAAGAGGTTCAAAAATGCAGTCAATAAAGATCCTCAAATGGCGGCTTTGTTGGTGTTATTTAACGATTTAAGTTCGGGTTGTTTGGGTCAGGAGAGGTGGGTGCTGTTTTTCGATTAAGGTTTTATCACTGCTATTAAAGTTGCCGAGACCGTTGATATTTTTTTTCTTATGAATCTTTTCAAATAATTCTCCCTTTCTGGAGTTGAATGATGCGCGGTATATTTTCTTGAAGGCACATTACACCTACCACCCTGGTGTTTCGTCGTCTCACCCATGGAGCGCACCCACCACTCAGGTTAACGTGCGCACGTTGTTAAAAAAAAAATCTGATGTGGGCACATGACTTTCCCTGCGGATTCAAATTAATGTTCTCTTTATTTTTTTAATAATTCATTAAATTGAGTTTATTTGCACAAAATAACAGGTATAATTATTTGAAGTTATACTGAATTTGCACTTTTAATTCAATTTTCGTTTCCATTTAGTAACGGGATTTATTTTCAAAGGTGGCGTAGCAAAAATTGCGAAAAAACTAAAATATCTCAAGAACGACTAATCCTAGAGTAATGAGGTTGATCTTATTTTTTTCATTGTAAAAAATTACATGTAAAACAAGCTTTTAATTGACACATTTGAGTATTTTAATCTTTTATTTTAGATTTTAATGATTTTTAAGGGGCATTTTGCATAAAAAAATGCAGGTTCTGTTTTACCGAATCGTACCAAAATATTATCAGCACCAGGGTAACTTACAAATGACTTATCTACCAAATTTTGTAAAATTTTGGTGAATAATATTTTTAGCTACAGTAGATACATGCGATTTTTGCGGGCCGTTTCGCAAAAAAGGGCTGTTTCTTTTATCCCAAATCGTACCAAAATCTAATCAGCACCAGGGTCACCCACAAGTGACTTGCCTAACAAATTTTTGAAATTTGGTCCATTAGTTTTTGAATTAGAGTGTATACATACATTGCACTGATAGACAAACACACACGCAAATGTCACGCTAAAAATAGTCACGCTAAAAATAGTCACGCTAAAAATAGACACGCTAAAAATAGTCACGCTAAAAATAGTTTTTTCGTGTTCTAGAGGTCCCAAAACGTGTAGATCTGTTGAAAGTTGAGTTGCAAGTTTCGATATGATTCCAATACTTTCCCTTATACATTACTATGCATTGCAGGGAAAGTAATAAATAATTATTTTACCCGTGGATAAAAAAAAGGGGGGAGGGGGGCAGTGGCTCCAATCTGATTGAGTCCAGTCGAAATACTAAAATATCGAAATTACAGAGGCCTATTTACACATTCTTAGAGCGATTTTACAGCAAAAAATAACAAAAATTAATTTAAAAAATACACATCTGGTAACAGCTCATTTTATAAAAGCTAAATTATCTTTTGTTGTAGCTATTTTTTTTTTAATGGCGCATGTAAACAAACTTTTGATTCAAGTAATCAAAATTGGTATCACGTCTGCATTCAACAAATAAAATGAAGGACAAAACGTCTTTAAAACGAAAGCATTTTATATTTTTATGTAAATTTGCTGTATAACTAGTCTCTATATATATGAACATTCCATGTTTTACCATTCATGTAGCCGCTGATGAAGGGCATATTAACGCCGAAAGCGCTCTGGCGGTTTTAAAAATATTTTGTACGTCTTTTAAGATGTCTTAATAAATGACCTTTCATTTTAAAGACGTTTTGTCCTTAATTTTATTTTTAATTCAAGGCTGCGTATTTTCCCTAGAAAAAAACTCTTATTCTGTAGTAAAAAAGCGCTGTGAAAACCACGGAATTCTCATTTCTAAATGTATATATATATATATATATATATATATATATATATATATATATATATATATATATATTATTAATAAAGGACAAAATCGTCAATATTGATTATAACGGGAAAAAGAACAACGAATGAATACCCAAAGAAGGTACGTACATTTACGAGTATTTAAAAAAGTATATATTGTCTCAAAAGAAAATCCACCGATTCAAAGAACAATTACAATTACAATTTTAAATGTCTTTTAAATACCCCTGTAACGGCTGTGAACGAGATAACGATTTATATATTAAGAATTCTAAAGGAACATACTTGTCACTGCCTTTGGTCTAGACATGTGGCTGAACACAGAGCAGGCTGTAAAATTCTCTATGAAAATCATTTAGCTGGTGACAAATGCTAATGACTAAAAAATAACCGAAAAGTGCCTTAAACTCGAAAACATTTCATAACGCGTAAAAATCAAGAAAACATATTAAAAGTGATACTTAAGAAGAATACTTAAATCAGCTGAATTTTTTTATGAAACACATTAGTATACACTAGAACAATGTATTGTCTAAAAATATAATGCAAAATCATCAAAATCCTTGCGCTATTAATAACCAATTATGATAGTGGCCATTTAAAGAAATTAAAAATTTCAATTCTAGCGTTAAATACCAATAAAAATATTGTGTAAATTTTAATATTATAAAAACAGCAAATTAGAATTATGTCTCTATTTCAGGTTCCGGACCTGATCCGTTCGATTCCGCCCACCAAGGTCCATGCGTACAGGCAGCAGACCCAGGTCCTTTTCAACAACTACTTTTCATCTGTAGAAAAGATCGTCAGCACCACCTTCGAGGTAAGTACGCACTTCCGTCTAGTTCTGTAGTGCACAAGTATTTAACACTTAAACGTACCATGACCGGTAAATTACCTGTTGTAAACTTTTGATTAGAAAATTCGCATATAATGTTATCCCTTTTTCTCACATTCTTCTTCATGACTTTTTCTATTAAATGTATACAATCAATTTTTTAATATTTATTTTTCTTGTGTTTATATGATAAAGATACCGTTGTCTATCACGACCGGTCATTTGACAGGGAGAAAACTTTATTGCCTTATAAGGTTATCGGGCCAGAAAATGTGATGTACATGCACATTCCATATATTTTCATCAGTTTCCTGCACATTTCTGCAAGGACTGTTGCGTAGTAAGTTCAATTTAAAATAATTGTGTATTAAATTTCAATAGAGTGCGTAAAATTTCACGTTGCAAGAAAAGGTGACAAATACTAAAAAGTATTGCTAGTTAGTTTATATTTTGTTTTTACAGCGTTACTCCATTCCTAATCTTCACTCTGAAAAAATGTCGAAACATTCAAGACACACCAAGTTCTTAGGGCGTGGTAGCCCAGTGGTTAGCGCGCGGGAATTGCACTCTGTAGGCCTGGGTTCGATTCCCGCTACTGCCAAAACTGCCGCCGTGTTCACGCGGAGTACGATCATGTTAAACATGTGGGTCCTTCCGAGAGGTTGGTGGTAGGGGAAGAAGGGTACGATCTGGGTTCCGGTCTAAATTGGGTGTCATTTCCCGGCCGTCCAAACTGTTACCTTACATCTTTCTGGTAGGTCGGACGGTCTGGGTCTCAACAACACCACCAAGTTCTTAGGCCGACCACTCAAACTGTTGCTCATGCCTCCGGGTGAGTCGAATGGTCTGGGTTTTCGACACCAAGTTGTTAGAAGAAATAAATAACATAGGCGAAGAGTTTTCGGAAATTAATTAAGGTGAACTTTCTAAAAGTGAAGATATATTATTTGCAAATGATAATGATCTATCTGACACCAAGTGTGAGCCTACAGATACCGACGATGAAGAGGAGAATATTGTAAATACAATACGTACAGGACGAAAAAGAATGAAATTGCTCTCAGTTCTGAAGATGAGAATGAAAAAATAAGCAGTATATTTCGATTGGCACTGTTTGGGAAGAAATGCAAATAGGCGCTACATCTGGGAGAGCAGCACTTTATAACATTTTCAAGGAATGATCAGGGCCATTGGGATATGCAAAATGTAATATTATAAAGGGTAAAGACTGCATTTTCGTTGATAATTCACCACCGTATTATGAAACATAAGAACATGCACAATAGAAGAAGCAAATCGTTAAGTTTCAGAAACCGAATGGAGTCTATTACCTTAAAGTTACTTTGTTTAACATTTTCTTACTAAAATCAATATTACCTGCATTCAATAAAAAAAAATATTTTTATCCCAAAACCAGTTATTTAACCGATTACGGCACGAATAGGTATATATTGAGTGTCGGTACATTTAGTGTTAAGATTTTTATGTGTATACGTAACTACGTGTGTCGCCTATATAGCGGAAAATCGATGCTTGGCCAGCCGCGAAATTCGGTAAAGGGGTACAACTATGGAGGTAAAAGTAGAGTTGAAACTTCATATTAAGAAAACGCCAATATCGTTTGAGATAATCATACTGGTGGCGCTGGGGTAAGATAAGTAGTCCTACATTGTATGTATTTCTATCGCGAAAGACCTAAAATATTTATTTAAACTGTCAAGTTTTGTTAAAACTAAATTAGTATTGCAATGCAAATTAGAACTGAAGCAATAAAGGATATTCCTTCGTATTCAAAATTAGTTTACCTTTTAATTTATTTTTATCTCTCTATATTCTCTGTGTACAGATGTGAAAAAATACTGGTTAATTATACTCATAATTAGAGAACCCTTAATTTAAAAATAATCAAAAATAAATATGCTAAACGCCACACGCCTTTCTGTTGTGTCAACTAACAATAGCAACTACTTTACTAACACTAGCGAAACCTAGATATAATTCTAAAAGCAATGTTGTATTTTCAAGCGTTTCATCCATAGTAATGTTGTCTCCTTCTTTCTAACTCCATGGGTAGAACTTTCCTGACGATAAACCTCGTTGAGTTTTCCTTTAATTCGAATTAGTTTTAAAGTTATATTTCCCGCCATTTCGTAAAATCAATTTATTCATTGCAGCAGCAGACGATTCTTCTATGCTTATCCATGGACTTTTCAATGTCGCGACAGTAATTAGGGTTTAAAATTCAAAATTCTAACTTTGAAAATTTGAAAGATATCGTTCTAATTTTTCTAATTTGGTATTATATTATTATGACTATTGTGCTAAAAATGGCAAATATTGCATGAAAACTCGCAGAGAAAGCATTTATTTTTATCAATTTTACTTCAATGAATAAAGAATTTTTTTCTTTTCTTGGAGTGTTTTTATTTATTATTGAGAACGTATTGAGAAGCATTTTTCTAAATTAATCATATCTTCGCTTCTAGTTATGCTAGAACTGAATTTTAAAAAACATAAAACATATAACTATACTTTTAAACATATAATTATACTTAGAACATACTTAACATATAAAAACATATAACTATACTTTTATGCTTATATTTGGATTGCCTGCACACCATGCACTTATTTAGGGCATTTTACGCCCGCGTAGCAAGTTATTTATTCTTTGTTCTAAACGGTTGTATCGTAAAAGCGTTGTTTGGGTTTCGAGAAATCGCTGTATGTTCCGGTGTAATTTAAATCAGAGGTTTGTATCTTATATCACACGCAGCGCCGATATGTTTCTAGTAATGCCTAAAAGTGTTATCAGAGAATATATTGAAGTACCCCATGGAACTCTGGTACTGTCACGTTAACTTCCAGCAAAGCTGGCTCTGCAGTTCCTGGCGTATAAGAAAAACTAAGCGTCTGCAAAGCTGTAAAATCTATCTGTTAAATGATATAAATAGTTAAAAACTAAAATGTTTATTATACCGGGCGTTTCGAAAAGATTGCACGATATCTCTTGAACGATTGATCGCAGACACATCAGTTTAAGAAATGCTGCAAATAAGACAGCTTTGGTCACGTGACACCTTTTAGTAAAAACAGTCCGAAAATTTAACTTTTTATACTGGCCCTCTACAAAGGAAGCTAATTTTAATTGGGAAATTTTTCCTCATTCTGTTAATGATCTTTTTAAAACTAAAAGCAAAGCATTAAAGTTGTAGGACTTAAATCACTTTGATCGAAAGGAACGACGAAGTCATAGATTTCAGGGACCATAGGAAAATTGCATTTCGTTGAATAAAATTTCTATTGGAAAACTTTCTTTGGCAAAAGTTTATCTTATCTTTAGCATAAAGTTTACTTATCTTTAGCACAAGTTTTGTGATTTTCAAAAAATCAGTTAAAATTTTTAATGAATGACATCTCAGGCATTTTTTACTGCATGACAATGGAAATTGTTTTGTTTGACCAATTGAGCTATGGAAAACATTTTTACTTTCTCATGCTATGCAGCATAGTATAAAGTATTGTTTTCACGAAAAATTTTCCAATTTGAAATTTTGATACCAATATATGTTTTAAGACCTCCTGAACACGTTTTGACTATTTTTGGAAGTGATGTCTGTCTATCTGTCCGATGTTTGTGGTCGATTTCTTGTGTATACAAGTACGATAGCAGCCACAAATATTAATGGATTTTCACAGAACTTTATGTCCGGGTTTTTTTTTTTTTTTTTTTTTTTTATAAATCTAGACCTAGATAGAATGTCTTAAAATTCGAGCGAAAACTTCGAAATTTATTCGAAATTTTATAATTTTTACTTTCCTTATATACATAATGTATAAGGAAAGTATTGTGACTGGGTCGAAAATTCGAATTCGAGTTTTCGACGGGAGAGCACGTTTCAAGCATCCCTGATCACGAATCAAACATTTTTGAAGTGATGTGTGTGTGTGTGTGTGTGTGTGTGTTAGTGAGACTGTGGGGACGATAACTGAAGAACGAATGGACAGAATCGAACTAAATTTGGTATAAAAATCACAATCCGTAAACACTGGAAGCCTATTGTTTTTATACGCAATCGAATGTTCAGAACCCCCCTAAATTTTCGAGTGAAATTTTGAAAAAATTGTCAAAAAATGGAAACCGCTGATAAAGTTACGCAAATAGACAATTCTTATGTAATTTTTCATTAGAAAACGATTGGCATAAATTTTAGAACGCTAACATGAACCGTTCTCGATATATTGCACATTTTTCAAAAAAATTATCAAAAAATTATATAAAATAAAAAAAAAATTCCTATTGAGAAACATGTTCACTTTTCATATGTAATACCATGCGATAAATTTGGTGACATCATTCTCGTAGATCTAGCTCGTTCCATTCATGAAAAACGATACTTTGAGTAATACTTTTGTATTTGAACGCCAATAGTCATTTCTCTGCTGTAAGAATAACTTAATTCACCGTCCATAACGCTTGGTGAGATTTTGGCAACGAATTTGGCGGAATGTCGCCAACTTGGTGGCATTTTTAATTGTTGCCAAATTAACAAAAATCTCGCCAAATGGATGAAAATGACGCTAAATCAATGAAAATGACGACTAATTGAAGGAAAATTCAATATCTGGGAAAGAATATAAGCATCTACTATAAGAATAACATTTTTTTTAACTGTAAAAGTAGTAAATTCATTGCATTATATAAGAAAAGTCATGTGCTGCCCACATCAGATTTTTTTTAGTGGCCCCGTATAAAAAAATACATTTTGTATTTTATTAAGAGGATCACGTTCAAAATTTGCATAGAATGGTAGTCTACCATTATTAAATCATTTCTTCAATTGAAACCATGAGTCTACAGCTATAATCGTTCAATAGATATGTAGTAGTGCAATTTTTTTAAACACTCTGTGTAACCGATAGAAAATTATATGTACACCATTTAAAAAATCTGATGTGGGCAGCACATAACTTTCCTTACATAATGCAATGAATTTACAGCAAAAAAAATAGGTTATTCTTATTGTAGATACTTATATTCTTTCCAAGATTTTGAATTTTCGTCAATGAGTAGTCATTTTCATTGATTGAGCGTCGCAACATTTAAAAAAGTTGTCCAGTTGGCGACATTTCGCCAAAATCTCGCCAAGCGTTATGGACGGAGTAATAAGTTATTCTTATAGCAGATTGCCGTTCAAATGCAAAAATATTACTCAAAGTATCTTTTCTCATAAATGGAACGAGCTAGATTCACGAGAATGATGTCACCCAATTTATCGCATGATATTGCATATGAAAAGTGAACATGTTTCTCAATAGTTAATATATATTTTTTAATTTATGACATTTTTTGAAAAATGTGCAATATCTCGAGAACGGTTCATGCTAGCGTTCTAAAATTTATGTCAATCGTTTTCTAATGAAAAATTAAATAAGAAATGTCTATTTGCGTAACTTTATTAGAGGTTTTGATTTTTTGACGATTTTTTCAAAATTACATTCGAAAATTTAAGGGGGTTCTGAACATTTGATTGCGTATAAAAACAATAGGCTTCCAGTGTTTACGGATTGTGATTTTTGTACCAAATTTCGTTCGAATCGGTCTGTTCGTTCGTCAGTTGTCGTCGCCACAGACTCACTGACACACACATACACACATACTTTCACACACACACACACAGACAGACATCACTTCAAAAATGTTTGATTCGTAATTAGGGATGCTTAAAACGTGCTCTCTCGTCGAAAACTCGAATTCGAATTTTCGACCCCGTCACAATACTTTCCTTATATATTACTAGCCGTCACTAGCCGTCACTAGCCGTACTTTACGTCAATCAGTTTCTAAGGAAAAATTACATAAAAAATGTCAATTTGCGTAACTTTATTAAAGGTTTTGATTTTTTGATGATTTTTTCAACATTTCACTCGAATATTTAGGGGGTTCTGAGCATTCGATTGCGTTTAAAAACAAGAGGATTCCAGTATTTGTGGATTGTGATTTTTGTACCAAATTTTATTCGAATCGCTCCATTCGTTCGTGAGATATCGTCTCCACAGACTCACTCTCACACACACACACACACACACACACACACACACACAGACATCACTTCAAAAGTGTTCGATTCGTGATCAGGGATGCTTGAAACATGCTCTCCCGTCGAAAACTCTAATCCGAATTTTCGATCTTGTCGCAATACTTTCCTTATACATTATGTATATAAGGAAAGTAATATATGGAAATAGGAAAACTCAAACAAAAAATATATATATCATTGCTGCAAATATTATATGTGCATTTACGCATTGGTAAACTCTCTAGGAGTGAACAAAGATCAATACATACCAGGCGCGTACTTACGCATCTTGTCGAACTTTTTTACAACGTTAAGTTTCGTCTTTCGAATGAATTTCAATCGATGTCTGTAAAATAAAATATGTTTCTATATTTGTTCACAATCTGTAAGTTACATATATGTATTGTTGGTTCAAATGATTCCAATTATAGCATTTTACCCTTTATTTTAAAGGGCTTGAAAAAAATATTTCAATTGATACCAAGTTTGACAACGAACCCCTTTGGAGGGAGGGGGGTAACTTGCCTCCCTTGGGGGGGGGGGGACTAATGACGCCACGAACACAAATATTGTATCACGGCTATTTTTCACTGCAATGATTAAACTGTTAAGTTTCGTGATTATTAACCCATAAATAACCCTTTTCATGCGTGATTATATCAAATTTTGTCCTCTGCTGCCACGTTAATAAATATAAATTTCGAATGTGTTACATTGCGTTATTGCACATAAATTAAAATTAAATATAATTCTATAGAAACACAGAATTAATCACCGTATTCCGCCTAATAATATTATATTTTCAAACCGTGATACTGTCGATTACAATAACGATTTTGAGTAGTTAACTTGTTTATCCAGAAAAAAAAAATGTTTTTTTTTTTTTTTTGAATTCATCTTTTTTTTCTTTTATAGAAAATGTCAGAGTAAGTTTAGTTCCTTTCTTACTTCCCCTCATATTCAATAACAAACATCAAAGAGCGAAGAAAAACTCTAAAAGAAAGCTATTAGTTTTGTGTTGACATTTTTGCTCTCACGTCGTCATGGCAACGGTGACTCCTTTACTTTAAGCCTTTTAATAAATTGAAAATGGGATTATATATATTTGATCGCGTAAAAAGTTGCTTTTAATGCAGTAATGTTGCGCTTTGTCTTCTTTTTTTTTTAACTTTCCTTACAATACATGGGAATGTAAATAGAGCTTTTAATGGATTTACACGTCTTAATTTTGGCCGTTCTAGAACTTCGAATAAAACATCTTTAACAGGATGTGTGTGTGTGTGTGTTGTTGAGACCCAAACCGTTTGACCTACCAGAAAGATGTAAGGTAACCGTTTGGACGGCCGGGAAGTGCCACCCAATTTAAATCGGAACTCAGTGGGGGAGGCATCCACAGGGACCATACCCTCCTTCCCCTACCACCAACCTCTCGGAAGGACTTACGGACCCACATGTTTAACGTGATCGTACTCCGCATGAACACGGCGGCAGTTGTGGCAGCGTGCAAATACAGCGCGCAAACCACCGGGCAACCGCGCCCGAAATGTGCCAACAGCACGCGGTGTTCCCAGGTGGTCACCCACCCAAGTACTAACCGCGCCCGATGGTGCTTGACTTCGGTTATCTAACGAGAACCGGTGTTTTCAGCAAGGTAGGGCCGTTGGCTCTAATCTTGGAAGAATCCAGACTTCCAGAATCTTCTAGAAACTCCAAGAAATAACGATTAGTCTAGGGGAGACATGGAGAGATTTCCAAAAGTTTCTGTAGAGAGACTATAAAAGGATTCTGACGAGTTGACAAGATACGAACTACAGTGCTCTGATGTTTGTTAATATTTTGAGAATAGTAGCTGTTGTATTGTTGTTGTTGTTTTTGTTGAGACCCAGACCGTCCGACCTACCAGAAAGGTGTAAGGTAACCGTTTGGACGGCCGGGAAGTGCTACCCAATTTAAATCGGAACTCAGTGGGGGAGGCATCCACAGGGACCGTACCCTCCTTCCCCTACCACCTACCTCTCGGAAGGACTTACAGACCCACATGTTTAACGTGATCGTACTCCGCGTGAACAGGGCGGTAGTTTTGGCAGTGGCGGGAATCTAACCCGGGCCTACCAATGTGCAATTCCCGCGTGCTAACCACTGGGCTACCGCGCCCCTAGGATGTATGTGTGTGTGTCTTTGTATGTTTGTGTGTGTGTCTTTGTATGTGTGTGTGTGTCTTTGTATGTTTGTGTGTGTGTGTGTGTTTGTATGTGTGTGTGTTTATCTTTGTGTGTGTCAGAGTGTGTGTGTGTGTGTTTGTGCGTGTGTCTGTCCGTGAGTCAAAAATGGTGTCACGAATGAATGGAGCGCATCTAAAAATATACTTAGTACTATTATTAGAATCATTGAATAATAGAAATATATTAAATTTTAAAGTTGGCCAAATGTTCAGACCTCCCCCCCCCCCCCCCCCCCCCCTCAATTTTCGAATAAATTTGAAAAAAATCATTAAACTATCAGAACCTATAACAATGATAAATAATCATTTATAACATAATTTATCATTAAAAAACGAATGGCACCATCTTTAGAACATTTGCAAGTACAATTTTTGAAATATAACACGCTATCAACTAAATATATCAAAATTGCTATATTAAACTAAAATAAATAACAGATATTCTTCAATAGGTTGACCTTGATGATAAATTTGGCGAAATATCGCCATCTTGGCAACCTTCAGAAAATATTGTTAAATTAGCAAAAATGTCGCCAAATTGGCAAAAATAACGCTTCATTAACGAAAATGATCCCCAAACTGGTGAAAATGGGAAAAGACAACTATTTTTCTCTTGATTAAAATTGTTTAATATGTGGACTACATTGCTTAGCGGGTGCGATCAATATGTACAATGGAATTGAAAAAGTTTCATGCATTGTCATTCAGAAAAGCTCCAAATGTTGATGAACAATCAATTCCACGTTAAAAATGTTGTACCATGGATCTTGCACATCAATAGTTTGATGTGAAACAAGTGGGGGGGTCAATGCCTTTTGGAGAGAAAGTCATGTGCTGCCCACATCCTTTTTTTAACACTTTACAACAAAGTTGAAAAGTGTTTATGACTTTGTTCATTCTGTCTGTCTGTCTGTCAGCACGATAACTGCAGTAAAAATGACTTAATCAAAATGAAATTTTAGTATGTTGTTCAGACGGTCCGTAGGACCTATGGGAATATAAATGAATAATATCACCCAATTAGTTTTGGATTGAACCCGGGTTGAAAAAATGAAATACATTGAGCCCTATGGGACCTAATTTTTCAAACATTTTTTAAGCGGATTTAAAATTAACAAATTGCTTCGAAAATTTTAGGTAATATTCAAATTGTTCCATAAAATATATAAAAAAAAAATTCAGCGAAATATATTCAGTAGTTTTTTAAATAAAAATTAAAATAATAATTGCACCTCTTATATGAAACGATCACGTGACCATGATATGAAACGATCACATGACCCACTTCAAAATGATATATGGCATCCATCTTGTTTCAAATTCGTGATTTTTTAAAGTTCTTTTTAATTCATATTGAGTGTTGTATCGGTCCTAAAACTACTTTATTTTTGCTTAAATTCTGTGCATCTACATACTGAAACAACGCAATGACAATATATTTGAGTTTAAATGCTCATCTAAATTTGATTATTTCTACAACTAAGCCTATTTTTCATCTATGTAAAATGTAAACAGCAAAATATATAGAATGAGTTGTATTAGAATTCCTGTATTTTTTAACACGAAATAATTTAGTCCTTGGAGTCTGCATGGCTGATATGAATGAAATATTAATTGATTTTATAAAGAGAAGGACGATTTTTTTCGATGAAGTTTCAAGCATAGAGTTTAATTTTTTGTAGCTCCATGGTCTTAAACAAAATGTTTAAATAAAATAAATTATTATAGTATTGTGATGAATGAAATGAATGGGAGAAAGTTATGAATGAAATCCTGTTTTTATAGTGAGATCCAGGCGTGTTATTTTTTCTATGACGTCATTTGAATTAATTTCAATTGTTTTCGATGAAGTTTTCAAATATAATGAATTATCGTAGTATTATGATAATTCTAAAACTATTACCGAGGAATGTATAACATTTTAGAGATGTTTAAACCAGGCAATTTATATTTCAATGCCGTCATTTGAATGAAGTTCATTTTATTCGATGAAGGTTTAAGTTTTCAAATATAATAAATTAATGCAGTATTGTGATAAGTTTCAAAATATTACCGAGGAATGTATTGCATTTTAGACTTGTTTAAATAAAATTGCATTGAAGTTGGAAAGTGTTTCATAATCAATGCTTTAAGCATGATTGATCTTTCTTGTTTTTATTTTAATTTGCATGAGAATTTGTTCTCTAAAAAGAAGAAAAAATATATTCCAAGCATAAAATTCATTTTAATAATTGTTTTCTGAAAACCAAGTACTGGTTTTAATTTCCAGATATTATTTTTTTAATTTTCAGACTACCTCTTAAATGCAAATTTAAATAGCTGCTTTTCTCGTCCATTAGCGCATTGAAATTCCATCAATTTATAAAAATGCGAAAACTGAGCTTTTTTGATGAGTTTTACTGGATGGTAAAATTATTCTGAAGGGATTTTAAAATATCCTAATTATAAACCTTTCCATATTTTTTCGTTGATTTTCTCTTCTGTCCTGCTTGTTTATTTTAGAATTGCATGTTTGTTGTCTTAGTTATTGATAAAATTTAGGGTTCTCCATATGCTAAGTTTGTAATTTTTTCGGAGACGCGGGATATTGAACTTTTTACTATTTGCGTGTAAAATTTGTAAAGAACCTTGCTGCTCTAACCGGGAATCGAACCCTGGATCTTCGAACTGGCCCAGCCGACGTTCAACCGTTGAGCTACTGGAACGAAATTGCAAGCTCTTTACCACTGTCTAATGTCAGATTGGCGTGCAAATGATAATCTGACTGACCACCTCTTGCTATTTTTACCTCAGGTTTATCCTCCTGGTGCTATTTTATCTTCCAAGTTAGCTTCCTGTGTGGTCGTTATCCTGTCGACTTGAAATCGGCGCTCCATATTCCAGTGTCCACTAAATCCGTACTAGTTGTTCTAGGGTCATTTACAGACCTCCGACATTTACTAATTTACAAATTTTTAATAAATACCTCATTTACTTTCTTACTGGTCATGGCCCCTTTCTTGATTACCTAGACTTTTTCTAAATTAAATCCACCTCTAACTGCATTTGCAATAAATTCGGTAACGTTGACCATTACGTTTTCGATTGTCGTTTTTCTAAAAACTTTCATGTCTGCAAACCCTCCCCCTCTAACAAACCAATTTGGTTCTTCAAAGTTCGTTTCCGTAGATAAAAATTCAGTAATTAAAAATTATATTGTTGTTGCCATGGCAATTTCTAATAAAGTGACCTAAGCATATGAGTAGATTCTGCTCTCGATTAATTTTGATCAATGAATCCCTTTATTTCATTCTTATTAACTTACTGTTTTTTTGTTCCCTCCATATTTTCTGTGTTCTTATTTTCTCGGTTCTTTCTTTTTCTTTTCTAAATTTTATTATAAATTTCTGTTTTTGTTTTTCATGTGCCTATTTTTTTTTTCCTTTTCATATATTTTCTGTTTATATATTTTCTAAATTTAATGTAAAAATTTTATTATATTATTTAATTTTAATCTATTTTTACTTTCCTTATATACATAATGTATAAGGAAAGTATTGTGACGGGGTCGAAAATTCGAATTCGAGTTTTCGACGGGAGAGCACGTTTCAAGCATTCCTGATCAGGAATCAAACATTTTTGAAGTGATGTCTGTGTGTGTGTGTGTGTGTGTCAGTGAGTCTATAGAGACGATAACTGACGAACGAATGGACCGATCGATTCGAACGAAATTTGGCACAAAAATCACAATCCGTAAGCACTGGAAGCCTATTGTTTTTATACGCAATCGAATGTTCAACCCCCTATCCACCCCCCTAAATTTTCGAGTGAAATTTTGAAAAAATTGTCAAAACATCAAAACGGCTAATAAAGTTACACAAATAGACATTTCTTATGCAATTTTTCATTAGAAAACGATTGACATAAATTTTAGAACGCTAACATGAACCGTTCTCGAGATAATGGACATTTTTCAAAAAAATTATCAAAAAGTCATATAAAATTAAAAAAAAAATATTTCCTATTGAGAAACATGTTCACTTTTCATATGTAATACCATGCGATAAATTGGGTGACATCATTATCGTGGATCTAGCTCGTTCCATTTATGAGAAAAGATACTTTGAGTAATATTTTTGCATTTGAACGGCAATCTGCTTTAAAAATAACTTATTACTCCGTCCATAAGGCTTGGCGAGATTTTGTCGACGAAATTGGCGGAATGTCGCCAACTTGGCGACTTTTTGAAATGTTGCCGAATTAACGAAAACCTCGCCAAATGGATAAAAATGACGGTAAATCAATAAAAATGACGTTTAATTGTCGAAAATTCAATATCTTGGAAAGAATATTAGTATCTACTATAAGAAAAAACTATTTTTTTTACTGTAAAAGTAGTAAATTCATTACATTATATAAGGAAAGTCATGTGTTGCCCATATCAGATTTTTCATTATGTTGATATACCTCACTCTAAATTTTATTTTTACTTTCGTTATATACATAATGTATAAGGAAAGTATTGTAACGGGATCGAAAATTCGAATTCGAGTTTTCGACGGGAGAGCACGTTTCAAGCATCCCTGATCAGGAATCAAACATTTTTGAAGTGATGTCTGTCTGTGTGTGTGTGTGTGTGTGTGTCAGTGAGTCTATGGAGACGATAACTGACGAACGAATGGGCCGATTCGAACGAAATTTGGTACAAAAATCACAATCCATAAACACTGGAAGCCTATTGTTTTTATACGCAATCGAATGTTCAGAACCCCCCCTAAATTTTCGAGTGAAATTTTGAAAAAATCGTCAAAAAATCAAAACCGCTAATAAAGTTACGCAAATAGACATTTCTTATGTAATTTTTTATTAGAAAACGATTAACTTAAATTTTAGAACGCTAACATGAACCGTTTTCGAGATATTGCACATTTTTAAAAAAAATTATCAAAAAGTCATATAAAATAAAAAAAAATATTTCCTATTGAGAAACATGTTCACTTTTCATATGTAATACCATGCGGTAAATTTGGTGACATCATTCTCGTGGAACTAGCTCGTTCCATTCAGGAAAAAAGATACTTCGAGTAATACTTTTGTATTTGAACGCCAATAGTCATTTATCTGCTGTAAGAATAACTTATTTCTCCGTCCATAACGCTTGGCGAGATTTTGGCGACGAATTTGGCGGAATGTCGCCAACTTGGCGACTTTTTTAAATGTTGCCAAATTAACAAAAGTTTTGCCAAATGGATAAAAACGACGCTAAATCAATGAAAATGACGACTAATTGAAGAAAATTCAATATCTTGGAAAGAATATAAGTATCTACTATAAGAATAACATATTTTTTAACTGTAAAAGTAGTAAGTTCATTGCATTATATAAGGAAAGTCATTTTTCCCATTTTTTAAAAATGGACGTACTTGTCAAGTTCAAATGTCATGTAAAACTGTCCGTTTAATCACAATATTTTTCATCAATTGTTATCTTTTTAGACCTAAATAAATGTTCGTTTGGCGGGATGGTTGACCTTGGGTGCCTCCTGAGTGCAGGAGGTATCCTTTCCCGGCCGTGCAGCTAAACCCACTATGTGAGTCGCAGGGTCTGGGGTCTTCAGACCTCCGACATCATTACAGTAACTTACAGGGTTGATTTGTTCGGGCGCCATTGTAAAGAACCTTGCTTCTGCAATCAGGAATTGAATTCTGTACCTTCGAACTGGCTAGCCGACGCTCTACCGTTGATCTAATGGAACGAAATACTGGCTAAGTGAACTCTCCAAATTAAACATAATTTTATAAAGTGGATGAATATGAAAATTAATTTGTTTTATACATCAACTCCACCCAAGCTTTGCTCGAGCAAAATGACTAATGGTCACTAAATATGACCCCTACTAACTTAAAGTTCTGAATATAAAAAATTGTTTCAAATTTAGGCATATAAAAATGGCGCACATTTGGTTGTTCTGTTAGTACGGAAATTTCTGAATTCATTTCCCATATTTCATTTTCGATCACTGTATGTTGCCATTTTTACTTTCTAAGTGTAGAAGACCCAGACCGTCCGACTCATCCAAAGGACACGAGCAACTATTTGGACGGCCGGTTACTTTCTAAGTGTAGAGAAAGTATTATTTTCCAGATTTTATTTTATACATCTATTCAATTCATCTCCAACCAAGCTTTGCTCGAGCAAAATGACTAGTGGTCACTAAATATGACACCTACAAACGTAAAGTTCTGAATATGAAAAATCGTTTCAAATTTAGGCATATAAAAATGGCGCACATTTGGTTGTTCTGTTAGTACGGAAATTTCTGAATTCATTTCCCATATTTCATTTCCGATCACTGTATGTTGCCATTTTTACTTTCTAAGTGTAGAGAAAGTATTATTTTCCAGATTTTATTTTATGCATCTATTCAATTCATCTCCAACCAAGCTTTGCTCGAGCAAAATGACTAGTGGTCACTAAATATGACACCTACAAACGTAAAGTTCTGAATATGAAAAATCGTTTCAAATTTAGGCATATAAAAATGGCGCACATTTGATTGTTCTGTTTGCACGGAAATTGCGGAATTCATTTCTGATATTTCATTTCCGATCACTGTATGTTGCCATTTTTACTTTCTAAGTGTAGAGAAAGTATTATTTTCCAGATTTTGATGCCAATATATGTCTTAGGACCTCCTGAGCAAGATCTCCTTAGTGCCTGTTCAGCCCCCCCCCCCCCTCCTTTTAAGACATTAGCTATTTTTAGGCCCACCTTATGTTTTAGGGCCTTGCTAGCTATTTTAAGAGTGATGTCTGTCTACCTGTGGTCGATTTCTTGTATACACCATAGCTGCCACAAATATTGATGGATTTTCAAGAAACTTTATATCCGGCTCTGTTATCCATAGGTAGAATTAGAACTAGATAGAATTTTTTTTAAATTCGAGCGAAAACTTAAAAATTTGTTCGAAATTATATATTTTTTTAACATGGCAGCATAGCACAAAATTTGACATAATTATGCATAAAAGTTATTTATGGCTCATTGATCATAAAACTTAATAACTAAGTTTAATTCGTTGTAGTAAAAAATAGCTTTGATACGATTTGTGTTTGAGACGTCATAAGACCCCAAGGGAGGAAAGTTAATCACCCCCTTCAAGGGGATGCATTATCGATCGAAATATTTTCCCAAGTCCTTTAAAACGATTATTATATACATACTATAGTTCTGATTATATGAACCAACGGTACAGATTTTTCAAATTTTTTTCTTGCAAAATTTAGGGGGAAAAAATCACTAACTACTTAAAAATGGATAAATGTTTTTCGACAAATCAATTAATTATAGCATAATTTTTCAATTCTTTGATTTAAGGAATAGCTATTGAACGATTTCGGTATTTGAAACGTAACTCGGTTTACCGTAGATCAAAAACTATAAATAAATTCATTGAAAAAATCGTCTGCCGTAACTATGCATGGAAATATCTCACGAACGGTTGAATTTGCATCGATCGAACTCATTAAAAAGTTTTAGTATATATATATATTTTATGCGCATGATGATATAAAAACTAATTTCGTGTGTCTATAATAGTTCTCCAGTTACAGCTGGTAGAATATTAAAACAAAAATATTCGTGTCTCATAAATTTAGCATATATTGGACACAATTATATTTAGAACATTTTAAAATCTCTTCCAAGTAGTTTTCACTTCTCATAAAAGCCATCAGAATAATATCCCCCCCCCCTCCACCTCAGCCAAGAGAACCGCTATTAAAATTTTCTAGCTTTATTAATCTTTTGCTTACGGGTGGGACAGCGTCCATCGCAGACGAAAAAACCTCCCAAAAAGATAGGTATTTGACATACCCTATCCCAAACAGTTCGATCCCTCTTTGCAGGCATTGGCGTCCAAGGACGCCAATGCCTGCAAAGGGGGAATCGGACTGTTTGGGATAGAGTATGTCAAATACCTGTCTTTTTGAGAGGTTCTTCGTCTGCGATGGACGCTGTCCCACCCGTAAACAAAGGTTAAGAAGCCTGCAAAATGGAAGGAAAGTTTTATAAAACAAGAAAATATGTTTGATTCCAGAAAATCTTCAAAAAATAAAATTTATTCAGAGAATCAGCATAAATTTTAGCTTGATGTGCAACATTATTTTTCTTTTCTCAGATTTTAGAACATTGGTTGTGCGACTCTTTTAGGAATTGTGAATTGATTTATTATATATTTTAGGAATGGTGACTTGATTTATTGTTGGAAGGAAATGGCAGGCATTGGTAAAAACTGCTCATATTTATGATTTGAGAATAAATTAACTGATGTGTGGTTCAACTCGACTTTCTCATAGCAGAATACATTTTTAGTAGCTTTTTTTTTCTTCAAATTTTACAGGAAATTTTTTGGACGGTATTATGGGTTCAAATGATTAAAATTATATCGTGCTACCCTTCATTTTAAAGGGCTTACAAAATCTTCCGATTTATACCATACCTAATTATGTCAAATATGAAATCAAAGTCGTCACGTTAAATTAATAGAAATTGACGTCATCATCATATCGATGTGATTTATGGTGTTAGGATAAAATAACTGCATGATATTAATTTATCAAAATTGCATAATTAAAAAAAAGTGAAATAAATTTTAAAAAAATTAGAACTTATCGCAACCTTTCGTATGCAACTTCATTCTCATTCAAAATATATGAAAGGAGTCTATACATTCCCGATTCTTTAAAGAAATTATGCATATTAGATCTGAAACTATTTTAAAATTGTCCTTCCATACAGTAACCGCAAATATTTAAAAATGAACTCTTATTAAATATTTTAATGTTAAAAGATGGTTAAAAATATAAAGCCTCTATAAAGCAAACTAAATTACAAGCGTACTGGGAAAAAAGAAACAAGCAGGATTAATTAAACAAATTCAACTACTAAAAAAAGTTTAAACAAGATTATATAATTAAGACATTTTTGAAATCGCTTCAAAATAATCTCTGCATCTAGTAAAAGCCATCAAAACAACCCTCTTCCCCCCTCGTACTCTTAAAAGCGTAAGGTGCTTTTCATATTCGCTAATGGAAGAGAGAATTGCCAAGAAAATTTTCATAAGTCATTATTAAAGGTGCTTCCAAAATTGAAGGAAATCTTCAAAAATAAAAAAAGACTTCTGAGTTTCTGAAAACTGACATTAAAATGAATTTAAGCTTAGAATTTTAATATTTATGTTTTTTCATTACTTCCCCCATACATAGTACATGTATAGGGGGAGTATTGTGACGGGATCGAAAATTCGAATTCGAGTTTCTGACGACTGAACACGTTTTAAAGCATCCATGAACGCGAATCGAAAACGTTTTTGAGGTGGTGTAGGGGGGGGGGGGGCGTAATACCTCACGAATGATGAAGCAGAAAAAAGAATTGGTACGATTATTACAATCAATGATAACTGGAACCTTATTGATTTGCAAAATAAAATGATCGAAGGTTTAAAAAGCCCCAATATTTTTTAATAAATTTTTGAAAAAATCATAATATATTTAGTACATTAAATAATGTTAAATAAAAATGTCATGTTATACTAATGCTTCGTTAATATACGAATGATACAAACTTTAAAACGCTAGCTCGAACCGTTCTCGAATATTGTACGTTTTTCATATTAATTTATCTAAAAAATTTCATTAAATTCTGTCCTTAACACTAGGTGATACATTTGGCAACCTTGGTGAGTAATTTAGTGAAATATTGCCAACTTGGCGAATTTTTTGAGGTAGTGCTAAAGTTAACAAAAATGAGCCTAAAATTACGAAAGTGACGCCAAATTGATAAATTGCTTATTAACATCTGTTAATATGTGGACTAAATTGCTAAGCAGATGCTAGCGATATATCCTATTGTCAAATTAGATTTATGCGAAATATAAGCTAATTTGGTACTTCAAGGGTTTCTTCCAACTTTTCTGGGTTTGGTTGCTGGCAGATGTCACAAAGATAGCCAAAGACTGAATTATGGAAGCACTGAAAGCATTAAAAATATAATATAAATAATTTCTGTTGTTGGCCAGCAGGGGCAGATTTCTGATGTCTAAAATATTTCAGATTTTGTACCGTGTTAATTTATTTTGATATCTGAGTATTTCTCCTAATAGTAAATAAAGTTAGATCAAGATATCATAAATTTAAATAAATAATTATTAATTTGATAAATATTTAAATAAGTATTTCTATATTAAATCCACAAATAAATATGCGGTTTAATAAATTCACATATGATATGTCTTATTCAGATATTTAATATATATTTCTGTGTGACACAACGTTTAAAATTGTGCAAATATTTTAAAAATTGAATCACGTTTAAAGTTAAAATTTTGTTCCAAAGAAAATGTGCAAACATTTAATTTACTCTTTATTTAGAAAACTGAAATGAAAATATTTGCCTTCGAATATTTTAATAAGCTATTCAATCAAAAATGAAATCAACCACAATTTTTCATTCCAAATCGAACTTTATTCAGATTTTATTTTAATTAGTTTGCCTCAAAGACTCGGTTCAAGCTCCATCGAATTTAACTTTTAACATCTGGCACAAGACAGCCCCTGCTATATATCCCACGCCGTTGCTAAACTTGTTTAAAAGAAGCGCAATGCTTTTAATTTAATTAAAATGACTTTCAATAAATGTGGTTAGTCCATGCTTAGGGTGGTCGACCATAAAGGAAGGGGCACCATTATTTCTTTTTGAAAGAGGGAATGACATGAAAGATTCACAGAAAGGAGAGGAAATAAAATGGAGGGGGAAGGGGAGGGCATGGTAGTTGTTTATAGAGGGTACCACAATTTGTATGGGCGTCCCTGCCATGCCCCCAAATTTTAGTTTGGAAAACTAAGATTTACTAACATTTTCTGACTATTTGGCTACTTATTGATGGCAAAAAAAATTCTCTATAATACTATTGTTTTTTAAAAAAAGTCCCCTCCAATATATCCCACACCATTGTTAAACTTGTTTAAAAGAAGCGCAATGCTTCTAATTTAATTAAAATTACTTTCAATAAATATGGTTAGTCCGTGCTCAGGGTGCTCGACCGTAAAGGAAGGGGCACCATTATTTCTTTTTGAAAGAGGGAATGACATAAAAGTTTCAGAAAGGAGAGGAAATAAAATATGAAGGGGGGGGGGGCATGGTAGTTGTTTATAGAGGGTACCACAATTTGTAATTTGTATGGGCGTCCTTGCAATGCCCCCAAATTAACATTTTCTGACTATTTGGTTACTTATTGATGGCAAAAAATTTCGCTATACTATAATTTTTTCAAAAAAAAAAAAAAAAAAAAAATTCTATAAAACATCTATTTCTCGGGATCTGCTGTAGATAGACATAGGCGGCGCCAGGCTTTCACAATTGGGGATGCTATACGTTGGGGGCTCATGCCAAGCATGTATAGTTTAAAAATAACAAATTGTTTATTTGTGGAACTTTAATTCTGTATATTTTGTCCACCGATATCCGCATGATATAACCATGGTCTTAATTCGTAAAAAATACTAAAAAAAAAAGAAAGAAATTTGAAGACTATAGACACGGTAGCACAGACGCCAATGAAATATTGGCAATGTTCTGCCAAACTCAATACGAAACTAACCTTCTCTGTATACTGCCGCTACAGTGTCTAGAAGGAAGTATTAGTAGGTAGTATAGGAAGTGTCTAGAAGGAAGTATTAGTTCTAGACACTGTACTGCCGCGATAGGCCGAGCCTATTGTAATTCCTCTTCTTCCGAAAGGGAAAAGAGAGGGTTTCGAATAGGCGCGAGTTCACGACAGATTTCTTTATTGAAGCCTTGCGCATGCGCAGTCATTTGAAAATGGGTCTAGTCAGAAATCCTAAAAATATCTCATCTCAGACTTATAAATCCGTGAAAAAATAAAAATAAAATAAAAACTCACAACCCCGTGGCTCCGCCTATGTAGATAGAGCTCAGATGACGCTTGATTCAGATTCAGAGTCAAATATCGTAAGGGATTAGGGTTTCACTAAGGATTTGCAGTTCTTTTTCCTTTTTCGGTTTAAGATTTTTCATTTTTACTTGAGACAACTATTTCTCAAGATAGGCTATATATAGCTCTTGGTCGACATCTGATATGTATTCAGTATCAATTTTTGGAAGAGATAGGGTAGTTCACAAAGAATTTTCACTTCCGGTTTCTTTTCAATTTCCGGTTTTAATGCTTCCTTTGGAGCATCTATTTCTCAAAATTAGTCATAGAGCCTAAATAAAGACTGATATGGGTGCAGCATCAAATTCCAGACGGGGTTAAAGGACTCGCTAAGGACTGCAACTTTGGGGGTCTGGAGACGTCAATTTTGATTCGAAACTTTACATTCCATGAAACATGTATTTCTCGAGATCTGCAATAGATATAGCTTAAATGATGGCTAATATGGATTAAACATCAAATTCTGAAGGAGGAACGGGGCTCACTGCGGATTTCCACTTTCGATTAAAAAACAATTCTTGAAGCATCTAATTCTCAAGACTGACTATAGATAGAACTTAGATGTTGATTGATATGACTTCATTAAATTCCAGAGGGGATGGGGAGGCGGGGGAGGGGGACAAGGATTTCAGTTTCTGGTTTTTCCGAAAATTCATATGTCTGTATGACGAAAGTACATGCAAAAAAAAAAGAAAATTGTAAATTGAAAATTAAAGAAAATAAAATCCCAGTCACTTCTATTTACGATTTCATTACAAATCTTTTCATTTACGTTAATTACATTAATTAATAATATTTACGTTAATTTAAAAGTTTTGGAAAATAAAAATGTTTAATTTCTCGAAAACTTCAAATTTAATCAGGCTGTAATAGGCAAACAAGTCTTTAATTTCAAACTAATTTTCCATCCTTCATTTTAAAGCCGATAAACTGCATTTTTACCCAAATCTTTCGGCTGTTGTACTTGTCATATATTGATAGACATTGGCTGCCATTTTTCTCTTGTCACAACTTTTAATCTCCATCATAATGCACTGTCTAAAATATTTATGCACAGACCACAGCCTCTAACTTCATTCTCTTTCATCCATAAGCGCCTTTTAAAAAATCCTTGAGATGCATAAAGAATTTTTGATGCGCCGGACGTAGGAGAAAAATTTGAGAAAGCTTTTAAATCTCTCTCAATTATGGCTTTCAAAAATGCTTTTCCTATACAGTTTCAAGTTCTACCTCTTTCGTTTATTCATTTATTTCCAAAATCGTCTGCTGTTGCTTCAAATTTTGAATGATGTTTGTTATTTGTATGGAGATATTAATATTTTAAAACATTTTTGCGTTGTTAATGCATTAATTTCGTGGTAAGTGGCTATTTGGAACGCATCTAAAATGTTTCAAAATCCACTAAAAATTATGTCTATGAATTCATAAAATGCTAATTCTTGTTACTTGTATAGATGACCTGAAAATTGCTAAGCATCCTTATAACAGTAATCAACTTTGAAGAGGCCCCATCTTCCCACATGATTTATTCGAATTTTTTATATGTTTGTAAGGTTCTTTCACAGCCAGGATAGTCTTCAATGGTTCATGTTTTATAAAACTAAGATATTTTGGCTTATGTATTAAGTTTATCTGTTAACTTAAATTATTAATAAAAGTTAATATATTTTTACTAATTTTCGAATGACTTTTTCATATCTCCATACCATGTCCTCGGATGAGTTGGACGGTCTGGGTCTTCAACATCTCCAGATCCAAGGC
This sequence comes from Amaurobius ferox, assembly GCA_951213105.1. Lineage (NCBI taxonomy): Eukaryota > Metazoa > Arthropoda > Arachnida > Araneae > Amaurobiidae > Amaurobius > Amaurobius ferox. The sequence goes on from OX578150.1 coordinate 72,229,068, forward strand.
GTGGTAGCCCAGTGGTTAGCGCACTGGAATTGCACTCGGTAGGCCCGGGTTCGATTCCCTCCGCTGCCAAAACTGCCGCCGTGTTCACGCGGAGTACGATCACGTTAAACATGTGGGTCCGTAAGTCCTTCCGAGAGGTTGGTGGTAGGGACGGTCCCTGTGGATGCCTCCCCCACTGGGTTCTGGGCTAAATTGGGCTAAAACAGTTACTTTGCACCTTTCTGGTATGTCAGACGGTCTGGGTCTCAACAACATGTCCAGTTTAATACAAACTGACTCTTTCTAGGCAAAGTATTCGTTAAGTTTAACGCAGGATATGCAGATATGCTTACATACGCCTACAAATTTTAATAGTATAATGTTTAGTTTTAAAATTTTCTCTCTCACAATTATATTCTGCACTTAGCTTCAAGACATAGCTGTTCTTAAATTTAGTATAAATTTCCTTTCAGTTCAAACTATGTAAGAGAGAAATGACTCCCAATAAAAACGTTCCCTTCACGATAATTTTATATTTTAATTTCCCTTCAATACACAGTATATAGAGTTCTTCAGAAAATCCTTCAGCATTTTACCCCCCCCCCCCTTCCAGTAAATTTGTGAGGAAAAGTTTGAGTGAGTTTTGCGTCCGTCTGTAGTAAACTGACCATACCCTATCGGATAAAAATAATAGTAGTACCCTTAGCGGGAAATTAAAAAAAATAGGTATGAACTAGGCAACAAAGCGAGATAGACGAAGAAAATCAAATACGAAGTTGTACAGCATTATCTGAATAGAAATCGGTCGTAAAACTGTTACAAAAAGCATTTATTTGACGGAATATAGTTATGGGTGAATGACTCTCATATTAAGAAAATATAGTCGTACAATAAACTAATTGATGGTTGGTAATTTTTAGACATAATCTACACTAGACTTGCATGAACACAAATCTAGTGTATATTATGTTTAAAATGCCCTCCGCCAGAGACAATGCAAGTTTCAATTCCAGAAAGAATATGACCGCGTACTTTGACAACCATTGCAGGTGTCACCGCGTTAGAGGTTCTGATGGTGCAACTTTCTGACAGATATTTACTGAGCTTCATTTGTTCCTTGTGTCCTACTCATTTGGTAATCCTCTACAATTGTGTAATTGAATGTCTTCGCCTATCTCGCTTTGTAGCAGATAGTTCATTATTTTAGCATTTTTAATCCTCCACTATGTTCACTGCAATCACTTTTATTTTATCAGGTATGTTCACTGCAATCACTTTTATTTTATCAGGTATGTTCACTGCAATCACTTTTATTTTATCAGGTATGTTCACTGCAATCACTTTTATTTTATCAAGTATGTTCACTATACTATAGATAGACCTCAAGTGTATACTGATGAACTCTTCCTTACAAAGTTAGCTGTTTTCGGACATTCCTAGCAACCATGTAGTAATTTTTGTATCGAATTTCGTTCGAAACGCTCCATCCGTTCGTGAGATATTGTCCCTCACAGACTCACGGACACACACACACACACACACATATTACCTCAAAAACTATCAATTCGAGTTCGGGGATGCTTGAAACGTGCTTTTCCGAAAACTCGAATTCAGATTTTTGAACGCGTCACAATACTTTCTTTATATACATTATACTATGCATATAGGGAAAGTAAAAGTATATCAGAAATATCGTCTGCTGTTTTTAATACAAACCAGACGATCATTGCAGGCCACTTTATGAGCATGGTAAAAAGTAAAAAAAAAGAATTATATACTAGTATAAATAATACATATACTATTTATAATATACTAGTATAATATACTAGTATAACCATTTAAATAGTTTTTGAATATTTATACTAATATATTAAATCTACTAGTATAAATATTTAAAAACCTTTTTCATTTAATGCCAAATTAATTCTATTTCTAAATTTCATTTCAACCTCTTTAAAAAATCGTCTTGAATATAATTTGTTTTAAAAGAGCCATAAATATTACCTGGTAGGTAAATAGAATTTTAAACATCTGTTCTAGAATTTACCCCCTCGATTTTTTATAGCGTATACCAACTCCATACTTTAAATTTATTAAACGTTAAAAGAAGCTGATTTTTTTTTCTTTTTAATCCATTCCACCATTTTCAAGCTCTTGATGTTTATAAAGCCCTTGTTTCTTTATGAACTCAATGGAATATCGACATCTTGCAAAGTTGAGTTTTTATTCAGATTTTTCGTCTGTAAACCTTATCTAGGTAGCGCAATCATGTATATATCGTCATGGAAACCGGGTGTTCCTGGCGGTTTCTGAAGTTAACTTTGTCGTTTTTATTTACTGCGGATCTGTCTTAAATCAATTCATTCGAAAATGTTAAATTGATGTTTTTATTGTAAATTGAGGATAACCTGCATGTATGTCTTTTAAGTAGAAGGTGGACATTGAAATGAGCAAAAATCGACTAAAAAAAGTTTTAATATATAACATTATTTTACACATTTAACATTTGCTTAAGGGTGGGACAGCGTCCATCCCAAACGAAGAACCTCCCAAAAAGACAGGTATTTGACATACTCTATCCCAAACAGTTCGACCCCCTTTGCAGGCATTGGCGTCCATGGAAATCGCCGGCAGAAACATTGCACCTGCTGCCAGCAGGGATGAACGTTGTCCCACCCGTAAGCAAAAGGTTGAATGCATTTTTTTCGAAATGGAATTTTCAAAGATTTTACATTTTTTAAATGCTCCATGCGTCTTAATTTTTGTTTGAGATACATGAAATTTGGCAACAAGACACTTCTCATACTTTTTAATGAAACTGGGTATGTGTTTTATAATTGGACTTTATTAAGGTAATTAAAAGTGAATAAGAACCTAATTAAATGATGAATATTAAGTTTTAATGCAGAAAAATATTTTTTAAAAATTAACTTTCTAAGGGATTTAAAAATAAATACCCAAATTTGTTCATAATGTGTTTTTGAGTGATCATAATATAAAATGAATCAAAAATGTAAACAAATGGCACGCAAGGAGCATTTTCAAATTTTCGTTAAAAGAAAATACAAAATTATGACAAAATGGGAAAAAAAATTTAATGATATTGTATATAGTAATATTAAGAGGAATATTTATACAAATTTTCACGTTACTAAGTCAATAAATAAGTAAAAAAAAATTCAACGTCCACCGTCCCCTTAAATAAGGAAATGAAAGTTATAGGGGTAAAAACTTTAAAACGATATGGTAAAGACAACCAAGTTGTTTGGTAAAAAATGTCTTTAATATTAGCACCAACTATAGCTTACATTACATTACAAATCCGTAGCGATTTCGGACATCATAACGTCCTTCATCAGTGGCAATGCAAATTTTTTAATATGTGGCGAACATGAGCTCTTACACAGCCGGCAACCGTGAAACAGGATTTGCATATGGATCTTCGGAAAATCATATACCAATGAAAAACAAGAAGATCAATCATGCATAAAGCATTGATTATGAAACACTTTCTATCTGAAATGCAATTTTATTTAAGCATCTGTAAAATGCGATACATTCAGCGCTGATATATTTTAAATTATCACAGTACTACAGTAATTTATTATATTTGAAAACTTAAAACTTCATCGAAAAAATGAATATTCAAATGACGTCATCGAACTTATAAATCGTCTGGCTCTTTATGTAAAAGCAATGAATATTTCAATCACATCACTTTTATTCCAGACTCCAGAGTTAAATAATTTTGCGTTAAGAAAATTCAGCAATTCTTATACAACTCATCTTACAATCACTTGTATACATTCTGCATCCATTAAAATTAGGCTTCGTTGTAGAAATAATCAGTTTGATGATTATTTAAACGCAAATATATTGTAATTGCGTTGTCGCAGAATATAGATTCACAGAAAATACGCAAAAATAAAGCGGTTTTAGGACGGATGCAACACTAAATAAGAATTTAAAAGAACTTTAAAAATCACGATTTTTACACTGGGAAAAAATATTGATGTCCTATTTTATTTTGAAGTGTGTCACCTGATCTCTTCACATCATATAGGTGTAATTAATATTTTTATTTTTATTTAAAAACTACCGTACATATTTTGCTGAAATTTTTTTTTATATTTTATGGGATAGTTTGAATATTTCCTAAAATTTTTGAAGCAATTTGTGAATTTTAACTTCGCTTGAAAAATGTTTGAAAAATGAGGTCCCATAGGGTTAAATGCATTTCACTTTTTGCAGCCCGGGTTCAATCCAAAACTAAATGGGTGATATTATTCATTTACATTCCCATATGTCCCACAGATCATCTCAACAACATACTAAAATTTCAGTTTGAGAAAGTCATTTTTACGGCAGTTATCGTGCGAGCGGACAGACAGACAGACAGACAGAATGAACAAAGTCATAAACACTTTCAACTATAGTGGAAAGTGTACTTGGAAAGTGTTAGGTGGTAATGTGGAAAGTATACTTCGAAAGTGTTAAAAACTTGCTGCAAATATTACCGTAATATTATATTCCATGGCCGAAACCGATATAACAATTTCAAACACATTATACCATTTATTTATTGCTTTGTATTACGCGCATTATTATTTGAATAAATAATAACGCGCATGATTATTTGAATTGACACCGAATTTTCAGTTTTAATTCAATTTTCGTTTTCATTTGGTAACTGGACATATTTTCAAGACGGGCGTAGCAGAATTTAAATAAAGAAATATATCGACAACGGCTAGTCCTAGAGTAATTGGGTTGGTCTTATGTTTTTCATCGTCAAAAATTACGTATAAAACAAACATTTAATTGATATATTTGTGCATCATCATCATGCCTAGTGGTAGATAAGGCCTTCAGTTTGCATTGCCACCCAGGTCGATCATATGCCGCGGCCTTTGCAATTGACCAGCTCGCCCATCCCACCTGATTTCTTTCCTGTTCTATTAGTCTCCTCCAAGTTAACTTTGGTCGACCTCGAAATCTTTTTATTCAGACATTTGTGCATACGTAATCTTTTATTTTAGAATTTGGCGATTTTTTCAGGCCCTTTCACAAAAAAAAAGGCAAGTTCTTTTTTTTTCTAAATCGTACGAAAATTTAATCAACATCAGCTCAACCCACAAGTGACTTACCCACCAAATTTTATGAAATTTGGTCCATTAGTTTTTGAGTTAGAGTGGATACATATATTGCACAGACAGACACACATACATACAGACGTCACGCTAAAAATAGTGTTTTCGTGTTCTAGAGGTTCCAAAACTTGTAGATCCGTCGAAAACTCGAGTTGCGATTTTCGATATTATTCCAACACTTTATCTATACATTGCCATGTATTGTAGGGAAAGAAATATTTAGTTTACGAAATACATAAATGACTGTAGATCATAAAAATTTAGGGCAACCAATAAACGTGTCATTAAAAACAAAGGAAAATGGACTATATATCCATATAATTATACAAATATATACAAAAGAGAATTATACAAAATTATATAAAATAACTGCTGTAAATTTGAGCTACAATATCTCGATAGAATCCAACTTTATTTAGTTTTACACTTTAATGTGTAAAGATTTTTTATTTGCTAGTGGCCGCAGGTACTTGATACATTCAATCATTCGCCTATACATCGGCCACAATCGTGAACCATTTAGCCGTCATAAAACGTTGACCCGGTGCACCAGTGAGGCGGAACACACTACGACGAACAACACAACAACCATGCCCGCAGGTGGGAATTGAACGCACAAGGAAACGTTTGCCTTGACCGCTCAGCCATTGAGTCGGCTAATGTGTTGATGTTAATACCCAGACCGTCCGACCTACCAGAAAGGTGTAAGGCAACCGTTTGGACGGCCGGGGTCGGCTAATATGTTGAAGATATTTTTAGTAATTGTAAAATTTTGGATTTGAGGAACCGTATAAATAGTGAGATTTCGTATTTTTTAGATAAATACGTTTGTTGATTTAAAACTGGTATAGATAAATTGTAATCTTATTTGAAACATTTTTGCAATTGGAAGTATAGAAGACTATTAATCCAAGAAATAAAGGTCGTTTCGTGACTTTTCGGGCCATCCTGTATGTTGTAAGGAAAGCAAGGATAATAGACTTGGAGTGGAATTTTTTTTTTCATTACCCAGGCCGCTCAGTTCACCCAAAGTAATTTTTTTTTTATTACCCAGGTCGCCCAGCTCACCCAAAGTAATTTTTTCGTTACTCAGGCTACTCAGCTCACCCAAAGTAATTTTTTTATTACTCTAGCCGGTCAGCTCATCCAAAGTCATTTTTTTTATTACCCAGGTCGCCCAGCTCATCCAAAGTAATTTTTTCGTTACTCAGGCTACTCAGCTCACCCAAAGTAATTTTTTTATTACTCTGGCCGCTCAGCTCATCCAAAGTCATTTTTTTTATTACCCAGGTCGCCCAGCTCACCCAAAGTAATTTTTTCATTACTCAGGCTACTCAGCTCACCCAAAGTAATTTTTTTATTACTCTGGCCGCTCAGCTCATCCAAAGTCATTTTTTTTTATTACCCAGGTCGCCCAGCTCACCTAAAGTAATTTTTTCATTACTCAGGCTACTCAGCTCACCCAAAGTAATTTTTTTATTACTCTGGCCGCTCAGCTCATCCAAAGTCATTTTTTTTTTATTACTCAGGCCGCTCAGCTCACCCAAAGTAATTTGTTTTATTACTCAGGCCGCTCAGCTCACCCAAAGTGATTTGTTTTTAAGTATTATTATTATTACCCAGGCCGCCCAGCTCACCCAAAGTAATTTTTGTTTATTACTTAGGCCGCTCAGCTCATCCAAAGTGATATGTTTTTAAGTTTTATTATTATTATTACCCAGGCAGCCCAGCTCACCCAAAGTAATTATTTTTTATTACCCAGGCCGTTCAGCTCACCCAAAGTAATTTATTTTATTACTCAGGCCGCTCAACTCACCCAATGTAATTTGTTTTTAAGTATTATTGTTATTACCCAGGCCGCCCAGCTCACCCAAAGGGTATAGAACAATTACAGTTCGGAGTGGGATGTAAAAGTAAAAATGTTTGATACTTCTATTGAATTATGTTTTAAAAGGAGATAAAAATTCAAAGATGTGGGAAAATTTAAAACCTGCCACGTAAAATTAGGGACACAAACACCTTGTGTGCGAAAGAACTCGCAGCACTTTACTCTTATGCAAACAGCCTCCTTCATTCTTATGCATGTTTTTATCGAAATAAACTGCCGCCACCGTTGAAAAAAAAACACCAGAGATCTTGCATTTTTAATTTACTGGCAGCACGCGCGAACTCGGGGATAAAGGCGACAATGCGTATTTACTGAGACACATATGGCGACTAAGCGCAGGCGCGGAGGAAAATTACTGGAATTTCGAAACCTTTTTTTCCCCCTTTCTTTCTATTTATGCATTTAAAGAGAAGGAGAGTGTAAAAAATGTGAGGGATTTTTGGGGGGAAGTAAGTTTCGGTGAATATGTGGCGGGGTTTGAGAATGAATGGCGGCCATTCATTGAAGTTAATGAAGCCGCGCAGACAGAAGGAAGAGGATTTTTGAAAATAGTAGATTTTATAGCACGGGGGTGTTTAACATATGACATATAAAAATTTCAGTTGGGTGTGAAAAAATTTCTTCGACATATGTAAGATTAGAAACTTTCGTTGTCGAATTCGATAAAAATTTCGTTGTCAATGGCTGTGTTCAGAAGTCAAGCCCGGTCGGACAGTTGGGCCAGCATTAGCCAATTGAATTCCCCGAAATGATTCATTTTGTGACGTTTCAATCGCCCGATCGCCTCTGTCGTCAATTCTGAACATGGCCCAAGTTCAATTAGTTTTCACAAATTATGCGATTAGACCGAATTTCCATTGCCTGACTGGGTACTGGAGTTCCTGTGTCTGCCTTGACGGGTGTTAGAGATCCTGTATCTGACTCTAGGAGGATAGAAGACATCTAGGACTTTTCCCTGAAATAATCCATTTTGTGACGTTTCAATCGCCCGATCGCCTCGGTCGTCAATTCTGAACATGGCCCAAGTTCAATTAGTTTTCACAAATTATGCAATTAGATCGAATTTCCATTGCCTGACTGGGTACTGGAGTTTCTGTGTCTGCCTTGACGGGTGTTAGAGATCCTGTATCTGACGCTAGGAGGATAGAAGACATCTAGGACTTTAGGAGGATGAGGATAGAATATGTTTCATCCTCCTAGATCTAACTCGATTAGAGTTTTATTTCTTGACTATGGGTTTCTGCGTCTGACCTATAAGGTGTTTCAATGTTTGACTGGATTAAATTTCGATTGGCGATTCTATTAGAATTCCATTATCTGACCGAACCTATTGTTTAACGACAGAAATTCCATAGTCTAACTCAATTGGAGTTTCACATTGTCCGACTCTGTTTAAGTTCCATACTTTCTGACTCTATTGGAGTTCAACCAACACTGCCTGACTGTAAAGAAGTTTCTGTGTCTGATTCCACTAAGATTATTTTATGTGAATGGAAGCTGGATTAAAAGTAAAGCATGAAAAGTTTAATATTACTGGTAATAATCACTTATACTAAATTGTTACCTAACCCTGTCCACTATGAACTATCTATCGTGCTAAAAAGGAGCCACATATTTACCTGGTTACATATTTAACACTTCTTTACCTTAAAGGACCCTTTTAAGTCGCATATTAACCTGGTTAGATATTTAATACTTGTTTACCCGGTACCTCTTGAAGGACCCTTTTAAGCAGGTAAGCAAGTGGATGGCAAAAAACACTTACGTAAAATAACCTGTTTACCCTTTAAAACGGATAATTATTTATTTATTTATTTTTTATTATTATTTTTTTTTAATCCTACGTCGGGGGCGGAAGCCATATCGGCCATGAGCCCTCTGGCAGCCCAATAAAAACCAGCCTTGTTATAAAAGTTGTCAAGAGAACAAACAATTCATAAAAGAAAGCGCAGGACATCTTGTCAGATGATTAAAATCCATAATGGCGTCAGTAGAACAAAGAACACAGTCAGGCAAATCAACCATGCCAATACGATAGAGGTGTCCTTGAAAAAAGTCATGTCCAGTTAAAAGTCTAAAATTTGCAGTGAAGACAGGGCGAGGAAGGCCCATAGGGACCTGAGAATGCAACAAAGAATTCCAGGTCCAACCCGACGCAGCTTCAACTTGATTGTCACGGAGGGTCTTTTGCAATCTGTTTTCAATAGTTCGACAAATCTGTTTGTAAGACAATGTAAAAAGAGGCTGATGTAGCTTGCATCCATTCTTTGCCAGGAAGTCAGCCTTAATAAAATATACTCATTATCCTGTACAATTCTCATATAAAAGAGTAAAATAACCCATTCATATAGATATAGTTGCCTTTTTAAGCGCGTAATTGGGAATTTACCTGTTTAAATGTGCCATTGTATTGGCAGTAAATCCAGTTTTTTGTGTGTTTTTTACCCATGTTTTTGTTAGTATGAACCCTTTTTTCCGAACTTCTCCTCAAATCATTCACCGTAGATCCTCCTATTCCATATTCATTCAATAAATAAGTAGCAGTTTCCGCTTTCTTTAAGCGATTTATGATCTCCAATATTTCTTTTATATTTAAGACCAAACTCTTTTCCATTTCTCACTCATTCTGTCGGCTTGGAAATCTGCATTGAACTGTACCTCCTAACGATAGTGTAATCTACGCCGCAGTGGGGAATGTGGAACCGTGCACCTTTTCACCTAGGTTACGTCCTCAACGGATTCATTAAAGTAGAGCAAATCTGGGCAACCCTAGCCATTGCTCTTAACAATTATCACGTGGGTCGAAGAGATTATGCTATTAGACCGAATATCCATTACCCGACTGGGTACTGGAGTTTCTGTGTCTGCCGCCTTAACAGGTGTTCCAGTATTACGTCTGCACAATGAGCGAAAGACGTATTTAGGGCGTATTAAAAGAGCTTTTTAGGGCATATCAAAATAGCTTATTTAGAGCCTAATGCGCAGTCGCGTTAGGGTCGAGGCAATTTGAGTGGCCTGAGTCGCGTTAGGGTGTAGCGTTTGATGTACCTGGCACTTAGGACTAAGGCATTTTTAGGTGCTTATTTAAAACGTATTACGCCTGATTTGCGGGTGGGGCGCAGCCTTTTGAAGATCTTGATGAATGGATACAATTAATCCCTGTTTTAAATCTCGGGCAACGTCGGGTACATTTTCTAATAGTGTATAAAAGAAAATTCAAAACAGTCCATTAATGGGAAATATATTCTGAACTATGTGGGCTCACAAAGAATTTCCATTTCCGGTTCTTGAGATGTCACTTCCGATTTAAAAAAGTGGCATTTCCCTTGCAATTTCTATTTCTCAGGTTTGGATATTGAAAGTGCTTGGTCCTATTTAAGCTCTATCTATAACCAATCCTAGGAAATAGATGTTGCAAGAAAAATGTATTTTTTTTTAATAAGAAAGGACAGTTCCAGAACCGGAAATGGAGATCTTTTGTGATCCACCAACCCCCTAATCTATATGTCATTATCTAAGCTCTATTGCTGGCCAATTTTAAGAAATTGACGTTTCAAGGAGAAATTTTTGAAGGAGGTGGTATAATTTAGTGAACAATCTGCGTTTTTTCCAGAATTTTATACTAAATTCATATCAATTATCATTTAAGCTCTAACGATAGACAATATGGAGAAATAGGTGTTTCAAGTAAAATAAGGAAATCCTTAATTGATCTCTCTCCCTTTTTAGAAGTTTCGTTCTGAATCTATATCACTCATCATCTAATCTTTATCTATAACAACTCCCGATAAATGGATGCTTCAAAAAAATGTTTAGTAAAAACAAGCATAGCGAATTATTGCACCACCAACAACAACCACACTTTTTGTGTCTTTAAGCATTTCGTCGTTTGGCGGGGTTGAAAGTTAGTAATTTCAAATTCTAAACGAAATTTCAAATACATCAAATCAGCTAATACATCAAATTATAAAACTATTTGTTTCTTAAATACCTAGTTCCTTAATTACATTTATTTAAAAAACTGCGAAAAAAAAAAAGTTTTGAATCATACAATATCTCTTCTTAGCACAATTTGTATATTAAATTACCTATAATACGATTACGATTAAAATATCGATATTATTGAAATGAATTGAAAGGATGCCACCACCCAGTATTACAGGCAATGTAACTTATAATAAAAATACATATTTCAAGAATTCATGATCGTACGTTTAATGTTTACACTCTGTGAACCGTAGTTATGGCAACGCTACTTCTATTTTCTTTTTTTTCAAAGCCCTAATTCGAATATTTTTTAAAAGTAAGATGTAATACTATTCTTTCTTGTGAGGAGGGAAAAAAGGAAAAACCCTTTGAGAGTTAGGCGATGTTAATCTTTTTAATTTCCTTAATGTTCTTTAATGACATTTTTCTGAATTAAATCCTTTAATGTTTGATCTTGCTAAAACGAATTTAAAGATAGAAGGGGGGGGGGAGAATAAAGGTAAGTTTGCTGTGAATTATTGATTTGGTACAAATGAAAGACTTACGTTGCGTTACAAATGCTGTAACTTGACTTTTCACTCTGAGTATACTAGAGAGTTGAAATTAGACAAATATGTTCAACTTTTTTCAGTGTGCACTAAAGTGTTGAAATAGATATCATCACTGGTGCAAATAAAAAAATCTGATGTGGGCAACACATGACTTTCCTTATATAATGCAATGAATTTACTACTTTTACAGTTTAAGAAAATGTTATTCTTAGAGTAGATACTTATATTCTTTCCAAGATATTGCATTTTTTTCAATTAGTCGTCATTTTCATTGATTTGGCGTCATTTTTATCCTTTTGGCGAGATTTTTGTTAATTTGGCAACAATTAAAAATGTTGCCAAGTTGGCGACATTCCGCCAAAACCTCGCCAAGCAGTATGGACGGAGAAATAAATTATTCTTACAACAGATAATGACTATTGGCGTTCAAATACAAAAGCATTACTCAAAGTATCTTTTTTCATGAATGGAACGAGCTAGATCCACGAGAATGATGTCACCAAATTTATCGCATGGAAAAGAATATACATATGAAAAGTGAACATGTTTCTCAATAGGAAATATTTTTTTTTATTTTATATAACTTTTTGATAATTTTTTTGAAAAATGTGCAATATCTCGAGAACGGTTCGTGTTAGCGTTCTAAAATGTATGTCAATCGTTTTCTAATGAAAAATTACATAAGAAATGTCTATTTGCGTAACTTTATTAGCGGTTTTGATTTTTTGACGATTTTTTCAAAATTTCACTCGAAAATTTAGGGGGGTTCTGAACATTCGATTGAGTATAAAAACAATAGGCTTCCAGTGTTTACGGATTGTGATTTTTGTACCAAATTTCGTTCGTCAGTTATCGTCTCCACAGACTCACTGACACACACACATAATTTCACACACACACACACACATACTTTCACACATACACACACACTCACACACAGACATCACTTCAAAAATGTTTGATTCGTGATCAGGGATGCTTGGTACGTGCTCTTCCGTCGAAAACTCGAATTCGAATTTTCGACCCCGTCACAATACTTTCCTTATACATTATGTATATAAGGAAAGTAATATACATTATGTATATAAGGAAAGTAATAATTATGTTGACAGCATACGTCTTTCTGTACATACTGTGGAGATAGATTAAAAACATTGAAACCTCGTATAATTTGGAAATTTGGAATAATCCAGGAATAACCCGGTCTTGAATCGTAACATTAGTGCATTGCTATCGTGGCCGCAAAACCCACCATTACCTCTTTGCGTGAGTGCCTTAACATATTAATTAATTCAAAACACTACACAAAACACATACACACCAAATGTTAATCTTTAAAATAAATATATCGTTTATTCATTGCTCTATCATTGTTGTTGTAATTAAAATTACCTCAATTTTAACAAACGCTTAAGGAGAAAAGCACAGTGTGAGACCAGGTCTTTTTACTCGTATTCCAAAAATCAACAACTGACCTAACATACATGAAGACTGGCACATATCTCTGTATTTCGGGTCTGTAGCTCAGCATGACTGGAATCTTGACCGATGCTTTTTCTGACATTTCGAGTCAGACTTCGTCTTTTTCTAAAACATTTTCACTACGTCAAATAACGACTCACTCTCTTAACAACACTGCTCAAATCATCACGACCTCTCTCCTTAACTCTTGAAATATAATTCTGAATTTCGTTGTCTTTTATCCTTGTCTCCACAACATTTTGCCTGAGGTCCAGATACGCCCTCCTTGCTCTCTTGCATCTTGGCATTATTGGCTCTTTCAGTTTATAATGAAGCTTGGTTTAAGTCTTGGTCCTAGGAAATTTTGCTCCAACCACACGTGCAATTTGTGTGACGTGTATTTATTGGGGGTCATGACTTTCCGGGCCAAGACTGTCATAAAACGGTGCCTAAAAGTCTGCGCTTTGTTTCGTCATAAACATCAAAACTGCATAAGTTGCTTCCTGGTCTCACACATGCCAACAATTAAAAAAAATCTGATGTGGGCAACACATGACTTTCCTTATATAATGTACTGAATTTACTACTTTTACAGTAAAAAAATTAGTTTTTCTTATAGTAGATATTTATATTCTTTCCAATATATTGAATTTTCGAGTATTAGTCGTCATTTCCATTGATTTAACGTCATTTTCATTCATTTGGAGAGATTTTCGTTAATTTGGCAACATTTCAAAAAGTCGCAAAGTTGGCGACATTCCGCCAAATTCGTCGCCAAAATCTCGCCAAGAATTATGGACGAAGAAATAAGTTATTCTTACAACAGACAAATGACTATTGGCGGTCAAATACAAACGTATTACTCAAAGTATCTTTTTGCATGAATGGAACGAGCTAGATCCACGAGAATGATGTCACCCAATTTATCGTATGGTATTACATATGAAAAGTGAACATGTTTCTCAATAGGAAATATTTTTTTTTATTTTATGACTTTTTGAAAATTTATTTTAAAAATGTGCAATATCTCGAGAACGGTTCATGTTAGCGTTCTAAAATTTACGTCAATCGTTTTCTAATGAAAAATTACATAAGAAATGTCTATTTGCGTAACTTTATTAGTGGTTTTGATTTTTTAACGATTTTTTCAAAATTTCATTCGAAAATTTAGGGGGGTTCTGAACATTCGATTGCGTATAAAAACAATAGGCTTCCAGTGTTTACGGATTATGATTTTTGTACCAAATTTGGTTCGAATCGGTCCATTCGTTCGTCAGTTATCGTCTCCACAGACTCACTGACACACACACACACACACATACTTTCACACACACACACATACACACATACACACACACAGACATCACTTCAAAAATGCTTGATTCGTGATAAGGGATGCTTGAAACGTGCTCTCCCGTCGAAAATTCGCCCGTCACAATACTTTCCTAATACATTATGTATATAAGGAAAGTAAAAAAGTGCAATATGTTGAGAATGGTTCAATGTTATCAAATAGATGTCATTCGCTTTCTAATAAAAAAAAATTGCATATAAAATGCTATTTATTTAATACTTGTTTTCAAGCCTAACACTCTAAAAAGTTAACTAACACTCTTAAAACATAAAGTTGCAAATTTTTTTATTAGTTTTATTTTACTTAACAATGTTTGACACTTAGCATCAAAAATAGTCATTTTAATCAAAAATTGGCCCAGCTGGGTTCTGTCCCGTGACCGATGCTATAAGTGTGTAAAGTTTTAGCCTCCTAGATTTCCAGAGCTTCTACAGTCTATACTTTTTGATCCCCCCTCCCCCTCTTTATTCTGTCTACCCCGGGGCCACGTGGTGTGGTGTTTCGAAAATCCGACCACATTTGTTTTTGTCCCTTGGACGATATTATAACTGTGCAACAATTCAGCCTTCTAAGTTCTGGAAGGTTTTGAAAACTTTTCGATATCTCCATTTTCTCCGTGAGGGGAAATCGAAAATCAGATTCCGTTATGTTCTGTCTCGGAGTCCGTATAAGTGTGCAAAGATTTCTTCTTCTAGGGCACCGAGGGAGGGGGGGGGGTCTGAACAACGAAATCTTAAACTCGTTGAGATGAATGCAAACCCCATAAATATGGACAAAAATGGCCGTTTTGCAAAAATACACTAACAAGACCCTTAAGGCAAATTACTGGAATTTTTCCATTAATTCAAACGCAGGCATTCTTCACATACGAATTTTCCTCGAATTGCAAGGTCCACCTGCGGACAAATGGTTTGCTCTGGCGAGAGTGAACCGTTGATTGGGCAAAATCGCGCTCCTATTGCAGGCAACAGCAAATCGCTGATGATACCACCCCATAGAAGATACCGCCCCATAGAAGATACCGCCCCATAGAAGAGTTCTATGCGAGTCTGGGAATTGTACATATCGAGAGTTAGTTCCATATTATAACCCAAAATATTGTTACCATGGAGTTAAATGTAAGGAGTTAAAACTTCATATTAAGAAAACGCCAATATCATTTGAGACAATCATTCAGATGGCGCTGAGACAAGTTAAGTAGATAGATAAGTAGTCCTGCATTGTATGCATTTCTATGGTGAATGGCCTAAAATAGTTAATTAAACTGCCCATTTTGTAAAAATAAATTATTGTGCCAATGCAAAGTGGAACTGAAACAATAAAGAACATTCCTACGTATTTAAAATTATTTTGCCTTTCAATTTATTTATATCTCCATATATTTTGTATTCTATTCTACAGCTATGAAAAAATACTGGTTAATTATACTCATATTTAGGGAACCCTTAATTAAAAAATCTGATGTGGGCAGCACATGACGTTCCTTATATAATGCAATGAATTTACTACTTTTATAGTAAAAAAAAAATAGGTTATTCTTATAGTAGATACTTATATTCTTTCCAAGATATTGAATTTTCGTCAATGAAACGTCATTTTCATTGATTTAGCGTTATTTTTGTCCATTTGGTTTTTTTGAGATTTTCGTTAATTTGGCAACATTTAGAACAAAAATTGCCAAGTTGGCGACATTCCGACAAATTTGTTGTCAAAATCTCGCCAAGCGTTATGGACCGAGAAATAAGTTATTCTTATAGCAGATAAATGACTATTGGCGTTCAAATACAAAAGTATTACTCAAAATATCTTTTTTCATAAATGAAACGAGCTAGATCCAAGATAATGATTTTACCAAATTTATCGCATGGTATTACATATGAAAAGTGAACAGGTTTCTCAACAGTTAATATTTTTTTTTAATTTATGGGATTTTTTGATAAATTTATTTGAAAAATGTGCAATATCTCGAGAACGGTTCATGCTAGCGTTCTAAAGTTTGCCAATCGCTTTCTAAGAAAAAAATACATAAGAAATGTCTATTTACGTAACTTTATTAAAGGTTTTGATTTTTTGATGATTTTTTCACAAGTTCACTCGAAAATTTAGGGAGTTTCTGAACATTCGGTTGTGTTTAAAAACAATAGGCTTCCAGTATTCACGGATTGTAATTTTTGTACCAAATTCCATTCAAATCGCTCCATTCGTTCGTGAAATATCGTCTCCACAGACTCACTGACACACACACATACAATTACATTTTCACACACACAGACATCACCTCAAATCTGTTCGATTCGTGATCAGGGATGCTTTCCCGTCGAAAATTCGAATTCCAATCCGTCACAATACTTTCCTTATACATTATACTATGTATATAAGGAAAATAAAAATAATTAAAACTGCATATTCTAAATACTACGCCTTTCTGTTGTGTCAACTAACAGTAGCAGCTACTTTACTAACATTAGCGGCACCTAGATATAATTCTCAAAGCATTATGGCATTTTCAAACGTTTCATCCATAGGAGTTTTATCTCCTCCTTTCTAACTCCATAATTATTAAATACCTGACAGTAACTCTAGAAAAGTAAGATGGCGAACAAAACCCAAACTCTACAGCCAAAAATTTTCAATTTATGTCCAGCTAGCTCCCAATGCTTATCTCACGCTGCCACCATCAAATACGGAGAATTTCACGAAATCTTAAACTTGCTGAGACAAATATAAACCCCATAAATAGGGATAAAAATGGCCGTTCTGCGAAAATACACACATAAGGCCTTTGAGGCAAATTACTGGATTTTTTTTCCCCTGCTTGCTTATGAGAGGCGTGAACGTTTTTTATGAGCTCCAGTATTTTTTTTTTCTCCCACACTAAAATACGGGAACAAATGGCTGTCTTTTGTCCTCAGCAAAGGATAAAGTTTAAGAACATGAGCGGGTGGAAATACCTTGGTGATTACAGGGGCGTCTTGGATGTAAATTATACACAGATTTGTGTTTGAAGGGTAGAGTGGAATATATAAATATTAAAATATTATTGAAAAGGACGGTTTTTTAACACTTTACAACATAGTTGAAAAGTGTTTGACTAAGTTCATTCTGTCTGTCTGTCTGTCCGTTAGCACGATAGCTGCCGTAGAAATGACTTTATCAAAATTAAATTTTTGTATGTTTTTCAGACGGTCTGCGGGACCTATGGGAATATAAATGAATAATATCACCCAATTAGTTTCAAATTGAACCTGGGTTGAAAGAAAGAAATACATTATACCCTGTGGGACCCAATTTTTCAAACATTTTTTAAGCGAATTTAAAATTCACAAATTGCTTCGAAAATTTTAGGAAATATTCAAATTATCCCATAAAATATATAAAAAAATATTCAGTAAAATATGTTAAGTAGTTTTTTAAATAAAAATTATTTAATATAGGGAAAAAACAAATTCAATTAAATTCTGATTTTTGCTATAAATTCCAGAGAGAAAAAAGAGATATATTTTATAATAAATATCTTTCGAAGAGTTTAATTATTTTATATATAAGAGAGGTTTCACATTTTAAAATAAATATGATAGATATCAATTTTTCAAATTTTTAAATAAAATAAATTATTATAGTATTGTGATGAATGAAACGATTGGAAATACGTTTATGAACGAAATTCTGCTTTTATATAGAGGTGATTTATATTTCGATGACGTCATTTGAATAAAGTTCATTTGTTTTCGATGACGTTTTCAAATATAATAAATTATTGTAATATTATGATAATTTAAAAAATATTACCGAGGAATGTATCGCATTTTAAAGATGTTTAAACCAGGCAATTTATATTTCAATGCCGTCATTTGAATGAAGTTAATTTTCTTCGTTAAGTTTTCGAATATAATAAAGTAATGTAGTATTGTGATAATTTTAAAAATATTATCGAGGAATGTATCGCATTTTAGAGATGTTTATATAAAGTTGCATTGAAGTTGGAAAGTGTTTCATAATAAATGCTTTATGCATAATTGGTCTTTCTTGTTTTTACTTTCCTTATATACATAATGTATAAGGAAAGTGTTGTGACGGGGTCGAAAATTCGAATTCGAGTTTTCGACGGGAGAGCACGTTTCAAGCATACCTGATCACGAATCAAACATTTTTGAAGTGATGTCTGTGTGTGTGTGTGTGTGTGTGTCAGTGAGTCTGTGGAGACGATAAATGACGAACGAATGGACCGATTCGAACGAAATTTGGTACAAAAATCACAATCCGTAAACACTGGAAGCCTATTGTTTTTATACACAATCGAATGTTCAGAACCCCCCAAAATTTTCGAGTGAAATTTTGAAAAAATCGTCAAAAAATCAAAATCGCTAATAAAGTTACGCAAATAGACATTTCTTATGTAGTTTTTCATTAGAAAACGATTGGCAAAAATTTTAGAACGCTAACACGAACCGTTCTCGAGATATTGCACATTTTTCAAAAAAAATATCAAAAAGTCATATATAATAAAAAAAAAATATTTCCTATTGAGAAACATGTTCACTTTTCATATGTAATTCCATGCGATAAATTGGGTGACATCATTCTCGTGGATCTAGCTAGTTCCATTCATGAAAAAAGATACTTTGAGTAATACTTTTGTATTTGAGAGCCAATAGTCATTTATCTGCTGTAAGAATAACTTATTTCTTCGTCCATAACGCTTGGCGAGAATTTGGCGACGATTTTGGTGGAATGTCGCCAACTTGGCGACTTTTTTAAATGTTTCTAAATTGACGAAAAACTCGCCAAATGGATAAAAATGACGCTGAATCAATGACGACTCATTGATGATGACGACATGAAAAATGACGACTCATTGACGAAAATTCAATATCTTGGAAAAAATACAAATAACTACTATAAAAATAATCTATTTTTTTACTGTAAAAGTACTAAATTCATGGCAATATATAAGAAAAGTCATGTGTTGCCCACATCAGATTTTTTACTCATACTACTGTATAGAAAAAGTGTTAAAGTGTGATAATACATGACTTTACGTACAGTCGGTAATGAAATAGATCGCAACGTAAAATGCAGCGGAAATAAAGTTAAGTAAGCAGACGTCATTGGATTTGCTTCTTTACTGCAAACAATCCTGAACCTGAACGCCCGAATGAGCGTTGGAATAGGCCGGCCAAACAGAAAATGACTGAACAACACAACACAATTTAGTAGTACCACCCAATGTGGACGAAAGTCAAGTAAAACGAGGAAAAATAGAAATGAAGGAAATATATAAACTTGAGAAGCAAACAATAAAATATAAATAAAATGGAGTATATGAATTCGTGTGGAGCAGAAAAAGAGCGAAATAGAGAAACGAAAATTAGATATGGTCATGCCATAGTTCTGAAAAATAAGGTGCCATTGGCAGATTATTAACTAGATTATTTCTTCTTCGACCCAGACCGTCCGACCTACTTGAAGGTGAAAAGTATCTATTTGGAAGGTCGGGAAATACCACGCAATTTAGGCCGGAACCCAGTGGAGGCAGCATCCACAGATACCGTACCCTCATTCCTCTACCACCAACCTCTCGGAAGGGCTTATACGGACCCACATATTTAACGTGGCCTTACTTCGCGTGAACACGGGGACAGTTTGGACAGGCCGGGAATCGAACTCGGGTCGTTCGAGTGCAATTCATGCGCGCTAACCACTGGGCTGTCCCACCCCTATTGACCAGATTACTGTAATTTTTATTTGTAGGAAAAGCTAGAAACAAATCCAAATCGAAAGTTGAAAATCGTTTTTGAATTATGAATAAAATTCAAGCCGGTGATATCATCCAGCAATGATATCGTCCAGCAATGATTAGGATTGAAGATCTATTAATTTCTGACACAGTTTTGATGTTTTTTTTTCAAATGGTAC
Source organism: Amaurobius ferox (assembly GCA_951213105.1). NCBI lineage: Eukaryota > Metazoa > Arthropoda > Arachnida > Araneae > Amaurobiidae > Amaurobius > Amaurobius ferox. Next base: position 72,249,354 of record OX578150.1, read on the forward strand.
TTTAAGGCACATCTATAGTTTGATATGGATATAAATAACATGTTTATATTATTTACATCCATAGAGTAGTTGAAATAATTATTTTTTTCCTCATATATATACTACTACCATGTTCTTGAAGTTATCATAGTTTCCCACAGAATACAACGACCTGAAAATTGTGAATTTCTAGTGATTCGTACTGTAATCGGGCAAATCACAAAATTAAAAATATCTAATTCGCGTAAAATTCTGAAACTGTGTTTCCTCAGCTATCGTGACAAACACACGCATTTTGGAAAAATATATTTTTAAAAATGTTAGAAATGTGCTCACTAGGTCTGATAACGTGCTTTTATTTTTTTTAACGTGCAATTTACTACTTTTACATATTGAACGGAAATTGTACGTAAGACAAGCGTCTGTCATGTTCTCGACTTTAAAATCACATTCGAGTATTTGATGTATATTTTAAAACGTCACATCAGACGCTATTGTCACGCGTCTCATACTCGTCAACAACGTCAAGAAAGTAATAATGAACACACAAAGCATACATAGGCGCCACATCTAGGGGGGCTGGGGGGGCTCGGCTGCCACCTCTTTCAAGGATTCCTTGCCGAATCATATTTCCAACATTAGAACAGTAGTCAATCCCCCCCCACACACACACATACACAAACACACACACACAAAAAAAAAAATTAAAATGACGCCCAAAACACAACCCTAAACAAAATTTTCAATTTTTGCCCAGCTCCCGTTCTTTGTAATCTCACCCTGCCACCATCAAAAACGGAAAAACCTACGAAATCCTTAACTTGCTATGACACAAATGCAAGCCCCATAGATAAGGATAAAAAACTGTTATTCTACAAAAATACACACACAAGGCTATTGAAGCAAATTGCTGAAATTTTTTCCCTCTCTCTTGCTTTTGATGATAGGCAGATACGAGAACGTTTGTTTTTTTTTTTTTTTTTTTTTTTTTTTTGTTTTTTTTTTTACGATCTCCAGTTTTTTTTTTCTCCCGAAAATACGGGACGGAACGACCGTCATTCGTCTCGGGAAAAGGACAGAGTTTAAGAAAAGGGGCTGGTAGAAATGCGTTTATGATTACAGGGGTGACTTGGATGCAAATTATAGACATATTTGTGTTTAAAGAGCGATTGTAATATATATAAATAAAAATATATAAATATTTTTGTTGTTGTAAGAAACGATAAAATAAGGGAAATATATATTTCATTGGTTTAAAAGGTTTTTTTTAAAAGCACAAATTATCCTCACTACTGTCTTTCAAGGAAATGTGAAATTTTCTTGCCATTGTCAAGAAACTGTATCGTTGAAAGGACGAAAGGACATAAGATGGTTTAAAACGAAAATGCCTGCATGTCAGTCCTAAAAAGCTACATGTTAGCTAAAAAACTATCCCACCAAATTGAATGAAATTATGTAGTGTACTCACTTATGCGCCAACCTGGTGCTGGTTAGACTTTGGTACATTTGGAAAAATATAAAACTTTCATTTTTGGAGATGAGTCTTATAGAATCTGAGAAATAAAAGTATAAATATGCTTAAATATATTTAAAAAAAGAAATCAGGATGTCTTTCGCGAGTCTGGCTACTTCGTAGTGTTCCACTCTAGTTTAAAAACTATCCGACCAAATGGACTAAAATTTCGTACTTATACGTTAAAGTGGCGCTGAATAAATTTTGGTACAATTATAAAAAATAAAACTGCGTCATTTTTCAATAGCTCACAAAAATTGACAAAACGAAAATAGAAAAATATACTTAAAGTAATATTAATAAAATACTTGTTATTAATTTTTATAACAAAACATATCCCCATTATGCTAAGACAAACCTTTCACAATATATTTCAGTTTTGGATGGAATCTTGAGGTTTTTGTGCGATCTTAATATGCGCCCAAGTTGTCAAGTGAAAAAGAAAATTGCATTAAAACTGTAAATTCAATGTCATTTTGAAATAAATATCCAATTCTTGTGTTATTTTGTTCAAAGAAAGTGAAATTAATGTTTTAAAAATTAAAAGAAAAAAAATCCGTAGAAAAAGTTACGTGCTACCCGCAACAGGTTAAATTGAAATAGGAATCAAAATACAAATAGAATTTAAATTTCAATAAATTAATTTATTTATATTTATGCCATCGGTTTTTATTTCAAATTCATTTTAGTTATAAATTTTTAGTGGTATTTAATGCATGAACTGGATTATTTTATGGAAGATCGGTGTTTCTTATATCCCTGCTTTACGTTATACGTAGTGATATAATTATACAAAAAATTATATTTTCAATGCACTCGACGTCTATAGTATCTGAGGAATTTGAAGCAAATGGAGTACAAAAAATATTCGAAAAACAATTTTAGACCCTCCAAAAGCCCCCCTGATGTCCTTGAAGAATTTTTACAATATCGACCACTGGACCGAACTTAACGAGGCCAGATTTTTTATTTTTCCTCCGGAAATGGACAGTATTGGAAGAGGGATCTGTCAGAATCTTCAGGAGACGTAGAAACGGAAGACTGGAACTTGGCCACGGCGCAGAACCTCTTAGCACCATAAATTGTTTAACAAAATAAAACTTCAAAAACACAAACCCCGCCTGTAAGGGGCGTTCCCAAAATTCGGAAGACACTCCCATTGTAGGTACCAGTAGCCATGGGCCGATTTTGCGCTTATTATGAGCTCTTCAGCATGTAATAACCGATATTTGCAGTGGTATCAAGAAACTTGCTATAAGCTACAGTTTTTGCGAACTTCTAGCTGGAATAATCGATATTTGCAATGGCAGCAAGAAACTTGCTATAAGCCACAGTTTTTGCGAGCTTCTATCTGGAATAACCGATGTTTACAATGGTAGCAAAAAGCTTGCTATAAGCCACAATTTTTGCGAGCTTCTATCTGGAATAACCAATATTTGCAATGGCAGCAAGAAACTTGCTATAAGCCACAGTTTTTTCGAGCTCCTATCTGGAATAACCGATATTTGCAATAGCAGCAAGAAATTTGCTATAAGCCACAGTTTTTGCGAACTTCTATCTGGAATAACCGATGTTTGCAATGGTAACAAAAAGCTTGCTATAATTGCTATAAGCCACAATTTTTGCAAGCTTCTGTCTTTACAGACAATTTTAGTCCTTCATGTGGCCGGTATAAAATTCGTTTACAGTTTTATGTCGCGCGAAATCGGTCCATGGGTACTACGGTATCTGCAATGGGAGTGATTTTCGAAAAATGGGAATGCTCCTTATAGGAAGGTTTTGTGTGTGCCTTTGCAAACTTTGCCTTTGCAGTTTCTTATGGCTTGAGCTAAATTGAAAAATAATTTTACGCCGGCCACGTGGAAGGACAGAAATTATCAGTGCCCATATGAGCTCGCAAAAATTGTGGCTTATAGCACGTTTCTTCCTACTATTACAAACTAATGACGTCACGAACACAAATTGTATCGTGGCTACTTTTGACAACACTGACTGAAACTTTGAAGTCTCATAATCATTGAGCCATAAAAAATCTGATGTGGGCAGCACATGACTTTCCCTGCAGATTTATATTCACGTTCTCTTTATTTTAATTAAATTTAATTCACTTTTAATTCAATTTTCGTTCTCATTTGGTAACTGGACTTATTTTCAAAGGTGGCGTAGAGAAAATGCGAAAAAACTAAAATATCTCTAGAACGGCTAGTCCTAGTGTAATGGGGTTGGTCTTATTCTTTTCTTCGTTAAACATTACGTATAAAACAAGCATTTAATGGATATATTTTACCATACGTAGTTTTTTATTTTAGATTTTGACGATTTTTGCGGGCCGTTTTGTATAAAAAGGCCGGTTATTTTTTTTCGAATCGTACCAAATTCTAATCAGCACCAGGGTGATCTATAAGCAACTTATCAACCGAATTTCATGAAATTCGGTCTATTAATTTTTCAGCTAGAGTGGATACAGACTTTTGCGGGCCATTTCGCAAAAAAAAAGGTGAGTTCTTTTATCCCGAATCGTACTTAAAACTGATCAGCACCAGTTTAGCCCACAAGTGACTTATCTACCAAATTTTATGAAATTCGGTCGATTAGTTTTTTAGTTAGAGTGGATGCAAAATCTGCACAGACACACACACAGACGTCACGCTAAAAATAGTTTTTTCGTATTCTAGGGGTCTGGAAACGCGTAGATCCGTCGAAAACTCGAGTTGCGATTTTCGGCATGATTCCAATACTTTCCTTATACATTACCATGTATTGCAGGGAAAGTAATAATCCCTTTCATGCATGATTGTGTCAAGTTTTGTCCTATGCTGCCATGCTAAGAAAATATAAAAATGTGAATACATTTCGATGTTTTCACTGAAATTAAAAAATAAATAAGTAAAATTCTATCTAATTCTGGATAGAATTTTAGTCGGATATAAAGTTCCGTAAAAATCCGATAATATTTGTAGCAGCTATGGTGTACACAAGAAATCGACCACAGACAGGGGGACCTCACTCCAAAAATAGCCAAAACGTGTTCAGGAGGTCTTAAAACATATATTGGAATTAAATTCTCAAAATTGAAAATTTTCGGGAAAACAATACTTTCTTAATACTACGTATGAGAAAATAAAAAATAAATCTGAAGCACAAAAACTGTTTAAACCGTCGCTCCATTAACTTTCCTCGTCAAATTCAAATAGCTGCTCTGTCACAACAACCCTTTTTGCATGATTCTGTAAAAACAAAATTCATGTAAAGACGAAAACTTGCCAGTTCATTTTTTGGCAGATTTTCTTGACGTTTGATAAATGCGAAAGCATTGGAAACATTAAAAAGGAAATTACGACCGAAATTAAGTTTAGATGTTTCAAGACAAATGTACTGGAAAAACCCCTGGAATCAGATTTACGAAGCCGTACCACAAAGTAATGTTCGTAGCTGAGATTGCATTTTAAATGAGTTTGAAGTATGGACGTGATTTTTTTTATTCAGTGTTCTTAGGAAAATAATTAAGCACACCAAAGACTTTGTAAGGTAAGGTCCATGCATGTGCACAGGACCGATCCAAAGGTGTTGTTGTTGAAACCCAGACCGTCCGACCTACCAGAAAGGTGTAAGGTAACTGTTTGGACGGTCGGGTAGTGCCACCCAATTTAGACCGGAACCCAGTGGGGGAGGCATCCACAGGGACCGTACGTCACCCCCGGTAGTAGAGCTCCTCTACTACAGGCTGACTTATCAAGCATATTGAAGCCCGTAGGGTTCCATACAAAAGTTACAGAAATTATAAAATAACTGTTTAAAATAAATACTTTATATGAAAAAAGAAGTTTCATTTAGAATATTGTAGAATTTAGCTCGCACAAGTATTCTCCATTACCGGGTATCCAATTATTTATTAGCCATTGTTTTCTTCTTTCCTCGTTTCTAGGAAAGCGAAATAGCCTAAAACCCTTTCTGGAATGATTAGAGCAGTTCGGTGCAGAACAACCACCCATAATTATTTCAATTATACTTCTTAAAGTTAAAATACGAATAGAGTTAATGCTAATGGACTGCGCTTCCAGCTACAGTGGGCTTCAATATGCTTGATGAGTCAGCTCGTATATAGAGGAGCCTTACCCGGTAGAAAAAGCCGAACTACTTTCCCCCCCCCCCCCTGTACCTCGTGACGTATGAGCTGTAGGCCCAATTCTGGCCTTCGAATCCGAATTCCTCCGTCTCAACTTTTCTGGAAAGTTCTCCCCTAGTAGAGTAGCCCACACAAAGAAGTATCGTATGTGCAGTGCAGTACGTGGGCTCGCGCGTGTGGATGCATAACGGTCTTTTTATCGTATTTTTGAATGTCTTATATGTTAGTTCATGATTTAATAAACATTTTGACCAGCATACCTTCGACTACATACCTTATAACATTGGATTACTAATTACCTTATTACCGTAATGTGAAAAACTGAAAATGCTATTTAGAAGTAAGTGCTTACCATTTTTTGCTTATTATCATGTCATTTAAAATTACATAGAATTTTAAATATATGGCAATCAAATTATTGCTATTCAATTAACGCTAACTGGATTCTAAATTGTTTTGTTGCTAATTATAACGTCAACAAACCTTTTAGAGTTTTCTTAGTTTGTTTTAAAATTTTATTGTTGTCATATTAATTAAGAAAATTGCCCAGGTACTTGTAAAATTAAGCTTTGCTAAGTAATTGTAAAGTATTTAAAATCATTCAATGTTTAAAATGTATATTTTATCAAGTTAGCTTGTGTCTATCATTGCATTTACCTAGTGTACTTAATGTTGTCATAAATTATACAGTTTCCTGCAAATATTTTAAAATTACTTTAATAATGTTGTTAGTTGTGTAATATTTTATAATAGACTAGCAGTATGTCCGTTCTTCATACTGACCATATAATACAAGAAACCTAAAATTCAGAATTTGATGTGAAGTTTTAATATTTAGAGTCTCAATTTTTGAAATTTTATAATAATTCTAATGAAATGAAAATGGTGATCTCTACCGTGCTGAGATAATAAACAGACAGATAGATGTACAACATACAATTTTATGTATACTGTTAATAGCAGATATACCCGACATTGCCCATGATTTAATATATGTGCAAATTCCTGCAGTATTCTAAATGACATTCTTACTCAAAACATTCTATTAAAATATTTCATTTAATTCTCCTTTCTGTGTTTTCTATACAAAATTATCTTCAAGCAGATCTGAATAAAACATCCTCGTTTGAAAACAAATTATAAAATATATATGAAATTGGATCAATATAAACTAAAATAAAAGCGCTAAAATTGTATAAAAATGGTTATAAAATTTTGTTTTATATTGATTTCTTTATTATTTAAATCTTAAAAATTTAATAATCGTCTGCCTAATAAACACATTTGATTTAATTGCGTTGCTGAGCATCACGATATAATTTTCTTAATAAATTTGTGGAAAATATATCATCTGCATAATTCTATTTTTATGGAAGGTTTAATTGTGGGATTTTTATTCATATCTCGACAATCCCTGGTCCTAGAAACTCGAAACATTGACTAAATTTTAAGTAGGGCTATTTCAAAGCTACCCACAGAATGTTCATGAAATTCGATGCAGCAGTTCTACCGTGATGATGAGATAGATAAACACACAGACAGATACATGTATTTTCAATTTTACTTATATAGATAAAAAAATGTCATTCTCTTTTTAAGATATTGTCAATAGTAAGAAATTGTAGCAATAAAAATGCTACACTAAAGTTATGAAAGTAAAATAATGTAAAATGGAATATTTCACACATCAAATAACATATTTTAACTGTTTGATAAGTAAGTAATTGCATATAAAAGATATAGTATCTTAATATATTGCACGTATATTTTTTATTATTTGTTATGGCATGCTGAAATTTTAGAAGCATAGGTTAGGAAGTCATTTGTGTTTAGGTTGGGCACATTTTATTTTTTATGTAGCGAGTTATTATGTTATTGAAAATTGTTAAAATAACTTGGAAAAAAGCAAAGTAACTAACTTACAATTTCAAGTTACCATTGTATATTTCATTATATTATAGTTAATGTTATTTTAATAATACAAAGCTAATTTAATCTTTCTTACATTTTCACTTCAATGGAATTGTAAATGAAATATTAATACCAAAAAGTTTTATTATACAGCTTTATTAAATTTTCAAAGCCCCTGAGGTATTTCAAACTCTATAATTAAGCAAAATTGTTTACAATTTGTTAATGTCTGGTAGTAAAAAAGGGAATATAAGATGTGCTATATTAGAAAACCTGAACTTCTACAATTTATAGTGCATAGGTTAATGAATGACATTCAACTAGTATTTTATCTTAATTCTAAATCATTTTACAATTTATAACAACAACAAAAAATGAATAAAATAAAATGAAATAAAAATAAATAAACACGTAAGCATATTGAAAGTTAAATTCTGAGTTTCTTTTTAATGATTATCTTATAATATTTAAAGATATAGTATTCAGTAATCATTTTAGTTTCTGCATACTTTATCTGTAAGTACGCATACTTTAGCTGAATGTACTGAAGAATTATTCAAATAAAATGCCTGATTAAGCAATAAATATACAGGGTTCTTTTTCAAACTTTTATTAAAACACTAACTGAATGGAATCCTTTCATCTCTGCTCCTACAGTGAATGAGTCATTATAAATATTTTATTTTAAGGAAATGTACAGCAATATTAATATTTTAAATCACCCATTTTAATGAACATTATCGAAAATACTTCCAAATTTCATGAATATTATTTGATTTACTGATAAATTATGATTCCTTTACATCGAACAGAGAATTAAAAGGGAAGCAAATAGCAAAAGCTTCGATCGCGATCTGGAAGACCTACTCGCAGTGGGCCTACAAGCCAAGACGTCAAAAATTAGTGCTCCGGCCTCTGCTTTCGGAGGTGACGGACCGTACCCTCCTTCCCCTACCACCAACCTCTCGGAAGGACTTACAGACCCACGTGTTTAACCCATATATTATATTGTGCAATTTCTGTGCTTAGAAAAATGTAAAAGTTGAAATTGTTAAACATTTATCTTTATACAGCTGCCTTTATACTGCCGTTATTGATGTTTTCTCCGTTTGGTTTTCAAAAGGGACTCCAATGAGAGCATTTTATACATTCGCAACACTATGTATGTAGGGAATGTAGTAATGAATAAGGAGGGAAGTAGATTCCAGGGAAAGTCATATACTGAGAACCTCAGATTCCCTAAGACTGAAAATTCAAACTGTGCTGCCACATCCCATTCCTTCAGCAGGATCTTAACATACTTATAGGAGAGGTGCAGTGGCTTGTGAAATGGTCTTCGGTGCAGTTCATTTTTTAGCAGATTTTCCTGACGTTTGATAAATGTCGAAGCATATTTAGAGACATGAAAAAAGAGATTACCGAAATTACGTTCGGATACTTCCGAGACAAATGTTCTGGAAAGTCTGTGGAATGGGAATACGAGGAACCGAAGGTAATGTTCGCTATTGTTCTTGCATTTTAAAAGCTTTTGGGGTATGATGTAGATCCTGTGTATCCAGTTCAAATTTAAATGTCATTTGCAATGTTCATTTTTCACTAATGCAGTAGAATCCAGGTTATTCGTGAATTGGCGTAACAGAAAGGGTTCTAATTTTATTTTTTTATTATGCGTATTTAATTTTATTTATGAATTATTTAGAATCCAGGTTATTCGTGAATTGGCGTAACAGAAAGGATTCTAATTTTATTTTTTTATTATGCGTATTTAATTTAATTTATGAAGTATTTAGAATCCAGGTTTTACGTGAATTGGCGTAACAGAAAGGGTTCTAATTTTATTTTTTTATTATGTGTATTTAATTTAATTTATGAATTATTTTACCTACACTTATTTATTACTTCCTCATACTATAGAAATATATATAGTATAGAGAAAGTACTTTTTTTTTCCACAGGAAAAATTTCGATTTTGAGATTTTGATGTGCAATTTACGATTCTACCTCCTGAACACGTTTTGATTATTTTAGAGCGATGTCCGTCTGTCATGGGCGCCCATAGGGAAAGTACTTGCCCAACCCTGGGCGTCAGTGGTTTTTCCTCTCCTGGGAAATAGTTCCATTAACGCCCATGTGCTGTCTGTCCTCCATTTCTTGTATAAACAATATATTAACGGATTTTCAAGAAACTTTATATTCGGCTTTGTTATCCATAGATAAAATTAGAACTAGATAGATTTTTTTTTTTAATTCAAGCGAAAACTTCGAAATTTATTCAAAATTTCATATTTTATTAACATGACAGCATTGTGTTTTTGTTGAATTAACATGACAATAAATTGCGTGTTTGTGGGATTAACATAACAATAAATTGTGTTTTTGTTGAATTAACATGACAATTATAGAATTAACATGACAATTCTGCGTTTTTGTAGAACTAAATTTGATTTTAATTTATTTGTAATAAAGCGATGGACAGAATTTTGCATAATTAAGCATAAAAGTTAGTTATAGCTGAATGACCACAAAACTTTACAGTTTCAATCATTGTAGTGAAAAATATTCGCGATACAAATTTTGTGTTCGTGACTTCATTAAACATCCTCGGGGCTACATTATCATACTTGATATTAATCAAAAGATTTGTTTTTCAAGCCTTTTAAAATGAACGGTAACATGCTATAATTGTTATCATTTGCACTTTGATTCAAAAATACATACTTTTCAAAATACATATTTTTCAAAAAAATTTCTTTCGATTTTATTCGCAAGCTACATAAAAATGGATTCCGATATAAAAAAATTTGATGTGGGCAGCACATGCCTTTCCTTATATAATGCAATGAATTTACTACTTTCACAGTTAAAAAAATGAATGTTATTCTTATAGTAGATACTTATATTCTTTCCAAGATATTGAATTTTCTTCAATTAATCGCATTTTCATTGATGTAGCGTCATTTTTATCCACTTGGCGAGATTTTCATTAATTTGGCAACATTTAAACAAAAATCGCCAAGTTGGCGATATTCTGCCAAATTCGTCGCCAAAATCTCGCCAAGCGTTATGAAATGTCGAAATAAGTTATTCTTACAGTAGATAAATGACTATTCGCGTTCAAATACAAAAGTATTACTCAAAGTATCTTTTCTCATGAATGGAACGAGTTAGATCCACAAGAATGATATCACTAAATTTATCGCATGATACTAAATATGAAAAGTGAACATGTTTCTTAAGAGTTAATATTTTTTTTTATTTTACTTGATTTTTTGATAAATTTATTTGAAAAATGTGCAATATCTTATCTCGAGAACGGTTAATGCTAGCGTCCTACAGTATATGTCAATCGTTTTCTAAGAAAAAATTACATAAGAAATGTCTATTTGCATAATTTTATTAAAGGGTTAGATTTTTTTGATTTTTTAAAAATTTCACTCGAAAATTTAGGGGGGGGGGGGGGGCGTTCTGAACATTCGATTGTGTTTAAAAACAACAGTATTCCAGTATTCACGGATTGTGATTTTTGTGCCAAATTTCATTCGAATAGCTCTATTCGTGAGATATCGTCTCCACAGACTCACTGACACACACACACGGACATCACCTCAAAAATGTTCGATTCGTGATCAGGGATGCTTAAAATGTGCTCTCCCGTCGAAAACTCGAATTCGAATTTTCGACTCTACTTTCCTTATACATTATGTATATAAGGAAAGTAAAAAAGTCAAGATGAGCCACACTCCAGTCAATTTAAAGATTAGCTGTCTTGTTTGCTTTACGATTTAAAAAAAAAAAAAATCGGTGAAATTTTTGGGGAGGATTTCGAATGCTGAAAATATTGTTAGACACGCATTGATGACGATAACGGATTGACGTGAATGTAAGATATATTAATATGTAATGCAATAGTTATATACATCAAATATGGTAAGATATATAGTACGTTATAAAGAAAATTATACACATACTCTCCTTTCTTTGATCATTGCGTATACACAATCTCTGTATTGCTTTGCAAATTATAAAGTGATTTTCTTGTGCTGCTCAATTTGATGCCGCTTGCCTTGCAACGCCGCCTTTGAAACAATAGCACATCAGAAACTGTTGCACCGTCTTGTAATTCACAAAGAAAGATCAATCATGCATAAAGCATTGATTTTGAAACGTTTTCCAACTGAAATGCAATTTTATTTAAATGTCTCTAAAATGCGATACATTCAGCGGTGATATTTTTTTAATTATCACAGAACTGCGATAATTCATTTTACTTGAAAACTAAAACTTCATCGAAAAAAAAAATGAACTTTATTCAAAGGACGTCATCGAAATATAAATCGCCTGGCTCTCTATGCAGTGAAGCATATTAAAAGAAGTGAATATTTTATTCATACACTTTTATTCCAGACTCGAGTTAAATAATTTTGCGTGAAAAAAAATTCAGCAATTCTTATACAACTCATCTTACAATCACTTGTTTACATTTTGCATCCATTAAAATTAGGCTTTGTTGTAGGAATATACAAAGTTTTATGATCATTTAAACTCAAAAATATTGTAATTGCGTTGGCGCAGAATATAGATGCACAGAAAATACGCAAAAATAAAGCGGTTATAGGACGGATGGAACACTAAATAGGAATTTAAAAGAACTTTAAAAATCACGATTTTTACTGAGAAAAAATGATGGATGTTATATTTTGAAGTGGGTCACGTGATCTCTTCATATTATATGGGGAGTAATTAATATTTTAATTTTTATTTGAAAAACTACCGAACACATTTTGCTAAAAAATTTTTTTTATATATTTTATGGGATAATTTGAATATTTCCTAAAATTTTCGAAGTAATTTGTGAATTTTAACTTCGCTTAAAAAATGTTTGGAAAATTAGCTCCCATAGGGTTCAGTGGATCTCGTTTTTTGCAATCCGGGTTAAATCCAGAATTAAAATTGGGTGATATTATTAATTTACTTTCCCATATGTCCCACAGACCGTTTCAACAAGATGCTAAAATTTCATTTTGAGTCATTTTTACGGCAGTTATCGTGCGAATGGGACAGACGCAGACAGAATGAACTAAGTCAGAAACACTTTTCAACTATGTCGTAACGTGTTAATAAAATAGGGTGCTGTGTTTGGGAATCCTTGGTGTACATAATGCTGGCATTTTTCTCATTGGGCTCGTCTTCAACACCAACATCTTCTTTATTTACTGCGTCAATTTTTTCCGCATGAGTGTTTAGGGACAAGCCAGACCTCAATATCTGATATCCTGGTAAGTCCATTAAACATGTCCAAGAATACTTCGGTATTAAGAACTGCATTGCTGTCCATATTTCCAACTAAATCAGCTTCCCTATGCTAGGACTCTGTTTCAAAAATTAGCAATTTGCACTTTTATATCAATTTCCGTTTTCATTTGGTAACTGAACATATTCGCAAAACCGGCGTAGCAAAAATGCGAAAAAAACTAACATCTCGAAAACGGCTAGTCCTTGAGTAATGGAGTTGGTCGTATTCTTTTTATCATACAAAATTACTTATAAAACAAGCATTTAATTGATTCACTTTAGCATACGTAGTTTTTTAATTTTAGATTTTGACTATTTTTGCTGGCCATTTCGCAAAAAAGGCAAGTTCCTTCATTCCTAATCCTACCAAAATCTAATCAGCACCAGGGTAACCGTCAAGTGACTTCAAACCCACATATTTAACGTGCCCGTGATCTGCATGAACACGGGGACAGTTTGGGTAAAGCCGGAATCAAACTCGGGTCCACCGTGTGCATTCCCCCGTGCCTTAATCACTGAGTTGTCCTGCCCTGTATACACCATTTGTCCCCTTCACTGTAAAACATTTTGCAACCTTTGCTCATTTTTTTCAACTACTTTGTTGTTAATTTCAGCAAACTGTCAGAAAAGCCGCAATTACAGGCATTCACGAAAATTCCAGTTTCATTTCTGAAATATCCAGCTAATTATCGTCTGCCGAAGCGTCGTTTTTTTTTACTTTTATATAAATATTATCATAACTATCAGGAAAGTTACTCTCCATCACGGACAGCTGATTCATTTGAAACTTTCAGTAGCATGCTTGAAAATGTTCTACAATAATATATGACTAGCTCTTTCATACATTTCTTCTTGTAAGCTATGCTTTAAAGAGAGGCCGCAATCTCTATATACAATCTGGGCCAATCGAAGACTAAGACGTGAAATGCGAAAATTTAGGTTCTGTCTCTGGTACTAAATGACCGGAGTTGATCCATGGCTGGTGACTTATGATCGCCTCCTTCGTCCTTCCTCGCGACTTCTCCAGGGACTCATTAAATTTGGGAAGGATTTGCCCTTGATACCCCACCCCACCCGCACGCACGCACACACACACCACCTTTGGTAAAATCGTAATATTTCGTGATCGAAGCCTACTAAAGTTTGTGATATGTTTTGAATGGGATTTCCAGTATCTAGGCTTTGATAAAAATTATAGCGGTAGTAATGTTCTGAAAAATTGTTTGCTGTTGTATTATCCCTGCAAAGCGGAACATGGTGTTCTGGGAAAGTGTCACAACACTGTCAAAAATTCGAAACCGAAATTTTAGTTCTTAACTATGAATAGTGGTCTATATATGAAATAACAGAGGCTCATATTTTTAGTTTAAATAGTTTTTTAAAAAAAGGAGGGTATGCTTTGTGCGAAGTATAAACAGTTTAAAAAGGGGGGGTGCTTTGTGCGAAGTATTAATAGTTTTTGAAAAAGGGGAGTGCTTTGTGCAAAGTATAAATAGTTCTTCGAAGAAAGCACCCCCCTTTTTCAAACTAAGTTTCTAAAAAGGGGGGGTGCTTGCTTTGTTCGAAGTATTAATTTTTTCTAAAAAGGGGGATACTTTGTGCGAAGTATTAATAGTTTCTAAAAAGGGGGTGCTTTGTGCGAATTAATAGTTTCTAAAAAGGGGGTATGCTTTGTGCGAAGTATAAATAGTTTTAAAAAGGCGGTGCTCTGTGCGAAGTACTAATAGTTTCTAAAAAGGGGGGGTGCTTTGTGCGAAGTATTAATAGTTTCTAAAAAGGGGTGCTTTGTGCGAATTAATAGTTTCTAAAAAGGGGGTATGCTTTGTGCGAAGTATAAATAGTTTTAAAAAGGCGGTGCTCTGTGCGAAGTACTAATAGTTTCTAGAAAGAGGGGGTGCTTTGTGCGAAGTATTAATAGTTTCTAAAAAGGGGGGGTGCTTTGTGCGAAGTATTAATAGTTTCTAAAAAGAGGTGCTTTGTGCGAATTAATAGTTTCTAAAAAGGGGGTGCTTAGTGCGAATTAATAGTTTCTAAAAAGGGGGTATGCTTTGTGCGAAGTATAAATAGTTTTAAAAAGGCGGTGCTCTGTGCGAAGTACTAATAGTTTCTAAAAAAAGGGGGGGGTGCTTTGTGCGAAGTATTAATAGTTTCTAAAAAGGGGTGGCTTTGTGTGAATTAATAGTTTCTAAAAAGGGGGTATGCTTTGTGCGAAGTATAAATAGTTTTAAAAAGGCGGTGCTCTGTGCGAAGTGCTAATAGTTTCTAAAAAGGGGGAGGGGTGCTTTGTGTGAAGTATTAATAGTTTCTAAAAAGGGGGTGCTTTGTGCGAATTAATAGTTTCTAAAAAGGGGGTATGCTTTGTGCGAAGTATAAATAGTTTTAAAAAGGCGGTGCTCTGTGCGAAGTACTAATAGTCTCTAAAGAGGGGGGGTGCTTTGTGCGAAGTATTAATAGTTTCTAAAAAGGGGTGCTTTGTGCGAATTAATAGTTTCTAAAAAGGGGGGTGTTTGCTTTGTTCGAAGAATTAATTTTTTCTAAAAAGGGGGATACTTTGTGCGAAGTATTAATAGTTTCTAAAAAGGGGGTGCTTTGTGCGAATTAATAGTTTCTAAAAAGGGGGTTGCTTTGTGCGAAGTATTGATAGTTTCTAAAAAGGAGGTGCTTTGTGCAAAGTATAGGTAGTTTTGACTGGGGGAGGGGTGTTCTGAACATTTAATTGCGTTTAAAAATTCACTGATTGTAATAATCATTCGAAACACTCCGATGTCGCATCCACAGACTCACTGACACACACACACAGACATCACTTCAAAAACGTTCTATTCGAATTCATGGGTACTTGAAACGTGCTCTTCCTTCAAAAACTCGAATTCGAATTTTCTACCCTGTCGCAATAATTTTCCTGTACATTATACTAAATACGTGGGAAAAGTAATCGTAAATCTTTTTTTCATTTTTCTTCAGTCACTAAAGGAATTCATTCAACTGCCATTCTCCAAACTAGTATTCCCTTACAAATTTTTCTGATCCCACCATAAAACTTAAAGTCTCTTTTACGGAACTTTTCCGAAGAATTTATTTATTTGGAGTCTCCCCAGCGCATAAAATGGCACAAAAAGTCGTAGACCTTTGGATCCTTCCGTATTCCCTTGTGTCAATATTCACTGCCCGAAATTCCGAACTCAAAAAAGTTGATAAGACGGACCAAGGGCGAGGACTTTATGACTTATTATTTTCCTTTTCTCGTACCAGTTTGCGGAAAGTATTGTTTTTCCGAAGTTTTTGACGGATAATTATTTTTTAAACCTTTCGGGTCAAATTTATTTTTTCCATGCTCTTGGGTCCAATTTTATTTTAAGGGAAAACAGGCACAAACACCTATTATCAACAGAAGATTGTGTTTAATTTATTTTGTATTATCGTTTTTGCACGTTTTATCACAGTTCAATTCTTCAATTTCACCATCATTTATCCGGCTATCACTTTCAAAATCAAATGAAATATCGCTTATTCCGTGCGGTTGTAATATTTTCTTTGTTGTAGACTCCATTTTGAAGTCTAAAGATTGGTAAGTACAATATTTTGCCAACAGATGGCGATAGCAGTAGAATAATGAAGTAATTGGCGTTAAAAAGTAATGTTAAGGCAAGGTAAATGGAAGTAAGAGAGGTAGGCCATTCGTTTCTGGCAACCTACTCCTGTCCAGAGTTCTTGGAATTACTGACGTCACTGGTCCCTAGCCGGACCTTTCCGAAGCATGGGAAAATGTGTAGATGTTTTTAACTCTCGCGTTCCTAATGATGAAAATAAATCAAAGCGCTCAGCTTTTGGAAATAATATAAATGACCAAATATAAATTCTGAGTCAAATGCAAGCGGATATTACGGAACTCAGAGTCATTTCTAAAACTTCAATACTGCCTTTCCAAAAAGGGATTCTTATTTCAATAGCAAGCTTAAAAGGACTTTATGATGACATGAAAAAAAATAATATTAAATACATAATGACAAGTAGAGTCAATCAAGATGCTTTAGAAAATATATTTTCCCAAATTAGAGGTCTTGGACGATTTTATAACCATCCTCTTGCTACTGATTTCAAATCCCGACTTAAAACATTATTGCTTGGGTCTAAGCTTCCTATGCCAATAAATACAAATGTGGAAAATGACCAAGATCAAACACTAACTGCGACTTTATTTTTCAAATTAGAAGAAAAAGACGATGCAGTCAGCATCACTGCAGATATTGAGCCTCAACATGACATTCATTTCAGTCCTGATGTAAATGAAAAAGAAGCCTTGCGTTTTTTTTTTTTTTGCAGAATATTTGGCATATCGTCACAAAGAAGCGCAATTAGGAACTTATTCATATCTAGTGGAATCAACATCCGAAAATGACAAAAAATGGATTGAATCTTTATCAAGAGGTGGTTTAATTGCTCCACATGATACCTGGGTAGAAACAGTCACCAAATTAAAAGATATTTTTTTTAAACTACACGGAAATTTTATTTCTAATTCAAGAAATATTTTAGAGAACCTCCAACTGAAAATAAAAGAACAATTTCCTGAAATAGGTCTTGATGTTGTAAGAACATATACCAGAACCAGAACCTTCTTTCGAATAAGGCACATAAATGAACAGATGAAAAGAAACGTCATGAAAAGAAACGCTGAAAGAATTTCTGGTCATTCACTTGAAGAAATGAAAAATAAGCAATGGAGAGAGAGCTTTAAATTTTAAGGTTTACTCATGACCTAGTAGTTAGGAATTGACGGGCTGCGTGTGTTATATTTTCATGGTTTTCCTAACATGTAACATAAATGTGACGCGGCTTCCCTTAAAAAGTCCTCCATGAAAGCATTCCTCCTTTATAGAATGGCCATTTTAAAAATTATCCGTCTCTCCCATAGGGGAAAATCCGTAACCCAGTCATTTGATCACTGACCTTTGTAACACCAGAAATAGGTGAAAGATCGTGAGATCAAATCTAGTAAAGTCTCTAAAGAGGTATTGGGAGATATACCCCCCCCCCCCCCCCCTCCAGAAACCTATCGAAAACTATTGAAGCTGGAAGGAAGGATATTAGGAGAAATAGGAAACAACTCATTTCATTATCCCCCCCCCCCCCCCATTTTTTCTGTCGACGCAATTGATTAAAACCTACTGACTGGTTGGACGTGTTAGTTTTCATTGATTTTCAAACATATAGCGTAAATAAGGCACAATTTCGGTAGATGTTCCTTTATGAAAGGCATTTTCAAAATCTGGTCACAACTGAACTTATCTAATCAATATCTCGTCCTATCTCTTTACTTTTTAAAATTTTTAAATTTTTTTTATCATGAAGTACCCATATTCAAAAATTGCCTATCGTTATATGAAATTCAGTGCTCATTTAATTTCTTGAATAATGCAATTTTTTGACCATCATGAAACAATAATAATACATAATTAAAGAAAACAATTGTACTGATATTTTGTATCGTACAAAATATGATTTCCACATTTGTTCGCATTCGGAGAAGTCTTTAAATAATTGGATTTCGTACACATATCAATTTCATTATGAAAAAAAAAAAAATAATACGAGCATTTTTCTGGCTGAAATCTTTAAGGACGTCACATATTTATTTATTTCTATAATTCTGAAAACTATTTTTGAATTACATTCAGAAAGTCATTTACTCTCTTCTAATTTATTTTATCATGTCAAGTCGTCTACAAGCATGATATTTTAAAGCAGTTCGATAAAAATGGACAGGTTTTGTTGGCTTATTATTCTAGTCTCAGATAGAATAATAGTGCCTTGTATTTAAGCTAAATCCTACGCTATTTTACTATGCACTTATTAAAGAAAAACTAATAACAATTTTAAAATGCAGAAAATATTTTAACATAGTTTAAACGGCTCAATTGCTAATGTCATCGTTAGAGATGCTTAAAACAACTCTAACAATACAGTCCTAAATAAAATTTACTATAACTAGTTTTATTTAATATTATATTCTTATATATGAATAATGAAATCTAATCTACCATTTACTCGGTAATAATTTCAATATACTATATGATGTATATTTAAATTAAGAAAATTGCTGCGGTATTCAATGTATTTCTTATGACAGCAACGGGCTACGGACCTGTCTTTGGGACCAGTGACGTCAGTCGCGAAGCGAGGGGAGAATTCCAGCTGTTGGCGTACAATCTTTGGCCAACCTTACCTTTCAATAGACCTTGATGTTAAGGTTCACCTGGCGAGTTTGATTTTTTTTTTTTTTTACTAAAATGAAATAGATGACTTGAAATTAAAAATATCAATGAATTTCGCAATTTTATATCCCAAGGCCGTAACTGATATAACCCAATTAAAAATATAATATCGTTCATATGAAATTTATTTTTATATCAATTACCTTATTATTTAAATTGATTATAAGTCATCTGTCGTATAAATAAAACATTTGATTCAATTCCGTTGCCAAGTAACATGATATAATTATTTTCAAATAAATTTTCGAGAGAAAGAATATCGTCTGCATAATGCTATTTCTATGGAAGGTTTAATTTTGCGTTTTTATTAACACTTAACAACAAAGTTGAAAAGTGTTTATGACTTTGTTCATTCTGTCTGTCTGTCTGTCCGTTAGCACGATAACTGCCGTAAAAATGACTTAATCAAAATGAAATTTTAGTATGTTGTTCAGACGGTCTGTAGGACCTATGGGAATATAAATGAATAATATCACCCAATTAGTTTTGGATTGAACCCGGGTTGAAAAAATGAAATACATTGAGCCCTATGGAACCTAATTTTTCAAACATTTTTTAAGCGGATTTAAAATTCACAAACTGCTTCGAAATTTTTAGATAATATTCAAATTGTTCCATAAAATATATAAAAAAAAATTCAGCGAAATATATTCAGTAGTTTTTTAAATAAAAATTAAAATAATAATAACACCTTATATGAAACGATCACGTGACCATGATATGAAAGTATCACGTGATCCACTTCAAAATGATATATGGCATCCATCTTGTCTCAAAATCGTGATTTTTAAAGTTCTTTTTATTTCATATTGAGTGTTGTATCCTTCCTAAAACCACTTTATTTTGGTTTAAATTCTGTGCATCTACATACTAAATCAACGCAATTACAATATATATGAGTTTAAATGTTCATCCAAATTTGATTATTTCTACAACGAAGCCTATTTTTCACTTATGTAAAATGTAAACAGCAAAATATCTAGGATGAGTTGTATAGAAATTGCTGTACTTTTTTAACGCAAAAGAATTTAGCTCATGGAGTCTGCATAGCTGATATGAAAGAAATATTCATTGACTTTACCGAGAGAAGGACGATTTTTTGCGATGAAGTTTTAAGCATAGAGTTAAATTACTTGTAGCTCCATGGTCTTAATTTTTAAATAAAATAAATTATTATAGTATTGTGATGAATGACATGAATGGGAAATTATTTATGAATGAAATGCTGCTTTTTTAGAGAGCCAGGCGTAGTATTTTTTCTATGACGTCATTTGAATGAATTTAATATATCAACAATGGTCCTGGAAACTGAAAGCATGAACGGGGTTACCCGCAGTGAAGTAGAAAATAACCAAAGTAAATTGTTGTGAAGCAAAATCTGTCAAGAACTATGTTTGTCTGTTTAATTTTCAAATCCAAAGAAACAGATAGGTTTTTAATTTTATGTACGCAGTAGAACGAATTACCAACATTGCCTGGGTCCTAAATAAGTGCCCGGCGACTTAAGTAATACTGATACCGATAACACCACTCAATTACCAAATTGACTGTTTTGCACTAAAATAATTCCCGCACTTCTTTTTTCCATGCACAGCTATGTCAATTATGCGATGCAGGCGTAATATGCCTTAAATTAGCTTCTTTGATACGCCCTAAATAAGCTCTCGATCACCGATCGATGGCAGAACGACACGATAAAAATGCTTGAATTCGCAAAGTTAGAAAACTTATAAATTAAATTCGCTTAGTGTGCAATCAGCTGTTTATTTTTCGTCCAGACGAAACGTCTGAGATTTAATCTAAATTAATTTCCTATTACGAATTTTTCGGATCATCCACTATAAAAGTAAAAAATTTTTATAACTTCTCTCAAGAGTTGATTTAGAGTCTTTTCTAGATAAAATGGAACAAAAATGTCAATCGACCTCTGAATTTCCTCATATTCCCTGGTGTCAATATTCACTGAATGGAATTTCAAACAACTAAAGAATGAAGTTGATGAAAAGAAAAGCTGGACTTTTACGGCCTAAAATATTTTTACAATTTGGATTGAAATTTGCTGCGTATTTAAGATTTTGATGCTCTTTCTAGAGAGGCTGTTATCTCAGATTCCTGTCAAATAAATTGTGTTACTTGATAACTCTAAATTTGACATTGAGTTCTTAAAATTTTTAAAGCTTTTATCATGTTCTAAGGTGTCGATTTGCAATGAAAAAGTTTTCATTTGAAAATATTGAAATATTGATTTCGATGTTTTAGAATTAATTTCAGTTAAATTTTAAATGTCTTTAATAACATTAAACAGTATCCTCGCCTTTTGTACCGATATCGGAAACTTGCGGAAACATAAGAAACGCCATGGCTGCCACCGAGCATAAGCTGTGGTATCATTAGACGTACCATACGTCCAGATTTTATCCAGACTTGTACTTTCATCCCGACTTTTAAAGAAACTATTAAATTTTATTTAAAAAAAAAAGTCACGTCGTATTATGATAAATATTAAGATATCTATAAGGAAATGGCAGTAATTGTCATGCGCAGATAAATGGCTGAGGGGTGCTGAAATAGCCTAAGCATGCAATGTCTGTTTGAAAAATAGCAGTAATTGCCATGCACAGCTAAATGGCTGAGGGGTGCTGAAATAGCCTAAGCATGCAATGTCTGTTTGAAAAATAGCAGTAATTGCCATGCACAGCTATATGGCTGAGGGGTGCTGAAATAGCCTAAGCATGCAATGTCTGTTTGAAAAATAGCAGTAATTGCCATGCACAGCTAAATGGCTGAGGGGTGCTGAAATAGCCTAAGCATGCAATGTCTGTTTGAAAAATAGCAGTAATTGCCATGCACAGCTATATGGCTGAGGGGTGCTGAAATAGCCTAAGCATGCAATGTCTGTTTGAAAAATAGCAGTAATTGCCATGCACAGCTAAATGGCTGAGGGGTGCTGAAATAGCCTAAGCATGCAATGTCTGTTTGAAAAATAGCAGTAATTGCCATGCACAGCTATATGGCTGAGGGGTGCTGAAATAGCCTAAGCATGCAATGTCTGTTTGAAAAATAGCAGTAATTGCCATGCACAGCTAAATGGCTGAGGGGTGCTGAAATAGCCTAAGCATGCAATGTCTGTTTGAAAAATAGCAGTAATTGCCATGCACAGCTAAATGGCTGAGGGGTGCTGAAATAGCCTAAGCATGCAATGTCTGTTTCAAAAATAGCAGTAATTGCCATGCACAGCTAAATGGCTGAGGGGTGCTGAAATAGCCTAAGCATGCAATGTCTGTTTGAAAAATAGCAGTAATTGCCATGCACAGCCAAATGGCTGAGGGGTGCTGAAATAGCCTAAGCATGCAATGTCTGTTTGAAAAATACCAGTAATTGCCATGCACATCTATATGGCTGAGGGGTGCTGAAATAGCCTAAGCATGCAATGTCTGTTTGAAAAATAGCAGTAATTGCCATGCACAGCTAAATGGCTGAGGGGTGCTGAAATAGCCTAAGCATGCAATGTCTGTTTGAAAAATACCAGTAATTGCCATGCACAGCTAAATGGCTGAGGGGTGCTGAAATAGCCTAAGCATGCAATGTCTGTTTGAAAAATAGCAGTAATTGCCATGCACAGCTATATGGCTGAGGGGTGCTGAAATAGCCTAAGCATGCAATGTCTGTTTGAAAAATAGCAGTAATTGCCATGCACAGCTAAATGGCTGAGGGGTGCTGAAATAGCCTAAGCATGCAATGTCTGTTTGAAAAATACCAGTAATTGCCATGCACAGCTATATGGCTGAGGGGTGCTGAAATAGCCTAAGCATGCAATGTCTGTTTGAAAAATACCAGTAATTGCCATGCACAGCTATATGGCTGAGGGGTGCTGAAATCGCTTAAACATGCAATGTCAATTTGAACAAGAAAGATCAATCATGCATAAAACATTGATTATGAAACACTTTCCAACTTCAATGCAATTTTATTTACACATCTCTAAAATGCGATACATTCCTCGGTAATATTTTTAAAATTATCACAATACTACATTAATTTATTATATTTGAAAACTTAAACCTTCATAAAAAAAAAAATGAACTTCATTCAAATGACGGCATTGAAATATAAATTGCCTGGTTTTAATATCTCTAAAATGCGATACATTCCTCGGTAATATTTTTAAAATTATCATAATACTACAATAATTTATTATATTTGAAAACTTCATCGAAAACAACTGAAACTCATTCAAATGACGTCATAGAAAAATAGCACGCCTGGTTCTCTCTATAAAAGCAGCATTTCATTCATAAACATCTTCCCATTCATTTCATTCATCACAATACTATAATAATTTATTTTATTCAAAACCTTAAAACCATGGAGGTACAAGTAATTTAACTCTATGCTTAAAACTGCATCGAAGAAATCGTTTGCATCTCTGTGTCAATGAATGTTTCATTCATATCAGCTATATTGCAGACTCAATGAGCTAAATAATTTTGCGTTATACAACTCATTCTACATATTTTGGTGTACTCCATGAGCTAAATAATTTTGCGTTAAAGAAATGCAACAATTCTTATACAACTCATTCTACATATTTTGGTGTTTACATTTTCCATAAGTGAAAATTAGGTTGTAGAAATAATCAAAGTTAGATGATCATTTAAACTCAACTATATTGTAATTGCGTTGTCTCAGTATGTGGATGCGCAGAATTTAAGCAAAATTAAAGCGATTTTAGACTAAATATGAATTAAAAAGAACTTTAAAAATCACGATTTTGACGCAAGATGGATGACATATTTTATTTTGAAGTGGGTCACGTGATCTTTTCGTACAATGATCACGTAATCTCTTCATTTAAAGGGTGTAATTATTATATTAATTTTGATTTAAAAAACTACTGAATATATCTTGCTGAAATTTTGTGTATATATTTTATGGGGTAATTTGAATATTTCCTAAAACTTTCGAAGCAATTTGTGAATTTTAAATCCGCTTCAAAAAGTGTTTTAAATATTAGGTCCCATAGGGCTCAATGTATTTCATTTTTTGAACCCAGGTTCAACCCAAAACTATTTGGGTGACATTATTAATTTATATTCCCATAGGTCCCACAGATCGTCTGAACAACATACTAAAATTTCATTTTGATTAAGTCATTTTTACGGCAGTTATCGTGCTAACTGACAGATAGACAGAATTAACAAAGTCATAAACACTTTTCTACTATGTTGTAAAGTGTTATATAAAAATAGCAGTACTTGCCATGCTCAGATAAATGGCTGAGAGGGTTCAGAAATAGCCTCAATGCCATTTTAAAAAATTTACTAAAAATTGTTGTGTTTATTTTTTGCATCCCGGGAACTTTAACCACAGTTGTAAGACATTTTTCTTTAATGAACCATTTATGGATACAAGACGGCGGCCGAATATGGGTTTTGTACTTATCAATATTGGCTGTTTGTTCCTTCTCCAACTCCATGTTCACGCCTTTTCTTTATTTCTTGGGAATCTTAATACTGCTCGTACTTTCCAGGTGAAAGAACTTTATTTAACAATTGTACATTTGTCTTTATTGTGTCATACAAAGAAGAGCAGTTTTCATCGCTGTTAATTTTTATGTTTGAAATTTCTGACGCTGGCATTTATGTTTTTTATGTTTAAAAGTAAGATTTTTTTTAGTGCATTGCATAATTTATTATACCTAACCCAACCTTTTCTTGGTATTTTATATAATTCTAAATTTTATTATTAGATATTTGTGTATCAGTTTATAGTGTTATCAACGTTTTGACTACAACCTTTTTATCAAATTGTAGTTAATTATATAGAAATCATGATGCTAGAATTCCCATAGTGTGCTTTGTTATATAAATAGGGCCTGATTAGCCATTGGGACAAGGTAGTTTCGCACTCGGTAATATTTTAGGCTAAATCCCAGAGACCTACCTGTACGGTCGTTTTTTTTTATCGTGCCAAATCGGCGATAAGCGGAGTGCTATGTTGCGAACTTGTAATTCTTTTAACTCTTCATAATCATGGTAACCTGGCGAGTTGATTGGACACATTGCAACTGTCTCAACATCGGGCGCCAGAAAAGTTGCCAAATTCAAGATTGTACCGGTCTTTGGGATAATGCCATATTTTATATCATACTAAGACCTCCCAAAATATTGTTAACTCTGGAGCCCAAAACTCTATTCCAGAAGTTAAGACTAACGTATGTGTAATCAATCTGTATTTTTTTTTTTCAACAACATAAAACAATTTCAACAAACTTTTTGAAAACAACTTCTATAGACAGCAAAATTAAATTGTCTGATAATTGATTTTTCGGATTACCAATTTTCGGATGTGTGACGTTTTACTGTATTTATTGTTCAGATGAAGCCGTTTTATCAACGTTCGCTTGGGGCGTCAGGAAAACCCCTGGCAGCTTTGTGCGATTACAGTTCTGCACAAGGCGTGGTGTATTTACGAACTTCGCCAATTTTCCCACAGTTATTATCGGTTCAAGTTATTGTCCTGAAATCCCTTCTCCGTGTTATCATCCCATTCATAACTGCAGAAATCATCGTTACGGACAGGAAGTCACGGGAGTCAGAAGCAGCCAGCCATTCATGACTACTTGTCGCGTGATGAGCACTGAAGACGGTCGCCTGATCTGCAATTTAGAAGATTTCTTATTACGTGACGGTTTGTTGAACGATTCGATATTGTTTGTCTGCATTGTTGTAATCAAATTAACAAAGCCCTGTCCCAGAGTCGATGAGCCCGATGTATTGCGAAATATTCAATCATCCTGGAAGAGTGCTAGCTCATATTTCACTGTTAGTGATTTAGGTAATTGATATGCGTTGCTGATGAGCGTGATAAAGCTACTTTCGTTGATGAGCTGTTGTGTTTGCACACAAAAAGAATATTTTCTAAATGTGTTTGAAACGCCTCCAAATCTTAAATGTTTTTATCCGTCAAAATTTTAAGGGATTTTTTATCCGTTCTTAACCGTCAAAATTTTGAAGAATTTTTTATCCGTTCTTAACCGTTAAAATTTTGGAATTTTTATGTGTTCTTATCCGTCAAAATTTGAAGGGATTTTTTTATCCGTTTCTATCCGTCAAAATTTTGAATGATTTTTTTTATCTGTTCTTATCCGTCAAATTTTTTGGGAAAACCACATTTAAACTGCAGTAGTATTAGAAACTAAAAGTGGGATGCAATAAAATATAGTAATATTTTTTAAATATTTCTCATCGAATTTTATAGTATAACTACAGCAGATATTCCCGACGTTGTTCGTGATTTAAATGATATACAAATTCCAGTTATATTCTAAATTATATATTCTTCAAAAATTATATTAAAATAATTAATTTATTTCCTCTATAAATAATTATGCACTGTTCTCGCTATTCAAAATTATCTTCTTGTAGCTTGGTCCAAGCTTTATATAGCCTGGCCGAAAAAACCCCATCCTGGTCCCTTTTTAGAACAAATTTACCAAAAATATGAAGCATGCTGTCCACATACGTTAAAATCAAGATATAATAAAGGAAAATGTTTGTGTGTATCTGTGTGCGCGCTGTTTGTACCGGGAAATCTAAGTGTCGGGCAGCGTTAAAATTTGGTACAAAGGTACTTCAGGATCCCGGACGATTTCTTTTTTTTTAAATTTGATATAGTTTTTTAGTCACGTTTTAACACAATTTTGAGTGATTTTCACACAAATTGGTTCCTTAGCGACTGAAAATATTGCCACTGAGTTTCCACCTTGGCGTAATCGAAAAGATGGACGAACGATCTTTCCAATTATGTTTAAACCAAATCCGTAGGACAGCTCCTTCATACTTATTTAT
Source organism: Amaurobius ferox (assembly GCA_951213105.1). Classification (NCBI taxonomy): domain Eukaryota; kingdom Metazoa; phylum Arthropoda; class Arachnida; order Araneae; family Amaurobiidae; genus Amaurobius; species Amaurobius ferox. The sequence goes on from OX578150.1 coordinate 72,276,300, forward strand.
TTTTTAAAGTATCGAAATTTGCATTACTTTAGGTCATCTAATACTTGGCAAAAAAGTTGTGTGCATATCTTTGCATTCTGACAAAACAATTTTTTTTTTAATAACTACATTATTTTTTGTGATTTTTTAAGCGAACGCAGCATAAAATGGAATGCGAACTCTCGAATCCCTTTCAACACATACATCATTCAACACAACAAAACTCATGCCGCAGCGCCTCCTCGCGGCTCTTTTCAATTCAATACACATGGGCTTCAACTATATGTTCGACAGGTTCGTGCATTTGTAGTGTTATTTTCCAGGTATTTTTGTTTCCTTTTATTTTTTCTTCTTTATGTATGTTATCCAAGTAGAAATAGTTTATAGATATAATCTATCTATTTCTTCAGAAACATACATTTTTGTGTTTGCTTCGACAAAATACTTAGACCTGAGGAAGAGTTTTGGAGAAGTGCACAAATCCATGATTTAGAGTCTAGCCCTTGTCTACTTGTATAGCATTAATGCTTGGATTTCATTTGTTTTTCTTTTATCGATTCCATACCATTGATTTTTGATGATTTTCTTTAACTTGATAATTCGATATTTGTATTTTTTTCCATTTGATTCAAGATTTGCTGATGTATAGTTTTATTTTGTAGGCTTGTTAAAGAGTTAGGTTTTTCGAGTTACACCTTCTCACTTTCCTTTCATTGGACTTTCAAACAACAATTATTATATATATATATATATATATAAATATAATTTCCCCTTTTGCGTTCAACCTCATACCTGATGACCCTAATCTAGATCTCATGAACTTTGGAAGTGAAACTTTAGGTTCTATCTCAGGTAGTACCTGTAATGATCCTTTTCTGGTGACTTATGATCTCCTTCCTTTATGACTCTGCTAGGGCGTGTGTTACCGTAGATATCTTAGTAGAATCTTCGTATATCAATGCTTTTAAGTTTAGGAAGGATTTTTCCCTTGATTCCCCCAATGACGATTGCAATTTTTCGTGATCGAAACCTTCGAATGTTTGCGATATGTTTAGAATGGAAATTCCTCCAACTTATGGGGGATTTGTTAGAAAGTATAACTGTGATTATACGATTGTAAATCTTTTATTTTACTTTTTACTTTCTCTGCAATACATGGTAATGTATAGGGAAAGTATTGGAATCATGCCGAAAATCGCAACTCGAGTTTTCGATGGATTGTTTCGTTTCGAGACCTCTAGAATACGAAAAAACCGTCTTTAGCGTGACGTCTGTGTGTCTGTGCAGATTTTGTATCCACTCTAACTAAAAAACTAATTGACCGAATTTCGTAAAATTTGGTATTTAAATCACTTGTGGGCGAATCTGGTACTGGTTAGTTTTGGGTACGATTTGGGATAAAAGAACCCGCCATTTTTTCTTTGCGAAATGGCCCGCAAAAGCCTGTATCCACTGTAGCTGAAAAACTAATGAACCGAATTACACAAAATTCGGTAGATAAGTCTTTTGTGGGTTACCCTGGTGCAGATTAGATTTTGATACGATTCAGAAAATAATAACCTGCCTTTTTTTGCAAAATGGCCCGCAAAAATCGTCAAAATCTAAAATAAAAAACTACGTATGCTCAAATATATCCATTAAATGCTTGTTTTATACGTAGTATTTAACGATAAAAAGAATAAGACCAACCCTATTGCACTAGGACTAACCGTTCTCGAGATATTTTAGTTTTTTCGCATTTTCTCCACGCCACCTTTGAAAATAAGTCCAGTTACCAAATGAGAACGAAAATTGAATTAAAAGTGAATTAAGTTTAATTAAAATAAAGATAACGTGGATATAAGTCTGCAGAGAAAGTCATGTGCTGCCCACATCAGATTTTTATTTTTATGCATGGTAATATGTATAGAGAAATTATTGGAATCATGCTGAAAATAGCAACTCGAGTTTTCGAAGGATTTACACATTTTGGGACCTCTAGAACACGAAAAAATCTGATGGCCCGCACATGACTTTCGCTGCAGACTCATATTCACGTCTGTAGTTCTTTCTAATTCCTTAAATTTAGTTTAATGACACAAAATGCTGAATTTGCACTTTTAATTCAATTTTGTTTTTCTTTGGTATAGGAATTGCTGAATTTTTTACACGCAAAATTATTTAGGTCTGCAGTCTGGAATATAAGTGATATGAATGAAATATTTATTGATTTTACATAGAGAAACAGACACATGGAGTTAAAAAGAAGGAGATAAAACTCCTATAGGAGAAACGTTTGAAAACACCATAATGCTTTGAGAATTATATCTAGGCGTTGCTAGTGTTAGTAAAATAGCTGCTATTGTTAGTTGACAAAACAGAAGGGCGTAGTATTTAGAATATGTAGTTTTGATTATTTTTAAAATAAAGGTTCCCTAATTATGAGTATAATTAACCAGTATTTTTTCATAGTTGTAGGATAGAGTACACAATATATGAAGATAAAAATAAATTGAAAGGTAAAGTAATTACTTTCCTTATATACATAATGCATAAAGAAATTATTGTGACGGGTCGAAAATTCGAATTCGAGTTTTCAGTTTGTCATTCGAGAGCACGTTTCAAACATCCCTGATCACGAATCGAACATTTTTGAAGTGATGACTGTGAAGACAATAAATGACGAACGAATGGACCCATTCGAAAGAAATTTGGTACAAAAATTGCAATCCGTAAACACTGAAAGCCTATTGTTTTTAGACGCAATCAAATGTTCAGAACACCCCTAAATTTTCAAGTGAAATTTTGAAAAAAATCGTCAAAAAATCAAAACCTCTAATACAGTTACGCAAATACACATTTCTGATGTAATTTTTTATTAAAAAAGATTGACATAAATTTTAGAACGCTAACATGAACCGTTCTCGAGATACGATCTGCACATTTTTCAAAAAAATTATCAAAAACCATATAAAATAAAAAAAATATTTCCTATTGAAAAACATGTTCACTTTTCATATGTAATACCATGCGATACATTGGGCGACATCATTCTCGTGGATCTCTCTCTTGCTCGTTCCATTCATGAAAAAGATACTTTGAGTAATACTTTTGTATTTGATCGCCAATGGTCATTTATCTGCTGTAAGAATAACTTACTTCTCCGTCCATAACGCTTGGCGAGATTTTAGCGACGAATTTGGTGGAATGTCGCCAACTTGGCGACTGTTTTAAATACTGCTAAATTAACGAAAAACTCGCCAAATGAATAAAACTGACGCTAAATCAATGAAAATGACGACTCATTGACGAAAATTCAATATCTTGGAAAGAATATAAATATCTACTATAAAAATAATCTATTTTTACTTTCCCTGCAATACATGGTAATGTATAGGGAAAGTATTGGAATCATACCGAAAATCACAACTCGAGTTTTCGACGGATCTACACGTTTCGAGACCTCTAGAATACGAAAAAACCATTTTTAGCGTGACGTCTGTGCGTGTGTCTGTGTGTCTGTCTGTCTGTGCAGATTTTGTATCCACTGTAACTAAAAAACTAATGGACCGAATTTCACAAAATTTGGTAGGTAAGTCACTTGTGGGCGGGGCTGGTGCTGATTAGTTTTGGGTACGATTCGGAATAAAAGAACCCGCATTTTTTTGCGAAATGGCCCGCAAAAGCTATGGCCCGCAAAAGCTTGTATCCACTCAAGCTGAAAAACTAATGGACCGAATTTCACAAAATTCGGTAGATAAGTCACGTATAGGTCACTCTGGTGCTGATTAGATTTTGGTACGATTCGGAAAAAAATAACCTGCCTTTTTTTGCAAAACGGCCCGCAAAAATCTTCAAAATCTAAACTAAAGAACTAGGTATACTCAGATATATCCATAAAATGCCCGTTTAATACGTAATGTTTAACGACGAAAAGAATAAGACCAACCCCATTACACTAGGACTAGCCGTTCTCGAGATATTTTAGTTTTTCGTACTTTCCCTACGCCACCTTTGAAAATAAGCCCGGTTACCGAATGAGAACGAAAATTGAATAAAAGTGAAATAAATGTAATTAAAATAAAGAGAACGTGGATATAAGTCTGCAGGGAAAGTCATGTGCTGCCCACATCAGATTTTTACTTTCCCTGCAATACATGGTAATGTATAGGGAAAGTATTGGAATCGTGCCGAAAATCACAACTGGAGTTTTCGACGGATCTACACGTTTCGAGACCTCTAGAATACGAAAAAACCATTTTTAGCGTGACGTCTGTGTGTGTGTCTGTCTGTCTGTCTGTGTGTCTGTCTGTCTGTCTGTCTGTGTGTCTGTCTGTGCAGATATTGTATCCACTCTAACTAAAAAACTAATGGTCCGAATTTCACAAAATTTTGTAGGTAAGTCACTTGTGGGCGGGGCTAACGCTGATTAGTTTTGGGTACGATTCGGAATAAAAGAACCCGCCTTTTTTGTGAAATGGCCCGCAAAAACTTGTATCCACTCTAACTAAAAAACTAAGGGACCGAATTTCACAAAATTTTGTAGGTAAGTCACTTGTGGGCGGGGCTGGTGCTGATTAGTTTTGGGTACGATTCGGAATTAAAGAACCCGCCTTTTTTGTGAAATGGCCCGCAAAAGCTTGTATCCACTGTAGCTGAAAAACTAATGGACCGAATTTCACAAAATTCGGTAGATGAGTCACGTATAAGATACCCTGGTGCTGATTAGATTTGGGTACGATCCACAAAAAAATAACCTCCTTTTTTTGCAAAATGGCCCGCAAAAATTGCCAAAATCTAAAATAAAAAACTGGGTATACTTACTTTCCCTGCAATACATGGTAATGTATAGGGAAAGTATTGGAATCATGCCGAAAATCACAACTCGAGTTTTCGACGGATCTACACGTTTCGAGACCCCTAGAATACGAAAAAATCATTTTTAGCGTGACGTCTGTGCGTGTGTCTGTCTGTCTGTCTGTCTGTCTGTGTGTCTGTGTGTCTGTCTGTCTGTCTGTGCAGATTTTGTATCCACTGTAACTAAAAAACTAATCGACCGAATATCACAAAATTTGGTAGGTAAGTCACTTGTGGCCGGGGCTAGTGCTGATTAGTTTTGGGTACGATTCGGAATAAAAGAACCCGCCTTTTTTTGCGAAATGGCCCGCAAAAGCTTGTATCCACTCCAGCTGAAAAACTAATGAACCGAATTTCACAAAATTCGGTAGATGAGTCACGTATAGGTCACTCTGGTGCTGATTCGATTTTGGTACGATTCGGAAAAAAATAACCTGCCTTTTTTTGCAAAACGGCCCGCAAAAATCTTCAAAATCTAAACTAAAGAACTTGGTATACTTAGATATATCCATTAAATGCCCGTTTAATACGTAATGTTTAACGACGAAAAGAATAAGACCAACCCCATTACACTAGGACTAGCCGTTCTCGAGATATTTTAGTTTTTCGTACTTTCCCTACGCCACCTTTGAAAATAAGCCCGGTTACCGAATGAGAACGAAATTTGAATTAAAAGTGAATTACATTTAATTGAAATAAATAGAACGTGGATATAAGTTTGCAGGGAAAGTCATGTGCTGTCCACATCAGATTTTTTTTTACTGTAAAAGTAATAAATTCATTGTATTATATAAGGAAAGTCATGTGCTGCCCACATCAAATTTTTTTGAATGCGCGGAAATATTCTTTATTGTTTCAGTTCTACTTTGCATTGCACTAATAATTAGTTTTACAAAATTGACAGTTTAAATAAATATTTCTGGCCTTTCATCATATAAATACATGCAATGTAAGCTATTTGCCTTATCCCAGCGCTACCTGAATTATTGTCTCAAACGATATTGGTGTTTTCTTAATATGAAGTTTTAACTCCTTACATTTACCTCCATGAACTGATTATTTATATTTCGATGGCGTCATTTAAATAAAATTAATTTTGTGTAACAGCATTTTCTTTTTCGATGAAGTTTTAAGTTTTCAAGTATAAAAATCTGATGTGGGCAGCACATGACTTTCCCTGCAGACTGATATCCACGGTTCCCTTTATTTTAATTAAATTCAATTCACATTTAATTCACTTTTCGTTCTCATTTGGTAACTGAACTTATTTTCAAAGGTGGCATTTTCAAAGGTGGCTTAGAGGAAATACAAATAAACTAAAATATCTCGAAAACGACTAGGCCTAGTGTAATGGGGTTGGTCTTATTATTTTCTTCGTTAAAAATTACGTATAAAACAAGCATTTAATGGATATATTTGAGAATATGTAGTTTTTTATTTTAGTGTTTGACATTTTGGAAAAAAAAGGCAGGTTATTTTTTTCCGAATCGTACCAAAATCTAATCAACACCAGGCTAACCCACAAGTGACTCATCTACCGAATTTTGTTAAATTCGGTCCATTAGTTTTTCAGCTTGAGTGGATACAGGCTTTTGCGGGCCATTTCGCAAAAATAAGCGGGTTATTTTATTCCAAATCGGACCCAAAACTAATCAGCACCAGACTCGCCCACAAGTAACTTACCTACCAAGTTTTATGAAATTCGGCCAATTAGTTTTTTAGTTAGTGGATACAAAATCTGCACAGACACACAGACGTCACGCTAGAAGTAATTTTTTCGTATTCTAGAGATCTCGAAACGCGTAGATCCGTCGAAAACTCGAGTTGCGATTTTCGGCATGATTCCAATACTTTCCCTATACATTACCATGTATTGCAGGGAAAGTAATAAATTACTGTAGTACTGTGATAATTTTAAAATATCAGCTCTGAATGTGTCGCATTTTAAAGATGTTTAAATAAAATTGCATTTCAGTTGGAAAGTGTTTCCTAATTAATGCTTTACGTATGATTGATCTTTCTTTTTAATTTTGTTTCAATATTGAATTCCACGTTTCCTTCTTTTCAGATCATCAGAGAGCGAATCCGCATCCCCTTACAACGGAGCTCTCATGTTTGGAACAGCCATCCTGGTGCCCTTCCTACACTGCCCCAGTTTTCCGACGTTTTGGACGATTTTCCGTTCTACCTTCATCAGCTGGGCATGGATCCTCGACCCAAGTTCACAGCAGTCATCTACGTTTCCATGGCTGCCTCATCCACACATTCATCGCCCCTTCTCAGGCTCGTAAAGACAGTTGCCAAATCTGCCAATGCTGCTAGAGTAAGTGAAACATCTGAAACTTATTTTTACTATTTCATACTGTTGTAACACGTCACAACACGTTATTTTATTATTCAAAATTAACATTTTTATAAATCATTAAATATTTTTTTTTATTATTTTAATTTTAATTATTTTAAATTTATCTTTAATTATTATTCTAGTTTACTGGGTTTGCCTGACTTAGCATGAAACCCATACAATACTTAACATGAAAGCAGATACTTAGCATGAAAGCAATTATGAATGTTATTTAATATTATTGTAGAATTTTAATGGCTAACTAGAATAAAATAATTTTGAATAATATAATTTGGAATAGAATAAATTTAGAATAATAATTAAAGATAAATTTAAAATAATTAAAATTAAAATAATAGAAAAATATTTAATGATTTATAAAAATGTTAATTTTGAATAATAAAATAACGTGTTCTGTTTCAAGCCGGACTCGGGCCGGGGTCTATGCTTTAAAAAAGTCAAGTCGGACCGGACAAACATAATTTAATTTGGAAACGTTTTAAATTAATTTTAATATGGTACATTAAAATATTGTGATGATTACAGGTATGTAAAAATGTTTAAAAATAAATCAACTTTAATCTTACCATCTTTGTACAAAAAAATTACGAATTCGGTCTTCAGGCAGGACTCTGGTATTTACATCTGTAAATTTTTTCGGACTCACAACCAGGTTTAAGCACTGGTTCTGTCGAGTCGAGCCAGGTAAAAATCTAATATTTCGGCCTGTGATTAAACTCTAGGGCTGTTCAATACATAACTTTCCTTAGGAAATGAACAAATTTCGAATTGAGTGTAATTAAACCTAGAGTGCAATGGCTATGTTGCATTTTTACCCTCATTTTTGCTATCAATAAACATTTTTATCTTTCACTCGTCCAAAGTGAAATTGAAGCACCATGAAGGAATGCACGTAGCCATATGCAAATCACAGTACCTGTAGAAGAGAGAATATTATGCAAATGATTAAAAGAACAAACAAAGATATGCAAAAGAAACCTTTTTATTCAGTAAAGAATGTGGCCCCCACGGACAGTTATACAGGTCGCTAAACAGCGAGGCATACTATCGATGAGACTATTAATGGTTGCCTGAGGTAATCCTTGCTAAGAAGCGTTCACTGCAGCACGCAGTTCGTTTATGGTATGTACCGGTGGTCCCCTGGTGAATCTGACGTCCGATGAGGGCCCACACATGTTCAATGGGAGAGACATCCTGCAAGGCTGCCGATCCAGGAAAGGATGTGAATTCTGTCCATGCTGTTGAGAGTTCGCTGTGCAGTGTGGCATTGTCTTGCTGGAACATCCTGCTGGGGACGGCCTGCACCAGTGTCCAAACCACAGACAACACAACTTGTGTGACGTACCAGTCTACTATCAGATTATCTGCAATGTGCACCAGAGCTGTCCACAGATTGAACATTATGCCCTTCATCAGTGACGAATTCTCCACTAATGAAGGACATAGTTATGCCCCGAAAGCACTTTGGCCGTGTAATTTTGTACGTCAAGGAAAGGAGATTTTATTAAAGGACTTTAAAACATATTTTTGGTTGTCTTTGGTTTTAAAGTTTAATTAGTTGACCTATATCCATACTATTTATGAATCTCAGTGTTTATAATTTTGTATTTTTTTTTAAATTTCAGGTGGTGGTAATCTGGAATAGTGAGACCGTTCCTGCTTCATCTGTGAAGTGGCCTTCCTCCCCTGTACCCATCAACGTTATACAGGCACAACATAAGGTACGTCCTTTTCCATTTTCCATACTTTATTACTTTCTTATACGTAGTATTGAAAAAATATTGTTTTCACAAAAATTTTCGATTTCGCGATTTTGATATCGATATGTTTTTTTAGTCCTCTTGAAAACGTTTTGACTATTTTTGAAGTGATGCAACTTTGTCTGTGGTCGATTTCTTGTATATACAATAGCTGCTACAAATATTATTGGATTTTCATGAAACTTTATATAAGGCTGCTTTGTTATCGAAAAATCTAGAACTCGTTAGAATATTTTTTAATTCGAGCAAAAACTTCGAAATGTACTCCAAATTATATATTTTTTTAACATGGCAGTCTGGACCAAAATTTGACATAATCATGCATAAAATGGATTATTTATGGCTAAATGATCACAAGACTTAAGTTTCCATCATTGTTATTGAAAATAGCTGCGATATAATTTTTGTATTCGTGACATCATTGGCTCCCTTCGGGGGCAAGTTACCCTCACCCTCCCTCTCCGTTGGGGGTACATTGTCAAATATGGTATGAATCAAAATATTTTTCACTCTATTTTAATGTGAGGGGTCACACACTATAATTGTCCGTCCACACATCAAACTGCCATTAACCTCAGGGTTGGCTGTGTGGTCTGGATCTTCAACACACTATAATTGTAATCATTTGGATCAATGATACTCATACTTCAAAAAATTTCTGAAAAATAATTTTACCGAAAATTAAATTGAAAGAAAAAAACCCTCCACAAACTGCTTGAAAATGGATTATGATATGAGAAAGTCAAATTGAGCCACACACCTGTTAATTTTTATGTTCAGGTTGGAAATATTTCATCGCTTTTTAATATTGAAGTTTCTTGTCACTTTTAAATATAGAATGCTTGTAATTTAACTTTTATTTACAATTCTGATGAAATTTATCACATTTAAATATATTTTTAAATTCAAATTTATTAATACAACAAACAAAACATTAAAAACATTTGGTCATGGATATTGCATCACTTTTTCACTGTGAAAGAAGTCAATTTATTGCATTATATAGGTTTAGGGAAAGTCATGTACTGCACACATCATATCTTCTGCATATATGATGTATGTCTTCCATTATAGAATGCAGATTGTATTGACAATAGTTTCAATAAGACTGAAAATCCCTATCTGAAATTTATGTTCTAAAATCATTCTATTGTACTCCCTCTACCCCAGTCTAAGCCCTACTGGTTTTCTCAATAAATCCTATTATATCCCTCTCCCCCCCCTCTCTCTCCCTATTATCTGAATTCTATGATAAATGTTACTTCTTTTATAAAAGAAAATGTGATTTTAAAATAAGCATTAAAAATTGTTTTTTATTTTTTATTTTTTAGACAATCAGTTCCCGATTCTTTCCCCATCCCTTAATCCAGACAGATGCCATCCTTAGTCTGGATGAGGATGTTCTTCTCACCACTGAAGAGGTATGGATTTCAATCCATTAAACTAAGTTTATTAGTTTGAACTGAAAAATGAAATATCTTTATATATAGCAATTAACTGATAAAAGGTATGGTGAGGATCAAATTGCCAAAAGGGGCGATGCCTGTCATAATCTGGAAACCCTCTGCACCTAAAAAAGTAGCCGAGTAGTCTGAAAGGTGAAATGTTAATCCAAGGCGAAAGCACCTGTACAGTGTTTATTTCAGAACTATTTGGCCAGGGGATGGGAGGTGAATAAAACCCTAAAGAGAGCTATTACTCACACATATATATTACACACTATTATACACATATATATAACTTTCCCGGCCGTCCAAATGGTTGCTTGAGCCCTTAGAATGAGTCGGACGGCCTGGGTCTTCAACACACACATATATATATATATTTATATACGAGGCATGTTTTTTAAGTAAGTACCGTTTTGGAATTAAAAAAAGACGTGCAAAGATATCGCAATAATTTTATTTCTACATGAAAGCCTGTACCTTAATCTACTTTTCTACATAATTTCCGTGAATATTGAGGCACTTGTCATAACGTGGCACCAGTTTTTGAATACCCTCCTCATAAAATTCTGCCGCCTGACTTGTTAACCACTGTATCACAACTGTTTTGACTTCGTTATCGTCTTGAAGACGCTGACCACCCAGGTGTTTCTTCAAGTGCAGGAACAAATGGTAGTCGCTGGGCGCCAGATCAGGGCTGTATGGAGGATGATCTAGAGTTTCCCTTTTAAAAGATTTGATGAGATCTTTGGTCCGATCAGCCACATGTGGACGGGCATTGTCATGCAGCAAAACGATACCCTTACTCAACTTGCCACATCTTTTGTTCTGGATTGCACGACGCAGATTGTTCAATGTCTCACAATAAGACGCTGCATTGATTGTCTCATTACGAGGCAGAAACTCCACTAGCAATACTCCTTTTTTGTCCCAAAAAACTGTGCACATGATTTTCCGGGCAGAAATTGTTTGCTTAAACTTCACTCTTTTGGGTGATGATGAATGTCGCCATTCCATGGATTGTTGTTTTGATTCTGGTGTGACGTAGGCCACCCATGTTTCGTCACCAGTAACAATTTGGTCTAAAAAATCTTCACCTTCATTGTGGTACCGCTCAAGGAAAGTCAATGCACTGCCTAAACGTTGGGTTTTGTGCAAATCCGTCAACATTTTTGGAACCCAACGTGAACACAATTTCCGGTAATTCAAGTTCTCGGTCACAATGCGATACAAAACACTACGAGAATATTGAGGAAACCAGTCGCACATTGATGAAATTGTAAAGCGTCTGTTTTCTCTCACCTTTTCTTCCACTTTCTGCACCAAATCTTCATTAAAGACCGAAGGACGCCCACTCCGTTCTTCATCATGCACATTTGTGCGGCCATCTTTAAATGCTCTCACCCATTTCCTTACCATTCCATCACTCATAATGTTTTGTCCGTAAACTTCACAGATCTCACGATGAATATCGATCGGTTTTACGCCTTTAGCACTAAGAAATCGTATAACAGCCCGTACTTCACAATTGGCGGGACTCACGATTGTCGGAGGCATCTTAAACACTCAGTAAACAACGTATACAATGAAGAATCAGACTGTAATGGCGTCAGTGCGTAGACAAGAGATGTAGGTAACCAGCGCGCATGCGCGGAACGCCGACCGTAGCGCTGCGGCGGCGGAATCGCAAAACGGTAATTACATAAAAAACATGCCTCGTATATATGTATATATATATAGTATATATATATATATATATAGTAATTACATTTGGCTCTATTACAAAATGTTTCCGGGGGAGGGGGCAAATTATCTTTTCCAGTGGGGGGGGGACTTGAGAAAGGAATGTAATAGTGTATGGGATGACATGGATAAATGGATGAAGGTGTAGGGGAGATTAAGGTACTTAGAAGAAAACCAAATCTTAGCTGCAATTTACTAAAGTTTCAAAAACAAGCTATCTTCAGACATGCAGGTTTATTAATGTACAAAAACATGTACTCTAAATTAGGATTGGTAAAAACTGTTTAGTTGGAGACATTATAATCTAAAATTATACAAATTGTTCTGTAGTGCCCCAACACGCGAATACTATATAATACCACATGAGGTACAATGAAACACACCTCTAATGAAACATTAAGTTTAAGAAATAAGAAGAAATTTGAGATTATATATAATCTTAAATGATATTTATAAATAATACAGCTTCCTTCTTGATTAAAATGACAGAACAGTACCCTCGATCGAAGACAAAGGAGTTTTTGTTCTCTCATACTATAACTGAGGTGGCTGAGCTGTCTTTTTATTGTAAATATATGATGAATTTTGCTTCTAAAACATGTTGATATCTTTAATCAGTTATTTGCCATGCTTAATGAAGTTTCATTTTTCAATTTATTTATTTTTTCAGAGTGCAAGAATTTTATATTAATTTTTTGGTTGAAAATGAAGCTTTTGTTTGTAACTGTCCGATATGTATAGCTTGTAATAAAAAATATATGCAAATTCTAATAACATTAAAATCATATGTTATAATTGTCGAGAATGCTTGTTGAAAGCATCAAATTCCAAACAAAAATTTATTTTTAAAAGTACTTATTTAAAAGTAATTGTATACATATGTATTGCCTTTCATACATATGCATACAAATCTTAGCAATATTTCAAATATCAAATGTACCAAATCTGGAATGGTAACTTGCTATACATCCATATTTTCCATGAACAATTCATAATTCTAAAGACTGCCTAGTCTATTATTAAAAAATTTTTGGAAATGTCTTTATTTTAAAAATTAATATAAATTAATTAAATTAATATAAAAAATTATTCCACAAGTTAAATTTTCCATTCTGAACTGATTAAAATTAGACTTTTTAAAAATGGCCCTTCCGTTGCCTGTCTGTCTGTCATTGACAGCACAAGGCAACGTCGTGATATTTTTAACTATTTGAATAGATAAAAACACCTGAAAACTGAAAAATGTGATATCTTAAAAAACTATTAATAATAATAAATAAATAAATAAGTAAGAAAATAATAATAATAAATGCAAGTGATATAGTCAAAAGACGTTCAGAACATCATTGAACAACAACATTACAAATTATTGGAGTATAAAAACTATTTGGAATAAAGATTTGGGAAAAAAGAGGTTTTTTTTAAATGGTTAAAATTTCTATATCAGATCATCATGTGGATTCTCCTCTTTACAGGGTTGTAGCCAGAAACAAAATTCAAGGAGAGGCTCAACAGTCTTGAAGGAGGAGCTCACTGAAAACACTGTTAATCATTAGCATTCCTGAACCATAATAGTTATTATTATATATTTCAATCCATATAAATTATTAAAAATAATCAATTACATATTTATATTTGTAAGCTAAGAACTTATTAGGAAAATCCATATAGCCACTATACATGAATACATGAATACATAATAATTACAATTGATTTAAATATAAGCATTAACTAGTAACAAAGCTGTTAGTTGAAGAAAATTTCTGATAGTAAATACAAGTTAACACTTAATATTAGCTTTTAACTACTTTATTAGGTGATTTTGACGCTCTAATGTATGAGAGTGAACACCGCAATAATACAAAAGTATCCTAAATATTATCTTAATTATTAAAAAATTTAAATATTTTTAAATTAAATATGTAAATAAATGGATCATCTGTACAACCACAAATTTAGCTAAATTAAAAAATCTTTAAAATTAAGTAATTTATAAAAAATCTCATAAAGCAATTTTTATGAAACATTTGGATGACATGTTGGATGAAATTTCATATCACTACTAAAAATGTAATATGTTTATCAGGGGGGCTGAGTATACCTCTTAGGAAGGGGGGGGGAGCTTAGCCCCTCTGGCCCCAGCCCGGCTACAACCCTGCCTCTTTAGCTTGTTTATTTATTTATTTTTTTTTTCAGTTAAGTTATTTTGTATTGTTATAAGAATTTTTATATCTGAAGGAAAATTGTTTTGTGTAGGTTGATTTTGCCTTTGAGGTTTGGCGTTCTTTTCCTGAAAGAATTATAGGTTATCCGGCACGTTCCCATTTCTGGGATGACAGCAGGGGGTGCTGGGGATATACGTCCAAATGGACCAATGACTATTCAATAGTGCTTACAGGAGCAGCCTTTTATCACAGGTAAGTGAAAACCCTTTAAACATTTAGTGCTGTTTATATTCAGTAATAAAGACAGCCATTTCCATGTAGAAGGACCCTCATGGGCTTTTAGCTTCCAACTAACCAACAGTGACATAGTAAGGAAACAGTTTTGATTTTTTACTATGTTTTTGTTATTTCAATATTGCATGTCTTGAGGGCCCTCCAAGGTCAGTCTATCTAAGTTAGTGTGGCTGTTATATTCAAAGGGCCACTTTATTAATTTTTTTTTAAACCAAACAATTAAAGTGAAATAATTTTGTCTATATTTCATTTTTGTATCATCTTTGTTTTGATATTAATTAAAATATTTTGATAGTGGAAAAATTTAAGAATTAAATTTTTTTGTATTTAAGAATATACAACATTCTTAAATATAAAAATAGGGTGTACTAATCAGGGTTGCTGGATTTTAGCTAGACCAAAAAAAGCCGGCCGGCTTTTTTTGGTTTTAACACTTAAAAAAAACTGGCTTTTATTAAAAAAAGGTGGTTTACACAGCCACTTCACATTAAATTTGTTTTACTTTATCTTTGACACACTCCTAAATGTTTTTTACTAAAATGTTTATAAACTTCTATTAAATATTACCAAGTACACAAGATTTTATGGCCACTAGAAAAGTACTATGAAGATAATATGTCTAAAAGAAAAAATATATATACAGTGAGGAGAATGCATTAAATTAGACACCATGATGGTGTTTTGAAAGCCTCTGTTACATAATGCATAGCTCTACACATTACATATACTACACATTTTAAAGACTATAATTAATTAAACAGACAAATCACCACACATCAAAAAGGAAAAAAAATCAATTTTACTTCAAAAAGTAGTGATAAATAGTGTTTTTTATTAAATGACTTTATGCATGATTTTAAATATTTATGAGTAAAAATAAGACTCTTACATATCTATAAAGTTCTTAAAATTTGTTAACTAGTAAAATATATCACTAAGCAACTATTGTTTTAAATAAAATATTTCATTACTTAAAGCAATAACATTTTTAAAAAAATGTGTTGAAGGCCAATGTAAAGCAGTTGGTATACCTTTTTAAAATTTAGCTGCCTTTTTTGCAACCAACAAATCACTAGCAGGTATTCCAATATTAATGTTTTCATTATGGAGAAATAAAGTTATTTATTAAATTCTAACCCAATAAAATGCCTTTAAAATTAGTTAAAGAATACTTAAAAATGTGAAATTTAAAATTAAAATCATTCACGCTTTTTTCCAAAAAAAAAAAAAAAAATACCAATTTTGGCCAGAAAAAGCCAATTTTGGCCAAAAAAAGCCGGTTAAAACCTATAAAAGCCACCGACGTGGCTTTTATTAATTTTAACCGGCTTTTTTGCAACCCTGGTGCTAATATGGGTGACATTTTTACTGCCCTCTTAATTTTCTGAAAAATTCACAATAAAATGGTACTCAGAATTATTTTCAATATAGAAAACTGCATAGTAAAGGTCTTGACTTAGTTCATCAATTAAAGTCAATTAATATTGTTCATTTCCTGATCTATCATTTGCTTTTAACGAATTTTACTTTCTCATATGTAGTATTGAGAAAGTATTGTTTTCATGAAGATTTTTAATTTCGAGGTTTTCATACCAATTATATGTTCTAAGACCTCCTGCACATGTTTTGACTATTTTTGAAGTGATGTCCGTCTGTCTGATATCTGTGGTCGATTTCATATGTACATAATAGCGGCCACAAATATTAATGGATTTTCACGAAACTTTATAGCCGGGTTTGTTATTAAAAAATCTAGAACTAGATAGAAATTTTTAAAATTCTAGCGAAAACTTCGAAATTGATTCAAAATTTATATTATTTTTAACAGGGGAGCATGTAGGACAAAATTTGACATAATCATGCATAAAATGGTTTTTATGGCTCAATGATCATGAAGCTTAATCAGTGTTGTGAAAAATAGCCGTGATACAATTTTTCTTGTTCGTGACGTCATTAGCCCCCTTGGGGGACAAGTAACCCCCCTCCTCGGGGGGAGGGGGTACATTGTCATGTTTGGTATCAATCGAAAGATTATTCAAGCACTTTAAAGTGAAAGATAACACGCTATAGTTGTAATAATTTGGACCCACAATATTGATTTTCCAAAATTTTTCTTGTAAAAATTAAAAATAAAGAAAAAAGAATTCTGGTACGAGGAAGTCCAGTTGAAACACAGTCCATATAATTTATACGGAAACTATGCGAAAGCTTTTTAGTACAAACCTTGTAAAAAGTACAGTTGGCTCAGCGTAATTACATACACTTGGTTCTACTCTATTGTCTGCAACTAGACAGGTATACAGATTAATATTAATACCCCTCTTTATTATATACTGTAAAGATAATGAATATAAAATAATTACAACAAATGACATAATAAATAGTAGTAATTTATTACTATATGTAATGCATTCCTTCTATTTATTATGCATATATATCTTTTGAACCACACAGGGAAAACCCACAGGTTGTCAAGTTTGGCGATTTATCGTTTTGGCGATTTATGTCTTCCAATATCAAAATTAAAATTCAGGAGAATGGCGTCTCAACTCTTATGCAATTAACTAGGGATTTATATGTGATAAAATGTTTATATTTAACATTAATCCTATAGGGTTCATATTTGTTCCACAATATTCTATGCATATAAGCAGGGTATTTGATTAAATGTCGCCGATTGTATCAGATTTGTGTGAAACAGTATAGAATTAAAAGTTAAAACTATATTGTTGACATCATTGATCAATCAGACAGATTGATTAATATGATCAATTACAGATCGATCTGTAAAATTCTACAGCCTCCGTTGATCACCAAGGAGCTGTATAAGTCAGTCCCAAGGAAGTTAAAGCAGGACTGTAACCAGAGGAATAAATTGAGGATTGGGGGGGGGGGGGACTTACTTCAGTTGGCTTGTAAATTGCAATATTTAATTTTTTTTAATTTAGTTATTTAGAAGACGATAGGTCACATTAAGACAAAAATTATAATATTCAAGAAATTTTGAAATTTTTATACTATAACTATTAAAAAAAAACATATATAAATCAAAATAATTGACAAATAACACTGCCCCCCCTCCCCCTCCGGGCTACAGCCTTAGCTGGAAGTAAGACTCTTTGACTGACCTTTTTTGTAGTAGCTTTGTGCTGGTCTAAGAATGTTAAGAGCCACCAGTGTATGTAAAGATGTATAACTTAGACTTCATTTACATACTGTTAATATGTACCATCTTCAAGATATTGTACATTGAAAAAAAATCGAAATTATAATAAAATTAAAAATATAAATTGAAAAAAAATCATAAAAAAATATGTTCATTATTATCATATGAGTGAACATTTATAAGTAATTTTAACCAGGAAGTAAATGGGCACCATTGTTCAGGAGTTAACACAAACTGTTCAAAATAATAGAAATTTTACTTTATCTAGAGAATGTTATATTTTTGGAAATAATTATAAATAATTTGTTAATTTGTAGAGAAAGTCATGTGCTATGCATTATTCTTTTATTATTTGTTTCTCCATAACTTCTAAATAAAAAATCAAAACTTGGATGTGGTACAATAAAATATAAGTATACCAAATTTTTAAAATATTGGACTGGTATGTGAAGACCCAGACCGTCCGACTCATCCAGAGGACTTGAGTATCTAATATTGGACTGGTATGTGGAATACCTGTGGGTGATTAATTTATATATGTCACAGTCAATTGCCTTTATTGGGCATTTGATTTTAAGACAATTTTATCTAAAAATATTTTTCACTGTCTTCATATTTTCTGAAACTTTTATTTCATCTGTACTCAATTTTTTTTTTCAAATTTATTAGACTAACACCTAATCACACACAAACTATTTTCTAATTTTCTATCCCCCTTTATTATCAACTTTTATTTATAACTTTGAAAATGTTTTAAAGTTTTATTTTATGTAATTCTGCATTTAACTCTACTAATGTCTATTTTATATAGATACTACAATTTCCTATATACTAATTACCTAAGCCATCTGCTGCACAAGATTGTCGATCAGTCACAGAACTGTGAGGACATCCTGCTCAACTTCCTAGTCAGTCATGTGACACGGCTGCCTCCCATTAAAGTGACCCAACGTAAGCAGTACAAGCAGACGATGGTCGCAGGGGGGTATCCATCCCCTTGGAATGACCCTGACCATTTCGTCCAACGGCAGACTTGCATAAATGCCTTCTCAAAGATCTTTGGCTACATGCCTCTGGTCCGATCCAATACACGACTAGACCCTGTTCTATTTAAAGACCCCGTCTCAAACCTCAGGAAGAAGTACAGACGTATGGAGATTGCAGGCAGCTAGTGATAACTACGAATCTTCAAAAATATTTCTGAAATTTATCTAAAAGCTTTGGCTCATATTTTGAAGTTTCTGCAGTAGAAATATGAAAGATGCTTGTGCGAGAATGAAATTATGCTGTGCAGTTTTTTTTTTTTTAAATAAGAATCTGGCTCATTTTTCATAAAGTTCTATTATCCATAAATCATTTTGTTTACATCCTTGTTGTTCTGTTTATATTCAAGTTTTTTCTTACATTTGAGAATTGTTATCAAGTATTTTTTAAGCTGCACTGCTTTGTTAAAAGTGGTCTTGGACAAAGTGTACTCGTGCCGTGCCGAGGAAATGCTGCAAAAATGAAAAATGCGTTTGCCAACGAGTGAGAGATCTTCTCTTGTTGATTTCTAGAGCTTTAGAGACATTGTATGTTTCTACTCAAAGATTCCACATGCTGTGGATTGTTTATGACTGGCCACAAATTGGCTTTTATGAAATTAACACTAATGAATTTCGATCACATCATATCCTCCTTGTTTCATTTTTCACCATTGATTTTTGTTGACCGATATTCTTTGCATTTTATCACATTTTACCATTAGAGGGGAAAATATTTTTATTAATAAAATTGTAATTCATCTATTTAAAGTATTTACCTTCTATCTGTCACTAACTGCAGATTTTATTGATGGAAAACATAAATACTACAAAAAGCATTATATAATCCAAAAAACAACTACCTACCAATTATTTAATCAAGACTTTCTGTATATTAATAAAAAAACAGTTTTAACAAAGGGAATTTCTTCACTTAAATTGGATAACTAATATGCATCATTATAACTTCAAACTAAATTAAAACTTCATAAAATATAACTATACAATAATAAATTTGCCATAACCAGTTTATTTTTGTATGAATTTTTGTATGTATTTTACGAAGTTTTAATTTATTGTAACATTATTGCAGAAGTTTTTGAAATATTATTTGTATGTATCATTATATTATATTGTCCTATAGTATATTTCTAAATTCTTATTATGAACAAGTTTTAGGATTACATAAAACTTGATATCTCAATATAATTTATTATCATATTTTTATCATTTGTTTCATATTTCATTAGCAGTCCAATTAAAAGTTCAGAAATCTGAATACTAACAAATATTTATACAAACACTTATCGCATGTGTGCATTTATGTATGTGTGTATATATACTTTATATACATACAAACATAGTTAAATATTGGTGTAATGCATCTTTATATAAAGTAATTGAAATTTGAAATTATTTCAGTAATTATCTGAATTACTTTTAATATGAATGTTTATTCTATCTAATACTTTTTGTGCATGTGTGCATTTATACATATGGGTATGTATGCATGTGTATGTCTATGTATACTTATATAAGTATATGCATGTATGGAATAATAAGACTAAATAAGCGATTTTCAGTCAACAAATTGACAAAGTATTTATTTTAACCTTTAATGAAAGTTTTATACAGTTGAGCTAATGAAATTATGAGTTTTATTATTACATTTAAATTTCGTTGATTTTTTATAATATGTATATATTATATATAAGTGTTGGTAATTTATATATGCTTTTGGAAAGCATATAAAAATAAACTTTTTTGAATAAAATGTTGCTATAAAATATTATTTATGTCGAAAGACAGTATAAAAGCTTTATTTTATATTGTGTGAATGTAAATATATTTTGTTGTGTATAAAAAGATTAAAATAAGAAAATATGGTTTTTTCTCATTGTTTCTCATTTTAACTTCCCTCTGTGTGTGTTTAATGTACAGATTTTTATATGACCTTTTGGATCTATTTTAGTTATTTAAACTGATATTCATGTTTCATTTTCTGTGGTTTTTATGAACAAATAATTGTTATGTCATGAAATGAGGAAAATATTTAATATATTTAATTTTTATTTACGTCATTCACCTTTTATTTTTGTTTTTGTCTCTTTCATTTGATTTTTCTTAATTTTGAGTGCATTTTATGGCCTCAAAGACTGCATCACATTCCAAAGTAGACTCAAAAACTGGAAAATTGTGTTTGTTGCTTAACTTAAATGTTTGTAAATTTTGTTTTCTGTAATTTTATCTAACTTTATATCGCCAAACAGTTTTTTCCAAAGAGGTTAATATAATTTTTTTTTTTTTTTTTTTGCGAAATATAAAGCAAATAAAAATATATCATAGAATTCTGTTGATTTGTTCTCCCAAATTCAATGAAAAATATAGAGGAGTAAGTAACCATGTAATGGTGATTTACTATTGAAATAAACAAGTATGATTTAGTCGATTTGCACTCTCAAATGCAATTTAAAATCAGAGTATGTAGGGGGAAGGAGGCTTATTCACATATTTATATAAAAGAAAATATTACCAATAAATTAATTTTATTCAATGACTATTTCCTACCCCCCCCCCCCCCCCCCCTCCCCATGTTTAGGAGGTAGGGCTGTTTCGCTGAATTTTTCAAAATTTTAAATTAAAACAAAAAGTTGGGGGGCGGGGGTGGCACTTTCCTGGGGGAAGGCGGATCAATGGAATTATCTGGTCACTTAATACTCATTAAATGCCATTTCTCTTTCTAATATAATAACAAAAACAATTTCAATATTTAGATATTCTTAGTTTTAAAATTATTTAAATATTTTTTTTGAAGTTTAAAAATAAATATTATATGGTAAAACATGTGAAAATTCAGAGATATGAAAATTTAAAAATACGAGAAATCTACCAATCTATGTCACCTTCTTCAATAAGAGCTAATGATCTAAAATCTTTCAAGTTCAATTTATTTTAAAATATATAACTATTTTAATAGTAACTATTTTTGTGTAAACGCTTAAATATGTTTTAACAATCAAATCTAAAATTTATATATTTATTTATACTTTAAAATAAATAAGTGTTAAATAAACACTTGATTTTTTTATTAGTTACTAATTTTATGATTGAAATATTCAAGAACATATATCCTGAACATATTCCATAGCCGTATTATTAAATCATTCAAAAGGGTGTATGGAATTTTAGATTTCTTATTATAAAAATGCCAAAAAATATTTACTTTCTTAAAAAGAATTTTAAATGTCCATGCCATCCAAATGGATATTAATTTTAATATTTAATTTATTTAGGATATTGATTTTTCATTTTACACAAACTATATTTGTTCTCCTGTAAAATTGGTTTTAATATTGCACGTTACTTAAAACATATTCTTTTACGTGAAATATTATTCTAATATTATATTTCCAATACCAATTCAGACTTCATCATAATCATAGAAAACATTCGAAAATAACATCTTTAATAATTCAAAGCTATTAAATTAGATTTTAAATCTAGATGCACCTGATACATTCACTGTATTAAAACTACACTACTGTACATTGTATATATACATTTCAAAATATAAACAGCTTTACAGAAAAATAGTTTTTTAAGACACTAAAATTATCCCAAATCTAGTTTTATGTTAGGAATTAGATGCTTGCTTTGGATTCTAATTAAAAAAGTTGTAAAATATTTGTATATAGCTTGCCAAATGATAAGACTGGGTGAATATCGAACACAGATTTTTGTATTTATTTTTAAAAGCAACTTTCATTGTGAATATTAAAAATAAAATTAGTCTATGTAAAAGTAGATTTTCTTCAGAGCATTTATGTATATTTACTCTTGTAATACACAAACTCCTGTCATATTTAAATTTAAAGATATCTTTTTAATAGTAAATCCAATATGCATGTAAATTTATAAAATTTTATTTCTCTGTAATTTGTGGTAGAAATGCCGCAGCGTCTTTTTCTTACAGAATGCTGCATTGTCATGTATAATATAATGTAATCAGACTGGAGATTTCCAAAAGCTCAGGCCTGGTCCAGTAATTTAAGTTCAGCCAGAGTCCCATGCTCCGGGTTAGACTGCGATCTTTCTTTAAAGGAATAAAATTGGAATGAGCTTAGGCTGAGTATAGAAAATTTCCACTTGAAATATGCTTGGAAAAGCTGTTAATAAATATTACCACAATATAAAAAGTAATAATTTAAAATTCAGCAATACAAATTAAAAAGAAAACCTGATGAACACATTTTTATTGAATTCTGAGTACATATAAGATATAGCTTGAAAAGCAAATTATTCAGGTCAGAGTGGGCAGAGACTCATTGTTTCAGGCCAGGGTTTATGATTGCAAAATGTGTTCGAGTTATGTTATTGCTAGATGAAAATCTTTAAAGACATCCTTGTGCCTTGAGAATAGCCGTCAAATTTGGAGCTTTTTCTAAAAAATATTTAGATCTTATGGGGATGGATCTTCTGGTTCAAGCTCTGACATTAGATAAAAGTTTGAAACATGGATAAAAGTTTGAAATTTCGGCCAGTATTGATCTCTAACAGTAACACATGCTTTAGTTTATTTATCGCTACTTATGCTCCAAACATTTGCTGACAAAATTGTCCATTGTTAGTATTGAGCCATTATCATTTATTTATTAAATGCTATCCTAATTATCTTGAATTAACTCGAAATAGTACATTTTGCAGGTAAATATTATCCCGAATTAACTTGGATGTTATTCTCAATTTAGATTAGAAACAAATCTTTTGATTATTTTCTAATCTGTTTAATACCTGTTCATATCTCAAGATAGAAGACATAAAATTTATTCTTTTGAGTTGCCAATTATATAAATATGAATTATGCTCTAACATCATGTATTGTTGCGACAAGGCATTAAAAAAGAAAAATGAATAAAATTGAATATTTTGTTCTATTTCCATTTTCTGTATCTCAAAATGTAATAAAAATATGATCCTGCATGATGTTAACGTATGTCATATAACACCATATATGCCCGTTATATGCCAGGGTGCTTAAAATTATGTTAATCTCTGGACATACATTGTCTCCTCACCTCCCGATCAATATTAACTACTACACAAACCACTAACAAAACATAATTACTAAATAATATCCTAACAAAATGCAATCTCTCTAGACTTCTCCCTTAAGAAATTGCAAATTCCCTATGACCCCCTAACGAAATGTACCTGCCTCAGAAACAGTGAGACTCTATTATAAATCAATAATCTTAAATCAATAATTGCAACAAAGTGAAAGGGATTATAAATAAAGAAAATGAAATTAGTGTTCAGATATATTTAATTATTAACAAGTTTGCAATATTGCATCAAAATTCCTGCCAAATTATTAACCAAGTATGGCTCATTGATATTAACTTTCCTTATATACATTTTTTTTTTTTTTTTTTTTTTGCAATTCTTCTATTAAATTGCTATAAGAAGCAATTAAATAAAATATTTCTTGATTTTTTTTTCAATTTCCATAAGAGTTGTGTACCAGATATTCAGTTCAACATTAGTTTACAATAGCAGCATGCAAAAACTACCTTTACTTATTGTTTGTTCTTGCTATGGCATTTCTATTAACATTTGGATTTCTTTTTCTATTTTATTTTCACAGGTAACATCATTACTATATATTTCTGAGTTTGTTTCTCTTGCATAAGTGTAAATATTTTATGTTCTAATTAATTTCTCTTATATTTTCACATGCAATTGGACATGTACTGCATATTGATAAACATTGTTACCTATTGTTTAGTTAACAATTATTGTATAAATTTTTATACCGCTTCTGGAACTACAATCTCCTTTTAAACTTACCCTATTCAGTGTTCCATTTATTAGACTGATAGCTAGGTGAATTACGACTCAAATATTACAACTGTATGTACCCAATTTCTTTTATATGCTGTAGTTTCCTTAGAACATTAAATTGCCCATAATTCTTTTGGTATGTACTTTAACAAAATGTTTTCAATAAAAATAACTAATTAAAATTTAAATGTTTAATTAATAATTAATATAAATTCATTTCAAAACTATATGGTAATTTGTAATGATACACATTGTATACAATTTTTTATATTTTTGTTTTCATTTTTTAAACATCTAAATTTAAAATGCATAAATTGTTTTTATATTTTACTGTTATACATGAAATAACCATTTTTATATGCTACTAAAATAAAGTAAGATAAAAATGGAATTGTTTTGAATATTTATCCATTATTAAAAAGTATACATTTGCTCTTGTTGAATTTTTAATGTTTATCTTTACTTCGTCAGAGCATCCTGTATATTTGCTACAGCTTTTGAAACATAAAAATAAATTTAGAACACGTTTAAAATTGTTTGTTTAAATAGTTCTTTTTTAAAATTATGAAAGTCCTATATACCTTTCAGTTTTAAAAATAAACATTTGTTCAGACTGTTATAAAAATGCTTTTGAATAAAATGTCTGTTAGTAAGAAGAATGAGACAGAATATAAATGGCAGTTTCAACTTGATTTTATGAAAAAATCAGGTTTCATTTTTTTTTTGTCAAGACAGTGAAAACAACAGTTGCGCCAGAATAGGCAGAACCGGTTGTCAACAAGAACTTTTCAAACATCACACAGAAGGTAAACGTTGACAAACTAGTCAAAAAATCAAATCAAATGAAATAAAATTGTAATACCATGTGTTCCCTCTAAATGGCATGTTCTTGTTGATAGTTTGTTCTACTGTAATAAAAATACTTTTTTTAATATCAGCTGAAAAAGTTAATTAAAAGTAACAACCAGTTTCAAAGACACTTTTTTTTTTTTTGCCTTAGAGGCAGAATATTCCAGTTTATCAAAAACATGGTTTACATACTTATCAGTTTATCTAAAAGATGGTTTAAATATTTACCAGTTTATGTAAAGTATGGTTTTAAACATGGAATTACCCAGTAAATCTAAAACTGATTGATACTTTTAATCAACTTTTTATATTATTATATTTATTACTTATGCTTATTATGCTAAGTATTTTTATTGCAGATTAATGTAAACAACAGTTTAAGCGTTTTTTTTTTCACTAAGGATGTTTAGCACCTGCAGTGGATGGACACAAGTATGTTTACTTAATGCTGACCAGTATCAAATTAAAAATTTTGCAATCGTTGAACCAACAATTTGGAGTTACCATGGTATTAATAAAAGAACTGTTATAGTAATTAACATTTTTGTATTTTAAGGTACAAAATTTATAAGCTACATCTTGAAAATTAAAAAAAAAAAGTAACAATATAATTCATGAAAAATTAAAATGAATTATTTTTAATTAAATTTTTGGAGTTGTTATTATTTTGTTTTATAATTAAAAAAAAATTAAAAAACAAAAATATATTAAAGTAAATGATACCAATATACCTTCCAAATTCTTTTCTTTCTTTAAAATAATAGATATTTTAGACCATTGAATTAAATACTAGTTTAGCATAATTGCAACATCATATACTCCTTGTTGGTGTTATGGAACAGATTGTGTTTTAACACAAGAAGCAGTTACTCCACTAAAATATAACACAAAATTATTGTAGTCTTGTGCACATAAATTTTTAAACAAATGAGTTAAGAAAGCAACTGTCTTAAATCCACTGGATACAAAACATATCTGCACATGTTGAGATAAAAGTTTATTAGAAAAAAAAAATTCATATTTTCAAACTATTCAAATTTTTATAAAAGTGGGGCCCAATGAGTAGTCCAATTCTAATGCAACCTGCTAACAAGATATGTTAATCATAGATATTCAATTTTATTTTAGAAGTAAAGCTTTCTAATATTTCTGGAACTTAATAAGATAATTAATTATCTGATATATCGAGGTCAGTTTTGTTTCAATAAATAAAATATATAAAATAAAGAATTAATTTAAAACTCAAAGTACCAATCCACTAGAGTTTTGATTTACTATACATTTCAATTCAAGTGACATACAATAAATTTAATTAACTTCAAGCAATGAATAGTCAAATTTTTGTTAATACAACAAATGATGTTATTTACTCTTTTTGAGTTACTACTTTAATTTTTTTTTTGATAGAAACATGCAAGAGAAAAAAGTTGAATAATGTTGAGCTAATTACAGCCTTTTGTTCATCTCAATTTAGTTTTTGTAAATGCAATTTTAGTCATTGTTTATGTTTTAGATGGATATTTTAATTAGAACAATACATGGATCTAATCAGTGACATGTACAAGCAAATTAGAAAATGCTATAGATTTTCCCCCACTGAAACTTTTCCATGATTAAGTTTTTGTATTTTAGGTTATTTCTAAGCAATTTTAAAGTAAAATGCTTACTTCCATACAGTTGAATGAATTTATGCAGCAAATAAATTTTACTGATAAAAATATTGAGTTTTTTTTTTTTTTAACATTTTTCCATTTTTATGTAGCATAAACATAAATTCTTGTGGTTATAATATTTCTGAAATGTATTACACCAAAAAGAAATTGTTTATTGCCTATTATTGATAGAAAATACTAGAGATTTTGTTAATTTTTCTCTTTCACATTATTTTAGTATGATTTATACATTTTTAATTCGGTTTTTATCTAAACAGAATGGAAGTTTGTACATTGGAAATGCTTGAGTAATCGAAGATTACTGCAAAGTACTTTTGTAGGTTTCAGTTTTATGCCATATGGCTCTCATTGCCTTTAAAAAAAATTTTAATTATAAATTAAATTTGAGGCCTTTAAAAGCACTTTGGTAATTTTCAATGTGAGTCTTTAAGAACTTTGATTTTAAAAAGGCCAGGATTATGTTAAGTTACTTGTTGAGAATAATTTTTTTCCCACAATGCATTGCAACTGCCACAATATCATTTGTATGTACCCTTGAAAGTTTTTAAAGTTTTTTGCCTGCCATTCTATTCCTGTTTCACTTATCTTTAGATATAAATTATTTTAAAGTTTATGATAGTGACTCCCCAGGGCCTGACTTACAGCAGATGGGGGTCCAGGGCCAAATTGCATTTGAGGGTCCCCATAACATTGTTTTTGCTGAGATGTTGAATTATTTTGCTGAAATTTTCTTGCATGCCACTGATATTCCAATTTATTTTTAATTTTTTTAGAAGTTTCAGGCTATTATGGCAAAATGTGGGAACCCCCTAGATTGGGTGGCCCGGGGCCATGGCCTCGATGGCCTGTGCATAAATAAGGCCCTTTGGTAACCCTTTTATATATTCAATCATTACTTGTACAATATTATGAAGATGGTGAGTTTTCCTCTCATAAAAATGCCTAGAATGGCATTTTACATTATATCTTTAACCACTACATCATACTTCCAGCACATAACATTTTAGACAAAATATATATGCTTACTACTGCTATTATATGGTACTTCAAGTTTATTGTCAATAAATTGCTATACATTTTTGCTTTGTGCAACACCTAATTAAGATTTCTTTGAGGGGGAGTTACCACTTTTAAGTGCGTGCAAGGTTTCCAAATATAGTTTTGGTAATTTTGGCCTTCATAAAGTTTTTTTTTTATTATTTTAGAAACATGGAAACCTTTAAAAAAAGTTCCTGAAGTTAATTTTGCTATCTTTCGTCTTAAGTCCTTGATTTTTTACTTTTATATCTATGCTTTTATTTTTATGAATTTTGAATTTTCTGACAAGTCTCTTGATTTCTAATGCTAAGGATGTTTTCAATATAACAGAACAAAAATTCACTTCTACTAGTTTTCTACTCTATAAGGAATGCATACTTAATTTCTATTTCATATTTATGGTAGTGTTTATAATACAAAGTTTAAAATATTGTGCGAATTTTGTCCTTGAAAAATTTTTTGGCTCTTTTAAAGTACTTGGATATTTTTAAATTTAAAAATGGATATGCTGTTTTAATTTAATGAAAATTGTATAACAACAACAAAAAACAATCTAAAATTGCTATGACTTTAAATCTATTTCTGTAACACTTGTCACATTTCTTGTCTAATTGAAAATTAATAAAATATTTTAATTTTATCCAAACCATCTTTCTTCAAGTAATTGGTTTAAGCCACATGAACAATAAACATGAGAGAAAAAAAATTCTTGAGAGAAGTCTTATAGTAAATGTCCATATATTCTTTTCTAAATTTCTTTAAAATCATTCACTGTACAGATTCAGAATGAAGAATACATCAATATATTTTCTGTAGTCCTAGTAGTCTTAATCTTGATTCTGTGTGTATTATCTTTTAACAATAAATATCAACTCAAAATGTGGAATATTTTCATTTTATTGGATGTTTTTCAATAACCAACTTTTTCCAGTATTTTGAAGAAGAATTTTAAAACATTCTTCGAACCAATTTTTTTGTAGTATTCTGTAGCATTTTTTTTCCCCCTTAAAAATGTTAAAATTATTTATTGAAAATTATACATGGGATTTTAATATCACAGATGTCTACATATTCTTCAATGGTCTACATAATATTATTTTGCACAATAAAGACTCGCAAATTCTTATATTGTGCAAAAACAATAACACAAGTTAAAGTTTTCTTTTACTTTATTTTGATGTAAATTAATACAGTGTTTGTCACTGAATAAAATAGATTACGTTTAAGCCTGCTGAAATTTACTTCTTACATTCTTAATTATTATTTATACATATTTGATTTTTACTTTTTATTGGTAATTAAAATTAGAATATTTATATCTTTAATAAAGAAACATTCTGTATCATTGTGAAGCCCAAGATTTTTGTTTATTTCTACTACTGGTCCATTAAATTTCTTTCCTTTGTTATCGAAATTATTTTGTCATTATTAACATGAACTATTAATTCACATTAATTAAAAACTATTCATATTCTTCAAATACATTTTTAATTTCAGAAATATCATTGCTTATACAATAGAAGCATTTTATTATGACCATTCATACCTATAAATGTTGTAAGCTATGATTGCCATTATCTTATTGTGATAATATAATTTTTATTTTTAGTGATCTCATTGTTTATCAATAAGGAATGTTAATTTGAAATTTGATTTCAAATGAAAAATTTATTTTAATGGGTTTGATAATTAGATGATTAAAATATATATTATAATTCTGTCTTAGAAGCCTCTGATAAGAATAATGATTATTTCATTCACATAATTATTCATTAAAGGTTTAAAATCATGATTATTCTTATTTGTAATGAATAATTATGTGCCATGCTTATTTTATTCTACATTGCTTTTAAATAATGAAAGACGAATCTGTTTGTTATTTATTTTAGAATGTAGAAATGGATTTCACAGTATAAGTTAAAAATTTCTCGTGTATTTAAAATATTAATAAAAATTCTTAAAGATTTTTGATGTTTTTCTTCTAATTTTAAACCAACACCAATAGCAAACTAATATTAGTGTCGAGACTTGTCAGTATTGCTAATGTTAGGTCAATATTACACCAATTTATGTAATTGTATAATTTTTACTCTTTTTCCCTAGTATGGCTTTACTGTGAAAATAGTTCTGTAATTTATATAATAGTAAGCCAGTGCTGAAAATATTCTACAATATTTGCCGTCAATAATTATACCATTATTATAAAATTATTCAAAATATATCCATTTAAAGCCAAGAGTATATTACATACTTCAGATATCAGGCTATCTAATAGAGCTACCTAAATAGAGGAATACCAAAATAGTTAAGGAATTTGGAAAAAGAGCGAAAAATAGTATCCATTATTATGATTTTATATAATATGCATTGAATTGACTTAACTGGGGAGATGATGTATAAAAATTATTGAGCACTTCCATTCTCTTTTGGTTTTGAGACTCGGGGGGGAAAAATCTAAAATTTCAAAATTTCGAATTGGGAGTGACAGTGCTAATAAATAAGGAAAAACTCGATAATTAAGCAATTTGCTTAGTTATTGAGTACTTTCACTTTAGATAGCATTTTGGTTTTGATCTCATTTGATCCGTCTCAGCTTCCAGGTCAATGAAAATACCTAATATTTCAAAAATTCAAATTATTGTGATGATGCAAAAGAATAATGAAAAATCCAAAACCAGTTTTTAAAATTATTGAGCACTATCACTTGAGCCAGAATCTTTGTTTTGGTCGCATTTGATCTGGTTCAGCTTTCAAATCAATGAAAAAAATTGAAAATTCGAATTATAGTGACAATTGAATAGAAAAGAATTTTAGAAACTTACGCCACTTTGCCTTTCAAATACAATAAATACACATGTTAATATCCTTATGCACTCAGTTACTCTAAAATTGGTTATCAACAACTTTGATTAAGTGTGTAGGTATCAGTATCACATTTAATGGCTACTAGCTATTGAGAAGGCACAAAGTGTGGGGGAAATAGCTAGTTGTTAAATAAATCTTTAAAATGTCCCAAACCTTAAAACAATCAGGAATTTAAAAAACTTTAGTTAGAATTTTTTAATATATATATTATAAGATTCCTCATAAATTGAGCTGTCAGATGTATCGCCTTGTTTATGTCAAATATATAAAAAAACTAGCAGATATACCCGACGTGATTTAAAATATATGCAAATTCTAAAATGATTCATATTATTTTTTTAAAAAATATCCATTTATATATTTAATTTAATTTTTTGTTGAAAAAGAAAGCGTAAGAATCTATGTTCTCGCTGTACAGAATTATCTATACAGGTAAATCTGAAGAATAAAATATTCTAGTCCCGTTTGCAAACCAATGTATAAAAATATGAGGTTTGTCCAACACACACTAAAATGAAGGATTGAAATGGTATAAAAATTTATACCTGTACCATTTTTTATCCTATTACATTGCAACAGTAGTATAACACATTTAGAAGTATACAAACTTAAAAAAAAAAATAAGAATAAAATAAATTATCAAAAATAAATAAGATAATAGTCTCTCCATAAACATTTACGAGGTTACTCACAGTGAAGCAGAGCTCACAAAATTTGAAAATAAATTCTGTAAAAAGCTGGATTTGTATACGAAACAGACCTTTAAAGAAATTATATATATATATATATATACACATGCAATTGTTTTGAAATAAGCCAAATATATATGAGACATTCATCTGTTTAGTTCTATTATTTTAATTTGTTAGATTTAAGTCTTCTAAATTTCTAAAACCTATCTTAGAAACTTGGAAAAATTGATCAATTATATCCGACTCTTTGTGTGGCAACTGTGATATTAATCCAATATTGGCAATATTTGTGCAGTATTATGTTGCGCTATTGGTTTGGTTTGGTTCTAGTGGATATAAAAGTTCAAAACAGATCATTAAGCCATTAATTGAATTAAAGGTTTAATTAAAAAAAAAAAAATCTGTTTCAGAAATATATTTATCTACTTTTTGACATTCAATGCATTTATTTTTCATTACATTTCTTAATCAAAAAAATAAAATGATTTGATCATGTTTCTTGTCTCCGCAATTCCCTTTAAAAAAGGGGTGTCAAGATTTGTAATTGCATCGTACTGTGTCATGTTATATATTGTAATTGTACATGATTTCCTATATTGAAGCTTTGATAATCTTGTTCATGAGCACTGAAAGGGTGTGGTGTACTCGGTTGTTGAAAGCTAGTTTTACAGAGTTATTAAAATATTGTTTTACATTAAGTTGTGGGTGTTGTTTTTCTTTCCTGTGTCTTTGCATTATTAAATTAATTTTGTTTACATTTGATTCATTTAATGAATTTGAAGGGAGTACGGCAGACTTCCAAGAATCCTGCCTGCTGGGGGCTTCAACTATACAGATTACCAAATATGTCAGATATTCAGATGTCAAACAAAAATGAGGTGGGAAAAATTTATTAAAATAAAATAATAACAATAAATGCTAAATGTAATTTGCTAGAACGTTATACTAACTGAATTATATTGTGTGGTATGTGAAAAACTGTTAAATTAATTCAAAGATAAGTTAAACTTAGAAGAACAGATGCAGAACCCAGCACCACCCAGCAGAGTAGAACCATTTAGTCTGTTAATGTACCTCAGTACTGCTGAACGGTTCTGAATAGCGTTTTCGAATTGGATTATCAGGCATTCCGAACTATTGGGTGCCGGAATAACGGAAGTTTACTGTATTACGCATTTGGTAAGTCACAGTGACTTATATAGAAATGGAAAACTTGTGGCATGGCAGAAAGTATACATCCTTTTGAGATTTTGTATTCTCAGTTGTTAAGATATTTTTTTCAGGTTTGGAACAGCTTAGTGATACCGACAGATGCATCTGTCTTATCTATATAAATATAAACTACGCCCTTATCCTCTGGAATCGCAAGTGTATACGCAGGATACGATAACGAGTACAAGTTTCTTGATAACTTACGTTTATTCACAACCACAACGTAAATAGGAACAATTTACAATCAAACAGCACTTAAAGGATCCACTCATTTCACAGAATAAACTATATTATTCTGAGAATGTTGACGAAACTAATTTCACAAAACGGCTGCCAGGGCGCGTTAGCCCAGTGGTTAGCGCGCGGGAATTGCACTCTGTAGGCCCGGGTTCGATCCCCTCCGCTGCCAAAACTGCCGCCGTGTTCACGCGGAGTACGATCCCGTTAAACATGTGGGTCCGTAAGTCTTTCCGAGAGGTTGGAGGTAGGGGAAGGAGGGTACGGTCTCTGTGGATGCCTCCCCCACTGGGTTCCAGTCTAAATTGGGTGGCTCTTCCCGGCCTTCCAAACAGTTACCTTACACCTTTCTGGTAGGTCGGACGATCTGGGTTTCAACAACAACAAAACGGCTGCTACTATTCTCAAAACATTGACAAAAATCACAGTCCAATGTAGCTCGTGTCACGTCCATTCGTCAACCCCACTCCAACGGAGGGGTAAGTCTTTTTATAGTCTCTCCATAGAAACTTCTGGAAATATCTATATCTCAAAGAATAATCGTTCTATCCAGAAATTTGTGAAACATTCCGGAAGTCGCCAAATCTGGAAACCCTTCTTCTAATCGGGAAATTCTGGATACCCTGGGCTCACGTCATGTATTTTCTTCGCCTGGTTTACAAGACAGACGAAAGATGGCACCAAACAGAACATTACTCCTCGCAACACTATACATTGTTGCTGATTGAGGGCATTTTGAACTGGTTATACATTAGGTTCCTGTGTCATCGAAGTATTTATTTTAGTATTTATGAATATGCCAGCCATTCGCCAATAGTCCTATTGTGTCAAATAAACGCATTCTGTCACAGTTTTGCCGTCGATTGCTTGCTGATTAAACAATTGTCTACAACTTTGATTGGTTTTATTCGTCCATTTTGTTTTGTTGCGGAGTTGGTATGTTCATTTTTGAAATTCTCCGCTGGGGGCACTGCATCATTTTTATTTGATCAGGCATGGTCACATATAGATATCTTTTTTGTAAGTGCTGCCATTCAGCGTATCATAGAAACAGCTGTATGCTGCATTATTATTATTATTATTAACTTGTAAAGCGCTGCAGAGTCTTTTCCCCTCCCCCTCTTAATTTCCTATCTTTCGAAGACCAGACGGGGAAAACACAGGTGCACGTATCCTTTACCATGACGTGAGTCTAGGGTTGCCGAAGTTCGAAGAAGGGTTGCCAGATTTGACGATTTATCGTGAATTTGCGACTTTCTAAAGGTTCGAGAAGCGCCTCGAAATAACGATTATTCTACGAGATATGAGGGATTTCTAGAAGTTTCTACAGAGACTCTTTAAAAGGAGTCATCATTCAGTCAGAGAGCAGTTAACGTGATACGAGCTACGAAATTCGAATAAGGGTTGCCAGATTTGACGATTTATCGCTAATTTGGCGCATTCGAACTTCGAGAAAGACCCCGAAATAATGAGTAACCTACGAGATATGAGAGTCTAGAAGTTTATATGGAGAGTTTATGAAAAGGAGTCATCACTCAGTCGGAGAGCAGTTGACGTGATACGAGCTACATTGAACTGTGATTTTTGTCGATGTTTCGAGAATAGTAGCTGCTGTTATAATTATTTTCGTCAGTGTTTCAAGAATAGTATTAGTTATTTTGTGCAATTAGCTTTACTGTATATTGTTCCTGTTTATGATGTGCTTGTGAATAAACGTGTTTGTTATCCAGAAATTTGGATTCATTCTTGTATTCTGAGCGCACACTTACGATTCCAAAAGATACGTCGTAACATTATATTTGTGCTCAAATGCATTGTTCAAGTTTTCCTTATCATTTGCATAAAGTGTATTTTTACTCATCGACAATAAATATACTCTTAAGACACAAAAAAATCTACACACCCCACAAAATAATTCGATAGTAATGAAACTGTACATGCAAACACCTGTCACCCGAATATGCAAATGATCAAAAAATTCGCAGCTAATGAATGAATAGTCGGAACTACAACGCATTGAAACTGAGCACCATGGAGGTGTATATAAGGAGCGAACCTCGCTTTTAGGAACAAAACATGCAGTGGATTTCGATTGCGTTTACGTGCCTTGATTGTGACAATGTCTCGCTGGCGAATTCGCGGCCACTACGAGCATATGAAGGAGTTTGAAAGAGGGCGTGCGGTCGAACTGCACGAGGCTGGATGGGGACACTGACGAATCGTTCGGCATTTGGGTAGGAGCGATGCAGCAATTAGACGATGTTGGCAGGAATGGGTCCGGAATGGCAGATTTCAGCGGGCAGCGGACGGACTAGAGCGAGGAGATAGAGCGAGTGACAGAGCAGCTGTGACAGCACGTGATTCGTCGTTATCAACCATCCAACTTGTGACAAACACGGAAGTGACCACCCGGACTATTAATAGAAGACTACGGGAGCGGAATGTATATTCGCGGCGCCCATTACGCCGCGTACCACTGACCAGTGTGCACCGTCAACAGCGATTTCAATGGTGCCGGGCCCCATCAACGTGGAATTGTTCGGATTGGGAACGAATTGTCTTCAGTGATGAATCCCGTTTCGAACTGAGTCCCGACGACCAGCACAGACGTGTCTGTAGACAGCCCGGACATCGTCAGGATCCTGCTCTTACTGTCACACGCCACACGGCCCGACAACAAGGAGTTATGGTCTGGGGTGCCATTTTGTTTGATAGCTGGACCCCTTTGATAGTTCTCCGTGGCACCATCACAGCACAGCGGTACGTTGCCGACATTTTTACGACCTGTTGTATTGCCATTTCTTTCGCGATACCCCGGACTAACTTTTTAGCAAGATAATGCCAGGCCACACACTGCACGCCTCTCTATTGATTGTCTGCGTGCTGACGACACGCTTCCTTGGCCAGCCAGATCCCCAGATCTATCGCCGATTGAGCACATTTGGGCTGAGATGGGGCGTCGCCTGCGACCATCCCAGGATGTAGACGAATTAGCTCGTCAATTGGAAGCCATTTGGAACGACATCCCTCAGAACACCATCCGGCAACTTTATGCATCAATGTCACGTCGGGTAACGGCTTGTATCAAGACTAGAGGTGGACCAACGTCATATGGACGTGCTCACTTTGTGTAGATCTTTCCGTGCAATAAATGATCCATTTGTTCTGAAATTCTTTTTCTGTACATCCACATTGCACTTACCAAATTTTGTCTCATTTGGATAATTCTTTCTTGGTGCGTCGATTGTTTTTTGTCTTAGAGTGTATATATTTTTCAAATGTACCAATTTTGTCGTTATCAACAAAAAATTACCAGAGGGTTCCTGAGTAAATTCATGTAATTAGCTTTCAGTGAATATTTCATTTATTTATCATCATTTGCTGAAAGGAATTACCTTGCTGTTTACCCTAATTCAATCAGATTTTATCATTTTCTTTTCAAATTTATCTATTGACTAATGTTTCTAGGCATTTTTTAATTTTCCGCTATTTTTCCCCTCTTCAACTCTAAAGTATTTCTAATGCTAGTCTTGAATTTTTTTTTCCCCTCCAGTTCTTTTTTCTTTTTTTTTTATCTCTTGTTATCGAAGCAGTCACGAAATTTTAAAAAGCTTTAAGGCAAACAATTTTTTTTATTGTTTTTTAATTAGGTTCTTAAAATAAACTTTTTCTAATCCTCGGTTTTAATTTTTCAAGACACGGAATTTTATAAATGAGTTAGTTTTGGATTGAAAAGGCCTTCATTTATAGATAGAAATAGATTTTTGTGAATGTTTGTGAGAGTTAAATTATTCCAAGTAACTAATTTGGTTGCCATATCTTGCCAAATTGAATGTCAATGAACGCATGGCATTGAAGTCCTGTTTATTTGCAAAAGTTATTATTTTTAAAAAGATTGAGCAAATTTTCTTAATTTAAAATATGTAAAGTTGAATTCAAATCCGTGATCTTTTAATTTTGAGTCCAACGTTTCATAAATAAAGCATTCAAAATGTGAGAGGCCTTCATAAATTAAAAAAATATCCATTTTGGTTAACAGAAAATATTCTTTATCGCCATTTGGCTTAGAAATATTAATTTTAAAACACACTTTAAGGCGAGAGTTATAGAAAAATCTGTTGAAGAAATTCATTTGAAGAAAATGATATAATGTTGCTTAGCAACAGAATTACTTTACATGTGTTTTTCCGCAGACGATTTTTATTTGACTTATCCGATTTAAATATGAAAAACATGGTTGCATTTTCGATTGGATTAAGTTAGTGCGATATAAATAGTCAGATATAAATATGGAGTTAGAAATTTTGATATTTTCAGTTGATAATTTGTCATCTAGATTTCTTTGTTGGAAAATATTTTTGATGTTTTTTATTGTGTTTAACCGACTGTTGAAACAGTATAAAAATAGTAAGGCGATGTCTTTCTGCAAAATCTGACTGTTAAATAATTTTTATGGCGAGAACAGATATTTTAATGCTTCATTTTAGGGGAATTAAATTTCATAAACGGTATTATATTTTTACTTACTTATACTACTATATTTAATATATAGATTAGAAAGTATTGTTTTCACGAAAATATTCTAATTCGAGATTTTGATGCCATATATGCTACGTGGCAGTGAAAATGAGACACCAAGAAGGAGTAGGCAGAAAGTGATGAAAATCGGAAAACAGGGAGAGACAGCAACGAACAATAAATGATGTTTATTGCAACATAATACACCTATATACTGAGCTATAACACCGCCTGATCAGTAGGTTGTAGGACCATCCCAGGCGGCGATACAGGCAGCAACTCGTCTAGGTGCAGAGTCAATGAGCGTGCGGATGGTGTCCTGGGGGCTGCCCATTCCCTGTCAACCAGGGGCGGCAATTCAGCATTTCATTTGGGGGTGCGAGATTTGTATGTATGAAAATCCACAATTTGGAATAAAAAATCTGATGTGTGGCAACACATGACTTTCCTTATATAATGTAATGAATTTACTACTTTTACAGTAAAAAAATAGGTTTTTCTTATAGTAGATACTAATATTCTTTCCAAGACATTGAATTTTCGACAATGAGTCGTCATTTTCATTGACTTAGCGTCATTTTTATCCATTTGGCGAGATTTTCGTTAATTTGGCAACATTTCAAAAAGTCGCCAAGTTGGCGACATTCCGCCAAATTCGTCGCCAAAATCTCGCCAAGCGTTATGCACAAAGAAATAAGTTATTCTTACAACAGATAAATGACTATTGGCGTTCAAATACAAAAGTATTACTCAGAGTATCTTTTTTCACGAATGGAATGAGGTAGATCCACGAGAATGATGTCACCCAATTTATCGCATGGTATTACATATGAAAAGTGAACATGTTTATCAATAGGAAATATTTTTTTTTATTTTATATGACTTTTTGATTTTTTTTTTTGAAAAATGTACAATATCTCGAGAACAGTTCGTGTTAGTGTTCTAAAATTTATGCCAATCGTTTTCTAATGAAAAATTACATAAGAAATGTCTATTTGCGTAACTTTATTAGTGGTTTTGATTTTTTGACGATTTTTTCAAAATTTCATTCGAAAATTTAGGGGGGTTCTGAACATTCGATTGAGTATAAAAACAATAGGCTTCCAGTGTTTACGGATTGTGATTTTTGTACCAAATTTGGTTCAAATCTGTCCATTCGTTCGTCAGTTATCGTCTCCACTGTCACACACACACACACATACTTTCACACACACACACAGACAGACACACACACACACACAGACATCACTTTAAAAATGTTTGATTCGTGATCAGGGATGCTTGAAACGTGATCTCCCGTCAAAACTCGAATTCGAATTTTCGACCCCGTCACAATACTTTCCTTATACATTATGTATATAAGGAAAGTAATAAAATGTTTGTTAATGGGAGGAGGGGGGGGGAGCAAAAAATTGAATTGATGTTAAAAAAAATAATTGTGGCTAGCATGATTTTTGTACATAATTGTGTTAACATAATTGTTGTTAACATAATTTTTCTAAATATAAATATCTATATTTATTTATCTTTTATTGAAGTTTTAAACGTCGATTCTTAGAGTTTGGAAGAAGAGAAAACTTTGTTACAATATCAACATAATCCAGTGGTATATCTTGTTCTATAGCTAAAACATCTAAAGATGAAAGTCTTTCTTGTCCCATTGTACTGCGAAAATAATTTTTCAGCCTCCTAAGACACTAAAATGACCTTTCACAACTGGCTAAGCTGATAGGCCACAGTCAAAAACAATTTAACTAATAATGTTATGACAGGAATCACATTTTTAAATTCCGCTCTTTAAAATAATCATGGCGACCTTTAAAATTGGGATGGTATATGTTTTCCTTTTTCACCATTGAATAAAACAGTCGCAATTCACACAGCAATTCCTCTTACTGGAAGTCGTATACTTTGCATATGGTTGAAACATTTTCTTTTTCGACATCTGATCCGGATAATACTGAACTAAGGGCAAACGAAACAGATATATTGTTTTCATTAAATCTTGTCTCAATTTCATTAGATACTGAATCTATAATTTCATATTGAATATTGATTCTGTGATATGATTTAACATCATCATGGGGATTTTTTTCACCGCCTCCGAATTCGCTTGGAATTTTTTTACGTCTTTTCAGTTTTGGTCCAAAATAAGAATTTTTTTCGCAAAGTTCTGTCACAAATCTCCACACTTGATTGAAATATGCATCTGTGCGAAAAGAACTAACAGTTTCAATAGTAGCTTTAACCCTTTCGGGACGGCGGTATTCCGGAGCTGTCGCGGCCCAAAGGACGACGCGCTTCGCTTCCGAACTGGTCAAAAAAGACGGCGCATTTTTTGCGCTAAGCCTAACTCTCGAAAAAAATTCACTAAAAATCACCTATTCAACACAGAAATCTACTTTTTACAGGAATAAAAGAAATATTTATGTTCTATTTGATGTATAATTTTCATACAAATCTGAATACAAAATACTCGTTAGTTGCTCCCATCCTTTTATCCGAAATAAACGAATAATTTCACTGCCTCTAAAACCCAAACAAAAAAAATACTCTCTTATATTCCTATGATTCACCAACGAAATCATAACGCTGAAAAAAAAATAAAAACCGAAACTCAATTATAAAATTGTTGATGCTACGAGAATTGCTCTATTTGTTTATGTTACAAAATGATTTTCACCGCTCCAAATGGAGAAATAATTCATTCGATCCTCTTCTACCAAGGTCATGCCTCTGCAAAATGCATTGAAGTTAGTTCCATGGACAAGTAACGCCATCTAGTTCACAAATTAAAACGTTCTGCGTACTGGCACTTATGCGCGCCACTATCCGCTTGCGGTAAAATTTCCTCTGGCCCGAGTGAGTGCCGCTCGTCCTTGAATGCATGTTCGCATCTGGCACCTATGCGTGCCGTTCGTCGCGAAAGGGTTAATCTCCACACTTGATTGAAATATGCATCTGTGCGAGAAGAACTAACAGTTCCAATAGTAACTTTAGCCAATGCTTGCACAGTCTGAAAATTAAAACCAGATGACTGAAGATGCTTTGAGAGAGTATTGCATTGATCAAAAACACTGCGCAATACAAATGGAGTGAACAAAAATTTGAACGATGTCATGCGTGTTAAAAGGGCTTCAGCTCTTCCACACCATCGAGAGAACCGTTTTCAGATAATTCTTCCAGTGTTAAAATCAGCGCTTCAAAATTATCAAGTAGTGCTTTTATGTCTTTAACTCTGGAAGACCAACCACCTCGTATCACTTAGTGATTGTAGAGTTGAAGAGCCTCCAGAAAAAGTATTTTTTGAAGAGCGAATCCTTTCGAAAATAGCATGTTTTTTATAGGATGTTTCTATGAAAGAATATCATGCTTTAAGCTGCTGAAATGCATTTCTAGCAGAAGAAATGGATGCGCATGCGCTAACTACACATAAATTTAATCGGACACTTGAAATTTTCGAGTGAAAAGAATAAAATCACCCCAATCTTTCGTAAAGAGAAGGATTCGTTCCAGCAGGAAGTGGGAACTTCATTGTGAAGGTCGGCTCATTTGAAGCTCCATAGCGTGAGAAAACTTACCAGTGGACAGTCGATAAATAAAGCAAGAAGCCGATAGACGACGAAGGAAAATTTGGGGGCGCGGCCGCGCCCCCTCGCGCCCCCTATTTGCCGCCCCTGCTGTCAACCATTTACCAGCGTTCGTCTTTTAAACGCGGCAGTGGCAGCGCACGCAAGCGACGTCCAATCACGTCCCAGACGTGTTCGATTGGCGTGAGATCAGGAAAGACTGGTGGCCAGGGAAGCACCTGGGTACATCGCAGGGCATGTTGGCTGATGCATGCCGTGTGTGGTCGGGCATTATCTTTCTGGTAAGTGGCATTGGGCATCCCCTGAAGGAAGGGTAGTGTCATCAGCCGCAGCACGTCATCCACGTATTGTTAGGCTGTCATAATGCTCTCAATACGGACCAGAGGTTGCTGCCATCCTAGACTATGACTCCCCAAACCGTGATGCCGCGTTGTCGCGAGGTGTGGCGTTCCACAGACGTGGCAGGATTGGACCTGCCACCGCTTCAGCGCCAGACTCTTACACGGCGACTGTCATTGCTAAAACAGAAGCATGAATCGTCTGAGAACATGACCCTATGCAAATCCGCCGTCCACGTGGCTCTATCCCGACACTATTGCAATCGGAGATGTCTATGCTGTTGCATCAATGGCAGTGTTAACGGGCTCCATGAGTGCAGATCGCCGGCGACCAATCGGCGGATAATGATTCTGGTCGATATGGGAGCATCAAGGGTATCCTTCACATGCTGCAAAATGACGACAGAAATGGCCTGCGGGCCTCACGGAATTAAAATAACAGGAACCGTCTTACGGGGCAATTCCCGTATAGGAGGACGAAGCCGGTTTTTGGCACTCTCCCACTCAAACTTTACTTCCGGTAGCCATGTTGTCCGGTGCAAAAAAAAGGGAATTTCTTCCTTGGCCACT
Source organism: Amaurobius ferox (assembly GCA_951213105.1). Taxonomy (NCBI): domain Eukaryota; kingdom Metazoa; phylum Arthropoda; class Arachnida; order Araneae; family Amaurobiidae; genus Amaurobius; species Amaurobius ferox. Next base: position 72,318,498 of record OX578150.1, read on the forward strand.
GATCAAAACACCTGTGTAAAGATACTTTTATTTCATTATTTTTAATAATAATCCAATCTGTGAAATGGTATGCGTAAATTAGAAACATGTCTTTAAATGACATACCATTATATAAAGAAAAATATTGTCTTTACCGACAATAGGGATTTTCCGTTGCTCCAATAGTCATTTGCAATCGAAAATAGTCTCTCACCAGAAGCGCTGGTGCCTGAGAAACAATGATAATTCAATCAGTACCATAAGATTTTGATCAGAGATGTGGGTAAATATTTCTATCCACCTTTTATCCATGACTTTCAAAGGTAAAAATATCACTTTGTGGTATTTTGCTTCCGTAATATTATGAACTAGCCGCCTTTGGCGACCAGCCTGTTCGCTACCCTTGAAAATTCTGACCGTGGCAAACTCGTTGGCGCGACCTACCAGAAAGGTGTAAGGTAACTGCTTGGAAGGCCAGGAAGTGCCACACAATTTAGACCGGAACCCAATGGGGGAGGCATCCAAAGAGACCGTACCCTCCTTCCCCTACAACAAACCTCTCGGAAGGACTTGCAGTCCCACACGTTTAACGTGATCGTACTCCGCGTGAACACGGCTGCAGTTTTGGCAATGGCGGGAATCGAACCCGGGCCTACCGAGTGAAATTCCCGCGCGCTAACCACTGGGCTACCGTGCCATCCGCGACAATCTCCATAACTTTATTTTTATTCGGCAATTTTGGGAATCGAACCCGGGCCTACCAAGTGCAAATCCCGCGCACTAACCACTGGGGTACTTCACCCTCCGCGATATTCTTCATAACTTTCTTTTTATTCACCCAATTTAGACCGGAACCAAGTGGGAGAAGCATCCACAGGGACCGTACCCTTCTTCCCCTACCACCAACCTCTCGGAAGGACTTACAGACCCACATGTTTAACGTGATCGTACTCCGCGTAAACACGGCGGCAATTTTGGGAATCGAACCCGGGCCTACTGAGTGCAATTCCCGCGCGCTAACCACTGGGCTTCTTCGCCCCCAGCGACTATCTCCATAACATTCTTTTTATTTACCCAATTTAGAACGGAACCCAGTGGGAGAGGCATCCACAGGGACCGTACCCTCCTTCCCCTACCACCAACCTCTCGGAAGGACTTCCGGACCCACATGTTTATCGTGATCGTACTCCGCGTGAACACGGCGGCAGTTTTGGAAGTGGCGGGAATCGAACCCGGGCCTACCGAGTGCAATTCCTGAGCGCTAACCACTGGGCTGCCTCGCCCTCCGCAACTTTCTTTATATTCACCCAATCATCAGTACTGCTAATACTAGCGATTTTTCGCTAGATTTAGGGTTTTCCCTGAAAGTTGAGAGAGAAATATAATATGGTTTTCCTTGGTTATCAATTCAAAATTCATAATTTATTTTAATAATGAACATCACTAAAAAGGAGCATAAGGAAGTACAAACGAGTATAAAGGAGTACAGTTTTGAAAAATAGTACAGTACAAAGCAGAACAGTAGTACCACGGAATTAAAATTTAGTTATTTTAATTCAGTGAGTAGTACAGTAATTAAAAAAGGAGTACAAAACTCCCAAAAGGAGTATGGTTGGTCACCTTAGTTAAGAGAAGATCAAAGTTATCTGTAAATCCAAATTGAACTCATTTTACAATAACATAGAAGTTATAATCATTAACATAGAAGACATAATCATTAGCAAAATAAATCTAAAGGGGGGGGGGGGTGAGGAACAAATAAATAAAAAAAAAGCAATTTATTACTCACTAACTTACACCCCTGGTTTTTTAGACAACAGCTAGAAATAGCCAAACTAACTCGATCTTACAATGCAACTATTATCATAGTAAATTCGACTTCTTAACAAACGACCTGTCATCTGACATCTCCAGCTACGATCATGTATATATGTTTAAAAAAAAAAGAAATTTTAAAATAGGGGGCCCCCAGATTTTGTGCTAAGCCACTACTTGAAGGTGAACTGACTCTGCAACAGGTAGGTTAAAAAATTGATAGTCAAGGGCGAAACTTATCTCAATCGTATTTATTACCACATAAAATTAAAAATTTTAATTTTGTGTTTTTGAGGGTGAGCAATTTTTCACTATTGGTGGGGAATTTTTAATCACTAGTGGAATAATTGCTTATCAATTGCTATCTTAAATATGTTCTGGATCACTTGCTCAATAGGGCATTTTGACAGGCTGTTAATTGGCCACATTTTGGAAATAATATAAAAAGATATTTAAAAGAATATTTTTCCAAATCCAGGTTTGTCAAGAGAATTGGAAACCCTTTCCTTGAAATGCAATACTAATTAGGAGGAATTAAATAAAACTACAAGTTGGCTATACAGTTTCAGAGTATAAACAAACAGATTTCATAACTTACATATGAAATGTAACTCCAAGCTTCGGTTTCGATGATCTCACACATCCTATACGATGGGCGCGGTAGCCCATTGGTTAGCGCGCTGGAGTTGCACTCGGTAGGCCCGGGTTCGATTCCAGCCACTGCCAAAACTGCCGCCGTGTTCATGCGGAGTACGATCACGTTAAACATGTGGGTCCGAAAGTCCTTCCGAGAGGTTGGTGGTAGGGGAAGGAGGGTACGGTCCCTGTGGATGCCTCCCCACTGGGTTCCGGTCTAAATTGGGTGGCACTTCCCGACCGTCCAAACAGTTACCTTACACCTTTCTGGTAGGTCGGACGGTCTGGGTTTCAACAACAACATCCTATACGATGATTCACACATCCTATAGCAGTGCAGCTCGGCATTGAAATATTATAACTGTGTTTACAATAAGTATTATTTAAAAACCCACGAGTTACCAATTCAATATTACAGACAACAGTACCAAAAGCTTATATTATGGTTCGAACCTTTTGAAGGAGAGTAATCTAATTAATAATATTTTTCCTTATATAATGATATGCTACTTTATAATACATGTTTCTAATGAAAACATACGCTCAGAAAAACTGATACTAAAAAAGGGTAAATGAAGATCCACTTAAGCATTCGTTTTTACCAGGTTTTAACACTGAGCAATGAGAGGGAATATTTTTTTCTGCACCGGTCAAGATGGCTACCGGAAGTGGGACTTCAGTGGGGAAAACCGAAAACGGCTTCAGCGATATTGCCTCACGCCGCTTCCTGTTATTTTAATTCCGTGGCGGGCCCCGTCCAAGGTCCGTTGAATATCTTATATATAACTGTTATAGTTAATTCTATTAACCTTGGGCCCCGTCAACGCTTGCCGCTCTGGCCGTACCGGCACCCCTCAAACGTGCCACATTCCCTTGTTCGAACCATCTTCGCCACAGCCCTGGGGCATAATATCGCCAAGTTCGACCTTCTCATGCCTCAATCTGGGGCGTAATATCGCCAAGTTGGCGATACTCTTCTACATTATTCGCCAAATGCATCACCATGTGTAACAGACAAGCGGAGAGAACAACAGCATTTCTTATATACTAGAAGGCTCGTCATATGACGGAAATCAGAAGTTGCGAAACATTACTTCCCATTTGGCGTCATTTTTATTCATTTGGCGTCATTTTTATCCATTTGGATTCATTTTTGTCACGTTGGCAACATTTAAAAAAGTCACCAAGTTGGCGCCGACCCGCTAAATTTCTCGCCAAGCGTTACGGACGGACGGAAAAGTGGGTTATTCTTATAGTCTATTTTTTTGTTTTGTCCAAGATATTGAACTTTCATCAATTAGTCGTCATTTCATTGACTCAGTCAGTTTCATTCATTTGGCAAATTTTATGAATTGGGTGACATTTTCGTCAATTTGGAAACATTTAAAAAGTCACCAAGTTGGAGATATTTCGAAAAATTCGTCACCAAATTTTTATCCAAACGTTACGAGCGGAAAAATAGGTTATTCTTATAGTACTCGTAGATTCTTATATTCTTTCCAAGATATTGTATTTACGTCAATTTGTCGTCATTTTCATTGATTTAGCGTAATTTTTTATCAATTTGGCAATATTTCAAAAATCGCCAAAATGGCGTCATTCCGCCAAATTTGTTGCTAAAATCTCGCCAAACCTTAAAGAAAGAGAAATAAGCTATTCTTATAGCAGATAAATGAATATTGGCGTCCATCTACAAAAGTATTACCCAAAGTATATTTTCTCATGAATGGAATGAATCCACGAGAATAATGTCACCAAATTTATCGCATAATATTACATATGAAAAGTGAACATATAATTACTATACTTTAATTTTATGTGATTTTTTGATGCACTTATTTCAAAAATGTACGATATCTCAAGAAGAGTTCATTCTAGTGTTCTAAAGTTTACGTCAATCATTTTCGAATGAAAAATTACATAAGACATGACTATTTGTGTAACTTCATAAAGGTTTTGATTTTTTGACAATTTTTTTCAAAATTCCGCTCGAAAATTTAGGAGGTTCTGCGCATTTGATTGCGTTTAAAATCAATAGACTTCCAGTATTCATGGATTGTAATTTTTGTTCCAAATGTTCGAATCTCTCTTTTCGTTCGTCAGATATCGTCCCCCCCCCCCCACACACACATCACCTCAAAAACGCTTGATTCGTGTTCTCTTTTATGTCCGCAGATGATAATTTGTGGCAACAATTACAATTTAGCTATCGTAGAATAAATTGTGAAAGAAAAGAAAATGGAGTTAACGCAAGAGCATTATCGAGCTACGATTTTCTACGATTTTAAAGTGGTGCTAAATCAAGAATAATGTCTTCAACGTCTACAATTAGCATATGAAAATGATGCTCCATCTCGTGCCACTGTATTCAGATGATTTACAAAGTTTAGAAGAGGTTAAAATTCTTTCCTGGATGAAGAACACACAGGAAGAACTTTGTCAGCTGTAGTCCCAGAAAAGGTGTCGGCCATTTGAAAAATGTTGATGATAATCGCTTTACCTACCAAATGATACAGAAGGTACTTAACATTGAATCCGCAGCTATACATAAAATTATTCATGAAGAAATGCATATGAAAAAATTAGTTTGTCGTTGGGTTCCCCATAATTTAACAGAACACAAAAAAAGCGGAGCGTGTCAGAATCAGTAAAGAAATCCTAAAATTACTTAATGATGGTGACACCGCCTTATTTCTAAAATCGTAACTGGTGTTGAAACGTACATACCGTTTTTTGACGTTCCAACACGTCTAGAAAGCAAAGTATGGGTCTTTGAAGATGAACCTAAACCAACAATGGTTAAATGACAACGAGCAATGAAAACAGTAATGTATGCCGTGTTCTTCAGAAGTACAGGTCAGTCAAAAACATAAAGCTAGAGGGACAGAAGACAGTTACAGTTAACTGATTCACCACTAGATGTTTTCTAAAAATTTTTCAGCAAGTGAATGTTAGGCGACTCATGCTTCACCATGGCAATGCATCTTGTCATTCAGCAAGAATGACAGTCGAATTTTTTGAACAAAAAAACATCAAAGTGGTGGAACATCCACCCTATTCTCCTGATATTGCTATGTGTGACTTTTGGTTATTTTTTAATCTAAAAAAATTACGTGGGCGTCGTTTACATTTCGAAGATGAGCTTGATGAGGCTATAAAAGCATATTTTTATCGATTCCAAGAAAAGGATGGCTTGAAACATTTATTCTTCTACATTCGTCTATAAAATACGTCTACAAAAGTGCATTGATGTTAGAGGAGAGTACTTTTAAAACTCCTAAGAGTTGGTAAGTTTAACTTATACCACTTAGCCGTATCTAAAAAATTTCAGTGTGACCCTCGTATTGTTTTCACGGAAGTTTTCGATTTCGAGATTTAGATATATATACTATATATATGGCATATCAGATAAAACGAAGAGGAAACGATTATACAACGGAGATCAATTTTCCTTTAAGTGTTGGCGCAAAGCAGCACATGCACAAAAAGTACCATATAAGATTCAAATAAAAGAGGGAAACGACCAAATGCATAGCAAAAATTGGCAGAAGGGGATTGCGACCCCTTTTCCCCGGTTAGAAGCGTGCTTTTAAGCCCGGGCAACACTTCCGGAACCAATGCCACGCAGTGACCTTTCTTCCGGAGATGTGTTAAGTCAAAGACACATATAAAAATGCAACGCAAATCAACAAGAAGCGACCATGAATGCAACAGAATGAGATGGAATGGAATCCGTATCAAGTGCCTGCTGCCTCTTAAATCAGAAAGCCGGTACCTATGTGTACCAGGGTGTGCTGTCCACGCATGCGCAATGTCACTCTAAGAACATTATGAGTATGGTAAACATCCGCAATATCTCTTAAATACGCATTTTCTCACTTTTCTGTATTGAAAATGGAATTATAATAATACCGGGTGGTCAGAATGAAAACACCCCTACTCTGAGCTCTCTATACATCGAACTACTCAGTGTAAAGGCTCCAAAATTGTTGAACCTACTATTCAAGACATGGGGAAAGGGATTACGCAAAAAAAAAATTAGTTCCAGAAACACCGATAGGTAGCGCTGTGCAACAGAAAATATGCTGAAAAGACACAAAATAATCACAAAAAAAACATGCGATATGGAATTTTTCCTTTTTAATTTCTTTTGTTGATATGAAAAAAAAAGAAGATAAAGTGAAGAAACTTAAACTGTCGTTGCAACGGCAATTTCGCACTGTAAGCACAAAAATTTGCATAAACCCTTGGTTTGCAGCTACTATGTTATGGGCATAAAATGGGGATAAAACTGGGAAATTTTCATTCTTATCAGCGACAGCTGTCACACTGCCAGAACGCGCTTTGCTTGTGAAACTGTTTTATGAAAACAAAGGACATGCTGCAGCTGCACTTCGAGAGTTTTGTCGACTTAAGAATTTGCGCAAAGGATCATTACTTCCACAAGCTCTCAGGAGAATGATCGCTCGATTCGAGAAAACTGGACATCTTGGAGTTCAGCCAGGTCGAGGACGCAAATCGACTCGTTCAGATGTCGTTGACGATGTTGCCACGGCTATTGTTGAGCAATAAATGGATAACGTTATAGGTTGTAGTAGTGCACGTGGAGTGTCACGACACTTGGGTGTTCCCTTCAGCACAGTGCGGAACGTACTGAGAAACATAGTGCATTTTTTCCCGTACAAAATTAGTCACAATCACCACTTGCTGACCATCGACAGGGAGAAGCGACTGACCTTTGTATTGACATTTCTGGCTAGAGTTGAAGTAGATGCATCGTGGCCATGGCAGATTTCATGGAGCGATAAAGCGCATTTCCATCTAAGTGGAACAGTCAACACCTATAACTGTCGCATTTGAGACACGGAAAACTCTCGTACCTTCCAAGAGATTCCACTTCACTCACCGAAAGTTTCAGACTGGTGTGGATTCACAGCCATATTCATTCTTGGAGCTTTCTTTTTCGATAGAGGCTACTCCCAATGGCCCTGTGACATGCACCGTGACGGCCAGGAGGTACAAAAACATGCTCGAAAATTTTGTTGTACCCCAACTGCAACAGCACCAATGATTCAATTAGAAATGATTCAATTACCTTTATGCAAGATGAAGCGCCTCCACACATTGGACTCTGTGTACAGCAGTTTATTCGGCAACATTTTACTAATGGTAGAGTAATTAGTCGTGCGTTTCTGACAACCTGGCCATCTCGTTTTCCAGATCTTAATAATCCCTGTGATTTTTGGCTGTGGGGATACTTAAAAAGTCTTATTTATCGAGATCGTCTGGTAACCTTGGCAGATTTGAAAGACAGTATCATTCTGCATGTGAGAAGCATCTCAATCGACCAATTACGATCCGCAGTTGAACAAGCTGTCCACAGACTGCAGATTTTACAGCTTGAAGAAGGGAACCATATTGAGCAGCATTCCCTGCATCGATAAGGTTCTTGTGATATGAATGTTTGGTACGTTCGAATAAAATGTGTTACAAATGTGTATTTTGTGCCTTTTCAGTATATTTTCTGTTATACAGCGCTACCTATCGGTGTTTCTGGAACTAATTTTTCTTTTTCGCGTAATCTTTTCCCTCATGTCTTGAATAGTAGGTTCAACAATTTTGGAGCCTTTACACTGAGTAGTTCGATGTATAGAGAGCTCAGAGTAGGAGTGTTTTAATTCTGACCATCCGGAATTTCAAGAAGTTTTTAGAATAATGTCGTTTTATTGCTTCATTTATGATATTTCTGTTATGGACGATGCAATCAGTCTTGAAAGTATTTATACGCTGATTTCTTCTGAGGTGATTGATGATAATATCTCTAAAAATGTTTTTAGTTAAGTTGGATTCCCAGTCATTAATATGGTTAATTTTAATATTGAAGTTGTTTCTTTTGTCATATAAAACGGTATATGTACCATATTTACTATCATGCTTCAGTGTGATGTCGAGAAAATGAAAATCGACACATTTTTTTTCCGTTCCTATATTTTCAATCAATTCCAGTTCTTTAGGATAAAAACTAAAATCAAATATGGGTATATTCTTATATTGTCCAATTAGGACATCGTCAACGTAACGAAAGTATGGTATTTCATTTAAGATGCGAGTGCCCTCTTCAAATTTATTCAAATAAAGATCGGCAAGAAGGAATGAGCATCCCCCTCCCATGGGAATACCCTTTACTTGTTGAAAATAGCTTGTTCCATCAAATAAAATATTTTCAAACAGTACGATGCGTATTAAGTCTTGATATTTTCTGATAATAATGACCTCCTTTAAGTCATATATTTCATATAATTCCTTCAATATTTCATATAAATTTTCTAGATTTATATTGCTAAATAAATCCCGGAAATCACAACTTTTATAACGTATATCCTTATTATAAAATTGTAGTCTGTTGATTACATCGTAACTATTATTTATCATTACTGTGCCATGTTTTTTGAGTTGAGTCATAACAGTTTTAAGAAGTGTTAAAAGTTTGGCATTTGCTATTGTTAAATACATCCTACTGTCACAGGACGCAACTTGACTGGATTTTTATGAAGCTTCGGTATAAGTGCAAGATAAGGAAATTTAACTTCTTTTAGATCAATACCAATTCGCTTATACACTTTTATTTTATTTTCTAAACATTTTCCTGTTTGATGTAATTGGGAATACATTTGGGTGTCTTGATAACTATTACTTAATGTATCAACATAATTCATCAAGGTATAAATACTTTCAAGACTGATTGCATCGTCCATAACAGAAATATCATGAAACAAGAAAGATCAATCATGCTTAAAGCATTGATTATGAAACACTTTCCAACTTCAATGCAATTTTATTTAAAAAAGTCGAAAATGCAATACATTCCTCGGTAATATTTTAAAACTTATCACAATACTACATTGATTTATTATATTTGAAAACTTAAACCTTCATTGAAAAAAATGAACTTCATTCAAATGACGGCATTGAAATATAAATTGCCTGGTTTAAATATCTCTAAAATGCAATACATTCCACGGTAATATTTTTAAAACTATCATAATACTGCGATAATTTATTATATTTGAAAACTTCATCGAAAACAACTGAAATAAATTCAAATGACGTCATAGAGAAAATAACACTCCTGGATCTCTCTATAAAAGCAGGATTTCATTCATAACTTTCTCCATTTCATTCATCACAATACTATAATAATTTATTTTATTTAAAAATTAAGACCATGGAGCTACAATTCATAAACTTTATGCTTAAAACTTCATCGAAAAAAATCGTCCTTCTGTATATAAAATCAATTAATATTTCATTCATATCAGCCATGCAGACTCCATGGACTGAATTATTTTGTGTTAAAGAAATACAGTAATTCTAATACAACTCATTCTACATATTTTGCTGTTTACATTTTACATAGGTGAAAAATAGGCTTAGTTGTAGAAATAATCAAATTTGAATGAGAATTTTAAACTCAAATATATTGTTATTGTGTTGTTTTAGTATGTAGATGCACAGAATTTAAGCAAAAATAAAGTAGTTTTAGGGCGGATACAACACTCAATATGAATTGAAAAGAACTTTAAAAAAAATCACGATTTTGAAACAAGATGGATGCCATATATCATTTTGAAGTGGGTCATGTGATCGTTTCATATCATGGTCACGTGATCGTTTCATATAAGGTGTGTCATTATTATTTTAATTTTTATTTAAAAAACTACTGAATGTATTTCGCTGAATTTTTTTTTATATATTTTATGGAACAATTTGACTATTACCTAAAATTTTCGAAGCAATTTGTGAATTTTAAATCCGCTTAAAAAATGTTTGAAAAATTAGGTCCCATAGGGCTCAATGTATTTCATTTTTTCAACCCGGGTTCAATCCAAAACTAATTGGGTGATATTATTCATTTATATTCCCATAGGTCCTACAGACCGTCTGAACAACATACTAAAATTTCATTTTGAGTAAGTCATCTTTACGGCAGTTATCGTGCTGACAGACAGACAGAATGAACAAAGTCATAAACACTTTTCAACTTTGTTGTAAAGTGTTAAAAAGCAATAAAACGACATTATCCTAAAAATTTCCTGAAGTATTATTATAATTCCATTTTCAATACAGAAAAAGGAGAAAATGAATACTTATGAGATATTGCGGATGTTTACCATACTACATAATGTTCTTAGATTGACATTACGCATGTGTGGATAGCGCACCCTGGTGCACATAGATACCAGCTTTCTGATTTAAGAGGCAGCAGGCACTTGATACGGATTCCATTCCATTCTCTTGCATTCTTGGTCGCTTCTTGTTGGTTTGCGTTGCATTTTTATATGTGTTTTTGACTTAACACATCTCCGGAAGAAAGGCCACTGAATGGCATTGGTTCCGGGATTGTTGCCCGGGCTTAAAAGCAAGCTTCTAACCCGGAAAGAGGGGTCGCAATCCCCCTCTGCCAATTTTTGCTATGTATTTGGTCGTTTCCCTCTTTCATTTGAATCTTATATATATATATATATATATATATATATATATATATATTATATATATATATATATATATTATATATATATATATATATATATATATATATACAGGCTGTCCCAAAAACATTGAAACGCGCTTTAATTCTTTGTCAAAATAAAACAGAAGAAATTGAAAATATCAGTAATCCCAGTAAGCTTTCTAACCGAAAGCAGTAATTGATATTATCCAGTTAAATTATAATTGAGATAAAATTATTTCTTATATGCATTCCTTAATTATTTAAATTGAAAAAGATTTAATAAAAATCGTCTGCTTGTATAAACTCATGGCGCTTAATTCCGTTGCTTAACAACATGATATAATTTTTTTTTTCAAATAAATCTGCTGTAAAACTCATTGGGTTTAATTCTGTTTCTAAGACTTATTTGTTCAACGACATTCCGAACTCGAAGTCAGAATAAAACATCGCTCTTCTCAAATTTCACCTACTGATTCGAATCGTTTTATTTTCCGGACCTGTACTGGTAGAATCAAGTGGATTGTCATCTGCACAAAAAAAATATGTTCTGGCTTGGATGCAGCAAAACAAATAGTATACAACGTCGATGTACCAGATGTCATGTTTCGCATCATGTGATCTATGAATTTAATAGGGAAGAAATACATTCTAAATTTAATTTTTGAGGAAATGAATACATTCTAAAAACATATTTTTTTATGTATAAGGATTCTCAAACATTGTAACTACTGTTTTTTTTTCTAATTTTATAATTTGTTTGTTAAATTCAGTTGTAATTTGAAATCTTTCACAGCTTTTAAATTAGATCCATGCAGACCTCTAGTGTCTAAGTAATTGACTTTTGATCTTCGCTTTTTCGATTTTTATGTCGGCTTCAAAAACCAGATTTTTCCCAAATTTGGAGACTTCGGGTTTTGCTGCAGTAAGAGAATCCTCCCCTGTTGCAGTGACGTAGTAGCTGGAGCACTTTTTTTCGAATTCTTACATTCTCAGAATTCTTTACTTACTTTTTTTTCTTTAGGCAATAATAGTTTTCTTTTCTGATTTACGAGCTCTAGAACGACAAACTGAATGGGAATTGAGCAGATTTTTTTTATCACGTATGTCTAGGAAGCATTTTGAAATTTTGCCCTCCTGGTTGCCCAGGATCTAATTAAGCGCGAGTTTTCATTTTCCATTCCCCTGTTTTGAACCAAAATTATTCCCCCTACTATTTCAATCCAAATTCTTTCGTATCAACTCAAGACGGGCTAATCGGAGTAGACATGACATCGAAAATTTCGATTTTTATTTATTTGATTGAAAGTTAACAGAAAATACGATAATTAAAAAAAAAATTTTGCTTGAAGATATACGCCCATATTTTTGCCAAACTATAGAATTGCGGCAATATATTTTTTTGGATACGGCGAAATAAAAAACAAATATTTATTTACTTTTAAATATATCGAAATATGCAAGTATGAAGGAATTGTTCTACGTTTCCACTTGAAGTTCCTTAGGAAGAATGTTCTGCGATCTTTCCGATGATGCAGAGCTGCTCTGTGATGAAATTTTCGGTCGCTAAGGAACCGATTTGTATGAAAAGCATTCAAAATCGTCCTTCAACATAAAATAACTAAGAAGTTAATTCGAATTAAAAAAAAATCTCGCTGAAGTTTGTTTTATGGGGAGTTCAGCTAACTCAGCACCGAATTTCGTGGTTGTCTGAATCTCGGATTTTTCACTACAATTGACGTACACATAATTATCTTTATTAGTATAAAAAAAACAGTTCTCGGTTCCGATTTCTAAATTATTAGATGCATCTTACTTTGAAATGATCTAATGAAGCACAAGTAAGAGAACTTCTCTGAAAATATTTTATTGCAGAAAATATATTACATAGAACGCCATTAAAAGTAACACGGCAGAATAAAACTGCGAAAAGAGCATAACCAAACATGGAGTACCATTTTGAAAATTCTTCTTCTTTGTAGCACGAATCAAATGGTTTCTATAAATATGCACTTGTAGAGCAAAAGAAGGAAATGTTGAGACTGTGGTGAAGATTAAAAAATGCTATGCCACTTCCTTTTTATTTAGCAATAAACATTCCATCGACCATTTCCGAAGTAAAACAGCTGTAAACTTGTGGATGAGCAAGCAAAGAACATTTATTTGCGAGCTCGTGCAAATGATTTTTTACCCGTGAGTAAATAGGTGTCAAAATAAACAATTTTTATACAATTTGTTCCAAATCACAAATGTTTTTTCACCATTGTGAAAGCGACGATGAGAAAGTAGACAGACCACTATTTTATATGAAATGTTTTATACCACAAATCACAAATAAGTAGTTTTTGACCTCTGTGAAACCATTGATATGAGCATTTATTTATGAAATCCTTACGTAGATCTGAAACGAATGGCCTTTTACCAATGTGAACTCGTATATAAAATATAGAAAAGATTATATATGTGGATTTTTTGTGGCATTAATCATAAGCAAATAACTTTTTACCAGTGTGCAAACATTGATGAGAAATTAGAGAACCTATATATGTGAACTTCTTATGGTATAGATCACACATAAATGACATTTCATCAGTGTGCAAGTGTAGATAAGAAAGTAGAGCACCTTTCAGCGTGAACTTTTTGCGGCACATATCACAAGCAAAAGGTTTTTCACTAGTGGGTCACAAATCACAAACACATGGTTTTTCGTTACTGTGATGAACTTGTTGATATGTTAACATTGATTTGTAATATTTTTACATAGATATAAAAAAATGGCCTTTCACCAATGAGTTGATAAAAATATAATATTTGGGAAGTATTTATGACATTAATCACAAATAAGTTACTTTTTACCAATGTGCTAACATTGATGAGATTTAGAGAAACTTTATGTGTGAAGTTTTTGCGGCACAGATCACAAAGTGTGCAATCGCGGATGAGATAGTACAGTCCTTTTATGTGTGAACATTTTTTGGCACATAATATAAGATTTTCACCACTGTGCAAGCTAGATGAGAAAGAAGAGAATCTTTATATCTTAATTTTATATTGCAAAAGTCACAAACAAATAGTTTTTCACCAGTGTGCAAGCATCGATGAGAAAGAAGACTACTTTTCTGTGTGAAATTTTTATGGCACAAATCCCAAACAAATGGTTTTTCACCAATGTCAAGCGTCGATGAAAAAGTAGAGTACTTTTCTGTGTGAAATCTTTATGGCACAAGTCACATAACAAATGGTTTTTTACTAGTGTGCAAACATCGATTAAAAAGAAAAGAACGTTTCTGTGAGAACATTTTATGGTACATATCACAAGCAAAAGGCTTTTCACCAGTGTGCAAGCGTAAATGAGAAAGTAGAGAATTTTTATTTGCGAACTTTTCGTAACAATGGACACGAACAAATAGGTTTTCATAAATGTGCAACCGTCGATGAGAAAGTAGAAAACCTTTCTGTGCGAACTTTTTGTGGCACATATCACAAACAAAAGGCCTTTTTCAGAAGTATGGAAGCGTAGATGAGAAAGTAGAATCCCTTTATGTGCGAATGTTTAGTAGCACATATGACAAGATTTATCACACAATCTTTGAAGCACATGTCACAGACTTTTCACCAGTGTGCAATCGTAAATGAGAAAGTAGAGGACCTTTATGTCTGAATTTTTCATAACAAAAGTCACAAACAAATGGCTTTTCACCAGTATGCAAACGTCGATGAATAAATAGAGAACCTCTCTGTGTGAACTTTTTGTGGCATATATCACAAGCAAAAGGCTTTTCACCAGTGTGCAAGTGTAGATGGGAAAGTAGATTATCTTTGCGTGCGAATGTTTTGTAACACATATTACAAGCAAAAGGCTTTTCACCAGTGTGCAAGCGTAGATGGGTAAGACGAGCCCCTTTACTTGCGAATGTTTTGTTGCACACATCACAAGCAAAAGGCTTTTCACCAGTGTGGAAGCGTAAATGACAAACTAGCGTCCCTTTACGTGCGAATGCTTTGTGGCACACAACACAAACAAATGGTTTTTCACCACTGTGCAATCGTAGATGACAAAATAGATAATCTTTATATGTGAACTTTTTATAACAAACGCCACAAACAAATGGCTTTTTACCAGAGTGTATTTGTTGATGATGAAGTAGACTACTTTTATGTCTGAACTTTTTATAGCACAAATCACAAACAAATGAATTTTCACCAGTGTGAACTCGTTGATGGATAGTAAGAGAACTTTTATTTGTGAACTCTATGCAGCATTTATCACATACAAATGATTTTTGATTGTTCTGAAGTCGCTTCAAGGATTTTGCATCAGTATGTCCTCCTCGATCGCTATCAAAATTACTTATTAGTGAAAATTCTTTATCACCCATATTACAACAAACTTTATATTCACCAGCACTGTTTAAGTACAGTTTGTTATGAAAACTCTTTGTGGGGCACCACAAACAATTGCTTTTCCTCTATTATGTATAAGCTGATGGTCACGTTGAGGGGCTGTATTTCAATTAGTAAAACTCTGCCTTTTGTGGAAAACTTTTAATAGAATGTATCACAATTATACATATTTATAACTGCCGTCATAAATAAAATGGCTATTAACTATATTCTCATTCAATTGTAACTATAAATATCTTTCGTTTGGAAATCATTAATTTCTGAAACTTCGAATAAATAGTATTTTACCAGTATCGAAATTACCATAGAATTTATTTTTCATAACGTTTAGCTAATAATACAATTTTTGCAAATTAATATTTCTCCATCATTAGAACTATTATTAGTTACAGAAACTTAATCCCTGAAAACACTTTCTTGCTAACTGCAAACAAATCATTTCTCTTTTATTCAGTAATATAATGAATTTACTTACCGTTCATAAACGATGAAGCAATTATAAACATTATTTTCAATTGACGGTTTCTGCATTCTTTTTCTTAAAATATTCGTTATATTAATATGTTGCCAATTATAAAGTAATGTTAGACCTGTTCTTACGATAATGTTCAAATATTTATTCCCGTCACCTCCATGAGTTCATCACTCATTAACAAAACAGCACCATACAATACGAGTGGATAATTAAAAAAGTTGCACTTATGACGTCACATTCTGTGGGACCAATAAGAGTTTCAGAGAACTGCGCATGTGCACGGATTGGAATTGGAATCATTCATGCCTGCAGTAAGTTCCTGCAGTAAGTTCCTAGTAAGAAATAATTAAATATTTTCATTAGATGGAGTATTCTAAATGAGAACGTAATGGAGAATTTTAGATATACTACGATCAGACGATCTGAATTGATATTTTATTCTTTTTTACCTGTTGATGACGTTATTCATTCTCGCATGTGTTTCAATCCAGCAAGTAATTAGTTTTATTGATAGTTTAGAATGGTAATCTCTAATTTATATATTGTAGAATTTGTAAATAGAATTCTTTGCAATTTAGCTGATGCTCTTTTCATGGCCAGATGCGATGTAGACAATTTAGTCATTTTAAGAGCGATTGCTGGTAGTAAATTCAAGCTCAAAAATTGAATTGTATTGTGCTTTCTTTGGGTTTCAAAAAATATAAAGAATGTATAGTATGTGTGCGTTTTGACTTTCAATTTTAAACAGAATACGATAGATTCTGTATGCATATGTGTGAATCTAAATGCATTTAGTTTTTATTATAAAATTTTGAACTTGCCTCGACAGTGTAAATTTTAATGTTATACATAATGGGGAGATCTAAAAAATTCGGGGCAACTTTGAAACTTGATTTAGCTTGATGCGTTTGTTTCAATTTTATTCAGTCTGATTGGCATATAGCTTGGCAATGTTTTCTGTATCATACTGTCATTGATGAACAATATGTAATAGAAAACATTTAAAATGAATTGTTGAATGCTTGTTTTTTTCCTAAAAATTTTGAAAGAAAAAAAAAAAAAGGATATACTATATTGAATTTCGTCTTTTTGCTGGTGCCATAAAAATTTTTCTATTTCTGTTCGTAATTTTAAGAAGATGTGTGTATTTTTTAGTGTTAATGATAACTTTAAATTTCGAAGATGTATAAAAGACATACTTGCAGAACACGCCAAAGAAGGGGCTTTCATAGACTAAAACCGAATTTGTTATCCTCCATAGATATACAGAAAAATGCAAATGCGGCATGTAGTAAGTTTTTTTTTACCGACATTGAAGTTATCAGCTATTTGATGCTGAAGAGAACCAAAAGCACAAAACCGATCCCCAAATATTGGCATCAGCAATAGGATAACAATCTTATACAAAAGTCAATCGTTCAGAGGCGCTTTCTTGTTTTTAATGGTGTGGTTGCTCTGTTTTTTTTTCCTGAAGTAAGAGATTGTTTTTGAAACCGGTTGATACCACTACTAAAATATTGCATGCTGTATTTTTAACGACGTTTTAACTTCACAGTTATTTGTAGTTCTTACGGTAGCCTAAAGGATACCCGCAATCGTGGAAACTTCCAAAGTTAAATGATATCTAACTTTTATTGACTTACGGGGCCGGGATAGCCCAGTGGTTATGTCGCAATGATCTCACAAGGAACACCCGAGTTCAATTCTTACCACTGCCTAACTACTCCCGTCTCTATACGGAGTATGGGAACGATAAATCTGTAGGTCCGAAAGGTGATGGGCCGGTGAAGAACCATACTTCGGTCTAAAATGGGTCGTTATAAGGATGCAATGTGATTTGATCTTGTGATCCACAGGTGCAACGTAGGAAAATGGTTCACGCTTTGGTTGCTTGCTATATAGGTGAATGTTTTAATATCACTAATTATGCCATTGGGAAAAAATATTTCATGGTTCGTTTACGCGCATGTGCTTTGCTTTTTTCCTTCCTAGTGTAAACTTGAATTAATTTTTAGACAATAGGAAGTAATCACTCTATACTGTATACAGATCAGTGTTTTTGAATAGTTTATATTATTAGAACTACCGGATAAAGCAAATTATAAAATAATAGCACTTGTTAAAAATTAGCAGTCAATCAAATTTAGTATGAACAAGCAATTAGCACTGCTGAAATAAAATTATTATAATTCTCATCACTATATAATAAAAAGCAATGTCTGTGTGTCTTATACACAATAGGCAGAGCTACGAAAGGTGGCAATCGGAGACCCGGGGGTGAGAAAGGGGGGGGGGGGGTGACACGTGAAAACTGATTTTTAAAATTTGAATTTTTTTTTGTTATTTAATATTTTATGCCGTTTTTGACAGTTTTTTCCACTTTTTACCCATTTTTCTCCACCATCTAGACGTCGTAGAAAAGAACAAATCACACGACCGGAATTGCGAGTAAAAATATATCAATTTCAAATTTCATGGATAAACTCTAATATTTTTTAAAGATTTTAAAACAAAAGTCACTTTCGGCTAAAAAAAACGAACTTTCGTTTTTAAATCCTCGCGTCGGGAAAAGTACCGTCAATTTCGACTAATAATTTATATTTTTAGAAAGCTCAAAGATCAGACTTTCTTACAAGCCTAATCTGCTCGAGAAATAAGAAAATGTAGCCGCACGATCCGGATTTTAAGGAAAAAATGATTTTCAATTTCTCGGCCAAACCGCGAAAGGAGGGATCGATTTTTCACCCACATGCACGTATAGAACGGTGTTTCTATAGTGGAGGGGAGGTGGGCGAGGTTATGACTTTACGGTTCTGACGAGGTTGCGTATACAAAACTTCATTTTCTAAAAAGATAACTGCTAAAGGTGTTAATAAGAATGCTGTGAAAAAATTAAGGCGAAGATATAATAGAGTTGAGCAATTTGAACAATTTAAAACTGCAAGTAAAGGCCATCCGATTTATACCGTTAAGCAAATTAAAATGGGATTAACCACTTATGATGATAAATGTCATATTTTAAATGACGGAATTTAGAACTTAGCATATGGTCATTATACAATTAAAATGATTGAATTATGGTGATGTATTGTATACATCGGGTGGTGGTTGGGACCACAATTAAAAAATTTAAGCACTGAAGAAATAAAAAATTAAATAAAAAAAAAGTTACGGAGATTGTCGCGGTGCATTTATGCATCGGGTGGTGGTGGGGACAATTTAAAAAAAAAATTTTTTTTTCGCTGAGCTGCATCGTTATTTCTTAAATACTGAATTCACATTCAACATCATCAGTCTCAAAGATACTTTCATGTCATTAGCGATGCAATACTAAAAATGCAGACAAACAAACGTATACAATTTCATTTATGTAAAACAAAAAATAGAGGAGCATACCTCTATAAAAAACGTAGGAGCAGCTGATCCCGGCTGTGAGTACACGTGAGTACACACGGCCTAGGGTTACAGGTACAGAAATCCTCAGAATCTCACAGTTCACAAACATTAGAATAAATTCACTTTACAAATCAATTTTCAAAAATCCCTCCTAGAACATTATTTTTCATCTTAAAATTTCATTATTAGTTTTAACGTCATTAAACTAAAACGAACTTTGTTAACTCCAAGGATTATGGTGCAGGGAGTTTGCCACGGTCAGAATAATCAAGGGTAGCGAACAGGCTGGTCACCGAAGGCGGCTAGTTACAAAATAAAATAAACATCCCCCCCCCCCCACACACACACACACATTACACACGCCCTTTTTGAATTCGACTAGAGTCTGTCTCATTTTTCCGTTCATGAAAACAAACAAAGCCACGAAAAACAATATTTCATCGTTTATCATCATACATGTTTTTTTTTAAACAGTTTGTAAAAACAGTTGCCGTTTTTTAAAAAACAAGTTGTTTGCGTTTTCGAGATATATCGGAAACGCCCAACATTAGAATCTAATCGTAATGCTGTGCAACTGAATCTAATAGACAATGCATTAAGCTTCATTTATAAAATTTGTTTTTATATCCATGTCTTTATAAGTGAAATAAAAATCGTCTGCGGTATAGACGCATTTAAATTTATTGTGTTGCTAGGCGACATGATACTCCTATCATTTTCTTCAATGGAATTTTCTGAAAATATAATTGCATAGTACTATTTAGAAGGAAGTTTTAATTGCGCTTTTTTTTAATATCTCGACAACCTAGAAACTCAGCATATATATATGTATATATATATATATATATATATATATATATATATATATATATATATTAGGTCGAACGATCTTTCCGATTATGTCGACATGGAAACTCTGATAATATTTTCGATCGGTAAGGAACCAATTTGTGTTAAAACAGCTCAAAATCGTGCTTCATAAATAATTAAAAAACTAATTCGAATCTTAAAAAAAATGGCTGTCTGAGGTTTAGATTTTCCAGTACAGATGATACACACAATTATCTTTCTTTTTTTTTATCAAAGTAAATATTCCACGCCTCCCACGCCTTAGTTATTAGGTGGTTGAATGAAATGTTCTTAATGAAGTATGAGAGCTTCTCTGATAATATTTGAAAATATACTCTATTGCGAAAAAATATAAATGCACTCATAAGAAATTGAACTACAGCGACGAAACATGTATGTATCGTTGGAAGGGGTATGCAAATGATTAGAATTTGGGAGCAAATAATCGTTTTATTAAGAAGTGGTGGAAACAAAAAGATGACATTTTAGTAAGTGGTAAATCCTCTCCTGGCAGCTATACAAGTCGATATTTGGTGCGGTATGGAGTCAATTAAGTTGCTTTTGTCTCTCTGTGATGGATTCTGCTTCAAATGTTGCAACTGGTCAGCTAATTCAGTGGTATTCTGAGAAGGCTTTAATTGCCGTTCTAGCACGTCCGATAAGTCTGGCGACCTAGATGGTAATGGAGGGTATTAAATCCTCGAAGACATTGCTGAGAAAGTCGTGCAGTATGTTCTCGAGCGTTGCCTTGTTGGTAAATGGAACCTGGGCGGCTTGACAGCATAGGCAGAACAATCGTCTGCAGAATATCATCGATGTACAAGCGAGCAGTCAGATTGGATTCAATGACAATCCAATTACGGAGTGCCTAGGCAGTCGAAGGCTGCCTTTAAACTCCAATGTAAGGGGCGGTTGGGAAATAGTGGATAAAAGATAATTAACAGAAGAGAAAATTTCAAAAAACGGGCGATGCTCTTCGATACCGATTGCGACAAATACAATCGAGATCTGTCGCGTCGCAGAATTTGGAAAGAAGAAAAGTTCCTATAGAAGAAAATGAGAAGTGTTAAGTTGGAGGGGTCTAGCTAGCTGCGCTCCGTGGAGCATTGGTCTTGAATTAATGAAAGACTGCGTTATAAAAACGCTGGGATTGAGGGCTCATCGGGCTCGACCAATCAGGTGACACGAATTCAATTCTGCACAGAAAGCGCACTAAGTACAGAATATGAATTCTGTCAATATCGGTAGGGGCTGTTTTAATTTTCTTTAGGACACTAGGACTTAATTTCCTCTAGGAAACATTTATAGATTATTTTGGGGTTATATCTATCTTCAAAGCCTTGTTAGTTAAAAGTGCCATAAATTCTGTATTGAATTCCTTAGTTTGCTGTCTTTAGGTTTAGGAGTCTTTTTGGGGAGTTCGGCAAAATCTTCAGGGTTGTTTTGAAATAGGTTGGCATAGGTTTGCTTTTTATTTACAAAGTTTGAGTTAAATTTATTGCTGTTGGAGTTATTGAAATTACTATTGGATCTGGGTTTTGGTTTTGGAAATATAGGGCAGTATCTATGCCGCTAGATTGGATGTCACACGAAATGTGATGGCACTGTGCCGCTCCACAATAAATGTGGAATCGGAACACTGGCCAATCTTCACACACGTATGCAGCGATCATCAGCACTGCGAGAGCAGCGGGATTTGTCGCTCAAGACAAGATACCTCCAATTTACACTGTCCAGGCTCTCCGGACTGCTCTGCCTATGTCGAAGGGTCACTAGTATGCGCCTTAATGGCCATCGATATTTAATCCTTAGTATCCCTTGATATAGGATGCAGGAAGAATGACCAATAATTCTGAATTACTGATATAGACGCCATTGGTATGGACGTGACTCCTCTCTTTGCACGTTGCATCAGCCCCATAACATCATTGATGCTGACAGTTTGATCATTTGCATAACTTTTAAAAAAATCTGATGTGGGCAACACATGACTTTCCTTATATAATGCAATGAATTTACTACTTTTACAGAAAAAAAAATAGGTTTTTCTTATAGTAGATACTAATATTTTTTCTAAGATAGTGAATTTTCGAAAATTAGTCGTCATTTTTATCCATTTGGAGAGATTTTCGTTATTTTCGCAACATTTCAAAAAGTCGCAAAGTTGGCGACATTCCGCCAAATTCGTCGTCAAAATCTCGCCAAGTGTTATGGATGAAGAAATAAGTTATTCTTACAGCAGACAAATGACTATTGGCGTTCTAATACAAGAGTATTACTCAAAGTATCTTTCTCCATGAATGGAACGAGCTAGATCTACGAGAATGATGTCACCCAATTTATCGTATGGTATTACATATGAAAAGTGAACATGTATCTCAATAGGAAATATTTTTTTTTATCTTATATGACTTTTTGTTAATTTTTTTGAAAAATGTGCAATATCTCGAGAACGGTTTGTGTTATCGTTCTAAAATGTATGCTAATCGTTTTCTAATGAAAAATTACATAAGAAATGTCTATTTGCGTAACTTTATTAGTGATTTTGATTTTTTGACAATTTTTTCAAAATTTTATTCGAAAATTTAGGAGGGTTCTGAACATTCGATTGCGGATAAAAACAATAGGCTTCCAGTGTCTACGGATTGTGATTTTTGTACCAAATTTGGTTCGAATCGGTCCATTCGTTTGTCAGTTATCGTCTCCACAGACTCACTGACACACACACACACACACACTTTCTCACACACACACACACACACACAGACATCACTTCAAAAATGTTTGATTCGCGATCAGGGATCCTTGAAACGTGCTCTCCCGTCGAAAACTCGAATTGGAATTTTCGACCCCGTCACAATACTTTCCTTATACATTATGTATATAAGGAAAGTAATAACATATAGATGCCAAGTTTCGCGGCTGTAGTTAAGTTTTTTTATTATTGCACAGAATATATCACAAATAATGCTATTTAAATGAACATAACAATGCACGGAGTATCATTTTGAAATTTATGTTCTTTGTAGCACGCATCAGATGGTTTTTATAAATATGCATTCGCTGAGTAAAAGAAAGAATTTTGAGACTGAGGTGAAGATTAGACAAGAAAGATCAATTATGCATAAACCATTGATTATGAAACACTTTCCAACTTCAATGCAATTTTATTTAAACATCTCTAAAATGCGATACATTCCTCAGAAATAGTTTTAAAATTATCATAATACTACAATAATTTATTATATTTGAAAACTTTATCGAAAACAAATGAACTTTATTCAAATGACGTCATCGAAATATAAATCGCCTGGCTCTCTGTATAAAAGCAGCATTTCATTCATAAACTTTTTCCATTTATTTCATTCATCACGATACTATAATAATTTATTTTATTTAAAAACTTAAAGCCATGGAGGTTCAAGTAATTTAACCCTATGCTTAAAACTTCATCGAAAAAATCGTCTGCTTCTCTTTGGAAAATCAATGAATATTTCATTCATATCAGCTATATTGCAGACTCTATGAGCTAAATAATTTTGCATTAAAGAAATGCAATAATTCTTATACAACTCACTCTACATCTTTTGGTATTTATATCCTCTATAAGGGAAAATTAGGCTTCGTTGTAGAAATAATCAAAGTTTGATGATCATTTAGACTTAAATATATTGTAATTGCGTTGTTTCAGTATGTAGATGCACAGAATTTAAGCAAAAATAAAGCGGTTTTAGGACGGATACAACACTAAATATGATTTAAAAAGAACTTTAAACATCACGATTTTGAGACAAGATGGATGACATATTTTATGTGTCACGTGATCTCTTCGTATAAAGGGTGTAATTATTATTTTAATTTTTATTTAAAAAACTACTGAATATATTTTACTGAAATTTTTTTTTATATATTTTAAGAGATAATTTACTTCAAAAGTTTTAAGAAATATTCAATTTGTGAATTTTAAATTCGCTTAAAAAATGTTTGAAAAATTAGGTCCCATAGGGTGCAATCCAAAACTAATTGGGTGATATTATTCATTTGTATTCCCATAGACTGTCTGAACAACATATTAAAATTTCATTTTGATAGTTATAATGCTAACGGACAGACAGACAGAATGAACAAAGTCATAAATGCTTTTCAACTATGTTGTAAAGTGTTAAAAATGCTATATCCATGCCACGTCCATATCTCTTTTAGGAACTAGAACATGTACCTTGCGTTGCGAAAACCAAAGAATGTTTTAACAATATCCTCGCTTATAACAAAAATAAAATAACAGTTGTGTGGGCGCACACATGGATGACTACGCTACGACAGCTCATCTTAAATTCCTGGCAACATTGGGTATATTTTCTAGTACTGTAAAAAATCTGATGTGGGCAACACATGACTTTCCTTATATAATGCAATGAATTTACTATTTTTACAGTAAAAAAAATAGGTTTTTCTTATAGTAGATACTAATATTCTTTCCAAAACATTGAATTTTCGACAATTAGTCGTCATTTTCATTGATTTAGCGTCATTTTTATCCATTTGGCGAGATTTTCGTTAATTTGGCATTATTTCAAAAAGTCGCCAAGTTGGCGACATTCCGCCAAATTCGTAGCCAAAATCTCGCCAAGCGTTATGCACTAAGAAATAAGTTATTCTTACAGCAGATAAATGACTATTAGTGTTCAATTACAAAAGTATTACTCAGAGTATCTTTTTCAAGAATGGAACGAGCTAGATCCACGAGAATGATGTCACCCAGTTTATCGCATGGTATTACATATGAAAAGTGAACATGTTTATCAATAGGAAATATTTTTTTTTATTTTATATGACTTCTTGATATTTTTTTGAAAAATGTACAATATATCGAGAACGGTTCGTCTTAGCGTTCTAAAATTTATGTCAATCGTTTTCTAATGAAAAATTACATAAGAAATGTCTATTTGCGTAACTTTTTTAGTGGTTTTGATTTTTTGACGATTTTTTCAAAATTGCATTCGAAAATTTAGGGGGGGTTCTGAACATTCGATTACGTATAAATGCAATAGGCTTCCAGTGTTTACAGATTGTGATTTTTGTACCAAATTTGGTTCGAATCGGTCCATTCGTTCGTCAGTTATCGTCTCCACAGACCCACTGACACACACACACACAGACATCACTTCAAAAATGTTTGATTCGTGATCAGGGATGCTTGAAACGTGCTCTTCCGTCGAAAACTCGAATTCGAATTTTCGACCCCGTCACAATACTTTCCTTATACATTATGTATATAAGGAAAGTAAAAAGTAATTAATAAAATATCAAACCAAGATGTTTTTGATGAACACAATGAATTTCTGAAATTTAAAACACACTAAAGTAAAGTATGAAGTTATTTCCTTTGTAATACGCATGCGTTGAAGAAAAAAAAATGCATCGATTCTAGTAAAGAAATAAACAATTTTACAATGCATTTTTTTATGCCTTATAAAAATACTAATTAATGAAATAATTAACCCCAGTAGCAGTTTTGTTACATTTGATGTCTATAATGAATTACATTTTAAAAATGCGAAAAGTATATATATAATCACGGTATACATATATATAATACCGTGCTGTAATAAGAATATTATCTACGTAGTTTTAAATCGTAAACTCCTTCAAAACACGAAAAGTATATAGTTAAAAAAATTCACGAAAACTAATCAATTAATCGTATAGGATTCCGTTTAAACTTTGTATGAAAGATAATTTTTTTTGCTGTTTCCCATTGTGTTAAGATGGGAACTTTGTTATAATATATTCGGTTGCAAAAGTTGTGTAAAAATCATCGTTCGTTAGAATATTAAAACGTCGAAGTTTTAAGTTTAGAAACGCGCAATAAATAGTGGCGCCATCAAAGGTAGCAATCAACACTGGTCGTGAATAGGAACTTTGCTTTAACTTCAAATAACTAAAAACTAATCGGAATTAAAAAAAAACCCACGAGGTGTATCGTCCCGGGTCCTGAAGTACCTGTGTTCCAAATTTCCTGACCGTACGGAGCTAAATTTTTCGCTACAGATGACACAAATAGACATACATCTTCCTTTATTATTATAAATAGACAGATGTCCCATCAACTATTTCGGACCAAGGTAAAACAGCTGTAAACTCGTTCATGAGCAATCAAAGAGCTTTTATTTACGAAATTTTGAAGGAACAAATCGTAAATGGTTATTTGCCCGTGTGTAAGTAATGCGGAAGAAGAAAATTTTTCTGTGTGAACACTATTTTGTTCATAAACAAAGGGTTTTTCATCACTGTGAGAACGGTGATGAGAAAGCCGAACACTTTTCTGCATGAATTGTTTATCCCACAAATCACAAATAACGTTTTTTAAATAGTTGATATAAGACGCAGATCTCGAACGAATGGCTTTTCACTTATGCGTATTAACAAATTAAACAAGAAAGATCAATCATGCATAAAGCATTGATTATGAAACACTTTCCAACTTCAAAGCAATTTTATTTAAACATCTCTAAAATGCGATACATTCCTCGGTAATAATTTAAAAACTACCACAATACTACATTCATTTATTATAATGGAAAACTTAAACCTTCATAAAAAAAAATGAACTTCATTGAAATATAAATTGCCTGGTTTAGACATCTCTAAAATCCGATACCTTCCCCGGTAATATTTTTAAAATTATCATAATACCACAATAATTTATTATATTTGAAATTTTCATCGAAAACAAATAAACTTTATTCAAATGACGTCATCGACATATAAATCGCCTGGCTCTCTCTATAAAAGCAGCATTTTATTCATAAACTTTTTTCCATTCCTTTCATTCATCGCAATACTACAATAATTTATTTTATTTAAAAACTCAAAACTATGGAGATTCAAGTAATTTAACTCTATGCTTAAAACTTCATCGAAAAAATTGTTTGCTTCTCTATGTAGAATCGATGAATGTTTCATTCATATCAGCTATATTGCAGACTGCATGAACTAAATAATTTTGCATTAAAGAAATGCAACAATTCTTATACAACTCACTCTACGTCTTTTGGTGTTCACATTCTCCATAAGTGAGAATTAGGCTTCGTTGTAGAAATAATCAAAGTTGGGTGATAATTTAAACTCAAATATATTGTAATTGCGTTGTTTAAGAATGTAGGTGCACAGAATTTAAGCAAAAATATAGCGGTTTTAGGACGGACACAACACTAAATATAAATTAAAAAGAACTTTAAAAATCACGATTTTGACACAAGATGGATGCCATATTTTATTTTGAAGTGGGTCACGTGATCTTTTCATATAAAGGGTGTAATTATTTAAATTTTTATTTAAAAAACTGCTGAATATATTTTGCTGAAATTTTTTTTATATATTTTATGGAATAATTTTAATATTTCCTAAAACTTTTGGAGCAATTTGTGAATTTTAAATTCGCTTAAAAATGTTTGAAAAATTAGGTCCCATAGGGTTCAATGTATTTTATTTTTTGAACCCGGGTTCAATCCAAAACTAATTGGGTGATATTATTCATTTCTATTCCCATAGGTCCCACAGACCGTCTGAATAACATACTAAAATTCCATTTTGATAAAGTCATTTTTACGGCAGTTATCGTGCTAACGGACGGCCAGACAGACAGGCAAACAGAGTGAACAAAGTCATAAACACTTTTTAACTATGTTGTAAAGTGTTAAAAAAGTTGTATCTGTGAATTCTTTGCGACATTAATCACAAACTACTTTTCACCCGGGTGCAAAAGTTGATGAAATAGAGAATATTTACGTGCGAACATTTTATGGCCCAGATCAAACAAATACATTTAAACCAGTGTACAAACGTAGATGAGAAAGAACATCTTTCAATGTGAACTCTATGCGGCACACATATCACAGTAGAGTTCCTTTGTGTGCAAACATTTTTTGGCACATATCACAAGTAAAAGACTTTTCACCTGTGTGCAAGAGTAGATGAGAAAGTAGATAATTTTTATATGTGAACTTTCTATTACAGAAGTTTCAAACGAATGATCTTTTATCAATGTGTACTCGTTCATGAAAAATAGAAAATATTATATCTGTGAATTTTTTGTGGCAGCAAACACAAATTACTTTTCATCAGTGTACAAACGTTGATGAGAAATTAGAAAACCTTTGTCTGAACTTTTTTATGGCACACATCACAAACAAATGGCTTTTCACCAGTGTGCAAGAGTAGATGAGAAAGTATACTACCTTTCTATGTGAACATTTTATGGCACAGATCACAAACAAATGGATTTAAACCAGTGTGCAAGAGTAGATGAGAAAGTAGAACATCTCTTTGTGTGAGCTCTTTGCAGCACATATCACAAGCAAAACGCTTTTCACCAGTGTGCAAGCGTAGATGAGAAAGTAGATAATTTTTATATGTGAACTTCTATTACAGAAATTTCAAACGAATGGTCTTTTATCAATATGTACTAGTTCATGAAAAATAGAAAAGTTTATATCTGTGAATGCGTTGTGGCAGTAATCACAAATTACTTTTCACCAGTGTACAAACGTTGATGAGAAATTAGAAAACCTTTTTGTCTGAACTTTTTCTGGCACAAATGACAAATAAATGGTTTTTCACCAGTGTGCAAGCATAGATGAGAAAGTAGATCGTCTTTCTGTATGGACGTTTTGCGGCACATATTACAAGCAAAACATTTTTCACCAGTGTGCAAGAGCAGATAAGAAAGTAGAGGATTTCTATACTGAATTTTCTATTACAAATTCACAAATGGCCTTCACTAATGTGCAAGAGACCATGAGAAAGTAGGCTACTTTTCTGTGTGAAATATTTATGGCATAAATAACAAACAAATGGTTTTTCACCAGTGTGTAGCCGTCGATGTGAATATAAAGTACATTTCTTTGAGAACATTTTATTGCATATATCACAAACAAATGGCTTTTCAGCTGTGTCCAAGAGCAGGTGAGAAAGTAGAGGATCCAAAGTTGTGAACGTTTTTTCACAAAAGTCGCAAACAAATGGCCTTTCACCAGTGTGTAAACGTCGATGGGAAAATATAGGACCTTTCTGTGTGAATCTTTTGGGGTACATATTACAAGCAAAAGGCTCTTCACCAGTGTGCAAGCGTCGATGAAAAAGTACAGACCCTTTATTTGTGAACTTTTTGGGGCACAAATCACGAACAAGGATATTTTTAACAGTGTGCAAGCGCCGATGAGAAATTGAAGTCAATCTCTGTGAAAACTCTTTATGGCACATTTGATGAACAAATGGCTGCCTCTTTACCAGCATGAAAGCGTAGATGACTAACTAGAGGACTTTTATTTGTGAACTTTACAAAAGTCACAAACAAATGGCTTTTCACCAGTGTGCAAGCGTCGATGAGAAATTAGAGGACCTTTTTGTGTGAACTTCTTGTGACACACATCACAAGCAAAAGGTTTTTCACCAGTGTGTAAACGTTGATGAGAAAGTAGATTGCTGTTTTGTGCGAACTCTTTATGGCACAAATGACAAATAAAGCGTTTTTTACCAATGTGCTATCGACGATGAGAAAATAAATTACATTTGTTTTAGAATTCTTTGTTGCATATATCACAAACGAATGGCTTTTCACCAGTGTGCAAGCGAAGATGAGAAAGTAAAGGACGTTTATTTGTGAACTTCTTATTACAGAAATCACAAACATGGTTTTTCACCAATGTGCAGGCGTCTATGAGAAATTAAAAGACTTTTCTCTCTGAATTTTCTGTTGCATACATCACAAGCAAAATGCTTTTCACCAGTGTGGGGGTACATATCACAGGCACTTCTAATAAAATAACGTTAAATCAGTGGAATTAATTGTGGTTTGTTAGGGGATAATTTTATAATGATGTTTCAATAAGGTCTGTCTGTCAGTCCAGCCATCCCACTTAGCGACAGATTTGGCGACTTTTTGAAATGTCGCCAATTTGATCAAAATATTGCCACATTTATAAAATGACGCCTAACTGATAAATATTCAATATTTTGAAGGATTGAGTTTCATTTCCTTGATAATCTGTGCCATTTTGTGCGAATTAATAAATATTTTTCATAATTTTGTTTTATTTTATTCTTTAGATCTGCCTGTGAATATACTTTTGTATATCGGGAACAGAGATTCTTTTACTTCCTTTTAGGAATTGAATTAAATATTTTAATATAACGTTTTTGAATAATAATGCTATTTAGAATACTGTAGGATTTTGCACATAAAATTAAGTTTCTTTATATTATATATTCCATGCGAAGAACGGGTGTACTGCTAATATTACATAAAATTTAAAGTATTAACTATCGTGAAGTATGTTCACTTTTCATGTAATATTATGCGACACATTTGTTAACACCATTTTCGCAGATCCAGTTCGTTTCATTCACGAGAGAAGATAGTTGTGGAATAGTTTTGTATTTTTACGACCAACAATTTGCAAATGGTCATTTATAAATAAACAAAAAAGATCAATCATGCATAAAGCACTGATTGTGAAACACTTTCCAATGCAATTTTATTTAAACATCTCTAAAATGCGATACATTCAGCGGTGATATTCTAATTTATTATTTTTAAATTTTGAGGAAGGAAAAGACCTGAAAAATGTACAAAGAGGGGAAAATCATAGAGGGGGGGGGGAGCACAACTTGTATTTGTGGCCCTGAGTCTTGCAATCCAACAATTTTCTCTTTAAACGTGTTGTTGTTGTTGAGACTCAGACCGTACGGCCTACCAGAAAGATGCAAGGTAACACAAGACAGAAAAAAAAAATACACTTTTACGTATTTTATGCAGTTTTTATTAAAACGTGGGATGTGCAACTGCGACCAATTCTTGATGAAGAGGGAGCTGAATTCTCAAAGATCACAAATTTTAGAATTCAATTTTTATTTGAGCGGGACCACTATGCAATAATCATACTCACATAATCCACCTAAAGGAGTCGTTCCCAGAACTAAGAATCTCGCTCCTGTTATCTATAATGCGAAATTGATCCCAGTTATCTATATTATAATTATGAGCCAACGGCTCTACCGTGCTGAAAACACCGGTTCTCGTTAGATCACCGAAGTTAAGCAGCGTCGGGCACGGTTAGTACTTGGGTGGATGACCACCTGGGAACCCCGCGTACTGTTGGCTCATTTCAGTCGACGTGGTGGCCGAACGGTCAAGACGAGCGTTTCCAGCGATTGATCGGCCGCCACGTTGTGGGTTCGAATCCCAAGTAAGGCATGGATGCTTGTGTTGTTGGGCGCAATGTGTTCCCACCCCCACTGGGGCAACGTCTTTGACTGCTAAGAGGTTCACTGTTCTGGCCGATGTATAGGCGAAGATGAAAGGTCAATGCCTGGCCATTGGAAAAAAAATATTGTAATTATTTAACAGGGTTTTGTCTTTCTAAATCCTCTAGAAACCTACCGGTGACCTAGAGTGAGTTTTTGTATACTTATAGTATCGATGACGGGACAGAAACTAACGGAGCCGGAATTCCGATATTCTCCCTCCCCTCAAGGGGTGGTGGAAGAAATAGGGTTTCTTTAAAAGCTCTTTCCAGGCTCTCAAGAAGCCACTCCGACGATTTTGAAGGCTATATCTTTACATGCTTATAGTATCGACCATGATGAGATAAGGGAGTCACGAATTTAACGGAATCAGATTTTTTAATCCCTCCCTGGGGGCGTGAAAAGTCTTTCCAGACCGTTTAGAAACACTCTTTGACCTATAAGGCTCTGAAACTTAGCACATTTAGAGTATCAATCATGGGACAGAACTTAATTGTGCCAATTTTTGCTTAAGGTGATTATTTCGACGTACCATGCATTGTTAAACAAATTAAAAAGTATTGAAGCTAAAAAAAAATTAAGAGTGTTAGTTTTTCTATTTTTGACAGACCTAAAGACAATAATAATTTAAAAAAAAACAGTTTTAGAAAGAACTAATTCTACAAGAAACTTAAATTAAATCGCTCATATTGCAGGAAAGGAGCTTTTATAACGCCGTCGAAACACTTTTAATCGATGACATAATTTAACTGATATAAACCTGCTTTCCTCAAGGAAGTCTTGTTAATTTCATATACTGCGCTAAGTCAATTGTTGAAGCAGTATAAATATGATACGGGTATATATCTTCTAATATCATTTTAGCATGTAATGATCAAATTTCATATTTTTTGTAAATTTGTTTACAAATGGGACCAGGACGTTTTATTCTTCAGATGTGTCAGTGAAAATATTTTGCACAGAGAGAACATGGATTCTTATACTTATTTTTAGGATAATTAATGTCATTTAGAATACTACAAAAATTAATTGTATCGCGGCTGTCTTTCACAACAATTATTGAAATTTATTAGGTTTCATGGTAATTGAGCCATAAATAAACCCTTTTATGCATGATTGTGTCAAATTCTGTCCTATGCTGCGATGTTAAAAAAAATATAATATTTCAAATAAATTTTAAAGTTTTTTCTCGAATTTAAAAAATAAATTCTATCTAGTTTTAGACTTTTTGGTAACAAAGCCGGATTTACAGTTTCGTGAATATCCATTAATATTTGTGCCCGCTATCTTGCACACAAGAAATCGACCACAGCCAGACGGACATCACTCCAAAAATAGTCGAAACGGTTCAGGGAGTCTTAAAACATATATTGGCATCAAAATCTCGAATTCGAAAATTTTCGTAAAAATAATACTTCACATACATAGCATGAGAAAGTGGATATCAATAACGGTGCCTTCAATCCCATGGATCAGAAATGGTTTGGCGTAAATAAAACTCTATAAAGTTCAATAAGTTAGTTCTTTGCTTTATTTACAATAGAAAAAAAAATCTGATGTAGGCAGCACATGACTTTCCTTATATAATGCAACGAATTTACTACTGTTACATTAAAAAAAATAGGTTATTCTTATAGTAGATACTCATATTCTCTCAAAGGCATTGAATTTTAGTCAATTAGGCGTCATTTTTATCCATTTGGCAACATTAAAAAAGTCGCCAAGATGGCGATATTTCGCTAAAATCTGGCCAAATGTTATGGACGGAGAAATAAGTTATTTTTATAGCAGAAAAATGACTATTGCCGTTCAAATACAAAAGTATTACTCAAAGAATCTTTTTTCATGAATGGAACGAGCTAGATCCACGAGAGTGGTGTCACCAAATTTATCGCATGGTGTTACATATGAAAAGTTAACATGTTTCTCAATAGGAAATATTTTTTTTTTATTTTATGACTTTTTGATAATTTTTTTGAAAAATGTGCAATATATCGAGAACGGTTAATGTTAGCGTTCTAAAATTTATGTTAATCGTTTGCCAATAAAAAATTACATAAGAAATGTCTATTTGCGTAACTTTATTAGCGGTTTTGATTTTTTGACGATTTTTTCAAAATTTTACTCGAAAATTTAGGGGGGTTCTGAACATTCGATTGCGTATAAAAACAATGGGCTTTCAGTCTTTACGGATTGTGATTTTTGTACCAATATATTAATTTATGGGATTTTTTTATAAATTTATTTGAAAAATGTGCAATATCTCGAGAACGGTTTATGCTAGCGTTCTAAAGTTTATGTCAATCGTTTTCTAATGAAAAATTACACAAGAAATGACTATTTACGTAACTTTAAAGGTTTTGATTTTTTCAAAATTTCACTCGAAAATTTAGGGGGGGGGGGGGTTCTGAACATCCGATAGCGTATAAAAAGAATAGACTTCTAGTATTCATGGATTGTAAATTTTGTTCGAATCACTCCATTCGTTCGTCAGTTATGGTCTCCACAGATTCACTGACACACACAGACATAATCTCAAAAACGCCTGTTTCGTGTTCAGCGATGCTTGAAACGTGCTCTCCTGTCGAAAACTCGAATTCGAATTTTCGACCCCGTCACAATACTTTCCTTATATATTATATGTATATCGGAAAAGTAATAATATGGGCCTATGATATCTAAAGTAAAGTGCATGATTGAAACAACTTTATTTCAAGTTATCAGCGACTATCAAAACTATACAAGTTTGGCCGCTTATATTAGATTTCACAAGATCTAATGCAATTTTTAAGTTGAACATCATATGCATAAAGTCTAAGAACTTTAAAATTTTACTTTCTATGTATACATAGCATAAAGTATAGGGAAATATTGTGAGGGAATCGAAAATTCGAATTCGAGTTTTTGACGGTAGGACATATTTCAAGCATTCCTGAAATCGAATAGAACGTTTTTGAGGTAATATCTGTATGTATGTGTGTGTATGTGGATGCGATATCTCACGTTTCGAGAAAAAATGAGTATAAACGTTATAATCAGTGAATATTGATCAGTGAAGATTGATGAAAATATCGTTTGCAAAAACGACGCTAGTCCGATTAATTAATCATTAAAATATTTTTTTTAATGTTATCAATATTGATAATTGTGAATCTTATATGCATTATTTTTTACTGTGAAAGAAGTGTATAGGGAAAGTCAGGTGTTGTCCACATCAGGTTTTTTAGTTTGTTGATGTATGTCTATGTTCGAATCTTCAATTAAAAGGATGGGGGGATTCGGACATTGAAGTACTTCGTCTTCCGAAACATATATGCAAATTTAGTCGAATTCATGGATGTACTATGAATTACGAAGAATTTAATGTGATCTATATATCCTGCTTAGCGATTGTAGGTAGTTTGCCTTTTTTGAACGTCTTCAAAACAGTTCGAAATATTAAAGTATAGAAAGTACCCGTTTCAAAATAGTTCTAAATATTAATATTATAATCACTATATTTCGAAATATAATTATACATCCATGTAGATATTTCAGAAGGACTACAAATAATATACTGTTTATTTATAGTTAGTACTTTTAGTTTTCGAGATATAAGCATTACAAACATTGAAAAATGTATATTTTTAATTTTCTTCAACTTGATAAGACGAATAAGACGAATGCTGTAAGAGCTTTGTAAAAACAAAATTCATCTAGAAACTGCATTTCCTAGAAAATATTTTTATTATCTACCGCTTATAATAGTATATTTTACAGTTCAGAAAATATTTCATGTAAATGTATCATTTATTTACTGCGTGACTGCTTTAATTGATGAAAAATGTTGAACATGCTTTTCTCATCGAATTCTACTAAATTAATGTATTGAAAATTACTGCAAATTGGAATTATGTGCTAGGTATTACTTATTTAATACTTAAGATGTTTTTACGTAAGTATTCGTATTTTTTTTTAGTTATGTAGTGTGTATATCGTGCTATTTCTTCAAATCTGACTTAATTTGGCCAAAAAATGAAGAGCTGCGAAGGTGAATATATTTGTTATAAGTTTCAATTTTTCACATTAATTGATAGCACTGGAAAGATCAACTCTTTTGTACCATCAATGGTTAGTCCTTTTCATTTTATGTTTTTGGTGGACTGTTTATAAAACTAAATCCATCCATTTTTGTTGATTAGTTTATAAATGTCTACCCATGTTGATTGATATATGTTTACCCAATTAAACTATAGAATTCGATAGTTTCAAATTTTGAGTTATGTCACTTTTGAAGCAAGAGTGCAATACATTTGGATTTTTCAATGTTCGCTATCTTACCTCCAGACGTATCGTATTCGTTAACAAGTATTTTAACTTATGAATACCTTGTTAAACATTGAATGATCTTGGCTTTATTATAATGTTTTTATGGCTTATCTAATGTCATAGGTATCGTATAATTCGTAAATATTAAGTTATCTTACTAGTTTATTTCGGATAATTATTGTAATAAAGATTATTCACCAGAAAAATTATGCGATTACATAGTTATTATAATTTTTAAAAGTTTCTGCCGCTTATAGACTTTTCTATTGTTAAAATTCATTTAAATCTTATATTTATGTTCACTACATCCTTGGCATATGGTTTTACAAGCACTCGATGTATTGGTGATTGAAAGAAATTTGTACCGGCAAAGGAATGAATTGATACCAAAATCTTCATAAAAATTAATTACCTTGATATTATTCTTTTTTAAGGCAAATCAAAGGCTTTATACCTATGCAACAGCTCATTTTTAATACAAACCTGTTAAAAGTATTTAAATTTATTATGGCTATTTTCCTTAAACGCCGTTCGAACACTGTGAAAATTAAAATAGTTTCGATTGCATATTGACTATAATATATATCCTATTGTATAGAAATATTCTTTACGCAGCATAAGAAAGTAAAAAAAAAAAACGCGACTTAATTAATACTTTTCACAATATTGCGAAAAAAATACTTCGAAATGTTCCAAAATTTTCGTATATGAAACGTTAATTACTTCAAGTAATCTTAGCTATAGATTAGTCGATAGCAGATTCATAACTTTTCTTCTGTATTGGTTACCATAATTCAGAAGAAAACCTAAAATCAGATATTTGTTCCATTTTTAATGAACCTTCATTACATGTTTCCAGGGCTTCACATATTTTTTTGGGTTGTAATTTTATCAGGAATATATCATAGTCTTCCAGTTAATCAATGTTACGAAAGAAAAACAACAACTTCTAAATGTTAAAGTAATCGTAACAAATGCATCTGCAGTCGGCTCACCCATGGCCAAGTTGGTTAGGACGTATCGTAATAATCGACGTATCGTTTTAATAGGACGCTAACCTCTGAAGCATGGGCAGTCAATCCGAAGGCTGTGGGATCGAATCCCGAGCCAGCGTATTGACAGATATTGAATATTCAAAATTACTTGTTTGGCCACTAATCAAAATTTCCCTTGGATTTGGATAATCAGGTATTGCAGTAGGGCAATGTATCACTGGATCTTTGTGGGTCAGGGACCGTTTGTATTTGGGTCCCGGACCTACAAAGAGTCCTTCGATAATTGCCCTGCTGCAATTCTGGTCTCCAAGGCAATTTTGCCTTTTTTTTTTAGTTATTATTAATTTTCCTTATAATGATATAAATTTTAATAAGGATAATTATTATTTTCCTATATATTAATATTAATCCATTATAAGGAAAATATTTTTATTTTGGACTGATACAATTTTTAGAATCCTTATGGATTATAAAAATTGTCTCATTAAAAAAATGAATTATTTTTTTTTTTGCAAATTAGGAAATAATTTTCAAAAATCCTATTATTATATTGTATTATTTTTTATTATTAAACGTATAAAAAACCCTAACATAATAGGAATAACTGTGAAAAGCTCTATTGCTAAAATTTTAATAATTTTATTTCAGTATGACGTTTTAATTTAAAATACATTTATTTTAAATTAAAATTTTCTTTACTATAATAGGCGAAAACGATATATATACATTATATATAAAGCGCCCGTCTGCGCATAGTTTGAAACATTATTATTTCCTTATCTTGTATAATAGAGTAAAAGTTTCATTTAGGCAGCACATGACTTTCCTTATATAATGCAATGAATTTACTACTGTTACATTAAAATAAAATAGGTTATTCTTATAGTAGATACTTATATTCTTTCCAAGACATTCAATTTTAGGCAATTAGGCGTCATTTTTATCCATTTGGCAACATTAAAAAAGTCGCCAAGATGGCGATATTCCGCCAAATGCGTCGCCAAAATCTCGCCAAACGTTATGGACGGAGAAATAAGTTATTTTTATAGCAGAAAAATGACTATTGGCGTTCAAATACAAAAGTATTACTCAAAGTATCTTTTTTCATGAATGGAACGAGCTAGATCCACGAGAGTGGTGTCACCAAATTTATCGCATGATATTACATATGAAAAGTTAACATGTTTCTCGACAGTTAAAAAAAATATATTAATTTATGGGATTTTTTTATAAATTTATTTGAAAAATGTGCAATATCTCGAAAACGGTTTATGTCAATCGTTTTCTAATGAAGAATTACACAAGAAATGACTATTTACGTAACTTTAATAAAGGTTTTGATTTTTTTTATGATTTTTTCAAAATTTCACTCGAAAATCGAAAATTTAGAGGGGGGGGGGGGGTTCTGAACATCCGATAGCGTATAAAAACAATAGGCTTCCAGTATTCATGGATTGTAAATTTTGTTCGAATCACTCCATTCGTTCGTCAGTTATGGTCTCCACAGATTCACTGACACACACACACAATCTCAAAAACGCCTGTTTCGTGTTCAGCGATGCTTGAAACGTGCTCTCCTGTCGAAAACTCGAATTCGAATTTTCGACCCCGTCACAATACTTTCCTTATATATTATATGTATATCGGGAAAGTAATAATATGGGCCTACGATATCTAAAGTAAAGTGCATGATTTAATCAACTTTATTTCAAGTTATCAGCGACTATCAAAACTAATCAAGTTTGGCCGCTTATATTAGATTTCACAAGATCTAATGCAATTTTTAAGTTGAACATCATATGCATAAAGTCTAAGAACTTTAAATTTTTACTTTCCATATATACATAGCAAAAAGTATAGGAAAATATTGTGACGGAATCGAAAATTCGAGTTTTTGACGGTAGGGCATATTTCAAGCATTCCTGAAATCGAATCGAACGTTTTTGAGGTAATATATGTATGTATGTGTGTGTATGTGGATGCGATATCTCACGTTTCGAGAAAAAATGAGTACAAACGTTATAATCAGTGAAGATTGATGAAAATATCGTTTGCAAAAACGACGCTAGTCGATTAATTAATTATTAAAATATTATTTTTAATGCTATCAATATTGATAATTGTCAATTCAGAATTGCGCAACATATAAGTGGATCTTATATACATTATTTTTTACTGTGAAAGAAGTGTATAGGGAAAGTCAGGTGCTATCCACATCCGGTTTTTTAGTTTGTTGATGTATGTCTATGTTCGAATCTTCAATTAAAAGGATGGGGGGTATTCGGAGCATTGAAGTACTTCGTCATCCGAAACATATATGCAAATTTGGTCGAATTCATACTATGAATTACGAAGAATTTAATGTGATCTATATATCTTGTTTAGCGATATTTCTAGGTAGTTTGCCTTTTTTGAACCTCTTCAAAACAGTTCGAAATATTAAAATATAGAAAGTACCCGTTTCAATATAGTTCTAAATATTAATATTATAATCACTATATTTTGAAATCTAATTATACATCCATGTAGCTATTTCAGAAGGACTACAAATTAGTCGCTTACTGTTTATTTATAGTTAGTACTTTTAGTTTTCGAGATATAAGCATTACAAACTTTGAAAAATGTATATTTTTAATTTTCTTCAACTTGACAAGACGAATGCTGTAAGAGCTTTGTAAAAACAAAATTTATCTAGAAACTATATTTCTTAGAAAACATTTTTATTATCTACCGCTTATAATAATATATTTTACTGTTCAGAAAATATTTCGTGTAAATATACCATTTATATACTGCGTGACTGCTGTAATTGATGAAAAATGTTGAACATGCTTTTCTCATCGAATTCTACTAAATTAATGTATTGAAAATTACTGCAAATTGGAATTATAAATGATGTGCTAGGTATTACTTATCTAATACTCAAGATGTTTTTACGTAAGTATTCGTATTTTTTTTTAGTTATGTAGTGTGTATATCGTGCTATTTCTTCAAAACTGACTTAATATTGAATTTGGCCAAAAAATGAAGAGCTGCGAAGGTGAATATATTTGTTATAAGTTTCAATTTTTCACATTATTTGATAGCACTGGAAAGATCAACTCTTTTGTAGCATCAATGGTTAGTCTATTTCATTTTAGTAAATCCTTTCATTTTATATTTTTGATGGACTGTTTATAAAACTAAATCCATCCATTTTTGTTGATTAGTTTATAAATGTCTACCCATGTTGATTGATATGATTGCTCAAGTCGATTGATATATGTTTACCCAATTAAACCATAGAATTCGATAGTTTCAAATTTTGAGTTATGTCACTTTTGAAGCAAGAGAGCAAGCAATACATTTGGATTTTTCAATGTTCGCCATCTTACCTTAAGACGTATCGTATTTTAACTTATGAATACCTTGTTGAACATTGAATGATCTTGGCTTTATTATAATGTTCTTATGGCTTATCTAATGCCATAGGTATCGTATAATTCGTAAATATTAAGTTATCTTACTAGTTCATTTCGGATTATTATTGTAATAAAGATTATACACCAGAAAAATTATACGATTTCATAGTTATTATAATTTTTAAAAGTTTCTGCCGCTTATAGATTTTTCTATTGTTAAAATTCATTTAAATCTTATATTTATGTTCACTACATCCTTGGCATATGGTTTTACAAGCACTCGATGTATTGGTGATTGAAAGAAATTTGTAACGGCAAAGGAATGAATTGATACCAAAATCTTCATAAAAATTAATTATCTTGATATTATTCTTTTTTTAAGGCAAATCAAAGGCCTACCTATGCAACAGCTCATTTTTAATACAAACCTGTCAAAAGTATTTAAATTTATTATCGCTATTTTCCTTAAACGTCGTTCGAATACTGTGAAAATTGAAATAGTTTCGATTGCATATTGACTATAATATATATCCTATTGTATAGAAATATTCTTTACGCAGCATAAGAAAGTAAAAAAAAACGCGACTTAATTAATACTTTTCACAATATTGCGAAAAAAATACTTCGAAATGTTCCAAAATTTTCGTATATGAAACGTTAATTACTTCAAGTAATCTTAGCTATAGATTAGTCGATAGCAGATTCATAACTTTTCTTCTGTATTGGTTAACATAATTCAGAAGAAAACCTAAAATCAGATATTTGTTCCATTTTTAATGAACCTACATTACATGTTTCCAGGGCTTCACATATTTTTTGGGTTGTAATTTTATCAGGAATATATCATAGTCTTCCAGTTAATCAATGTTACGAAAGAAAAAAAAACAACTTCTAAATGTTAAAGTAATCGTAACAAATGCATCTGCAGTCGGCTCACCCATGGCCAAGTTGGTTAGGACGCTAACCTCTGAAGCATGGGCAGTCAATCCGAAGGCTGTGGGATCGAATCCCGAGCCAGCGTATTGACAGATATTGAATATTCAAAATTACTTGTTTGGCCACTAATCAAAATTTCCCTTGGATTTGGATAATCAGGTATTGCAGTAGGGCAATGTATCCCTGGATCTTTGTGGGTCAGGGACCGTTTGTATTTGGGTCCCGGACCTACAAAGAGTCCTTCGATAATTGCCCTGCTGCAATTCTGGTCTCCAAGGCAATTTTGCTTTTTTTTTTAGTTATTATAAATTTTCCTTATAATCCTGGATTCCTTATAATTTTGGATTCTGAATCCATTATTATTATTTTCCTATATATTAATCCATACAATTTTTAGAATCCATAAGGATTCTAAAAATTGTCTCATTAAAAAAATGAATTATTTTTTTTTTTTTGCAAATTAGGAAATAATTTTCAAAAATCCTATTATTATATTGTATTATTTTTTATTATTAAACGTATAAAAAACCCTAACATAATAGGAATAACTGTGAAAAGCTCTATTGCTAAAATTTTAATAATTTTATTTCAGTAGGACGTTTTAATTTAAAATACATTTATTTTAAATTAAAATTTTCTTTACTATAATAGGCGAAAACGATATATGTACATTATATATAAAGCGCCCGTCTGCGCATAGTTTGAAACATTATTATTTCCTTATCTTGTATAATAGAGTAAAGGTTTCATTTTCTACACGAGATGGCTCTGCGTGTTACAATTACAGGGATTACAGATAATATATTTTTTGTCTACTAGATGGCGGTACATTTGACACTGTTTATTAGAAGTTTCTAGTTAGCTTGTACTTACGAATTTAGGTCTATTTTGTAACTTTTAAATAAAATTGACTTAGTCGGTCAATATGGAGGTCCTGATCAAGTAAGTCAACCCATCTTGCAATTATTTTCCTTATCGTTTTTGCTGTAAAGGTTAAATTGGAAGTTGAAATGATGGGTATCAAAGACAGGTGGGTTTGTAGGCTAAAACTTGTGTATATTTTGATGTATAGATGACTTTTGAATTACCTGAAGAATCGCTTGTGATTCATTTAGAATAAACTGTTTCGAAGTACTCTGCAATATTGAAATGCTTATAGATTTTAAAGGCGTACGTCCTTAGCCAGAATAGAAATATCGGGTGGTACTAAAAGTAGGTTTTCAGGATTGATGAGGAATAAATTGCAAAATTTACTTTTTGTAAACTCAGTAGGACATATTAAATCTAGATCGTGACTGTTTATATTTACAATGCATTTAATGTTTTACAAATATCAGCATAATTAAGTACATTTTAATGCTATCATGTGATTGGAAGAACTGTTGAAGTAAAGTTTGCTAAAAACAATTAGATAACATTAGCGTTCTAGCTGTTTTGAGGAAAATGCAGGAACGTTCTAAAATGTGCCCCCCTATCTTTGAATATGGTAAATTATTTTAAAATTGGCGAAGTTCGATTTCATGCATATGCGACCATTATAAGTTACCGTATACTGCAACAACGTTTATTCTAATATTACGAACAGCTTACGGAATCTTTCTTTGCAGTATTGTTTAGATAAAGAAATGTTGATAAAATATCTGCTGGTGGGGTACACCAGCACCTAATAGAAAATAGCCTTGAGTTTTCTTTATGCAAATCCACAGATCGTGAAATTTTGAAGTCTGTATGATTATTACTTGTACTGTTATACTCATCTAAAACTGATTTATGTATATAATTTCTTTTTCTAGTTATTGTTATTTTTCTTATCAAACTATTAAATTCATTTTGGTTAGTGGTTCATAACTTTTTTAAACCCGCAAACTCCTTCAGGTAAAATATTTAACAGCTTTTTTTGCTATAACTTGATTATCAATTACCCACAATTTGTGATTATAGTCAATGTAATTCTGTAAAAAATATATCCATCTTTAAAATGTTTAAAGAAACATCCATTATTACAAAAATTTTCGCGAAAAATCTCTGAAGCAGTTATGAGAATTTGGAGATTCGTAAACTACTGGTTTGCTGTTATTGAAGTTTGTCAATTTTAATTGTTTGAATAAATATATAACTTTATTGGGGAAATTAATTTGTAATATGATTAGTATTTTAAAAGTTTCATAATGTTCACTTCATTTGAGTCTTAAGATTCCAATATACAAAATATTTCATTTT
The DNA here is from genome assembly GCA_951213105.1 of Amaurobius ferox. NCBI lineage: Eukaryota > Metazoa > Arthropoda > Arachnida > Araneae > Amaurobiidae > Amaurobius > Amaurobius ferox. The sequence goes on from OX578150.1 coordinate 72,361,728, forward strand.
TAATGACCTTTTTCATAGAATGGTTGCGAAATATTCGTAGTACTGATTATTTAGGGCATGTTCAAAACTGTCGATCAGTCAGATCTCTTAATTACTCGAGCTATTAAAGTACAAAACTAGACAGTTTGGTTATAGTTCCACACAGCACTTGAACAAAATTGAAATTCTTTTTAGTCATTTCTTCATGGTTGTTAAAAATACGATCAGATGCCATGTATAATTTCCATCTCTACGTTTTTTCTCGCTAGTGAAGTACCTAAAATTTCGTGCAGGGGATAAGATTTATAAGGCTTTGTTTAATGAAGTGATATGGAACTGTGTTAAAGTAAATTCGCAGAAAGTATGAATATGTCAATATAGCACCAGTGAAGTATTTATATTGAAATGACGTCTTTAGTAGTTAGTTATATAAAGATTAGTACAAATCGTAATAGAAAATTTTAAAGGTAGATTGTACTTACTTTATTTTAGTATTTTCTAGATTTATGATATTTTGTATAGAAAAAATATCCTGGGGAGATGTTCCACATACAACTTTGTTTTTTATGTCGGCATAAACGTATAATTTTTTTTTTATCTTATTACAACAGGAAATTCTGACTAAGACTCGCCACTGGTCTGAGATGTAGAATATCGGATCTTTTTATTACCTGTTATGACTGGATTGATCATTACTAATTGGTAAGAAATTCTTGTTTTGCCTTAGCTTTTCCTTTATTTTGCACTTTCGTTTTGTAAACTGTGGCCTAGGGATCTGTACAGGGCTGAGTAGAAACCGAATAAGACCTGGTACACAAAATTTTGAAACCCATTCAACTAGGGCCGAGGTAGCCCAGTGATTAATACTGTGGAACAGATGTAGTACTATCCCTTTTTCATTCTTGGCGATTTTAGGTAAAATTCTGGAAACTCTTTGTCGCCAAGGTAAAAATGCCAATATTCCATCTGGGCAACGTTTTTCGCGTTTTTTTTTATCGTCAAGGTAAAATTCGCCTTTTGTGCCACAGTTAATCTGTAGTAATTCAAACATGGGTCGACGCCCGATTCGTGTACTGAACTCGCTACGCTCGTCCGCTGAAAAACATCACAAAATACGGTCCCGCTGGCTGTCGAAGGTCACACGTAGCAATAGCTGTTTGTTGAAGTGTTGAAAACCCAGACCACACGACCAACCCGAAGGTTTATGGTAGCAAGATGTGTGGCCGGGAACTTTATTTTTTTGATTCAAGAGATTACAGTACATATATTAAAATGAATCACATCACAAGTAGTTACATCAAGAAAAGAAGAGAATGGCAGCGACAATACATAACAAGAAAGACAAACACAAGAAAATTGTAAAGAGGGGAAAACCCCGAAGGGAAAAAAAACCCTGGCACAAAATACGACAAAAAGGAAATTACAGAAAATGGTCAAGGTTGGAAGACAATAGCTGTTTGTGCAACAGGTGCTCTGTGGCTCACAGAACATAACATGAAAGCAGAGTATTTTTTGCTTTGGCGACAAAAGGCGCGAAAAACGTTACCAGAATGGGATGTTGCGATTTTACCTTGACGACAAAAGGCGCGGAAAGGGTTGCCAAAATGGAATGTTCTCCAAATCATAGCAGGAATTGTTAGAATTTCACCTAAAATCGCCAAAAATGAAAAATGGATTATACTACATCTGTATCCAAACGGTAAATCCGGGTTCGATCGCCGTCGCCCAAAACTTTCTCAGTGTCTACCTGGAGTATGAGAATGTTAAATCTGTAGGTCCGAGATGGTATGGGTTAGGGGAAGGATAGCACAGTCCATGTGGTTGCCATCCCTATTGAGCTCTGGTCTTCATTCGTTGGCGATGTTCCGGCAGTCTAAACAGTGACCTTACATAGTCACGTAGGTAGGACGGTCCGGTTAGGAAAAATACCTCCTCTCCAACCAATATATAATCCAAATGTTTAGGACATACTGATAGAATTTCAGAACGTTAAAACTATTTAATTTTTCGATTTGTTAAATGACGATTGAGTGGATAATCTGTGCATTGTGAAGGTAGAGATCTAAAATGTTAAAATAGTGAAATTTAGGGGGACTGTGATGACCGATAGCAGATGTGTAAATCAGCAACTGATACTACACGCTCCCGGACGTTTTGTCGAAAACTGATCGAAGTTTGCAAATATGCTATTCCATCCAAATCTTATGAGAGAAATCTCAAAAATATTTTCGTGTTACGTATTGCCAAAAGAGCAAATTAAATATGAGGCGACTCTATATATTATACATTGATTCTAGGAAAATCTTTAAGCATCCAATAACTTTGTATCGAAAGTTCGTGAGTGTGTACTTTAGGTTTATACATTAAGTGATTACAGCTCCCCTAGAGGATAATTTAAAATATTGAGAAACGACAACAGAGCAAGATAGGTAACTCTCTGAAACTTTGTCATTGGCTTTATCTAATTGGTAGGAATTGGCACCAGGAACGAGTGAAACGCTTGTACGGAAGGCAATAAGTTTCTGTCAAAAATCTTTTTTTCTGGAATTCTTGTATTTTTATGTTGCTTACTGTATCATTCTTGAATATGATAGCAATTTACCAATTATTATAATGTGTTAAATAAATACGTTTTGCAACAATTTATTGCTGATTAGTACTCATGTTTAATGTTTTCCGTCTATATCGCTTTGTTGCCGATGCTTTTTAAATCCTTCACTAGAGGCTCTGCAATCTCTTTTAATCCATCGGGCATGGTCTCTCTACAGTATATGGACTCAACACGTACCTTTCCATACATAGGTCTAAGAGCCTTGTTTTCTCTGTATATAATGATGTATTTATTTTCTATTATACGACCTTTAAAAGGAAAAAGTATAGACGTGCAAAATCAAATTGACATTGTACAGTTTCCATAGATTGTGGCGTCCCAAATCGCACGTTTACAAGGGAAATTTATATCTGCAACGCTGCTCGTGGTAACTGTGTGGTTGATCGGAATCGGCTTTTTGCGCAATACTTTTTATAGAATTGCGTTTAAAATTTGCATTATTAACGATGGTTATTTATGTAATTATATTTATTTAAGGTAAACTTTAAAAATATTAGCATATGTCATTCTTGAGATGAAGTTATTAAATTCGTTACATAATGTAATTTCTTCAAGCTCTATTTATAATTCTATTAAAAAGAATTACAGAATTCTTTGAATAAAAAGTTTAAGCTTCTAAATGTTTTATTCAAATTAATTCATATGTATTATGTGATTAATCAATTGTTATAATCGTACCAAATCTCGTCTGAAATAATATGTTCAGCAGCACGATGACAAACTCCAGTTATAATAGTAAACCCATGGTTCTTTATAATGTTGGGCAATCAGCTCGATAACGAATCAGAAAAGTTGTCAGCTTGACGTCATGAGGATATGATTTCGTCATGGCGTGATGTTTGTGACGTCACTGATTAGGGAGGACTTTAAGAGGAAATGCTAAAACGCAGCAATTTTGCGCTTTATTGCAGTTAAAAATTTAAAACAATTTTTTAAGTGGCAATATCCAGATGTAACAAAATTGCACAAATATTTTAAATTGTGCTGTGCAGCTTTTTCTTAGGGCTTCCTTTTATAAGACCAAAATCGTAGGCTAAGTAAAGTATAGCTAGTAATCGGTCATCAACGGAGCGCTTCAATCTCTAGATATTGTTTTTATATTTTTTAGTAATAAATGATTTTTAAATGTTATTGGTAGTTATAACGGGCTGTCTTGCAATATTAGAAAATTTTATTTTACCTTAGAGAACGTATATCCCAAAAAATTATGTATTTCCTCTATGGTATTATTTTAATTGGCAACAGTAATAAGTCTATTTAAGTTCAGTTACATCTGAAGTCTTAGAAAAGCTCTAAATATTGTTTGTGAATATTGAATTTTGCTCTGTTAGTGAGAAACTGATGTGTTTGACTCTCGACATTTTTTCCCTATTTGCAGTAAGAGTCATGGACAGGGCGACACTGGTCTGAGATTCTATCTATTGAAGTGCACTGCTATCTTTATATTTATCAACTGTCCTGGTAACCTGCTATAACCGGACAGATCAATTCCCGATGAAATCCTTATTGGTAAGAATTCCTATACTGCTTTAGATTTTCACCTTTCCAGTTTCATTTTGCACATTAGAACAGCGATTTCGAATGTGCTCCAGGGATATTTAGTGATTCGCACAGGGCACACATAACCCTTCCTGAACGCTCAAAATTTAGATCAATTGAAGAGAAGACCTTTCATTTTTCTTAAAAGTTAAACAAAATATTATTGTCGCAATTTATGATTTTGTTTAAAATCATATAGCGGTCTTGATAAGGAGATAATGTACACAGCTTTAAAAATGTTTTGTAAATTTGATGTAAAAGAAAATTAAATATCATTATCGGTATATAAGAAAATGCTACATTTTTTTTTGGCGTAAAACAGAGATCCTCGCCTTGCGGTTCCATGTGCATTTTAATTTAGCTTTCTTATTAAGTAATAATTGAAAATTTTCTCTCTCAGTTTTTATATATTTCATGTTTTGAGCATATTATATTTATTATTGATTTTTATGTGCATCGACCCCTTTCCAATAAAGTTTGAAGTGAAGGCAAAACTGATTTTGAGTTATAATTTAATTTTTCTTTCGCTTATTTATTTGTATTATATCAAAATATTTACAAGCTTTTTATTTAATCAAAGCGAATGTATGAAATATTCCCAATAACTTATGAAATGCACATTTTATATTGTTTTGTGTAGTAAAATCTCTCAAAGGCGATCGCTCTTAGTAGAGGGGCATAAATATGGAATTAAACAGAAAACACTTGAAATTACATACATAAATGATAAATTTTTTGTTACATTAGCGTGCAAACATGAGTCCGTATTTTGATATGCAATTTACAATTTAAAAATAAGAATTTATTGCAGTTTGTATTGATGTTAAATTATTTTCTAAACTTTAATGGGAATTATCTGTTGACGACGATAAAATACTTAAGTGAATACATTTCTTAATAAGAGAAGAGGGCAAAGACATTTTTCTGTGAGACTTCTGACAATGATTCTTCAGAATCTGATCAAAAGCCTAAAAGTCTCCCCCTTCTCAGTCGCTGAAGATCTCTAAATGGAGTGGGGGTAATGGAAGTGATCTTTAAGAGAGTATTTATATTCAATGAATTGTTCCATATATATGTATGTATGTCAACTGTAATGGATTTAGTATAGAGAAAAATTTATGTTGTGAAATCTATAAATTGCTTAAATGATTGAGCAAAATGGTGCACAAAATGTTTATTTTAGTACTAATTTAAAACTCATTAATGAAAGCAATTCTGAAATGTATGGGAAAAAAATTCCGATTAGGCAGATAAGCCAAGTAAAAATTTCGAAATTGGTTAATTTGTTGGGAAGTAGTTTTTTGCATCAGTGCCTGGTCATTAGAATGGCATATATTGGGTAGTTGTCTTTGACTTTCGTATACTTGCAATGCACTATAATATACCACGATTTACCGTATTTGCAAAAGTCTATTGAGCTGATCGAGTTATTGAAAAACTAAAACTTCATTGAATTACACCTGATTTTTCGGCCGGCCACACATCCTGCTACCGTAAACCCTTGGGTTGGTCGTGTGGTCTGGGTCTTTAACCTGATTTTTCGGGTATTTTGTAACCGAAAGGAAACGAAAAGGAATTTACCAGGACCTACACTGAAACTCATAGAGGATTAAAACTTGCATACATATTAGAATTTCTGTTGCTTATCTTGTATTAATCGAAAAGAGTTTGTTGTGATTCTGGGAATGTTTCCATCAAAAATTCCTTAAACGTGCGAATTCAAGATACCGCAACATAAGTAAGGCAAAGAAAATAAAAATCGGTTTTGCCGTTGATTACATATGCGAGACTATACAATGTTCATCGTACGAAAATAATGGGAAACTATGAGAAAGGTATCAAAATTAGAGGGAATTTTTATGGGAACTAATTTAATAATTTGTATCTGTGGATGGAGGAGTATACCAGGAGATTTGTTTGGTGTGTGTGGGGGCTTAGATTTTCCATTGTAAGCGACTAATAAATAGTTCGTGTAAATACAAATGAAACCCTAACTTCAGAGAAAACGTTATCAGAATTATTGGAGCTGTGTTTGAAACCAGAAAAATAATTTAAAGCTTTTAGTGACAGCCATTCTTGAGAAGAGTGGTGACAAAGATGACATTTGAGTGGTATTAACTCCTTTACCTCCATGCTTGTGACGCGTTACAAGGCTACGTTGAGCTTTAGAGAAGTGAAAGGTGAATCTAGGGTTTTCCTGTCCGGGTATTTTAAAACTGTTTTCAGGATTTATTTTAGCATATAGTAATTACAAATCTTTAAAGGAATTTTGTATTTGGAAAAGCAATGAATTATGCGGTATGTCTACGACTTTTTACTACTTTCTTAAAGAAAGCAGGTATAAGATGACTACAGTTGTTTTAAACCCCCTTTCTCGGATCATAAATAGTGCTCTGAAGATGGAGAAAACACCGTTTCTTCTGATGAAGAGGGCTCGACACAATCGCAGTCACGCTAATTTTGTGCAGTGTTTATAAAGTCACAGAAGAAAATATCTCATGAAGATAAATAATATCGTCATTTTAAGAAATAAAAGAAAAACTCTAGCAGAATTAAGACACAAAAAAACAGTTTTCCATGTTTCCCTAAAACAATTATTACTATTTGTATTCTCTTGTTTATTTAATTCACCTTATTTTATATGCTAAAGTTTATATTTATTTCAGGATGTCGGCAGTGGATATCATAGTGACAACATTTGAGTTGCTTACTTTTAGTGAAGCCCGTGAATGATATGGTAGGCAGAGTCAAAATTTTTGTACAAGCATTTTGCAATGTATAGAATGATATGATTACAATAAAAGTATGTTTCGTTCAGAGTGTACTTTATTTTACAATGGTGGGAAATCATGAAAATGCGCATGCTCATGGACTTATACAAAATGCAGCACTTATTTATTCTTACAATTGTTCCATTACAGATGTGTATTATGTTGCTTCTCTGAAATCACCATCCTTAATGACAGTAAAATAGTTTTCTGCATCTATACCAGAAAACCCCTCGTTGCTAGTGCTGGAATTTATTTCCTATATAAGAAACATTGCATATTAGATTATATAAAGTAAGAAGTAATTAATTTATATTTTTTCATAACATACAAACATTCTATAAAGGTACTACTTGTTCATTATTTTTCTGCAGATTGCAAAACTATAAAAATTTACAACCTAAAGTTAAGTCCGTAATTCATAGTTTTGTTAAGCTTCGACAGGGTAATTTAGTTCTTTATAAGTTCATTTCTGATCACATTGTGATAATGGTTTATTCCATGACAGAGTTCTTATCTGATGCAACAGGTAATGTAGTGTTTAGCTCTTACATTCCTAATATCTCTAGATATTTTTTTATTGTAGAGCCTTGAAGATTATAATAATGTATTAAGGCTAAACTCGTTACCATTCTACAAATGTCAATTAATTCATTTTTTTTTTTCACTACACATTATTTGATAAGAGACTAGTATATATATTACGCGAGAATTTTATTTTATATTATGCAACAGTTGTTTTCTTCTTTTTCATATTATTGCTTTTAGTATCACTCGATCCATCTAAAATTTCAAATTGGGAAGGGGGGGGGGGGGCAATAAAAAAAAACTTGTAATTATTGAGCAAAAATTTTGGTGTCAGCTTTCAAATAATCGACAAAATATAATATGTAAACATTGCTTGGTACTTCCACACTAGCTAGTATCTCACTTTTGGTCTTATTTAATTTTCTGAACGCTACAATTGAATGAAACGTTTAATTCTAAGACGACTTTCTCTGCTAATCGGTGTAATTTAGCATTCAAATTATTTTGCCGCACAGAAAACTATTTAATATAGTTTTATGTTCAAATCTGAAAGAGATTTTTGATATTAATAAAACTCGTTGATAACTTTTCTGAAGTGCGTATGTGTTACACTTAATAACCATTACCCCTTGCACGCGGTTAGAAATGGCTCATGAACGATAACTTTATAAAACTGACTTGTGTTCCTATTAAAAAAAATCACTGGCATTAATGTTTTAAATATTATAATTTAAGAAAGGAATGTGATAGGGTCAAGAATTTGAACGTTCTTGACGATGGATTAATCGTTGATTTATGCGTTACCCTGATGCTAGTAGACCGTATTATGAACTGAACACACTTTCAAGGCTATGATTTTGCGGATGTGGGCAGTGCACGACTTTCCCATAAAATGCAATTCATTTACTTCTTTTACAGTGAACAAGTGATGTATAAAACTCACTGTACAATTCTTTTAACTTTACATTTTCCAAACGACAACATATAAAAATATTTCGATGTACCCAATTCATATATATTTCGCACAATTATCAATACTAATAACATCTGCAATAAGCCATTTATTAATTCAATTTGGCGTCATTTTTATAATTTCCGTCACTCTATAGGCGAAATATCGCCAAGTGTTACGGAGAGAAGAGCTTTTCTTATATATAAATAACTATTGGCGAATTGTTGGTCTTAACAGTACAAAACTATTGCACTATTATTCTTTCTCGTGATCGAAGTGAGATAACAAATTTGTCGCATAATATTGCATAAAAAGTGTGCATTTTATATAATACTAGAAGAATAAAGTTCAAAATAACAATTATGTGCAACATATTTTTGATACATTTATTAGAAAAACGTGCAATACCTTGAGAACGGTTCATACCAGCCTTCTAAAGTTTGTGTCATTGGTTTTCTAATGAAAAATTCCATAAGAAATGATTATTAAATACTCTGAATTCTTTTTTGGTGATATTTTATTCGAACATTCAATTACGTTTAAAATCAGTACGCGCCCTATATTCACCGATTGTAATATGTGTACATTTATTTCGAAACGCCCCATTCCTTCGTGGGATATCGTCTCCACAGACATCACATTCGATTTGATTTAGGGATGCTTAAAACGTGCTCTTACGTCAAAAAATCGATTTCGAATTTTCGACCCCGTCACAATACTTTCTCTATACTATGATAGGGAACGTAATAAAATACATCATATTACAAAAACTTTTCTATGGTACAGCTTCAGTTGAAAGCAAATTATATTCTACCTGAACATTAAAGTGACAAAAACTTTTCTATGGTACCGCTTCAGTTGAAAGCAAATTATATTTTACCTGAACATTAAAGTGACAAAAACTTTTCTATGGTACCGCTTCAGTTGAAAACAAATTATATTCTACCTGAACATTAAAGTGACAAAAACTTTTCTATGGTACCGCTTCAGTTGAAAACAAATTATATTCTACCTGAACATTAAAGTGACAAAAACTTTTCTATGGTACCGCTTCAGTTGAAAGCAAATTATTTTCTACCTGAACATTAAAGTCACAAAAACTTTTTTATGGTACTCCTTCAGTTGAAAACAAAATATTTTCTACCTGAATATTAAAATAAAAAATATATGTACTTTATGTTGATGGGTACATGGGGAGGAAGGCCACTTCGCAGATCAAGCAGGAATGCTCTCATTATTCCAGATTACCACCACCTGAAATTAAAAAATATACATAAAATTATGCTAAATTATAAGCACTAAAATTCATTTATTAGATAATAAGAGCTGCACGAATGTTAAGAAATCTAAGTTCCAAATATTAAAGGGCTTTTACAACAAATCTTTATGATATACTAGGAAATGTATCTGTAGATCCAAACCTCTTAAATTACTGAACAAACAATGAATTCTTGAAAACTAAACAACGTTTTGACTTAGGCTCCTAAATATACAGGCTGGCGCAACAGCGGCCATCTTAACTCCCAGTTGAAGCGATGACGTGAAGAGGGCTTCTTTTTCGCCCTTTTTTCGGGATCTTGAGAAAATCAAACCATTCTGGACTACTTTCTTGAATGGTGAGTACCATTTTTTAAAAGCAGCAGCACTTATTTTACAGCTAAATTGCGTATCAAATATTAGCCATGTAACAAACGCGTGCTATTGAAATAGCACAGGCAGTCGGTAACTGACTAAAGCGGGGGAGCTAAAATGGCGGTTGTGTCAGCCTGTATATAAAGAAGCCTCAGTTTTGACGATACTTAGAACAAAAAATAAATTACTTGGTGTAATGTGCCCTAAATGAACGTGCGGGGCGCACTTAATCCTGCTCCATGGCCTTTGTATACCAACATATGGCCAACATATAGTCTTTAAAGCTAAGCATAATCAGAAGTGGGGATATAAAATTATCAAACTATTACATTTTATATTGCTTTTAGAACGCCCCCTTCAAGAAAACACAACATCGCTATCATTAATTCAGAATGGAAAAAGTTTCTTAACCCGGAAAGCAGAGGCTTTTTTAAGGAAAATTAATTTATAACTACACAAATATATTCCTTTCTGGTAGGTCGGACGGTCTGGGTTTCAACAACAACAAATATATTCTGAAAATTACATAAATTTTTAATCAACCACATTCATATTTAAACACAAAATAGAACTTAGAAGTAACTATTTGCATATTCTTAATGCAAAATCATAAAAAAAGTGTAATAATAAAACTACATTTCGTAAATATGCATTGAAAATAAGTTGGAAAAAAGTATAATGACAATACAAAAAAAAAAATCTAATGTGGGCAACACATGACTTTCCTTATATAACGCAATGAAGTTACTTCTCTTACAGTTAAAAAAAAATAGATTATTCTTATAGTAGATACTTATATTGAATTTTCGTCATTTCCATTCATATCGCATTATTTTTTTATCCACTTGGCGAGATTTTCGTTAATTTGGCAACATTTAAAAAAATCGCCAAGTTGGCGACATTCCGCTAAAATCTCGCCAAGCATTATGGACGGAGAAATAAGTTATTCTTGTAGCAGATAAATGACTATTGACGTTCAAATACAAAATTATTACTCAAAGTATCTTTTCTCATGAATGGAAGGAGCTTGAACCCCGAGAATGATTTTACCAAATTTATCACATAATATTACTTATGAAAAGTGAACATATTTCACAATAGGTAACATTTTTTTTCATAAGATTTTTTGAAAAAGGTTCAATATCTCGAGAACGATTCATGCTAGCGTTCTAAAATTTATGTCAATCGTTTTCTAATGAAAAATTACATAAGAAATGACTTCTTATGTGATTTTTTCAAAATTTCACTCGAAAATTTAGGGGGTTCTGAACATCCGATTGCGTATAAAATAATAGGCATCCAGTAATCATGAATTGCAATTTTTGTTCCAAATTTTGCTCGAATCGCTCCATTTATTCGTCAGTTATCGTCTCTTTACTCACTGGCACACACACACATCATCTCAAAAACGTCTGATTCGTGTTCAGGGATGCTTGAAACGTGCTCTCCCGTCGAAAACTCGAATTCTCGACCCTGTTACAATACTTTCCTTATACATTATATGTATATAAAGAAAGTAAGTACTTGAAAAATCCTTAATAGTTAAGAATATTATCCTATTTTGTTCATATTGGATGCCATGTATTGAGTAAGTGCTGCTGCGTGGGAATTTCCACTCGACCGGTTTGGGCGCGAAAAATATAAACAAGTTTCATTAAACATTACGGTAATGGCTGCCGTGTCGTATAGTTGTAAAGATTTTACTCTGAAAAGTTAAGAAATAATTAAAATGTTAGGAAATGAGGACACCGATTAGATTAAAAAAATAACAAAAAGGCTTATTTACATATTTAACATTTTAGGAAAAAATATGAAAATATTTGAGCTTAAAAGTTACTCCCTTAAAATACTACTCACTAATTCTATCATAAACTCAATTACAATTCTCGAGCATTAAAATAATCATACACTTCAAAAGGTTATCTTCTCTTTTAAAAACGTTAATACTATTTAAAGTACTACTCACTAATTCTATCATAAACTCAATTACAATTCTCGAGCATTAACATAATCATACACTTCAAAAGGTTATCTTCTCTTTTAAAATCACAAATTATTATTAAGCACTAAATACATATCTTGCGAGTCTGACTTGTGGCTTTTGAAAACAACGCATTTGGCTCGGGGCCACAAAGCAAAATCATAGAACTCCTCGTATAGAGGTATTTAAAAATAATGGGAAGGAGAGAGGGTTAAAATTTGAGTGTTGTACGAAGTCAATAGTCTTACCATTGCTCTTGGGCCCGCGGCCTGTCGTGCGGTGCGTAGTTGGGAGCCGGCGAGCATCATGCTCCGTCAAAATTCTACAACATATCACTATCAAAACTCAAGAGGCACTCCTTGATTTTCCAACTCCAAAAATTCTCTCTCGGAAAACCTCCAAGTCGCTCTCTCCTCCCTCTTAAATTTTCATTCGTTGCAAGGTTTAAGCCCCCCTTAATATTATTGGAAGACATTTGGATCCACACTTTCAGTGGCCAGCCCCTGACAGGAAGGGCTTGGTCAATAGCCCCTGAGTTATTATTGCAGGTAGCTGAGATCCCACGTTCCTGCGTGACACCTGGGCTTAGCTGCACCCCCCAACGACCGTTTAGTCTTCCTCCATCTTGAAAGACACCCCCACTGGCATGATGTTCTGAATCCACTGACCCTTTCCGTTGCAGGTGGTCAAAGGAGAACTTTACAAAAATTATGTGGAAAAACAGGGACCATCTTTTTAGGTATGTGAAACATTTCTACGATGTTACATTGCATGGGGAAAACCAATGTAACAAGTGCATTTAGAGATTCTGCAGGAATGTTTTCCCAAGCTAGTTTGATGACCGAGGTCAAGTTACATTTATTTTCATACTGCTGACTATTTTTATACACATCACGGGCCAAAATACCCCATAAATTTTCAACAGGGTTCAAATCCGGCCTATGCAACAGTTAACAATAAAATAAATTTTATTTGTGCTCTACTTTATAATTATTGTAATACGTTATATTTCACTGCAATGTTTTTCAGAATCAAAACTCCTTTATCTTTTTTTCTGGCGGAATATCCTCGGATGTTTCCTGTTCGAACACCCCTTTGAAGTACCGTTATCGTTTAGCTTCTTGCTCCTCTCTCGTGTCAGTCTTTCTTTCGCCTTGAACCAGTTCGCCACTGTTTTCTTTGGGTTCCAATTTTCATAACTTGGGATATTAAAGTGGATAAATAAAAAAAGCATTTTCAGTTGTAAGGTGAAGAGAAGATCTTCAGGATGTTTTCAACAAATTATTGGCGCTTACTGCTGTGCTGTTTTCGATAGTCAGTTCGATAGCAGTTTCGATTTCTGTATAGAGGATTTTTAAAAATAATTTTCTTTCACATGCAGTTCTGGTGCATCACTGCCTTAAACTTGTAACTACACAAGTGGCTTTTATAACTACACAAACTGTGCTTAACTGCACACTAAGAAAGGTCCTGTGCGTAAACTATACACCAAAAAAGGCCCTTAGGACGCGGTAGCCCAGTGGTTAGTACGCGGGAGTTGCACTCGGTATGCCCGGGTTCGATTCCCGCCGCTGCCAAAACTGCCGCTGTGTTCACGCGGAGTACGATCACGTTAAACATGTGGGTCTGTAAGTCCTTCCGAGAGGTTGGTGGTAGGGGAAGGAGGGTACGGTCCCTGTGGATGCCTTCCCCACTGGGTTCCGCTCTAAATTGGGTGGCACTTCCCGGCCGTCCAAACAGTTACCTTACACCTTTCTATTAGGTCGGACGGTCTGGGTCTTAACAACAACACTAAAAAAGGCCCTGCCGAAAAGTATAATTAAAAAAATAAGTAAGTCCTAACTCAGCGAGTTTTTATCAGAATTTTTAACACAATGTAATAAAATACTACATTAAAAAAAATTGGAATGGGATATTTCACATTCACAATGAATCAATAAATCCACTTTATTTGCTAATCGCAGTTACTTTTTTGGCAAGTCAAAAATGTCTGCAATTTAATCAAAATCTGATGTGGGATAGCACATGACTTTCCCTGCAGACTTATATTAACGTTATCTTTATTTTAGTTAAATTTATTTCACTTTTAATTCAATTTTCGTTCTCATTCGGTAACTGGACTTATTTTCAAAGGTGGCGTAGAGAAAATACGGAAAATTAAAATATCTCGAAAACGGCTAGTCCTAGTGTAATGGGGTTGTTCTTATTATTTTCGTCGTTAAAAATTACGTTATAAACGAGCATTTAATGGATATATTTGAGTATACCTAGTTCTTTAGTTTAGATTTTGACGATTTTTGCGGGCCATTTTGCAAAAAAAAGCAGGTTATTATTTTCTGAATCGTACCAAAATCTAATCAGCACCAGGGTGACCCACAAGTGACTCATCTACCGAGTTTTGTGAAATTCGGTCCAGTAGTTTTTTAGTTAGAGTGGATAAAAGCTTTTGCGGGCCATTTCGCAAAAAATGGCGGGTTCTTTTATTCCAAATCGTACCCAAAACTAATCAGCACCAGACTCGCTCACAAGTGACTTACCTACCAAATTTTGTGAAATTCGGTCCATTAGTTTTTTAGTTAGAGTGGATACAAAATCTGCACAGACAGACACACAGACGTCACGCTAAAAAATGTTTTTTCGTATTCTAGAGGTCTTGAAACGTGTAGATCCGTCGAAAACTCGAGTTGCGATTTTCGACATGATTCCAATACTTTCCCTATACATTACCATGCATTGCAGTGAAAGTAATAACACCTGCTTTCGTATATTGTGCTTGAAATGAAACTGATTCTAAATGTTCATAACAGTTTAACAAATTTGAATTAAAAAAAAAAATCTCGTCGAATCGTATCGAGCTGAAGTAAATCTATGTCGACAGTAGTGTTAACAATTTTTTTTTTAGTCGGGGTGGGGGGCAATGTATCTTCCCTAAGTAGCATTTAATATTGAACCAATATTATATATCTTGGCGTTACATTGGAAATATTTCCAATGTAATCCCAATATCGGGCAAATATTGGGGTTACATTGGTCTCTATTATTGGCTATTATTTTCATTATAATATTACGCCAATATTGGCCCAATTCCGTCAAAATGTCCAATATTAGATTGCTACTTGGGTGGTTTCCCACTTCACCAAATCTCATTTTAACAACTTCAAAGAAAATAGTTAAATTTTCCAGTTTTATAGTTTGAAATGCCAGAAATAATTTATAGTCTATTAAAAACCCTACAAGGATATATAATTAGATTTTGGATTCGCTTCTCAGTTTGCAAAATATAATGGCTCTAATTTCGATATTTTAGTATTTTGAACTGTTTTGAAAAAGTTCAAGGAGGACAAAGACAACCGAATGTGTGGGGAATTAGTGAGATTATGTTGTTTCAATCATTTCTCTTACTTTAGTTATAATAGGTCCCTATTGCCTGTTGTAAACTAAACAAATGAAACTGAAAACAATGATTAAACTTATTCAACGTTATTATAGTTTTATTTTACAAGACATTGATCACGTAAAACCATTTCCTTTCCGACCGACTGGAATAATTTTTTTAAATAACATATAAATGCTTATTATTGGAAATTCATTGGACTTTCTCATATCAAAATCCAATTTCAGTAGCATTTTTTTTTTCAAATTTTACAAGAAAAAATTTGAAAAATTGGTAACATGAGATCAACTGATTACATGTATAGAATGTTGCCCGTTCACTTTAAAGGGCTTGAAAAAATCTTTCGATTCTTATTATACTTGGCAATGCATTCGCTGAGGGGGGGGGGGGCAGTTAATTGCCCCCCCCCCCCCCCCAAGGGTGCTAATGAAGTCACGAACAAAAAAAATTGTATCGCTGCTATTTTTCACAACAATGATTGAAACTTCAAAGTCTTGTGGTCATTGAGACACAAATAAACCCTTTTATGCATAATCATGTCCTAAGCTGCCATGTTAAACAAATATAAACTTGCGAAGTTTTCGCTCGAATTTCAAAAAAGTTCTGTCTAGTTCTACATCTTTTGATAACAAAGCCGGATATAAAGTTTCGTTAAAATCCATGGATATTTGTGGCCGCTATTGTGTACGCAAGAAATCGACCACATACAAACAGGCAGACATCACTCCAAAAGTTGTCAAAACGTGTTCTGGAGGTCTTAAAACATATATTGGCATGAAAAAATAACACTTTCTCAATACTACGTATGAGATAGTAAAAATCTGATGTGGGCAGCACATGACTTTCCCTGCAGACTTATATTCACGTTCTCTTTATTTTAATTCAATTTAATTCACTTTTAATTCAATTTTCGCTCTCATTTGATAACTGGACTTCTTTTCAAAGATGGCGTAGAGAAAATACGAAAAAACTAAAGTATCTCGAGAACGGCTAGTCCTAGTGTAATGGGGTTGGTCCTATTCCTTTCTTCGTTAAAAATTACGTATTAAACGAGCATTTAATGGACATATTTGAGCATTCGTAGTTCTTTATTTTAAATTTTGGCGATTTTTGCGGGCCATTTTGCAAAAACAGGCAAGTTATTTTTTTCCGAATCGTATCAATATCTAATCAGCACCAGCGTTACCCACAAGCGATTTATCTATCGAATTTTGTGAAATTCGGTGCATTACATTTTTAGCTAGAGTGGATACAAGCCTTTGAGGGCCATTTCGCAAAAAGCGACGGGTTCTTTTATCCCAAATGATATCCAAAACTAATCAGCACCAGATCCGCCCACAAGTGACATACCTACCAAATTTTATGAAATTCGGTCAATTAGTATTTTAGTTAGAGTGGATACAAAATCTGCACAGACAGACACACAACCAGACGTCACGCAAAAATTAGTTTTTTCATATTCTAGAGGTCTCGAAATGTGAGATCCGTCGAAAACTCGAGTCGCGATTTTCGACATGATTCCAATACTTTCCCTATACATTACCATGTATTGCAGGGAAAGTAAAAATCTGATGAGGGCAGCACATGACTTTCCCTGCAGACTTATATATATATTCTTTTATTTTAAATAAATTTAATTCACTATTAATTCAATTTTCGTTCTCATTTGGTAACTGGACCCATTTTCAAAGGTGGCGTAGAGAAAAAAACAAAAATATCTCAAGAACAGCTAGTCCTAGTGCAATGGGGTTGGTCTTATTCTTTTCTTCGTTAAAAATTACGTATAAAACAAGTATTTAATGGGTATATTTCAGCATACGTATTTTTTTATATTAGATTTTGTCGATTTTGCAGTCATTTTGCAAAAAACGGCAGGTTATTTTTTTCCAAACCGTACCAAAATCTAATCAGCACCAGGGTGATCCACAAGCGACTTATCTACCAAATTTTGTGAAATTCGGTCCATTAGATTTTCAGGTAGAGTGGATACAAGCTTTTGCGCGCCATTTCGCAAAAAAGGCGGGTTCTTTTATCCCGAATCGTACCCAAAACTAATCAGCACCAGATTCGCCCACAAGTGACTTACCTACCAAATTTTATGAAATTCGGTCCATTAGTTTTTTAGTTACAGTGGATAAAATATCTGCACAGACAGACAGACAGACACACACACACAGACGCCAGGCTAAAAATGGTTTTTTCGTATTCTAGAGGTCTCGAAACGTGTAGATCCGTCGAAAACTCGAGTTGCGATTTTCGACATGATTCCAATATTTTCCCTATACATTACCATGTATTGCAGGGAAAGTAAAAATAGTGGTAAAGTTCCATCAATATCATTTGCAAAAATAATTCACTCCATTGTAGTTGCCGATATTTCAGACAGAACCACAGAACCAGTGCTGCCAGCCTGAGCCCGAAGACATTTTCAGATGTAAAACCCGAGAACCTGCCCTAAAACTATTGAGTTTCGAACCGGTGCGGTCCAAAATGATTTGTATTCAAATATGTTAAAAACTCGAATTTGTGAATATTTTGTACAGTGGAGTAAGATTAAAGTTGGTTTATTTTTAAATATTATTTTTACATAGCTGAAATCAATATAATAATTTCATGTACTACAGTCGAACCTCGACATGTCGAATTTGAAGGGAGAAAGAAAAAATTCGAGATATCGAAAATTTGAAAAATTTTAAGAAATTCATAAAAGAATACACATATTAGTCCTATACTTTACACATTTTTAAAAAATCTGATGTGAACAGCACATGACTTTCCCTGCAGACTTATATTAACGTTCTCTTTATTTTAATTAAATTTATTTCACTTTTAATCCAATTTTCGTTCTTATTCGGAAACCGGACTTATTTTCAAAGGTGGCGCAGAGAAAATAAGGAAAGCTAAAATATCTTGAGAACGGCTAGTCCTAGTGTAATGGGGTTGGTCTTATTATTTTCGTCGTTAAAAATTACGTATTAAACGAGCATTTAATGGATATATTTGAGTATACCTAGTTCTTTAGTTTAGATTTTGACGAATTTTTGCTGGCCATTTTGCAGAAAAAGACAGGTTATTTTTTTCCGAATCGTACCAAATTCTAATCAGCACCAGGATAACCCACAAGACTCATCTACCGAATTTTG
Source organism: Amaurobius ferox (assembly GCA_951213105.1). Classification (NCBI taxonomy): domain Eukaryota; kingdom Metazoa; phylum Arthropoda; class Arachnida; order Araneae; family Amaurobiidae; genus Amaurobius; species Amaurobius ferox. The sequence continues at coordinate 72,380,255 of OX578150.1, forward strand.
TGAAATTCGGTCCATTAGTTTTTCAGTTAGAGTGGATACAAGCTTTTGCGAGCCATTTCCCCAAAAAAAGGCGGGTTCTTTTATTCCAAATCGTTCAGAAAACTAATCAGCACCAGACTCGCCCACAAGTGACTTACCTACCAAATTTTGTGAAATTCGGTTGATTAGTTTTTTAGTTAGAGCGGATACAAAATCTGCACAGACACATAGACACACAGACAGACACACAGACACACAAATAGACACACAGACAGACACACACACAGACGTTACGCTAAAAATGGTTTTTTCGTATTCTAGAGGTCTCGAAACGTGTAGATCCGTCGAAAGCTCGAGTTGCGATTTTCAGCATGATTCCAATACTTTCCCTATACATTACCATGTATTGCAGGGAAAGTAAAGATCACTTACTTTATCTTACAGACAGAGAATTGGGTATTACCCAAGAAAATGCTGACAACAAATAAAGCGAAGCTTGGAATGATTGGATACACATTTAATGTAATACTATGTACGTACATACATTATTAAAATTTAATCTTGCATTTCTTTACTTGCAAAATAGTCATCTATGACAGTTTGGTTACAGGTACTGAATCCTTCAATATCTATCACATTTTCCAAATGAGCTAGGCGGATCCAAATGAGCTTAATTTTGTGGCGATAGTTTACTTTAAAACTCCGAATAATACCTTGGTCCAAAGGCTGTAACTTAGAAGTTGTATTTGGTGGCATGAAATGAACTTTCACGGATTTTAATTTCGGCACGCTAATATGCGCTGTGCAGTTGTCCAAGAAGAGAACAATATCGCGATTTTCACAGAACATTTTTTTGTCTAATTCCTTCAACCAATTAGTGAAAATTTCGGCACTCATCCAAGCCTTATTGTTCGCAAAATAAGTCATTGGAACAGATTTCATTCCTGAAAAACATCTGGGTTTAGCAGATTTACCTATCGTAAGAGGTTTGAGCCTTTCTGAACCATCCATATTAGTGCAAAATGGCACAGTTAATCTTTCTTTGCACCTTTTCCAGCCATGGCATACTTCACCTTTAATGGCCATAGTTTTATCAGGCATACACTTAAAAATCTGATGTGAGCAGCACATGACTTTCCCTGCAGACTTATATTAGCGTTCTCTTTATTTTAATTAAATTTATTTCACTTTTAATTCAATTTCGTTCTCATTCGATAACCGGACTTATTTTCAAAGGTGGCGTAGGGAAAGTACGAAAAACTAAAATATCTCGAGAACGGCTAGTCCTAGTGTAATGGGGTTGGTCTTATTCTTTTCGTCGTTAAAAATTACGTATTAAATCAGCATTTAATGGATATATTTGAGTATACCCAGTTTTTTATTTTAGATTTTGGCAATTTTTGGGGGCATTTTGCAAAAAAAGGCAGGTTATTTTTTTCTGAATCGTACCAAAATCTAATCAGCACCAGGGTGACCTATACGTGACTCATCTACCGAATTTTGTGAAATTCGGTCTATTAGTTTTTCAGCTACAGTGGATACAAAATTTTACGGGCCATTTCACAAAAAAAGGCGGGTTCTTTTATTCCGAATCGTACCCAAAACTAATCAGCACCAGCCCCGCCCACAAGTGACTTACCTACAAAATTTTGTGAAATTCGGTCCATTAGTTTTTTAGTTAGAGTGGATAAAAAATCTGCACAGACAGACACACAGACAGACACACACACAGACGTCACGCTAAAAATGGTTTTTTCGTATTCTAGAGGTCTCGAAACGTGTAGATCCGTCGAAAACTCGAGTTGTGATTTTCGGCATGATTCCAATACTTTCCCTATACATTACCATGTATTGCAGGGAAAGTAAAAATCTGATGTGGGCAGCACATGACTTTCCCTGCAGACTTATATCCACGTTCTCTTTATTTTAATTAAATTTATTTCACTTTTAATTCAATTTTCTTTCTCATTCGGTAACCGGACTTATTTTCAAAGGTGGCGTAGAGAAAATACGAAAAACTAAAATATCTCGAGAACGGCTGGTCCTAGTGTAATGGGGTTGGTCTTATTCTTTTCTCCGTTAAAAATTACGTATTAAACAAGCATTTAATGGATATATATGAGCATACGTAGTTCTTTAGTACAGATTTTGACAATTTTTGCGGGCCATTTAGCAAACAAAGGCGGGTTATTTTTTTCCGAATCATACCAAAATCTAATCAGCACCAGAATGACTTACAAGTGACTCATCTACCGAATTTTGTGAAATTCGGTCCATTTGTTTTTCAGGTAGAGTGGATACAAGCTTTTGCGGGCCATTTCGCAAAAAAAGGCGGGTTCTTTTATTTCGAATCGTACCCAAAACTAATCAGCACCAGCCCCGCCCACAAGTGACTTACCCACAAAATTTTGTGAAATTCGGTCAATTAGTTTTTTAGTTAGAGCGGATACAAAATATGCACAGACAGACACACAGACACACAGACAGACACACACACACAGACGTCACGCTAAAAATGGTTTTTTCGTATTCTAGAGGTCTCGAAACGTGTAGATCCGTCGAAAATTCGAGTTGTGATTTTCGGCATGATTCCAATACTTTCCCTATACATTACCATGTATTGCAGGGAAAGTAAAAAATAGTCCTGTTTCATCTGCATAAAGACATTTTTTGGATCCTATTTTTCCAAACGAAAAGAAAATCTGATGTGGGCAGCACATGACTTTACCTGCAGACTTATATTCATGTTCTCTTTATTTTAATTAAATTTATTTCACTTTTAATTCAATTTTCTTTCTCATTCGGTAACCGGACTTATTTTCAAAGGTGGCGTAGAGAAAATACGAAAAACCAAAATATCTCGAGAACGGCTAGTCCTAATGTAATGGGGTTGGTCTTATTCTTTTCTTCCCTAAAAATTACGTAATAAACAAGTATTTAATGGATATATTTGAGCATACGTAGTTCCTTAGTTTAGATTTGGACGATTTTTGCGGGTCATTCTGCAAAGAAAGGCAGGTTATTTTTTTCTGAATCGTACCAAAATCTAATCAGCACCAGGGTGACCTATACGTGACTTATCTACCGAATTTTGTGAAATTCGGTCCATTAGTTCTTCAGCTACAGTGGATACAAGCTTTTGAGGGCAATTCCACAAAAAAGGCGGGTTTTTTTATTCCGAATCGTACCCAAAACTAATCAGCATCAGCCCCGCCCACAAGTGACTTACCTACAAAATTTTGTGAAATTCGGTCCATTAGTTTTTTAGTTAGAGTGGATACAAAATCTGCACAGACAGACACACAGACACACAAACAGACAGACACACAGACAGGCAGACACACACACAGACGTCACGCTAAAAATGGTTTTTTCGTATTCTAGAGGTCTCGAAACGTGTAGATCCGTCGAAAACTCGAGTTGCGATTTTCGGCATGATTCCAATACTTTCCCTTATACATTACCATGTATTGCAGGGAAAGTAATAAAAATGGTAAGGTGATCCAAATGGTAAGATAAAAAAATTCGAGATATGGAGAGTTTGATAAAAAAAAATTTCGAGTTAAAGAGTTTGTTTTACATTAGTTTTATACCGTGCGTGATGGGAGATGAAAATATTTCGAGATATCGAAAATTTTCAGATACAGAGGTTCGACGTATCGAGGTTCACCTGTATATTGAAATTCATTTAAAACGTTTCAAAATTAAATATATTAAACCCGACTTTTATAAAGCACAAGGGTTCGACCTGAAACAGTGTTTGAAAATTTAAGCTCGGATTGGCCCTAAAATTAAATGTTTGTCCCAGCCCAACCTGACTTTTTTAAAGCATAGGTTCGAGTCCGGTAAGCCGGGTTCGAGCCCGTGCAGACCTCTGAAATAGAACACCTCATGAAAAGCGTACAAATCGGCGTGAACTGGTAGAAGTAATATTCAAATATTTCACTTACGCTCGCAGAATTAGCAACGGTCTTTACGATCCTGCGAAGGAGCGATGAATGCGTGGATGAGGCGCCCATGGAAACGTAGAGGGCTGCTATGAACTTGGGTCGAGGATCCACTCCCAGTTGATGAAGATAGTATGGGAAATCGTACAAAACGTCGGAAAACTGGGGCTGTGTAGGAAATGTTCCAAACATGAGAGCTTCTTCTCAGGGGGTGGGGGATACGTTTCCGGATAATCTGAAAGGAAGGAAATTGTGGAATTCAATACTGGAATGAAATTAAAAATTTGATGTGGGCAGCATATGACTTTCCTCACAGACCAAAATTTATTTTCTCTTTATTTCTTTTAATAATTTATAATACTTAGTGTAACTGCAGAAAATAACACTGGATTTGCACTTTTAATTCAATTTTTACTTTCCCTGCAATAATTTGGGATGTATAGGGAAAGTATTGGAATCATGCCGAAAATCGCAACTCGAGTTTTCGACGGATCTACGCGTTTCGAGATCTCTAGAATACGAAAAAATATTTTTTGCGTGACGTCTGTGTGTCTGCCTGTTTGTGCAGATATTGTATCCACTCTAACTAAAAAACTAATTGACCGAATGTCATAAAATTCGGTAAATAAGTCGATTGTGGATCACCCTGGTGCTGATTAGATTTTGGTACGATTCGGAAAAAGAAAATTGCCTTTTTTGGCGAAATGGCCCGCAAAAATCGTCAAAATCTAAAATAAAAACTACGTATGCTTAAATATATCCATTAAATGCTTGTTTTATACGTAATTTTTAACGATGACAAGAATAAGACCAACCCAATTACACTAGCCGTTCTTGAGATATTTTAGTTTTTTCGTATTTTCTCTACGCCACCTTTGAAAATAAGTCCAGTTACCAAATGAGAACGAAAATTGAATTAAAAGTGAATTAAATTTAATTAAATAAATGAAAAAGTGGATATAAGTCTGCAGGGAAAGTCATGTGCTGTCCACGTCAGATTTTTGTTTGTATTTAGTAAATGGACATTTTTTCAAAGGCTTCGTAGCAAAAATGCAAAAAACCCAAAATATCTCTAGAACGGTTAGTCCTAGAGTAGTGGGGTTGATGGTCTTATTATGTTTCTCGTCAAAATTTATGTATAAAACAAGCATTTAATTGATACATTTGAGCACACGTAGTCTTTTATTTTAGATTTTAGCGATTTTTCGGACTATTTCGTAAAAATGACAGGTTCTTCTTCTCCGAATCGTACCAAAATTTTATCAGTATCAGGGTAACCTTCAAGTGACTTATCTACGAAATTTTGTGAAGTTTAACCAGTTTTTTAGTTAAACTGAATACATGATATTTTGCGGGCCATTTCGCAAAAGAAGGCGGGTTCTTTTATACCGAATCGCACCAAAATCTAATCAGCACCAGGATCCCACACAAGTGAACACCTATAAAATTTGGTCCATTAGTTTTTGAGTTAGAGTGGATACATACATTGCATAGACAGAGACACTGACGTCAATAATAGTTTTTTAGTGCTCTAGAGGTCCTAAAACGTATCGATCCGTCGAAAACTCGAGTTGCGATTTTCGACATGACTCCAATACTTTCTCTATGCATTACCATGTATTGCAGGGAAAGTAAAAACCGGTATTTTTGGATTTTGTAATATTCACATTTTCTCCACGGGAAAAATTGGTGAAAATTTAAGGAAGAACAAGAAGGCTTATACCGTAACTTTGTTTTAGAGAAAGTTATCTCTTTCCATACATACATGTTACAGAGTATAGGAAAAGTATTGTGACGGGGTCGAAAATTCGAATTCAGAAATTTTCATGCAAGAGCACATTTCAAGCATCCATATTTACTTCCTCATTCGTAGTATTGAAAATGTTATTGTTTTCACGAGAATTTCCAGTTTCGAAATCGAGATGCCAATATATGTTTTAAGACCTTCTGAACACGTTTCGACTATTTTTAGATTTCTTGATTCGCGATAGCAGCCACAAATATTAATGGATTTTCACGAAACTTTATATCCGGCTTTGTTATAAAAAAATCTAGAACCAGATGAAAAATGTTTCTATTCGAGCAAAAACTTTGAATTTTATTAGAAATTTTATATTTTTTTTAACATGGTAGCATAGAACAAAATTTGACATAATCATGCGTAAAAGGGTTTATTTGCTGCTAAATGACAATATTTTTTGTTCGTGACGTCATTAGCTCCCCTTGAGGGGTAATTTACCCAAACATTGGGGGGGGGGGGGTATTGTCAAATATGGTATCATTCGAAAGATTTTTTTTCAAGCCCTTTAAAGTGAAGGGTAACACGCTATAGCTGTAATCATTTTGACCCCCAATACCTTTTTTCGAAATTTTTTTTGCAAAATTTGAAAAAAACAAATGGATTCTGGTATGAGAAAGTCGAGTGGAGCCACACTCCGGTTAATTTATATTGCTTTCAAAGATTTAATTTATATTGATTAAGAGATATCGCTTCTACAGACTCAGGGACACACACAGGTATTACTTCAAAAACGTTCTATTCGAGTACAGAAATTCTTGAAGCGTATTTTCCCTATACATTATACGTTTATCCCTATGTATATAGGGAAAATAAAAATGCATAAAAATCATATATTTTTTTACTTTCCCTGCAATACATGGTAATGTATAGGGAAAGTATTGGAATCATGCCGAAAATCGCAACTCGAGTTTTCGACGGATCTACACGTTTCGAGACCTCTAGAATACGAAAAAACCATTTTTAGCGTGACGTCTGTGTGCGTGTCTGTCTGTGTGTCTGTCTGTGCAGATTTTGTATCCGCTCTAACTAAAAAACTAATCGACCGAATTTCACAAAATTTGGTAGGTAAGTCACTTGTGGGCGAGTCTGGTGCTGATTAGTGTTGGGAACGATTTGGAATAAAAAAAACTCGCCTTTTTTTGCGAAATGACCCGCAAAAGCTTGTATCCACTCTAACTGAAAAACTAATAGACCGAATTTTACAAAATTCGGTAGATGAGTCACTTGTGGGTTATCCTGGTGCTGATTAGAATTTGGTACGATTCGGAAAAAAATAACCTGCCTTTTTTATGCAAAATGTCCAGCAAAAATTCGTCAAAATCTAAACTAAAGAACTAGGTATACTCAAATATATCCATTAAATGCTCGTTTAATACGTGATTTTTAACGACGAAAATAATAAGACCAACCCCATTACACTAGGACTAGCCGTTCTCGAGATATTTTAGTTTTCCTTATTTTCTCTGCGCCTCCTTTGAAAATAAGTCCGGTTTCCGAATGAGAACGAAAATTGAATTAAAAGTGAAATAAATTTAATTAAAATAAAGAGAACGTTAATATAAGTCTGCAGGGAAAGTCATGTGCTGTCCACATCAGATTTTTAATTCTCAATCTGCGTTAAAAATCGCATCGTGTGAAATGGAAATATTTTAACATTTTCTCGACGGCTCAAACTGAGTGCTATTTGTTCCAAAATATGAATAATATGAAGAATTTAATGGCATCGTTCAAGATTTTTTATATATTGTTAAATGTGCAATTATTTTAAAATGAATTATGTATTTAAATTTGAGATATGCGCTGAAGTTATTTTAATTTAAATTAAAAATATATATTTTCAAATACATTTGAGAAACTTAAATGTGAAATTTTTTCATTAAAGTTAAAAAAATATACTTTTAAATGCATTTTAGAAATTTAAATGTAACATTTATTTTATTAATAGTTTGAAAAAATTTAAACTCAAAATGTTTTAAAACAGATTTAAATATGCAAATTTTTAACCTTTATTTACATAAGGAATTCAGAATATCTAATTGTTTTTTAATTTAGGTATTAAATATTTAAATACTTTGGGTATACACGGAATTTAAAATATATACAGTTTTTAAATGTATCATTTTACATTGAGAATTTGAAAGGCTTGGATTTTTAAATGTTTGTTTATATTAAGAATTTCAAATATTTAAATACGTTGGTTTACATTAAAAATACTGTTTATATTATAGTTTGTTTATATTAATAATTTAAAATTTGTTTTCTTAAATGGTGGTTGATAAAGTATTAGACGTTTAAATTATTCAGACCTTTAAATGCATTCAGTTATATTGAAAATATGAAATTCTTCAATTTTTAAATGATTATTTATATAAAGAATTTAAAATACTTAAAATTTTATTTAAATTAATATTTTAGAATATTTATATTGTCAAAAGAGTTAATTGACAAAGCAGTAATGTAAAACATTAAAGTACACATATTTTAAAATAATTGTTTACATCAGGAATTTAAAATACTTAAACGTTTATTTATATTGTCAAAAGAGTTAATTGACAAAGAAGCAATGTAAAACATTAAAGTATACATACTTTTAAATGATTGCTTATATTAGGAATTTAAAATACTTAAAAGTTTGTTCACATTAATAATTTAGAATATGTATAATTTAAAAAGAGTTAATAGACAAAGTAATAATGTAAAACATTTGAAGTAACATATTTTTAAGAGTTTCATATAAAATTCTGAATTTATCCATTTATAAAAAATTTCAAAATGAGCTAAACGAAACCAAATTTCAAAATAATTACATAATATTACATTTTATATAATTACTTTCAATAAAGTTACAATTTCAGAAATTTGAATTTATGTTAAATTTACATTTGCACTGTGTAAAATCTATATTTCAAACATATTTTATTATTTACCTATGCTTTAGTCAACAGTCTATGATATAGTTAATAGCTTTTGTAAGAAATTATACAACATTCAAGTTTTACATACTTTTAATCCAAACACTTTATTCCAAACCCTTTATCTATTTTCCATCCAGGAATTAGTAACCTGCAAAGAAAAAAAAAAACATTAAAACTTAATATAGTATGCAACCAACAAGGAATTTACAATACAACATCTAATATACAGTGTAATCATAATTTACATATTCTTATTCCAAGGTTTCTGAAAAAGTGTCTGTTAAATAAAGTAGTTGACACCACCTCCTCTGTTTGATAAATCTCGCGTCCTTCGGTGTTCCTTGTTTCATACCGCAAAAATTGTAGCATATGAAATTTTGGTACATTTGTAGAAGAATGTTAAGGGAATATACTGAAATAAACTGGTTTTTGATTTAAGCTTTAGTTTAAGAGATATATAATTTTGAAGGAAGAATATTTGAGCTGCGAGTTCGCGTCCTGGACGGACTAGTAATAACAAGACCATGGCAAGACTGCAGACTTACACAGTTGCATTTTTAGAGCCCTTTTTCAAAATTTCGATTTAGTTTATGAGTTATTCTATTACGCCGGCGTAGCAGGCGGTACGAAAGAGCTCGCGAAGCGATCTCTTTAAGCGCCAGCAAGTAGGGGGACGAAACGGATTACGGTGACCGGCGACTGTAGTGAGCAGGGGGCGGAGCCACTTGTTTAGTAATTAAACTAGTTATTTAAGGGTGAGCGTCAGTAAATTTTCTGCCCTATCCGCGCTTTGTTAACTTTCGCGGCACACATATTTCGCCGAAATTCTGCTCAAACAGTTACGAAATATTTTCTGAAAGATAAAATGCAATGCTTAGATTATATTAAAACTAAATTTAATGCCCCAAAAAACATAAAATATATTTTTTATTTTAATCCAAAATATTTTTGGTGCTGCCATCTGTTGTCCTAATTTAATTCCTATCGATTATTTTTATTTTTTAATGAACATTTTTAAATATCTATTCCTTCTAATACAGTGTTAAATACAACAACAGATCATATATAATAATGCCACAATCACGGAAAGGTAATTTCTCATTCTATAAATTTGATAAGGGACCTGAATGTACATCACTGAGGACTGCAGTTTTGTCTTCAAGTCCAAGTTCAATTACGTTTCCGTGATTATGGCATTATATATGATCTGTTGTTGTATTTAATAGCGTATTAGAAGGAATAGACATTTAAAAATGTTCATTAAAAAATAAAAATAGTGGGTATGGATTAAATTACAACAGATGGCAGCACCAAAAATATTTTAAATTAAAATAACCTCCTTTTGTGTGTCCACATTTTTGGAGCTCCTAGCACTAAGTGCTGTATCTCCGATTTGTACATGTAACAGTAAATTCAGATTCATTGCTCCAAAGGGGCGGGGTTAAGTAATGGCCAAGGGCCGGGATGAAATTTGAATGGCCAAGGCCGGGATGAATTTCTATTGGTCGAGTGATCTAAATGTAAGGATGGCAAAGTGAAGTTCAATATCGGATCTAAAAAATCACAAAATATAAGCTGAAATAATATTAAACTAGTTGAAGATTTGATAATTTGATATGTATAATTTCAGGCGTATTTCGAAAAGAAAGCATAAGTCAGTTTCGTACCTCGTTCCAACAAAAAGGCGGCCACGATTTTTTTTTTTTTTTTTTTTTGAGCTAAAGCACAACAGTTATAAGAGTTAAATCATTAAGTATTAATAGTGGTAGTATATCTCGGACGCTTTCGAAACTTCCAGTGGTGGGGGTCATAGCTTTTAATATTTTGAATTGTAGGGTTGGGAAGATTAGAGATGTTGTTATAAAAATTTGTTGCTAGTTTATGAATTTCATTATTTATAGTTTTAATTTTAAAGTCATTGTGGATTACGTCATTACGGAGGAATCTGGGAGCTCTGCGAATGCATCTAAGTGTTTTATTTTGAACCTTTTGCAGCTTTTCCATAAGAGATTTTGAGGCAAATCCCCAAATCATGCATCCGTATAACAAGATAGGCCTGAGAGCAGTTTTGTATAATAATATTTTATTTTTAAAGCTTACATGGGGTGAGTGCATAATGGGGTGTAGGGACGCTCTGGCTATATGGAATTTCTTAATAGTTTTTTCAATGTGAGTCTTCCAAGTGAGTTTTTTGTCAAACTGTAGTCCAAGATATTTGCAATTATTGACATAGTCTATGGGGGTGTTGTTTATAATTATGGGGGGAGGGAGGGGCTTCTTTTTTTTGGTGAAAATGATGCAGCTGGTTTTTTTTTCATTAATTTTTATTTTCCACTTTTGGAACCAGGCGGAAAGGGTGTTCATGTGATTTTGAAGACGTGAGCGTACAAAGTTAAAGTTAGATGATCTTGTGTATATGGCTGTATCGTCCGCGTAGAGTGCAATGTTTGTTTTGTCTGAGTGGGGGATGTCATTTATGTATAAGTTAAATAACGTCGGGGCCAGTTGAGAGCCCTGTGGGACCCCGGCGCTAATGGATCTGTAAGTGGCGTGGGTGTTGTCATAGCGGACTGTAAAGGATCTTTGGCGAAGGTAAGAGTGTAAGAGATGTATTATCGCATCTGGCAGGTTGAGCTGAATTAATTTGTAGATTAAAGCTTCGTTCCAGATGCGGTCAAACGCCTTCGCCACGTCCAGAAGTATGATACCAGTTGTTAGGCCAGAGTTCATTCCTTCGGAGATGAATTCCGTAACGCGTAACAGCTGATGAGTTGTTGAGTGTAATGGGCGAAAGCCGAATTGTTGTGGTATGATGATGTTTTTATCGTTAAGGTAAGATTTAAGGCGGGTGTGTATAATACGCTCCGTGAGTTTACTTATAGTGTTGAGTAGACTAATAGGGCGGTAGCTTTGTGGGGAGGTGGGCTTTTCGCCTGGCTTCAAAATGGGGATGATAACAGCGACTTTCCATTTATTGGGGAAATATTTGTATTTCAAGATGGCATTAATGAGAAGAGTTAGATAAAAGATTATGTTAATGGGGAGGGATTTGATGGCTTTATTATTTATGTTATCATTCCCGGGTGCTTTTCTTTTTTTAAGATTTTTGATTTCTTGTAGTACCTCGCTGGGGGTAGTGGGAGCAATCTCATTGGTTGAGGGTTTGGCAAGGTAATCTTTGACGGAATTTTGGACATGACGTTCAAATTCAGGATTATTGAGATCTTCGTTGGGAGTAAATTGATTTTGATAGTTGTCAACTAAAACATTTGCTATTTCAGTATTTTTAAGGGCAGGGCCGTTAGGTGTATCAAGGTGGGAAGTTTTGGTGCTGCGATTTTTGATTTTTTTGTAGAAGGACCAGAGGGAATTGTCTTCAGTAGAGAGGGAAGTAATGTAATCCTTCCAGTTGGCCTGTTTATAGTTATATATTTTAATTTTAATGGTCTTATTAATTGAGTTCAGTTTGCGTTTAAGGGACGGATGTTTGGTGATTTGCCATGCTCTACGTATTTTATTTCGCTCCTTTTTAATTTTTTTGATTGCAGTTGGTAGTTTGTGATGAGAGGGGGCGGGGGGGAGTACTTAGTGGAGGCCGCGATAGCAATTTGAATTTCGTTTTTAAGTGTCTGGGCATTATTGTCTATGTCTTCTTTAGAGTTATAGTTTGCAAAAATGAGACGATTATTACAGAGGGTGTGTTTGAAGGCTTTCCAGTCCGTGGTTTTGGTAGCGGGTAGGATAGGGACGTTGTGTGTTGTTGTTGTTGTTGAAACCCAGACCGTCCGACCTACCAGAAAGGTGTAAGGTAACTGTTTGGACGGTCGGGAAGTGCCACCCAATTTGGACCGGAACCCAGTGGGGGAGGCATCCACAGGGACCGTACCCTCCTTCCCCTACCACCAACCTCTCGGAAGGACTTTCGGACCCACATGTTTAACGTGATCGTACTCCGCATGAACACGGCGGCAGTTTTGGCAGTGGCTGGAATCGAACCCGGGCCTACCGAGTGCAACTCCAGCGCGCTAACCAATGGGCTACCGCGCCCCAGGGACGTTGTGTGTGAGAAAAAAGGTGAGTTTTACTGGTAAGTGATCTGAGCTAAGGTCGTTTATTGTGTTAATTTCGTGCGGGAAGGGGATGTTATTAGTTAAGGCAAAGTCTATAGTGGAGTCCTGTGTATTGGCATTTAGGTGGGTATGGGTTAGTGGGAAAATGTGTCTGATGTTGTTGTCCTGGATAAAGTTATTGATCTCTCCTCCATATTTGTTTCTGTATCTGCAGTTCCAGTTCGCATGGCGGGCATTGAAGTCCCCCATGAGAATAGTGCTATCGACTAAATCAAACATGGCGGAGAGGTCATTAGTGATACTTTGAGATGAGTTACTAGAGGAAGTGTGTTTAGCATATACCGAGCCAAGGAGTATGGGTGGGGTACTGGGAAGTTTAATTTTGGCGAATGTGTGTTCAATAATGTTAGTGTCTATAATGGGAACCGCGCTCTGTTGAATTGATGTTAGAATGTAGATGGCGGTGCCGCCCTGCTTATTTTTAATTGCGTTGGGTCTGGGGATATGATAAAGGCAATAGTTGGGAATTTTAATTTTGCGAGTTTCGGGGGTGAAAATTTCCTGGACCAATATTATGTGGGGGTTGTGTGTAAGGGCGAAGTCTCGAAGTTCATTAATTTTATGTGCTAGGCCATTAGCGTTCCACGATATTATCGTGAGCGCGTTGGGAGGGGGGGAAGCAATCATGACTGGGGGTTGTTGTTCTGATTTAGATATTTATCAATAAGGACTAGAATTTCCAGCCCTTTATCGATAATAGAGTTGTTTGTCATGAATATTTGTTTTATATCGATGAGGAAGTTTTTTATTTGGTTGATGTTGAAGTTAAGGTTAAAGTTTTGTAATAAGCTGTGAATTTCTTTAAATGTGGCTATGATATCTTTGATTGAAAAGTTAGATTCATTTTCATCAGCAGGGTTAGGTGAATTGTCTGTGTTGGTGTTAGAGCTCTCACGGTGTCCATTGAATGCATGGGAGCTGCTGGGTTGGGGGGAGGGTTCAGGCTGTTTCCTATTGGTGGGTTCACCAGATCTGTTTTGTGCTGTGTCAGTATTTATGAAATCATTTGGCGGGAGGGGTACTTTAAAAACATTACTAGTGCTAGCAAACACTCCCTCATTGATCCTGATGATGAAGGATTCGTCAAGGTGCCCAAGAGGCACACTGCCAAAGCTGCAAAGAACGTTCCTCCCTCTCCCCTTTCAACGGTCAAACCTGTTCTTGACCCTGAGGTTCCTGCGCCTGACGCAACGAATGTTGAGGAAATTCCTAAAAAGGAACAAAGTCGTAGTGTCGTACAAGACAGAGCACCAGGCGCGAAGCGCCTTTAATCTCCAGTTTCAATATGTGGTTCTTATCGTCAAACTGTGACATTAATTCAGTGACCCTAATTGGAGGTTCGAGGTTTTTATTTACTACTTTTTATCATTTGTCCTAGCTCCTAGTGTGGCAGTTTGTTGCACATTTAGAGTTTAAGCAGTTTGGGGGGTTGATGCAGATCTAAGGGTTACCTAGCGTTTTGGCAGTTTAGAGTTTAGAATATATATATATATATATTTTTTATAAAATAATAGTCGCGAGTTTTATTTAAAACTCTAAAAAGGAACGCCGCCCTCCCCCCCTCTTTATTGTTCCCAGCACTAGCTGGTATGACTACCTAAACCAGTTGCGCCTTGTAGTACCTTCGATTGTAAGCAGTTTGAGAGGAAATCTCTTCAAAATCGATGTAGACACTCGTGAAGAATTCATGGATGTTCAAAGAAGATTAATTGATGACAAAATTTCTTTCAGGACTTTTCTCCTCAACGAGGAAAAACCGTTAAAAGTTGTGATCAGGGGGCTCCCGGTCCCCACTAAAGTAGATTTAATTAAAGAAAAACTTGAAGCTGGAGGATTCCAAATTAGAAGCATTACTCAGCTCTATAAAGGCCCTAAAAACAACAGAATCTTAATGCCTCTATTCTATGCCCAATTAGACAAAAATCCCTCAAATCTTAAAATTTACCAAGTGATTAAGCTGCTAGGAGTGGTAATAAAAGTAGAGAGATACAGAGGGCGCAAAGGCGCCAGCACTCAGTGCTTTTCATGTCAAAAATGGCATCATGCAGCAAATTCATGTCATCTGCCGCCCAAATGCGTGAAGTGTGCGGGCGATCATCGTTCTTTTGAATGTCCTAAAAGACCGGAAGTTAAATGCACTTGTGCAAATTGTGGTGGTGAACACCCTGCAAGTTATCGCGGGTGTCCTAAATTTCCTAAACCAAAGACTGCTAAACCTCGTACTTTCCCCAGCAAGTTTGCTGATAGTACAAAATCTTATGCCTCCGCTTTTAAGCACAATGATCAGGACTTTCCTAAACTTCCTTTTAAAACTACCCCCATAGATCAAGTTGTAAATTTTAATGCTAACATACCCCCTACTGAGGGGAATGATTCTACTAGAGATGACTGGCTGGAGGTCATTGATCTGATTGTCCGCTTCGAAAGAAACGGCTATCGGAGAGATTTCCTACAGCAAGCCCTCAATGCTGCCCTCCCGAAACTAAGAGAATCCACCAGAATAATAGATAGAATTGCTATTCTTTACGACAGTATTTGTGAACTGTCCAAATCCCCCTAAGTTTTTATTTATTTTTGTTATGACAGGTCCTGCTTGCAGGTCTCGTTTTTCTCCCGTTTTCTAGAACCTTGGGGAGTTTTGATTGGCTTGGCCAGAATCCTTTTGATCTGCCGGCGCTCTCCGCTGTCCCGCCTCCTTCTGCTTAACTTGAACGTTTCTCATGGTCTCAAGGCACTTTTTTGAAACACTTTTTTGAAACGAGTGAGGTTGTGTTTTCTGACTGCTCTGCAACGTAATGAGAACGCGCTTGAACGAAGCTCCGGTCCATGAGACGCCACCGGCACCTGTTGTAATACCTCCTGATCCTGTTCCAAGTGGAAACAGCATGAATCCTCAACAAGATGAATCTATCGAGATGACAGATTGGAGCATTGAGGAAAAAGATTATTATGCTAAAGTCTCCCCAAGTGCAGATCCTAGAGTCGAAGCAGCCAGGCTTCGTGAAGTAATTAATGATAAAACCTTCATCATGAG
Source organism: Amaurobius ferox (assembly GCA_951213105.1). Lineage (NCBI taxonomy): Eukaryota > Metazoa > Arthropoda > Arachnida > Araneae > Amaurobiidae > Amaurobius > Amaurobius ferox. The sequence goes on from OX578150.1 coordinate 72,396,061, forward strand.
AAGAACTGAAGATGTCATGGATAAGGAAAAGATCAAAGCCATCATCGACATATGTGAAAAGACCCTGACGAAACTTATTGAAACTCATAATCTTCCCAGATATGGTGAGACCTGTCGGAGGCTTTCCTCCGGCAGTTATTCTTTGTCTTCTTGTCCCCCTAACCAGATACCTGCCTCTTTACCAGACATTAGTAAGTTAAGTGTAAATAATGTTGTAAATAGTGTTGTAAATAAATCTGTAAATATTCCAGTTAAAAATGTTAATCCTGTAAATAACTATGTAAATAACATTAAAAAAACACCCTAGAGCTATTGATGAGGATGGTTATCAAAAGCCGCAAAAGCGGCATACCGCTAGTATTAGATCTGCTACTTTGATTGATAATCCGAGCACCTCTTATCAGGTCACTCCCAATCCTCCTAAGTCTTTTCCAGCCACTAAAGCTGATGAAAATAACGAAAATGAAGAAGACAATCCTAAAAAGGAGCGTCGCCCTCCACCCTTCTTCATTTCTGTCACTACAAACTGGTCAAGTTTAATTGCTGACCTCAAAAAAGTCGTACCTAACTTCAGCAGTAAGCTGACAGGATCTGGGGACTTCCTAAAAGTCCATGTCAACCTCAGAGAGGAATATTTAAAAATTCAAACTTTTCTATTAAATCACAAGGTAGAGTTTAAATCATACCTCCTTGACGATCAAAAACCGCTTAAAGTTGTTATCCGTGGCCTTCCGATTTGCACGGAAACAACGGCTATTGCTCAAGAACTAGAGTGCTTGGGTCTCAAAACCATAAGTGTTACACAGTTGGCTAGAGGCCCAAAGACTGCTAGAGTCAATATGCCGTTGTTTTACGTGCAAATTGCAAAAACTCCTGTAAATGAACAGATATATAAAATCAACAACCTTTTTAGCATTATCGTCAAAGTAGAAAAGTACAGGGGACCCAAACAAGTAGCACAATGCTACCGCTGTCAATCTTTTTTTCATACTTCAAATGCCTGTCATTTACCTCCCAATTGTGTAAAATGTGCCCTACCCCACCTGACTAAAGATTGTACCAAGGCATACGAGACACCCTGTAGATGTATCAATTGCGGAGGCAACCACCCTGCCTCATACCGCAACTGCCCGAGGTTCCCTAAGTCTAAAACTCCCTCTCCCGTAAACTCTACCTTCACAAAAAAGCTTGTGAACCTGCAGAGGTCCTATGCCTCTGTCACAGATGGACACAGGGAGGAACCCCAAAAGACACCTAATGTCCAACCTAAATTAGCAGCACCCAAAGGAGCAAATAATAATCAAGCTGCAGATGATTTTCTAAATTATCTCTTTAGATTTGAAGATAGATATGGAATGGATGTTACTAGCAGAGCTTTTAAAAATGCTCTACCAGCAATGCGGTTAGCTCCTACCGAAATAGATAGGGTTAACATAATATATGAGAGCGTCTTTGCTCTCATCAGTCAAGGTTAGCCCCCTTCTTTTGGCCATGGTTGTGCCCTTAAGAATCTTGAAGGATCTTACCATTGGCATCTGGAACGCCAATGGACTTAGAGGTAAAATCCAGGAAGCTAGGGATTTTTGTATAAATAATAACTTAGACCTGTTCTTGGTCCAAGAGACCCATTTTAGTCCAGGGAAAAACTGTAAAATTGCTAATTATGATCTTTACAATGATGACAGGAGACATATTAGCAATCTCCCTGCGGGAGGTACTGCTATTTATATAAATCGTAAAATCAGCCATAATCGTATTCCCACTCCTCCTCTTCATGTTGGTGAAGCTACTGTTGTAGAGCTCAACCTTTCTAGTAATCCGACCCTGACCATTGCGTCTGTCTACTTCCATCCTAAAGCTAAAGCTGGTCCTGTACTTGCTGATTTAAACACCCTATTCAAAATTTCGCCCCATGTAATAGTTGCTGGTGACTTTAACGCTAAAAACCAAGCCTGGGGTTGTCCTCGAGTTGATGTTCGAGGTTCCAAGCTTAAGCGCTGGGCCGACGAGCACAACTATGAGATTGTAGCTCCAGGTGAACCCACCCACTTGAAAAATATTATTGATTTTGCCATCACCAGCAACATTCCTTACACATATTGCATGGAGGCTTTTAATGAACTTCCCTCTGATCATCTCCCTATAATTTATACTCTAGAGCTTCAAAAATATGACCTGAGAAAAACTGCTAAGCTCAAAACCAACTGGTCCAAATACAAGAAAATACTGGCAAGTGAAATCCCATCCCCTCCTGTTGCTAGCTCCACGGACCAACTGGACGCGGAGGTAGAAAAATTTGAAGACATGCTTCGTAATGCCTACTCCGCGTCCTCTCGGCCCAAGGAAACCAAAGTAGATTTTTATAGATTGCCACAGGATATCCGGGAGTTGATCAGAGAAAGAAACAGGCTTCGTAGAGCTTGGCAGGCCAGCAGAGACCCCTGCCTTAAGCGTGAACTTAATTTCTCACGAGCCCAGGTGAGATCACGTCTTAAGGCTTTTTCTAAAGCACGATGGAACACCCATATTGAGTCCCTAACGACTACTGACAACACCATTTGGAGGGCTGCCTCCCTTTATCGTAGGCACAAAACTCACATTCCGACCCTTGAAGGTCCAAACGGAAGGGCAATCACTAACACACAAAAGGCTGAACTTATTGCTGACAGTCTTAGAAGTCAGTTTGAACCACATCATGATGTTATCGATGCCAGGACGGTATCGATAGTTGATCCCAAGGTTGAACAATTTCTCTACACACCTACACCTAGAACTATGACTGAAGTTACTTATAAAGAACTTCTTCCCCGTATTCAAAATCTGAAAAAGAATAAAGCTCCTGGGAAAGACCTCCTTTCTCCTAACATGCTTAAAAATCTTCCTAATCTTCTAATAACTTACCTTGCTAAACTTTTTAACCTTCTCCTTCATTTTAACTATTTTCCGAAGGCTTGGAAAGTTGCAATTGTTGCTCCTATTCCAAAGCCTGGTCTTAATCATACTCTTCCTACTAACTTTAGACCTATCTCTCTTCTATCCTGTCTCTCTAAGCTTTTTGAGTATGTTATATTGCGGCGTTTGGATGATTTCTGCGACCTGAATAACATTCTGATTCCTGAGCAGTATGGGTTCAGGAAGAAACACTCGACTGAACACCAGCTGCTTCGGGTCGTTGAAACCATTCATGAAGCTCGCGACATACAAGAAAGCACCTCTATTGTCTTTATTGATATCCAAAAGGCGTTTGATAAAGTATGGATAAATGGTCTGTTATTCAAGCTTATCAAACGCTCTTTTCCTTCTGATCTCATTAAAATTCTTCACTCGTACTTAACAGAGCGTAGCTTTGCAGTACGAGTCTCTAACCTTCTCTCCTCTCCCAGGAATATTCTCAGCGGGGTCCCTCAAGGTTCTCTTGTTGGACCCAGATTGTTCAACCTTTACATTAATGATATTCCACGTTCCCCCGGTGTCACTCTTAGCCTTTATGCTGATGACACGGCCCTGATCGCACAACATAAACAGACACACATCGTGCACGACCTTCTTCAAAATTATCTCCATGACATGACGCAATGGCTCACTAAATGGCGCATCAAAGTCAATGTTAGTAAGTGTGCAGCAGTTACCTTCCCGCCCCCTAGGGATCCCCCAAACACTAATTTAATACTTAACAACCAGCCTATTCCCTGGCAATCTTCTTACAAGTACCTTGGAGTGTACTTGGATTCCAAATTAACATGGCAGCAACACATTTCCGAAACATCCAGGAAAGTGAAGCTGTCATTCATCCAGCTCCGTCCCTTATTGGCTAGAAATAGCCGCCTGTCAATCCATAATAAGTTATTACTATACAAGTCCTATATTCGTCCAATCATGACGTACGGTTCACCTATATGGGGTACCGCAGCTGAGATTCACCTTAGGAAACTTCAAGTTATTCAAAATAACGCATTGCGTTCGTTTGCAAATCTTCCGAACTATGTCCGGTTAGAAATTTTGCATAAAGACCTCCAAATTAGGCCTGTTTTGGCACATGTCAAAAAATTATCCATCAAATTTCATAGAGGTCTGAGAAGTGTTAATAACCCTACGTTGGACAATATCCGTCGTTACCATCCTTGTAAACCAAAGGCGCGAAAGCGCCCTAGGTCGTTACCTGGAAGACCGGTACGTGATATTTATCTCCGCCCTAAAAAGCGGAGGCGTCTAACATAGTCTTGTTCTTCTCTATTTATGGTGCAACCTTTTAACTTTTCTGTGCTTCTCCCTTGCATTTGGGAACATTCGCGTTATTCACAAGCTTTCTTAAATTTATGTAAATTGTATATATTCATGTCGGTTTCTCATGCTCAAGGCCCTGCACCTCTCTTGGTGCAACTCTGTCTCCCCTTTCTTCCTCTTCTCTACTGTGCGCCCACTTGGGCCTCAGTCCTTTCTTTATGAAGACTCGGGTATCGGCATGATGTTGTCTTCCACCCGAGCTTCCCTTTATTTTCTTCTTTCATCTTATGAACTCATTTTTCCTGATCTTCCTTTTCGCCTGAAGTTTAAAGGGGGGATTACTATCCTCTCCTGGGCACTTCACTAATCCCACCCTGCCTTGAGCCTTGAGCATGGTCTCAAGGCAGAGTTCCACGGAACTCACCCATTACTTCCAAATTTTCCTTTATTTCTAGGAGGTATTACTCCATCTTCTAAATCAGCGACATGTAGACCGTATTGGGACTCGTCTCAATCCTGCCTTACATGCACCGCAACGATCCTGCTGGATACCTATTTTATTATAAAATATCCTTTTCTGATTTCCTAACCTTTTATTTATGATCGGAGGTGAAAGCAAGCACACTTTAGCTTTGCTAGGTACTCCATTAACGGCAATTCCTTGAGTCCTTGAGAGTTTAAAAACATTATCGTTGTTTGCAATGGAATTAATAATGGAATTTGGTCTTTGTATTTTAGGGGAAGGGGGGGGGGACTATTAATTGTGCTTTATGGCTGTTAACATGTCCGATTGTTGCTGCAATTGTATTTGTTTGGGGATTGGTTTCATGATTTCTGGCTGCAGTGGACTCATATTTTGGCTCTTCGGACTGATTTGCATTAATTATGGTTTTGGATGTGGATGGTAGATTTTCAGGGTTCCTATGGGTTGTTTCATATTGAATTTGATTTTGGACTGAGGGGATTTCTTTACAGGAGGTTCTATCTGCCCAGGCGTTGGTAGTTGTAGCTTTGAATGTACGGGGGGGGGGCATTTCTTAATGGGCTGGGTTGGTAATTACGACTTCTACTATATCTAGGTGAGGGAGGTGGGGTATTTTGCTGTTCTCTGTCAGTGTGTCTTAGGTAGGGATTTTTGGGGCAGTCTCTGTAGTTGGCTGGGTGGGGGCCACTGCAATTTGCACATTTAGGGGGAGTGGAGAGGGGTTTTTTGCATTCTCGTGTCGGATGTCCTTGTCCGCATTTGAGACACTTGTAAATTAAAATAAAACATATATTCTATGTTTTATTGGGTATTAAATTTAGTTTTAATATAATCTAAGTATAGAATTTTATCTTTCAGAAAATATTTCGCAACTGTTTGAGCAGAAATTCGGCGAAATATGTGTGCCGCGAAAGTTAACAAAGCGCGGATAGGGCAGAAAATTTACTGACGCTCACCCTTAATATATTAGATGATGATTACTACTAGTTATTTAACATTATACTAGTTCAGAATATAAAGCTAATTATTATTTATAAGACTAGATATTCGAGGAAACAATCTTGGGCAATGCTAGTTTCATACCATGTATGGTGTACCACTCTGCAAGCTTTGGCCTTTATGCTGACAAGAGTTCAAAATCCAGATTCGTGGAGATAGGTTGTTGCAAATGAAATTAAAACTGAAAGATCTGTCTTTGATTTCAAGTTTTATCAACTACAGTTAAGTTAATCTGTATGACAGGGAAAGTGATCCAATTGGCACATCCCTTTGTTATTTACGAAACTGTAAGCAACAGGTTTAATAAATTTATCTAACTTGTTGAGCAGGTATAGTCTACGCGCTTTCATGATTCTCGCATGCCACAGACGCTGGAAAATGTAAAGCCTCAAATGAATCTTTGCATACTTATAGTATTGACCACGGAACAGAGCGTAACGGGGCTTGTTTTTAATTAAGATTTGTCAACGTTAAACCATATACACTGTTGCAACAAAAGCTGTAACATATGTTACTGCAACATAGATTGTTGCAATAAAAGTTGCAACATAGATTGTTGCAATAAAAGCTGCAGCATATATTGTTGCAATAAAAGTTGCAACATAGATTGTTGCAATAAAAGTTGCAGCATATATTGTTGCAATAAAAGCTGCAGCATATATTGTTGTAACAAAAGTTGCAACATGCATTCTTGCAAAAGCTGCAACATACATTGTTTTAACGAAAACTGCAGCATACATTGTTTCAACAAAAACGGCAACATACATTGTTTCAACAAAAACTGCAACACACATTGTTTCAACAAAAACTGCAACATACATTGTTTCAACAAAAGCTGCAACATAATTTTTTAAAAGTGTCAGCTTGCATCTTATTGACAAGTTTAAATAGTAGCATATTCATAAATGCTGAACGCATTGCTGTGGAACAGCCAGGCGCGGCCATTAAGGGGCGTCGCGGGTACGCGCGACACCATTGAGTAAACACCTAAAATTATTTTTTTAGTTATACAGATTTATTGCAGTTTCTATTGAAAAAATCAGAATTTTTGTTGAATTAAATCGAGAATTATTAAAAATAAGTTATGAAATATGTCACTAGATGGCAGCACTACAGCTTTCTTCAAAAAAGGAGGTTCGCGAAAGCTGTAATGCGTAGAATTTTCAACACATAAGGGGAAAATTCAGGGATATTTGATAAAGCCGCGTCCCTAACATCGACATCTCGAGAGTGAACGAATGGTATAGGAACAATATTATAAATTTGGCGTGAAAAAAAACGAGACATTGCAGATTTACTAGTAGATTGTGTCGCTTTGAGACCGCGACACAATCTACTTCTCGCCAAAGAGAAATAGAAGAGTAGGAAAACATGAAGGGGAACCTCTCAAATTGGCTCAGTTTCGCTAATTTGGCTTTAATTTTCTACATTTAAGAATGTGTTTGTTCACTTTCTTTTTTTTTTTTTTTTTTTATAAATTTATAAGTTTAAATAAACATCTGAACAAATGAGTGGATTAAGTGTACGTGTGTCGTGATGGGAAGGGGGGAGGGGTTATGATATTATAGGGATTTCTGGCCATCGTGAATAAAATATATTGTTTATGACACTCACTTTGAGGGATCACTTGACCCACCCAGCTGTCTTACTTATTGAAGTGGTTTCGCATTTCGTCATTTCTGATGTAGTGTGGTTCTGTCCTATGGGAAGGGGGTTATTTCTGATTTGGGGCAGTTCTGTGCTCTGGTTGATTTGCTGGTGACGAATTCCAATATGTTTGACTCCAAATTAATTCTTTAAACGTCTGGAGTTTCCAATTTTTAGCATACCCGTGATCGATAAACTATTTTTAGTGACGCTTCAGAAATATGTTGTTTCGGTTATTTAGTTTGAGGGGTCACTTGATCTACCTAGCTGTCTTACTTTTTCAGCTATTTAACATTAAAAAATACCTAAAAATTAAAGAAATTTTAAATATTTAGGAAAAAACTTTAATATTAAATTTTCATCGTGTTTCTTTTATCTACGTCGTTTCCCTCGAAGTAATGAATCGGGGCTGGCAACTATATTGCTCAGATACCCCCTGGGAATAAATTTTGCTTGAAGTAGCCCCCAAATTTCTTATCTCGGCATCTAGTTTAGCGATTTTGATTTTAACGATGGTTATAGTCTCTGCACCCTCTGTACGTGTCATCTGAATATACATATTTTGTGTCAGCCCCCTGAGCGTAACTTTTAATTTAACTAGCCCCATAATTATACATTTTTAGCGAGCATTTTTCCTAATTGAGCGAATTTAGTTTTGCTAGTGGCTATAGTTTCTGCACCATTTGTACATGTCATCTGGTTATGCATCTTTGTTGTGACAGCTCTCTGAGGATACCTTTTACTTCAATTAGCCCCCCTCCCCAAATTTCCCATCTCACCTCCTAATTGAACGATTTTGCTTATGCTGATGGTTGTATCTGCACCATCCGTACGTCTCAGTTTGATACACATATTTGATGGATATATAACATACATGCGTTTTTTGTGTCAACTCCCTGGACGTAATTTTTAGTTTAACTAGCCCCCACAATTGTACATCTCAGTTTCTAATTGAGTGATTTTGACTCTGCTGGTGACTATATAGTCTGAGCAACATTTGTACATTTTACTTGGATACACATATTTTTGTGTCAACTCCTGGATGTAGCTTTTAGTTTAACTAGTCCTCACAATTTTACATATCTGCTCCAAATTGAGCGATTTTGGTTCGGCTCATGGCTATAGTCTAACCACCATTTGTATATGTCACATGGATATGCAACTTTAACGTGGCATATCCCTGAGCGTAACTCTTACTTTGGTCACCCCCCCCCCCCCAGTTTTCCATCTCGCCTCCTAATACACCGATTTTGATTTTACGGGTGGCTATAGTCTCTGAACCATCAGTACGTATTATCAGAATATGCATATTTTTTTAGTCAACTCCCTGAGCATAACTTTTAGTTTAACTAGTCCCTACAATTTTACTTTAATGTAAATTAGGACTATGCAATGTTTTTCTACTAGGAAGGATACGTTCCATGTGGCCAGGATTTTTATGAACAAGCGAGAAGGTGGGAGGTACGTTATTTTACTTAATACATCCGTCGTTTATATTTTTAATACATCCGTTGCTATGCCCAAAATACGTATATATATATATATATATATATATATATATATATATATATATATATATTACTAATACATATATAGGCATAAATACATAGATGAGCGCCTCCCTATACATGTCGCTCACGAGCCGCCATTGGGAACAGCGCTGATTCTATCCAGTATACCCAAGACGAAGCCATTGCTAACAGATAAGCAAAGTACGACTATGGCAGGATAGATTGTTATGGGTGCAGAACCGGGAAAAAAGATTTAGTGATGAATTTATTCCGTGTCCTTGACAAAAACGTTCGCGTTTGAATCTCAATTCTAGAAGCTTCCAATAAATAGATCTTTAAATGCTAAGTATATTTACGACTTCATTATGCAAGACTTTAAAGTAGTGATATTTACGACTTAATTTTGCAAGATCCTAAAGCAGCGATTCCCAGTTTTTTTGTTTGGAATATCCCTTAAAATATAGCGAAATTCCTAATCGACTGACACATACTAGGTTTGGCAGGGGTAAATTCTAGAATTGACATGTAAAGCAATAGAATTCATAATAACTTACTCATACTTTTGAACAAATATATACAATAATATTTATAGCCTATTTCTATTTATAAGTCGCTGTTAACCTTTTGCTTACGGGTGGGACAGCGTCAATGGACGCCAATGTCTGCAAAGGGGGATCGAACTGTTTGGGATAGGGTATGTCAAATACCCGTCTTTTTGGGAGGTTCTTCGTTTGGGATGGACGCTGTCGCACCCGTAAGCAAAAGGTTAATACAGAAATTACACACATTTTTTTCTTTACATTTGGATTACTAGTTCCAAACAAACATTTATTTTGTAATTATTTTTTCCAAAAATTTCTCATACTATTGTAGAAAGTATTGTTTTTCCAAAATTTTCTCACACTATTGTAAAGAAAGTATTGCTTTTCCAAAATTTTCTCACACTATTGTAGAAAGTATTGTTTTTCAAAATTTTCTCATACTATTGTAAAGAAAGTATTGTTTTTCCAAAATTTTCTCACACTATTGTAGAAAGTATTGTTTTTCAAAATTTTCTCATACTATTGTAAAGAAAGTATTGTTTTTCCAAAATTTTCTCACACTGTTGTAGAAAGTACTGTTTTTCCAAAATTTTCTCATACTATTGTAGAAAGTATTGTTTTTTCAAAATTTTCTCATACTATTGTATAGAAAGTACTGTTTTTCCAAAATTTTCTCATACTATTGTAGAAAGTATTGTTTTTCCAAAATTTTCTCATATTATTGTAGAAAGTATTGTTTTTCCAAAATGTACTCATACTATTGTAGAAAGTACTGCTTTTCCAAAATAAGATAGTTTTAAGATTTCTTGAAAGCATTTTAAACACTTTTGGAATGATGTTGGTCTCTTTCTCTCTGTATGTTACGGGTGTAAATTGTATCCTAATAGTTTTTATTAACACGGGCAAGCCATATGCATCGATCGGCGTTACTAAGCTATTGCCAATTGGAAAAAAAAAACTTTTAAAAAATTTATAACTCAAGGTATCAAATCAGAAAAGATGCATCTATTCTGATATTTCAGGCCGTTCCTTGAAACTACGTACTCTACACTCTTTGTGTGAGCTGGACGGCCTGGGCAATAAATATAATTCTGATATTGATTATGATACAAGTAGATCTGAACACTATGTAATAGAAATGTATTGCGATGTCGACAGGCAAGACGTAGCCATTAATTTTATTTGAAATTGCTGAATTATTTATACCATAAACAAAGGGTCACATAGTATTGTTGGCAGAGACGTCATAAATCCTTAACCCCGAACTGTGTAGTGATTATAGATGCATCATTTCTGAAAGTGTAGCAAGAAATGTATTGGGACATTTTATTTATACGACGATAAAATTTAGAATTATCTATAATAATTGTCTAACGTGTTTTTGTCTTTTCTGATCTTCCAGAAGCCCCCTCCTTTACCTGAGACTCTTAAGGCTAAAATTTTTCACACTTTAGCGACCATAGAACAGAGCCTAACTGAGCCAGATTTTTGATTTCTTCTCCAGGAGGGGGTGGACAGAAAAAGGATTCAAAAGTCTTACCGGATCCTCCAGAAGTTCTCTGATGACAAAGACTGCTAAAATTTTTTTTTTAGAATCGATAAAACCTAACTGAATCAATTTTAATTGAGATGATTATTTTTGGAGTTAAAGTTCCATATAAAAATATCATGTATTCTTTGTTAATAAAATATTTCTGGTACAAAGATTAAAATTGTATTATTTGAGATATATTTCAACTTATTCTTTCAGCTTTAAATTATTAATCTGTAAAGCAGCGTATCCCAACCTAGAGTACGCGACACCCAGGGGTACGTGAAATGGTCATTCGTGGTGCGCGCAATATTTTCAGTGATGGTGATCGAGAATAACACTTTTAGCAAGTACACTATTTAGGATTTTAATTGTAAATTAACAACGGGAGTACATTGAAAGATATAGACAATTCAATCAGAAGGCACAATTTAAAGAAATGGTAAAACAGAGGGTGCAATGCAAAGAAATTGAGAATCCATAATACTTTTGAAAGTAGCTGATAACAATAGAAATAAATAAAAAATATCGGGTGTTGCAACTGAAAGAAATGGACAATTATGCAGTACAGAAAAAAAATGATAATTATGGGGTACAAATGAAAGTCAAAGATAACAAGAATAGGAAAGAATCTCCACAGGGCGGTAAGTCGTGTGTACACTTCATTTTCGCGGAACTATTAATCATTTTTATACTCTTTTGGACACTTATTTTGTATAGTCATATACGAATTTTCGGAAAAACCGAAAGTGATATCTCCAAAACCGTAAGTGTAAATCCTTAGTAAACCACCCATCTCCTCCAAAATTCGATGCTGAATTTACATCAGTAATCATTGAAGACTTAGGTTTTCAACCTACGAGGTTCCATTTTCCGTAACAGCTAGAGTGATTTCCAGAATTCTCCAAAGTGATATGTCAGAATTAATCTTGGTTGGTCAAGAACAATTACTTGAACTTTGGAATAGCCAGACACTAAAAATAGAGTTTCACAAAACCCACTTCCAGAATTTTGGCTTTCTGTTGGAAGAGAGTATAAAGAACTTACAAAAAGTGCTCCGGACTTTATCCTTCGATTTCAACAAGCTACCTGTACGAAGCTAAATTTTCGGCAATGTCTGCTGTTAAAACGAAGTACAGAAATGGCCTTAATATGGAGAGGGACCTATGTATGGGACTGGCACAGTTAGTAAACATAGATCGTTTGTGCAAGTGAAAGCCCAAGTTTCACATTGATGAAAATTTGTGAAAATATGGAATTTTTTTTTTTCAAATTTACATTATTATAACTTTATTCAGGAGGAATAAACTCCTGGTTGCATACTATGAACAGATATTACTCTATTTATACAAAGTGTTGTAAGTAGGTATATAATATTTTTGTTCAATATTTTCAATCACGCCTTACTGGTAACATTTTGTTTGTAATAAAAGAAAATGCATACTGATTATAGAGCGATGAACACCTGTGCATATGCTGGGAAGGGTAGGAATAATGCGGAAAAGGTTGGGAACCACTGATCTAAGTTATATCTATTAGCCAATCATGAGAAATAAATGCTTTAAAACTTTTGTTTTGCATAAATATAGATGACAAATTTTATTAGCACCAGTCATGGAGTGCAATTGAAAGAAACTGATAATCAGGAGGGTATGATTAAAAGAAATGACCAATCAGCAGGTATGATTAAAAGAAATGAACAATCACCTGGTATGATTGAAAGAAATGAACAATCAGCTGGTATGATTAAAAGAAATGAACAATCAGCCGGTATGATTGAAAGAAATGGACAATCAGGGAGTACTCAGGTGAATAAAGGTTGGATATCGCTGATGTAAATTATAAAATAAAGGCTACAACTTAAAGAGGTATAATCCATTCAACATGAGATATATCAGCGTATTATGTTATTTCATGCTTTATATTCATTTATAAAATATATGAGTTTGTGATTGCTTCCTTTATATTTTAGATCAAACAACTTAGATTTAGTATATAAAATAATTTTTCATGCAGAAACTTTATATCTGCAATTACGTATTTACCTACTCTGGGGGCATACAGTTCAAACTGTACACTATAGGCTTCCCCAGCATCTCTAAAGGAGGAAGATGCACAGTCAAATGGTGTTCACAATGCTAGATATCGTTTACCAATGTGGACCCAAAGGTGTAATGTAATTATTCATTGCATGAGGAGAGATGACCTTGAATTAAAATAAACAGTGGCGTATTCGAGTAGGATTATTTTACGACATTTTAGACACACAAGAAAGACCCTCACTCAGAAATTCAACAACATATGAAAAAGATTATTTAAGTCACCTTTGGGACCAACGGTTAGCGTACCGGATCATTTAAGGACTTCACTACGTGTAAAGTTTATAATAAAAGATAATCTTTACTACGTGTAAATTTCATAATAAAAGATTTAAGGACTTATAATCTTTACTACGTGTAAAGTTTACTTTCACCCTTTACTGAGTCTGTGAAAAAATGGATGGGTTCTAATCCGATGGAGGCAAAACGGTTTAGCGCGATCAACGTCATGCAAAAAAAAAAAAAACTATGATAAAGTTCAATAAATTTATTCGTTGTTTTTAGTCTCATTTTTAGAACAGATAATTTGGACCTATGGTAACTACAGAAAAGTACATATTTGAAACAACTTATACTTTCTTTACGAACGAATGTTAAGTCTTTACAAGACTCACCGCGCTCAGTAGAATATACACGATCTGATGCCGGTACAGGATTATGATGTCGGTACAGAATCATATGATACCGGTACAGAATCTGAAGTTATAACCACTATATTTCGAAAACTAAGAACAGATTCAAAATTGAATGGTGCATCCTTGCAGTACTTTTAAGGGACAAGAAATAAATTTCTTATTGTTCATAGCTATACTTTTAGTTTTCGAGATACAAACATAACGAGATTTAAAAACGTAAAATTCTCAATATCCTTCAAGCTAACAATACAATTATTAAAAACTATAAAAGCTATAAGTAAATATAAAAGCTTCGTTTTGGGATAAAATTTTGTAGTCAAAACTCGGTATAAGCAGCCGCAGTGGAGGCAGATCATAAGAAATCAAGTTGATCAATAATTAATTGTTTAATTTTTTCAGGATCTGCAAAATTTTAGTAGATTTAAATGTTTTACTAGACTAAATTGTGTATTAAATTTCAGCTCTCTAGGACGTACGAAAAATATGTTAAAAATGATGTCAAAGAAATTGAAACAGACAAGACAACTACACATCGGCCATGTCGAACTAAATAAAAGCTTTTTAAAAGGCAACTATTCTTCTACAAACTAGATTTCCTACTGACCAGTTTTGTCACTTTTTATATATTTATCTTATACAGTCTAGAAGATATTTTGAATGAAAATAAGAAAAGTAAAGCGAAAATTCGTTCGAAAAAAAAAACATTTTATTTAAAAAAAGGATGTAGTTTAAAATATATAAAAAGTTTTTACATATTCATAAATGGTACCGTATTTCTGACACGTATGAATTGCTTATATTGTGCATCTATTACGTTTGTAGGTAATGCGTATTTAACGTGTGTATATTTTTCGATATTTTAATAGATGTCATGAGGATATAGATGTTATATCATAGATGTCATCTCTATTTGAGAGACTAACTTACATTTGAACAAAGTAAAAGTTTCAGAATATACCTTAAATTGCCGCCATCTTTGAATGATTCGTAGCCCGTTCGTTCTATGCCGTTTCTACTAGAGGGAATAGGCTTCATCTTGGGGAAAATTATTCTATAGAGGGAGAAATTTCCTACAATGAAAGGGAATTGTTAGTTAAAAAGCCTTTAGTTTCGTAGGGTGAAAGGAAGAAATGAAATACTGGTAAGCTTAGCAGGGAAATTTTATTCGAAGGTATTTGTTAGCATAGGTAGAGGAAAAGTAAAGGAAATGGTGGAATAAATGGGAAATTTCCTATGAAATGAAAATATCAGTTAAAAGCATTATCAATGTAGTAGATAAGGGGGGAAATGAAATACAGATATGTTTCTTACAGTGGCATAACTATGCTGTTTCTGTTTTTCTGTTAGAAGAAATATGCTGGATCTTAGGGAAAAATTTTCCGTAAAGGAAGAAATTTCCTACAAAAAAGGGAAATGTTAGTTAAAAGTTTTTAGTACCGTAAGGAAAAAGGGAGAAAACGAAATACTGGTAAGTTTAGCACGACAGGGAAATTTTATTCGAAGGTATTTAATTACTAGCGAAGAAGGAAATTAAAAGAAATAGTAGAATAAATGAGAAATTTCGCATGAAGGGAAAATATCGGTCAAAAGCATCATTAATGCAGTAGATAAGGGAAAAATGAAATACAGGTAAGTTTCCAGCAGTGGCAATTGCATTTCAATTGCATTTTCGATTCCAGCTGAATACCCCGACTTTGGACTCGTGCAAAAGTATCTCTTAGACATAAATCTTTCGTATGGATTTACTTTTACAAATAAATTCATAATAAAGCCATTACTTCAAAACACAAATATATTGAAAAATCAATGCTCTACGAAAAGTCCCATCAAAAAACATATTGCCAAAGAAAGGAAAATTTCTTCTTTTCAGACAGATCCTCCATGGTAATTGAAAATTTAATAGCTTTTCAGAGAAGAACATATTAGCTATAGGAATCTTCCAGTTCTCTGCTTAGAAATGTTTAGATACGCTCTTTTTTACGCAATACATTTCTAGCAGAATGCTACACAATACATTTTGACAATATATTTCTAACAGAATGCTACACAATACATTTATAATAAAATGCTACACAATATATTTTCACAATACATTTATAATAGAATGCTTTTGTGAACAATGTGGATGAAAAGATTGACTTTCGACAAGTTTTCGCTTCTACGCGAAAGCAAAAGCTGTGATTTAATAAAAAAATCGATGGTGAGAGGATGCTCCACTTTCCAGATTTTGTTTAAATTTTTATATATTCATTACCCAACTGCTTTTTTTCTTTTTCATCCAGACCGTCTGATCTACCCCAAAGTGTAAGATATTTGTTTGGATGGCCGAAACAGTGTCACCAAATTCCGATCGGAACTCGGTTGGGGGTGACACCTACAAGGGCCGCACACTCTTCTTTCCTGCTGCCAACCTCTCGGAAGGAATTTCGGACCCACAGATTTAACGTGACCGTATTCCGCGTAAACAGTAGGATAGTTTTGGCAGAGCCATAAGCCCCTATAGAAGATGACAAGAGGGGATGCCTGCCCTTCTTTAGAAGATAACAAAGTTTGGCATCAAGCTAGTCGGTGCTGTATCCTTGAGTGTGCCCCACTGACGTCAGTAGTTTTCTTCCCCTGGGAAAAATTTTAAGGGCGCCCATAGGCAGAGCCGGGAATTGAACTCGGGTCCTCCGAGGGCTATTTCCGTGCCTTAGCCACTGGGCTGTACTGCCCCTAGTACCCACATTCGGCGATTAGTTTGGTAGTTTTTTGAGAAAACATTGCGATGTTTTTAGAAGGTCTATGAAATAGTTCTGGATTGTATCGGTCGTCGCCGATTATACCTCCCGGGTCTGGATATCCCAGTGGTTAAGTGAGTTGCACTTGAGGGATTCCTGACTCTGTTTTTAACGGTACTGTTTTTAACGGTATTCTGTTTTTAACGGTACTAGTCTTAGTACCTTTAGACTTCTTAGTCTCAAATTTTTTATGGTTTTCTTTATCTTCTTCATTATTATTATATTCTTCAACACTCTGTTTTTCTAATCTTATTGAATACATTTTACTTCTTAAACCTACAAATTCTTCCATAATCACACCGCTATTTTCATCTTTCATTTTACCGGTACGTTTTTACCGTTTTAACGGTACCGTTAAAAACAGAACGTTCGATTCCTGACTCTGCCCAAACTGTCCTCGTGTTCGCATGAAGTACGGCATGTTAAATATGTGAGCCTGAAAGTCCTTCCGAGAATTTGGTTGTAGGGGAAAAATTGTACAGTTCCTTGGAATGCAGCCCCACTGAGTTCAGGTATAAATTATGCGGTATAGTTCCAGCCGTCCAAACAGATGCCTTACACCAGTGGCGTAGCATCCATAGAGGCTAAAAAGCTTAGCCTTCCCGGTTTGAGATCCAGTTTAAGGAATTACTTAAACATTTTTATTTATTTTATTTTTGAAATAACTTTGCGAATATATATGTATATTTTAGAAAATGGTTACACTTTATTTGCTTAACTAACACGTTTTAAAGTATTTTTTCCCATTAAAACGCATTTTTTAAAGTTTCGTAGGCTCAAAGATTCAAGCTTACGAAGTGAATAATGATTAGCATGATATTAAAACATCCCGTCTCTTCCGTGGCTGATCGTAATGGGCTCGTGAAAGCTAGTCTTCCAGAAGGCGTGGCTATTGCTTTTCCCTTTGCAACGACAATGATTGGATGTGCGAAGTGACGTTTCTCAATGACGTAGCAGACATGATTAGAGCTCCTCTACTACAGGCTGACTTATCAAGCATATTGAAGCCCACCATAGCTGGAAGAGCAATCCATTAGCATTAGCTCTATTCGCATTTTCACTTTATTATATATTATTGAAATAATTATGGGTGGTTGTTCTGTACCAAACTGCTCTAATCATTCTAGAAAGGGATTTGGGCTATTTCACTTTCATAGAAACGAAAAAAGAAGAAAACAATGGCTAATAAATAGTCGGTGCGATAATTGGATACCCGGTACTGGAGCATACTTGTGCGAGGCAAGTTCTACAATATTCTAATTGAAACTTCTTTTTTTATATAAAGTATTTATTTTAAACACTTATTTTATAATTTCTGTAACTGTAATATGGATTATTAATAATTTTTAGTTGTTATAGTCTTATCTTAGGACAACTCTTGGTTCGTAATGTAAACATCACCTTGAATGCATTATACTGTCTTCAAAACCTAGAAGTAAATAGCTTCAAATTATACATATATATATTAAAGATTTATTCCTGTTACACCAATATCTTTCAAGTTTTATACACTCTGTTGTATTTTTAGATCATAATGAATCACAGAATTGGTGAATTCTACTATCAACAAACTGTCGCCAAGTGGAAAACTTGCCATGTTATAGTAATTATGCAAACATAAGCTAAAATGGTAAATAAATCGAAATACGTTTATCATAAAAGGTTTTTTTAATAGCATATATGAATGTTTGCCTCACATATTTGAAAGTTTGTTAACTACTTGGTATTTAAAGAGGAAAATACTATTAATAACCCTACTGAGCTCGGCTTTTTTTCATCAAAGATTTTCAAACAATAGTTGTTCATTAAGTAGCTATTATGATAAACATATTTCGATTTATTTACCATTTTAGCTTATGTTTGCATAATTACTATAAAATGGCAAGTTTTCCACTTGGCAACAGTTTGTTGATAATAGGATTCACCAATTCTGTGATTTTCATTATGATCTAAAAATACAACAAAGTGTATAAAACTTGAAAGATGTTGGTGTAACAGCAATAAATCTTTAATATATATATATAGCTTCAAATTATATATATATGTAATTTGAAGCTATTTTCTTCTAGGTTTGGAAGACAGTATAATACATTCAAAGTGATGTTTACATTACAAACCAAGTGTCCTAAGATAAAACTATAACGACTAAAAATTATTAATAATTCATATTACAGTTACAGAAATTATAAAATAAGTGTTTAAAATGAATAATTTATATAAAAAAGAAGTTTCAATTAGAATATTGTAGAACTTACCTCGCATAAGTATGCTCCAGTACCGGGTATCCAATTATCGCGCCGATTATTTATTAGCCATTGTTTTCTTCTTTCTTTGTTTCTAGAAAAACGAAATAGCCTAAAATCATTTCTAAAATGATTAGAGCAGTTCGGTGCAAAACAACCATCCATAATTATTTCAATAATACTTCCTAAAGTCGAAATACGAATAGAGCTAATGCTAATGGATTGCGTTTCTAGCTGCGGTGGGCTTCAATATGCTTGATGAGTCAGCTCGTATATAGAGGAGCCTTAGACATGATGGTTGTGAATGGATCCGCCATTTTGAGTCAAGCGAAGTGCTAGTTTTGCAGAAAATATTAACTTTTTGCAATGCTAAATAATTTGAGCCATTTTTCACGAATAACTTGACATTCACCTAACTTTAAACAAGATCAAGACGAAGAAATACGATACGATCAAGACGAAGAAATACGCTAATAATAGCTACTATTTAAACTTAATAGTTAGTAAGTGAAGTAGCCCTTCGTCATCAATGGTAGTTAGCAAGTGAAGTAGCCCTTCGGTATCAATATTAGTTAGTAAGTGAAGTAGATCTCAGCATCAATATGACGAAGTATCCGCTTGCGTATTTGGGAGTTTTAGATGGAATAAATCGGAATAAACTTTGGTAATCACCTCTTAAATGAGAATCTTTTTTACAAAACCAATTGATAATATTTCCAGTAGATTATTAGCATATTGTAACTATAAGATATTACCCTCACAGCAAAGATCGTCACATGTGTGACAGTGACGTTGTAGTCACGTGATACCTGGGTCACAATGTGACATCATATTTGTGACTTCTTTGCGACGTTACGTATTAGTACATTTGTAACTTCATTGTGACTATATTCTGTGACATTTCAACAATTTAATTAACACGTAACAATGTGACAACATTACAATGACAATTACAACATGACGTCACAAACAAGTTAATATGCGACGTCATAAACGACCATGAAAATAACCAAAATAACTTCGCTGTGACCTCAATATGACATTGCCGAGACGTACTGCGACGTCCTGTGACGTCCCAAAGTCACAGTGTGACGTAAATCTTACGTCATTGTGAAAAAAAATACTGTTAGGGTAAGTTTTCATAGTATAGTATTTGTCAATAATTAATATACAAAATTGTTTAAGGACATTGTTGATTACAGAGATTTTCAACTAAGCTTGTTATATTCCAAATTTATTTTTCACCTACTTTCAGTGCCCTCTTGAATTGTCCAATTGTGCCAGTTCTATCTGTTTATATTTGCAAAACTGATATATATTTTCTGTCACTTCCTTATAATATTCTAATTTATATCTACATATTTAATATTATGGTTGCAAAGTTTAATCTAATTTAGAAATATGAAAATATTTAAAATGTATAACTTGTATGGATTTATCTTACAAGGGTAACATGTTAAAATTTCATGCACTTTTTGCATTTTTATGCTACATTATACTATTTTACTCATCAATAGAATAAGAGCGAATTCAAATATAAATCTTACTTGTAATAACAGTAAAACTCTTTCTAATTTAAAACGCCAAGCGCTTAGCCTCCCCAGTCAAAATTCTGACACTACGCTACTGCTTTACACATACGGGAAGGTCGGACGGTCTCGGTCGAAAGCAAAGAATGCTCCTCCCGTACAACCTTAGTTCCAGTTCACTTCAAAAATTCCCGAACACTATAAAGATATTTCAAAAGAAGACGCTGAGGCCATTGTGACTTCTAAGCTGTGAGTTTTTACGTCCATATCAACTTTTTTTAACAACCTGTTGCACTTCATGCGCTCAACTTTTTTTAACAACCTGTTGCACTTCATGCGCTCAACTTTTTTTAACAACCTGTTGCACTTCATGCGCATTCGTGTTAGCTTAGGAAATAAAAACTCCAAAAGCCCGCATTGTATAAATGCTTTGAACTTAAAAAAAACTTCCAAAATCAATAAATGATGATAGATAATTAATGTATTTCTGAAAAATGTAAAATTATACATTTTGATCCTGGAAAAAATTAGTGGTCAGATTTTGTGTAGTTTCGTTGATGTCGGAATTTTAAAACAATGACATCTCAAAAGCTCCCAAAACATGTATTTTTACACGAAAACATTCTTCTTTATAAATTTACTAAATATCGGTAAATTATGGTACGGATTCCATTACGAACTCATTATAAAGATCGTTCTTCTATGGTGAAGTTTGAAACTCTGTGATAATTTTCTTTTCGATTGCTACGAACGGAGAGCTGTCGAATTAACAAAATCGCTCAAGATTTCGATTAAACATTAAAGATTCGAAACATTAAATCGAATTTTAAGATATCATTCTGATTTATCTCGGGGGGGGGGGGGCGGGGGCTGACCTAAACTATTGTAGCACCGAATTTTGCGCATGTACCTCACTTGATATGTGCCCTACGCTGCGCACAAACAGATGCACATACATTTTGTTTTATTATTATAGGTCAGAAAATACAGCTATAGCAATAGCTATATTTTCTGATTTCAGTTTTAAATTAAATATTTAGTACTGTACTGTGCTTAAATGTGTTTAGATGCGTATAGTTTCCCAATACATTTCTAACCCAATGCTGTCGTGAACAAAGTGCTTAACAATTGACTTTTCTTCTTCTTCTTCTTCGACCCAGACCATCCGACCTACCCGAAGGTGTAGTTATTGTTGTTGAGACCCAGACCGTTCGACCTATCAGAAAGGTGTAAGGTAACTGTTTGCACGGCCGGGACAAGCCATCCAATTTAGACCGGAACCCAGTGGGGGAGGCATCCACAGGGGCCGTACCCGCCTTTCCCTACCACCAACCTCTCGGAAGGACTTACGGACCCACATGTTTAACGTGATCGTACTCGCCGTGAACACGGCGGCAGTTTTGACAGCGCAGGAAATCGAACCGGGGCCTTCCGAGTGCAATTCCCGCGCGCTAACCACTGGGCTACCGCTCCCCTCTACCCGAAGGTGTAAGGTATCTGTTTGGGCGGCCTGGAAGCGACACTCAATATAGACCGGAACTCAGTAGGTGGCGGTATCCATAGGGATCGTAACCTCCTTCCCCTACTAACAACTTCTTGGAAGGATTTACGGACTGACATATGTAAAGTGCCTGTACTCCGCGTGAACACCAGGACAGTTTGGTCAGAGCCTGAAATTGAACTCGGATCTTCCTAGGGCAATGACCTGCGCGCTAACCCCTGGGTTGTCCTACCACAACAATTAACTTTTGAAGTGTTTTCGCATAGCGTAAAAGAACAGTTCGTAAATAGCATCAAACAAAAAGCTGAGGGAAAATAGAATTTAAGAATATACGCCATAACTGGAAAACCCTTTATATTCCTTAAACGACGCGTCGTAGATAGTTTTTTAGTAAACAAAATATGGCAATAGGTACATTTTAGTACTAGGTGCACATGTTCTAAGCCCGCTTGAATCCATTTAGAACATTTTTGAAATATGTCCGTTTCTCTCTCTCTCTCTCTCGCTGTATGTATGTATTTGTGTATGTGCGTGTGTGGATTTGTATATGTGAATGACTATACGGTCAAGACACAATAACCTAATACCGAATGTAGTTACTGCTATCAAATTTTATGTGTAGGTACATTATGTGAAAAACTAGAGTCTTTCCTCTTCTGTATCACAATTTTTGTATCACACACATATATATATATATATTGTGTTGGGTAGTAGTAATTTCTGCTACGCTATGAATGCTAATGGTATTAAAAGTTTTTGTTAGTACATATAAGTCAAATGCATTGCATTTATCGGTGCCACTAAGCTGTTGCCAATTTTAAAATGAAACTTTTAAAGAAATTTTACAAAATTTTTTTAAAAAAATAATTTGGGTACGAAACCTGAAAATGAGCATCTTTTTCATTCTAATAGTAATTCTGTCAAAAATGAAACTACATGGAATATAAATGTGTGAGAAAGACGAGTGGAGACTCACCCTCCTGCCATTTTAGTACGACATTTCTCTCATATCCGAGAATCAGTCATTCAAAGACCTTGCCCTCAATTCAATTACAAGAATTTATAAAACCTCATGAAACCTAAACGAAAAGGATTTAATAAATTTAAAATGATTTAACGACTTCCAGTCATCTAGCGTAAAAATATAAAGATTAAAAGATGGAGTACCATTTTAAAATTCGACAATGTCCCTCACAGAAAAAGATTGCCCACTTCACTTTGTAAAAAAATCCCTAAAAGATGTAGTTTTAGGGGAAAATCACTGTTCTGGGAACAATAGGACGGGGAAACCATTCACAAAAAGACAATTGAAGAGGATTCATTGTGGGTAAAATAAAAAAATAAAATAAAAGGAAGCTAGCTCAATTTTGAATAGCCTTTTCAATGTCCACGGAAAGAGATAGTTGAGGTAATTGGATAGAGTGGAATTGTTCTGAGTTACATGATTTTATGATTTAAAGGCATCGTGCGGTATGTTTCAGCATATGTTGACCTCATTTCTTCGAACTTTGGCAATTGGTTTTAGACATATACTTGCAATTTGAAAGTTGCAGAATACACTTCTACTATAAGAACTTGCAATTTTGTCTCAATACCTCAACGGTAGAGTGCTGGCTGGTCAGTTCGGAGATCCAGAGTTCGATTCCTGGTTGGAGCAGCAAGGTTCCTCACAAAGCTTGTTAATATTAGATACGAAATTCTTTTATATAACCCTTTTTCCAGTGGGTGTTATTTTCATGTTATTTTTGCTGCTAAATCCATTAGGCGAGGGATTGCTACAAATCCAAAAGACCTTGTTTCTTGAGTAAAGAATAAGCTGTCTTGATCCACAACTAGCATATCCAAAGAGAGCATAGCTATCCAGACTAGCATATCCAAAGAGAGCATAGCTATCCAGACTAGCATATCCAGCATATCTAAAGCTATACTAGCAGATCCTAGTATATCCAAAACTAGCATATCCGGTGGAGAATGTGAGGAGGAGCTGTAGGCGAGGTAGAGTAAGGGCAAGATGGAAAAATCGTAATCCTGTTCTTAAATTTCATATGTTTAGTGTGCATACTCCTGAATCTCGTTACAGCAGTTTGCAATAGTCTGTAACCACTAAACTGGGGATATACTCCAGGAAACTTAACAGGGTACCAATAATGAACAGGTGAAATATTCCATATTTGGCAGCTTACATGAACTAAATATCAGAACCGTGAACACGTTTTCTGTCGGAGTATTTTGACTACAAAACAGATAATTTGAGTTGCAAAACACCTGGGAAGTTTGAAAAGCTAGAATAAACCAGGGAATTTTGGAAGCATTGGAAACTTTGATGGGAAGAAGATAATTTACAAGCATCTTATATACAGGGTGTCCCAAAAACATTGACATCGGCTTTTATTCCTTAAATATTGATCTTAGACATATATAATAAATTACAAAGTTGCATAACAAAAAGGTACAGAACTTTATGAAATCGATTAAAATTTTTAAGGAAATTAAATTTTTATACAGTCCCCGTACAAAAATATTTACAATGAGTAAAATGTGCCCCATACACTAATAAGGTGATGTACAAAATTTCAGCATTTTATCATAAAAAGTCCCAGAGATATGAAAAGACAAAAATGCTGACTTAAACCATTTTTCGATGCATGGACATGGGCTCTCAGAGGGGAAAAATCATATCGTCAGATTGCGTTTCAGGGGTTATACGCAAATTACGAAAGAAAACAATGTTTATATAAATAAATAATAATTTCGCTATTTATTGGTACAAAAGTATCTACACTGTGTAGAAATAATAACTTTACACAAAGATAACAAAGTTTGTTGAAAATGTTTTCCATCCATGCCAAAGATCGATTAAAGATAAGAGGCAGATATTATTTGCCTATAATGCATTTCTGTGTTGCGTCATTTGCACTCTTGCTGTGAAGATTTACATTTTAATGTGTGATTAATCCCTCACCAACTTTGTTTAAACGTATCTCTGGGATTTTTCATGATAAAATGCTGAAATTTTGTACATCATCTTTTTAGTGTATGGGGCATATTTTACTCATTGGAAATGTTTTTGTATGGGGACGGTATAAAAATTTAAATTTTGTATTTTTTCAAATTTAATCCTCTGAAAATTTTTATCGATTTAATAAAATTCTGTACTTTTTTTTACACAACTTTGTAATTTAATATACGTGTTTAAGACGAATATTTAAGGAATAAAAGCCGAGGTCAATGTTTTTGGGACACCCTGCATACTATGGCTAATCCAACCCACACCGCAGTTGAAAACTTAATGATGGATCACCATTAACCCTTTAGCTGTTCAGTTATTTAGATGATTTGGGTACCTAAATTGTTCACTTTTTTTATTGCAAAAAACAAATGTTTAATACAAAATAAAATATACTTAGCAGTTAAAAATTAATATTTTTAATTATATACATAAAAATTTTAAGGTTTTGTGGCGGCTGCCACTCAGCGTGGCTGTGGTAAAGTTCGCATCCAGTGGAGCATTATTTTCTAAAAATTAAAAAAAAAAAATCAATTTAATTATTTTCTAAATAAATAAATAAATAAATAAATAAAAATGAATACCTATTAGTAGTTCAGTTTTGTGTGGTATAACTGGAAACACTTTTCCAAGCACAAACCAACTCCGCAATCAGTACACCAGAATCGTGTTTCCTTCCGTATCTTTTTCCCATTTTCATTCTTTTTGGAGCAACAAACTTTGCACTGCCTTGTAGGTTCACGCTTCGCAGGAGTAGGAGGAATATGGGATATAAAGTGTCGTTCAGTAAGACGGGCAGGGTTATCTATTGCAGATGGTCTGCCGATATTCTTTTGTGCAGAAGCTGCATCATCATATTTATTGAAAAGCTCCTCTACAACTTGGATACGAAATTCTAAAAATGTAATTCGTTTCCCAACTGCATTTTTATACAGCAAAAATGAGTTCCAGAGCACTTTGTCTAATAAATGTAAAAATATCTTTTTATAGTATTTTTTCTGGCGTTTTCGAATTGTCGGATGAAAAGATATTTCTTGATCACAACGATCTACACCACCCATAGTTAGATTGTAATCAGAAACAATCTTTGGCTTGAGTATGTCTTCATTTTTTTTATTTTTGAGGCTGATCATGGAAGTATCATGAATACTGCTCATCAAACACACATCCTTCTTATCTTTCCACCTTATAGCCGAAATCTTACCTCTTTGAAAAGCTATGAGTTGCCCTTTTTGTAATTTTCTTTTAGCGAATTCTGTAGGTAAATCTCGTCTGTTTATCCTTACTGTGCCATAAATATCTGTTTTTTGGGCTATAAGTAAATCTGCAAGCTCGGGTGACATAATAGTTATCTACAGTCACACAATAACCATTTCCAAGAAAGCGATTCATTAGATGCATGACGACTTTTGTGGAAAGTCCATAATTTTTATACAATGCATTGAAGACAGTGCTATTTCCTGTATAGATAACGAAGTCACAAATATACCCTGTTTCAGCCTCACAAAGCATAAAAAATTTTATTCCAAATCGTGCGCGTTTGTTTGGAATATATTGTTTCCAAGATAACCTTCCTTTATAAGGCATCAAGCTTTCATCTACAGAAACATCTGTTTCCGGTTTGTAAAAGTTACAAAATTTTTGCCGTAAATTTTCTATCACATTATGCAGCTTCTAAAGTTTTGGATTTGAAAAATCTTCTTTTTTTTCAGCTTCATTATTGCAAAAATGTAAATATCGAAAAAGCAAAATAAAACGATTTACTGTCATTACTTTTGAGTAAACTGGAGTGTGCAAAACCCTTCGATGAGACCAGTACATAGCCTGATTTGGTTTCTGGACAATACCTTGAAGAAATATTAGCCCAAAGAATAGCTTCATTTCTCTGTCATTTGTAGGGATCCATTTTTTACTGCGTGAGAACTTTGATATCTTTGCCCGATTTGCTCTTCTTTCTTGTTCTGCATAGTTGTTCGTTTCTTTGACAATTATATCCATTACATTTGAATCCAGAAACATTTCAAATATATCTAAAGGAGTGTAGTTTATATTTACAGAAAAGGTTATACCTGGAGTACCTGTAAAAGGGAACCGAGGAGGCGCTGATTGACCAGAAGCAGTTATTTCACACCAGTCTCTCGCATTTGCTATATTATCATCTCCGCTATCTTCTGATTCACTGCTATATTCAATATCACTTTCCTCAGTTTCACTTCCGTCACTCGTATCGATGCCTTCAAAATCGTCTTCGCTTGATGAATCCAAATCATCTATATAACGTTTACGGGATGCCATTTTGCAACAAAAAAATGCCGCGCACTTTGACCTTTGGCCTCTACCCTTTGGCATCTAACCTTTGAAACTTGCAGTATAGTGCTGCCATCTATTGCATTGAGCGCAAATAAATTCCTCCCGAGATATATTCGGGTATAACAACGCGAAGCAATAAAAAAAAAATTACCCCGAGTAATACTCGGGCGTGACATTTTGGAACACCAGTGCTGTGCCCGAGATTACCTCGGGCAGAACAGTTACTAAAATTTTGTATTAGTTTAAAAGTGAAGTTTATTGATAAAAAATTTTTGAAAATACAAAAATTATGTCAAAAATGTACAAATTATATTAGTTACTAAATTCTTAAAATGTTATTGGGATTAATATAGACTTATTATTATCGTTCAATATTAAATAAGTATGAATTAATTTATCCCTTTGTAATAATTTCATCTCTCAGAGTGTTTTCACTTTTGAGACGTTTAGAAATTGAAATTCAATTTATTTGGGGAATTAATTTTTATTTTTACATATTATTATATATAGAAGAAAGCCACATAATTTAAATATTTTTCTGGGATCTCACAAATCTTTCCATGCTTCAGCTATTTACAACAATTCTGAATGTAAAAAAAGAAATATTAGTTTTGGGTCATGTATATTTTTTTTGACAATGCAAAATACAATCACTGAAATTCTCACTTTTTGAAAACTTTCAAAAATCCCTTTCCAAAAATCCAGGTTTATTTCCGGGAAGAAAACCGGGCCAATAGGCTTCTAGTATTCACGAATTGTAATTTTTGTACCAAATTTCGTTCGAATCGCTCCAATCGTTCGTCAGATGTCGTCTCCACCCCGACACCCCCACGCACACATACACAGACTTCACCTCAAAAACGTTTGATTCGCGTTCAAGGATGCTTGAAACGTGCTCTTCCGTCGAAGACTCGAATTCGAATTTTCGACCCCGTCACAATACTTTCCTTATACATTATACTATGTATATAAGGAAAGTAAAAAACTAGAAAATATGCTAAAATTGTAAAATTTGATTGGGATTATCTCTCGACTTTGATTTAGTGTTGAAAATTCACACCAGACTTTTTATGAAACGTGTCTGCGAAATTTTATTTGCAGCTGACAACGGATTTGTTGGAAAAAAAATTCCCATTTTGAACACGCAATAAATAAAATAACTCGCCGAATATTGCAGATAATTACATTGGGTTGTTTCCTTTAGACTAGTTTCTGTATAGCGTATCGTTTTCTATTTGAACTTTTTTTTTTGCTCAAAAGACGGTATAAACATTTAGACCCCCTATTTTCACGAAAACACCACCCACTGGAAAAAAAAAAAATATATATATGAAGGAATTTTGCATTTAATTTCAACAAACTTTCAATTTGGAAGCTGCTGTGATACAACCATTCAAGGGACTTAATTAAAGAAAATAAAATCAATTGAACGATCATACCTCAACACCTGATTGGGTCGGACACTCACATACAATGAAAAGGGAAATTAATTATTTAAATACTTAATGTAATGGGACCGTATAGTGGGGAATAGAATTTTGAGTATAAAACAATTCGTTGTGTAATTAAAATATAAAAAAAACCATTTTGTATGTGAGCGCCTAAAATTACTTACCTGTAACTTGATCTCATTCGCTCTAATTCCTTTTTTTTATACTGGAAATCGAATTATATTTCATCTTGTAACTATTAGTCACAACTAATTAATCAGTTATAAAATAAAAAAATCAAATTGTTCTTGTAAGATGATCAGACATCATAAGTTAATTTAAGGTCCTTTACTTAAGAAAATTATGAATAGTGTAAAAGTTTTATAATCAATATTAATGTCTCATAGTCAATTCTGAAAACTTCACCAATCGGACGTGCTAAGTCACAGGTTCCACAATGATAATGGCCACATCTAGAGCCCCTTTTTCGCTAAAGTCAAGTTTCAAACACGCAGTGCGAAAAGAAAATGGAAATAATAGCAGAGCGCGGGTCCAAAATGTGAAATGAAACACTGCACACAGAAATACCAATATGCACTTTGCTGTTGTAATATTTTTTTTCACGCATAAATAAAAATGGCGAAAATTATCAATCTTCATGATGACTTGTTAACTCGTTTCCATATCCTGAGAACAATTCTTTTAGAATAATTCACTAAAGGCAGATGAAAGATGTTTATAATAATATGTCAAGTTAATAACAAACATAACTATCCTTGCATAAGACCAGAATTGCATAGTAATTGGCAAATAAATGAAATCCACAAAAATTATCTATAGAGGCAAATGCTGCTGTCAAACTGTGAAATAAATAAATATTTTTTTTTAACTTGGCCAAAATAACTTTAATAGAAGTGATCGATGAGATAACGGAGTGACAATCAATTACAGGAAATCCACTTGAGAATAGCAAATTCCTGTATTTACACATTGTATTTAAAATATACATTTCATAGAAAATCCATCCAAGAATTTTAGACTTGATTCATAAACAGAAACACAAAAAACAAATATATGTTGATTTTTTTTATCCGTAAGAAAAAAAATAATTTCATTTACATCACTTAAAACCACTTGAATATAAAAATGGCAAGGACACGAGGCATCTCCCCTAAAGCGGACCCCCACCAATATCACGACCTTCACTGTCCAGAAATTTCGAGAGAAGAGAACGAGTCAGCACAAAATCTCCCGCTAAACCGGATGTTGCCATCCGTAAAAAAAAACGCCTGCTCAACCAGGGAGGTCAAAATTTAAGAGGCAGAAGAACCAAATTTCCTCCATAAACAAAACCTTGCCAATTGAAACTGTGTGCCCATATCCAGCCATATGAATAAAAATATGAATGGATAGCAGCACGTTATAATTAAAATTAATAAAAGAGACAATTGGCCTATTAATGAGTATATAAAATAAAAGCAATTTTGAATAGAGTAATTTTGAATAATAATAAAGTAAGATAAAATATTTAATGATTTATAAAAAAAAAGTTAATTTGGAATAATAAAAATAAAAAGTGTTGTGACGTGTCACAACAGAAGCATATGTCAAAAACGTTTAAAACCAATTGCTGAAGCTCAGACAGCAAGGTCATCTATGTTGAAACATTCTGTGTAAATAAACTAAGGAAAAGATAAAGCGTAATCAACGCAATTAAGCGCAAATTAATTACTACGTGATGTACTGCTGTTTCGACGATACGTTGGACCTCTCCAGGCAGTGCTAAAAAGTCCAACCAACAGAAAGAAAGACGAAAAGAAGGAATGATCACAAATATAAGATACTAGCCGAATACCCGTTGAAAATCAACGGCCTCGTAATACGCAACCCCTGAGTAATGTAAATTTTTTAATAATTCGCATTTCACATTCATTCAACAAATCGAATATTTTGGTGTGCAGAACCCCCTAAAGAAGACAATATTGGGAAAGTTAATTTGCGCATTTCTTCCTTTCGAATTATCTATCCGTACACCACATTAAAGTCTATCTCATCCCGAGGCACCCCCTATTTTATTATTTCTCCTTTGGAACGTTAATCCTTTAAAGTAATAAATATTGGAAATTTGAAATTTTACACTTTCTTCCTTTCAGACTATCTACCCATACGCCAAATTTGAAGTCTCGATCCTACCGAGAAGCATGTTTTTTCTATCACTTTACCTTTCAAACGTTTTTCTGTGTAGCACCCCGTTAATGAACATTTTTGTCAAACCGTATTCATCTTTGGTTTTTTTATCAAAAGGTTAGCCCATATACTAAATTTCAAGTCTCTATCACATTGTAAAGGAGACGTTTTTCATTTATTCGGCGAATCGAACATTTTAGTGAGCGGCAACCCCTACAACAGCAAATGTTGGAAAACTGAAATTGCACACTTTCTTCCTTTCCAACTTTTTACCCCTTAAACCAAATTTGAAGTCTCTATCTCATAGCGAAGCATGCTTTTCTAGCATTTCATCTTTCGAATACATTAGTGTTAAAGGCCCAGACCATACAGCCAACCCAGGGGTTTGCGGCAATTAAGTGTATGGCCGGGAATACATTAGTGTGAAGTACCCACCCCCTTAAATATACATTTTTGAAAAACTCTATTCTTTTTGTGATTTCTATTAGATGATTCGCCAATATACCAAATATAAAGCCTCTATCACGTTTTAAAAGGGGCGTTTCTCCTTTATTCCGAAAATCGAACATTTTGGTGTGCGGCACCCCCTAAAGTAGAAAATTTTGGTAAACTGAAATTGTACACTTTCTTCTTCCCAAACTATCTACCCTTACACCAAATTTAATATTTCTATCTCATTCCGAAGCACGGTTTTTTAATCAATTCACTTTTCAAACGTTTTACTCTGTAGCACCCCCCTTAAACGAACATTTTTGAAAAACTATATTTTTCCTGGGTGTTTTCGTCAAACGATTAGTCGATATATCAAATTTCAAGCCTCTATAAATTTTAAAGGAGCTTTTTCTCATTTATTCGGTAAATCGAAAATTTTGGTGTGCGGCACCCCCTTAAGTAGAAAATATTGGAAATCTAAAATTGCACACTTTCTTCTTTTCGAACGATTTATCCATATACCAAATTTGAAGTCTCTATCTCATCGCAAAGCATGCTTTCCTATCATTTCACTTTTCGAACGTTTTGGTGTGCGGCACCCCCTTAAATAGAAAATATTGGAAATTTGAAATTGCACACTTTCTTCCTTTCGAATGCTTTACTCATACACCAAATTTTAAGTCTTCATATCATCGCAAAGTATGCATTTCTATCATTTCACTTTTCAAACATTTTGGTGTGGGGCAACCTCTCTATAGAACATTTTCGAAAAATTCGATTTTTTCAGGGTTTTTTATCGAACTATCGACCTGTGTACCAAATTACAAGTCTATCTATTCGGAAAGTGCCTAAAAAAGCGTGACAGACAGACGGACAGACAGACAGACGGACACTTGGCAATTAGTTTATATAGATAGGAAGCTATATACCCAAGATTGCAGTGAAGGTGGATTCAGCGTAAAACAATTAGAAAATACCAAAACGGGGAATGAGTTCAGATCTTACCAATCAGATATAAGAACGAAAAACAACCGAACCATTGCAAAAACAACCCAAATCGATGTATCATAAAACATCAAAGAAGTGTTCAAACAAAATGAGACAATTCACAAGACAAAACAACTCTCCCGACACCAGGAAAACAAATCCAAAATCACAGAAGCATTCTAAATGGCTGATAAGATACAAAAATATTGAAATTAAATAAAAATAGAAGACATTCTGCAAACAGAAAATAATCTGGATTGTGGCTATACTCGGTTTTTCCATATCAGAAACCATTTTTAAATAGCTTGTAATTTTTACTTTATTTATTTATTTAATTTTTTTTTACAAGAAAAATTTTGAAAAATCTGTGTCTTTGGTTTAAATTATTACAGTAACAGCATGTTACCCTTTATTTTAAAGGAATCGAAAACATTTTTCGATTGATATCCAGTTTGACACTGTCTCTCCAGGGATAACACCGCTCCCAGAGTGCTAATAACGTAACGAACACAAAACTGTATTCCGGTCATCCCCCCCTCCCCCCTACAGTGATTGAAACTATTAAATTTCATGAACATTGAACCGTAAACAACCCCTATTATGTCAAATTTTGTCCTATGCTGCCATGTTAAAAAAATATAGAATTTCGAAGTTTAAACTTAAATTTCAAAAAATTATACCCAGTTCTAGATTATGCAATAACAAAACCGAATATAAAGTTTCGTAAAAATCCATTAATATTTGTGGTAGACCACAGAGAGACGGACATAACTTTAAAAATATTCGAAAGTGCTTAGGAGATCCTAAAACATACATCAGTATCAAAATCTCGATATCGGAAAATTTCCTGAAAAAACAATACTTTCTCAATACTTCATATGGGAAAGTAAAAATAGAGTACTGCACAAGTCATAAAATCGAGATTATAGAGCCTCTGAGATGATTGAATAATCTTTGATAAGAAAAATTAAAATAAAATTCAATAATATTGTATAATAAAAGGTATTTTAATTTTTCTGGTATTTAACATAGTTTGCCCTGTTACTTAAAACGAAACGTTAGAAATATCAATAGAATGAATATTTGAGATTAGAAATTGAACCTAATAAAAAGAGCGAACAGAATATGGAATTTACATACCAGATGCTAATTTTTTAAATCTACATATAATTAGAGCATTTTGGAATTAGTCAGGAGTAATGTTTTAATAGCTATTAATTACTAGCAGACATTTCCGGCGATGTCCTGTTTTTATAAATGATATGGTTCGAGAATATTCCAATGGCACTGATGTAAATTCAAAGCGTATTCTATTGAAAATATACTCTATAACAAAAAAAATTTCGGAGTTGTCCGATTGTAATGAAATTTCGTATGCAAAGACATTTTGAGCGAACATGCAAATAAATAAAATTTGGTGTCCAATGAATGAATAGTGGGAGCTCCAACGCATCGGAACTGCGCATTCAACAGGTGTATATAAGGAGCGATTCTGAATCTGTGGTCAAAATTTTTGTTGCATTTCGACTGCGGATATCTTAGGTCTTTGGTAGTTATTTCTGGCACATTGACAGCACAGCGGTACGTAGCCAACATTCTACGACCGGCTGTGATACCGTTCCTTTTGCGACACCCCGGACTTTCTTTTCAACAAGATAATGCCTGGCTGCACACGGCACGTGTTGCTATGAATTGTCTTCAAGCTTGCCCAACACTTCCTTGGCCAGCTAGGTCTCCTGATCATTCTCCAATAGAGCACATTTGGGACGTTATGGGAAGGCGATTGCAACCATCTCGGAATATTGACGATTTAGCCCGACTGTTGGAGACAATTTGGCAAGACCTTCCGCAGGACACCATCCGTGAACTTTATCAGTCTATACTACGCCGGGTGACATCTTGCATCCAGGCCAGAAGTGCAAAAACGCTTTATTGATTTCCTCCTTTTGTATACGGTCAAAATCTAAATTAAATTGTTCTGAAATTTTAATCGTTTCTTTTTCTATGTATATTCTTTACATCCACCAATTTTTATTACAATCGGGCAACTCCTTCTTGGTGCTTCGATTTTTTTTGTTATAGAGTGTAGTTTTATAAACCGAAATAAAATAATATAAACATTGAACAAGTTACAAAATTTTTGGAAGCGAGAATATAAGTTTTCTTATTTACTTTAATTGCAATCCGAGAAATTGCCGATTTTTTTATTAGTTTACAGTCATATGGTCTATCTGTCATAAACGGTCTTATCCAAATGCTGGGTGTTGTATTTGATTAAATTACAGATAAGACGAAAAAAGTAAAAATGCAAAAATTAGACGATTATTTCAAAAACACGCTATGATATTTCTGCCTTAGTGCAAGCAAACCAAGAGTTTCACACCGAATGAACCTACTATTTAATGAACCTACTGCCTAATGATCTGGCGATTAAATCTTAAATTAACAAAACTTTAACGATTAATTAACGAGACTTTTTGAAATAACAGTTTGAGCACGAAACCTTTAAAAGACGCATCTTTATCATTCTAATAATGATTGTAACATAAATGAAACTACGTGGAATATGCCGATCCGGTGGTCGAGCGGTCAGGACATGCGTTTCCGTCTGATCGCTGGATTGCCGGGTTGTGGGTTCGAATCCCGCCAGCGGGCATGGATGTTGTGTAGTCGAGGCAAAGTTAGCCTTCTGCGCTCTGGGAGCCTCAATAAAAGTGAAGCTGAATATTCTCCCCTTTACCATGGGACCAGAGGTCTAGTGGACGTGGTGTTAGGCGCTCCTCACCACGGGGGATAAGTCCCAACAACAACACACACGTGGAATATGAATGTGTGAGAAAGTCGAGTGGAGACTCCCTCTCCTGTCATTTCATTACAACATTTCTCTCATAGTCAAGAATCAGCCATTTAAAGACTTTGTCCATAATTCAATTACAAGGATTTATAAAACCTTATGAAATCTAAAGGAAAAGGATTGAATAAATTTAAAATGGTTCAACGACTTCCTGTCATCCAACGAAATTATATAAAGACTAAAAGATGAAGCACCATTTTAAAATCCGACAATGTTCCTCACAGAAAAAGATTGTCCTCTTCACTTTTTTAAAAAAATCACTGAAAGTTGTAGTTTTAGGGGAAAATCACTGTTCTGGGAACAATAGAACGGGGGAAACGTTTCATAAAAAGACAATGGAAGATAAGTCATTGTGGGAAAAGGAAAAAAAACAATAAAAGGAAGCTTGACTTTGAATAGTCTTTATAATGTCCACGGAGATAGATAGCAGAGGCAATTAGATAGAGTGGAATTGTCCTGAGTTACATGATTTTACGATTGAAAAGCATCGTGCGCGGTGTTTCAATATAGTTGACCTCATTTATTCGAAATTTGGCAATTGGTTTTAGGCACATACTTACAATTTGAATTTTTTTTTAATATTAAATGTAAAACTCTTTCATATAACCTTTTTTTTCCGGTTGGTGGTTTTTTTCATGTTGTTGTTGCTGCTGCTAAATCTCTTGCCGCCGATCCGGTGGTCGAGCGGTCAGGGGCATGCGTTTCCGTCTGATCGCTGGATTGCCGGGTTGCGGGTTCGAATCCCGCAAGCGGGCATGGACGTTGTCATGTCGAGGCCAAGTCAGACTTCCGCCCTTCGGGGAGCCTCTATAAAAGTGAAGCTGCAAACCTCCTCCCCTTCGCCATGGGATATCCTCTGGGGAGTCTTGTGGACGTGGCGCTCCTTCACCACGGGGGAATTAGTAATGAACGAAATCTCTTGCCTCGAAAAGGCTAGTTACTACATCAAATTCGAAATACTTTGTTGCTTGAGCAGACGATTAGCTGTCTTGAACCTCAACTAGCATACTCAAAGCGACACCAACACAGTTGAGGATGTTGGAAGGAGTCGTAGACGAGGCAGAGCAAGAGTAAGATGTAAACCGCAGCCATGTTATTAAATTCCACACTTTTGGTGTTCCGAAGTCTAGCTGAAACAGTCTTTAACCACTAAACTTCAGATATAATCCAGGATACTTAACCGGGTTTCAAAAATAAACAGGTGTAATGCTCTCTATTTGGCAGATTTTTTTACCATGAATAAAATTTCAGAAGCAGTTAGTGCATTATCTGTTGGAGTATTTTGCTCACAACCATCATTGGCAAGTGATAGACTGCTTCATTTTGTAAAAAATCTGATGTGAGCAACACATGACTTTCCTTATATAATGCAATAAATTTACTACTTTAACATTGATTTGCAAGCTCTTATTGTCAAAGTGGACTCTGCATTCTCCACACTATAAGTCATACTGGCGTGCAACTCGAAATCTGACTGACCATCTCCTGCTAGTTTTACCTCAGCTTATCCTCCGGATATTACTACTTTTATTCAAGTTAGTATCCTGCTTGGTCATTGATTGATCTCCCAATTTAAAATCGGCGCTCCATATACCAGAGTCCACCAAGTCTGTGCTAGTCGTATTAGGGTCACTTTTAGATCTCCGACATCTTTGCAATAACCTACAGGGTTAATTCGTTTAAGCGCCATTGTAAAGAACCTTGCTGCCCCAACAGGGAGTCGAAAGCTGCATCTTCCAACTGGTCATCCGACGCTCTGCCATTACGATACCGGGACGTATTTGCAAGCTCTTATTCAGGGGTGCACAACCTTTTAACACCTGCGGGCCAATTTCACATAGACTGAGCAACGGCGGGACGCAAGGGGTGGGGGGTACCACCCAGCATTATATTTTTAGTAAATACCGAAATAAAAAATTCAAAGTGAAAATTAAAAAGAAATACAGAAATGAACAAAACAACTCACTTGCTTCAAACACGTACAGACATCGCCAAAATCCTTTTATTTTTTTGTAGAGCTAGTGGGAAATTTGACATTGTTTGATTTTCATTATTCTTTCAATGTCTGGTTCAATGTTGGAAACAGTGATCCGTAGGTTTCCCTCCAAGTGTTCATCAGTTAGACGAGAACGACCTTTTGATTTCACTTGTTTCATTAATGGAAATGATTGTTCACATAAATAGGTGCTCCCGAATAATGTTATCGTATTTTGAGCGTAAATTTTCAATTTTTCCATTTCACAAGGCACGTAATTTCTGTAAAATTCTAGCAAAGAAACTTTGCTACTCTGAATTTCGATAAGCTCCATCTGAAAATTGACGGGCACTGGTTCAATATTTGTCGCGAATGGTATTGCAAACACTTCCAAAGATTTTTCAAATTTGTTGGTTTGTAAACTTATGTTGCAAATCTTTATCCTTTCTCATTTGTCCCAACAACTCCTTGTATTTGTCAGAAACATGTCTTGTCATTGCATTTGTCAACAATAGCATATGTCAGACGTATGTCAGAAAATTTTCGCCAACAGCAAGCCAACGAAAGACTACCATGGCAGTGTAATAATTCAAACATTCCACTTCTCATTGTAAAAATTTGACAATTTTTAATTTAAAGCTGTTTGATTTGCTCTTTTTATTTGCTTTGTAGTCGAAATCTTAAAGAAAATTTGATATAAAAAATAATTTTTTATAAAATTTTATGATACAGTTTTTCTTTTCTTTCTTTCTTTTTTTTTTTTGCGAAAGTCTTGGAATTTTTTTTATGTGTTCACCCAGCTGAGGGTGGTGACGATATTACGATTATGATATGGTGACGATATTACGATTACGATATGGTGACGATATTACGATTTGTATTATTTTTGGCTACCCCTTAAGGTGATGATTGGAGCTTTTGCTGTCAAGTAATAACTCGCACAGTTTTTTGAGTGTTTTTTAAAGGAAAACTAAATTAAATCTCAAATGCAAACAGTCGCAATAATAAAACTGTATGCAATACTTTGTTATATTGCCTTTGCTATGCAATCTATCTTCCTGAAATATTCCTCTTATTTCTATGCAAAACAAATAAAATGTGAAGTAGTGTGGATGATTCCATCTGCTTCATAAGCTGGAGTAGAAAGGATCGTGTGGGTGATTTGTGTTTTTTTTCTTCATCGTTCTGTGAGTTTCAATGTCGTTAATATTTGTGAGTTTAAATGTAGATGCCAATATATATATATATACACAGGGTGTCAAGAAAGTTCCGGAACGACGCAATATCTCGAGAAAAACACTTCGGATCAAAAAATAAAATAAAAGGATTCAATATTTTTAGAAAAGTAGTCCAATGATACCAAATTTTCCCCACGGGGGAGGGGGGGGGGGCAACTTTGAAATTGTCAATAGGAACCCCCATTTTTTATTGCAGATTTGGATTCTCCAGAAAAAATTACATACATTTGACATACGATTTTTGATTTTTGCTCCCACAAATGGCACTGTAATCGAGAAAAACGGAAGTGGGGCACTAACGTTTAAAAAAGGGAATGTCTCGGGAAATACACTTCGGATAGAAAAATAAAAAATTACGCGTTCAATATTTTCAAAAAAACTATCCAATAATGCTAAAATTGACCCCCCCTCCCCCCGCTAACCGTTCACTTCAGCGACAACCGTTGACTTCAGTTTAGAAAACGGTTCAAAACTATTTTTAGCACTACCCAGGAACAACGATGTGGACGTAGTAGTTTTCTGTTCCCTTCGGGGTGCTTGATTAACATGAGCTCCTTTGCCTCTCATGATCAGGGTGCTTTTTTCTGTAATTCTCCTTGCCTCTCATGATCAGAGTGCTTTTTTCTGTAACTTTTAAATGTTAGTGCCGCACTTCCGTTTTTCTCGATTATAACACCGTTTGTGGGAGCAAAAAACAAAAATCGTAGGTCAAATGTATGTAATTTTTTCTTGAGAATCCAAATCTGCAATAAAAAATGGGGATTCCTATTGAAAATTTCAAAGTTGCCCCACCCCCTCCCTAGCTTTTCTAAAAATATTGAATACGTGTTTTTTTATTTTTTGATCCGAAGTGTAATTCTCGAACTATTGCGCCGTTCCGGAACTATCTGCACACCCTGCACACACACACACACACACACACACACACACACACACACACACACACACACACACACACACACACACACACACACACAAATATATATCTATATATATAATAAAAGTTTAAAAATCCAATGAAAGAAGAGAGCGAAGTTTCAACTCAAAAAACCCCAACATTAAAAAGTGCCTTACAAATAAAAGTATCAAACAGAGAATCATCGATCAGGTAGAAAATAAAATGTAAACCTCTAGTCATCAAGCCGAAGACAAACAAAAAACATTAAAGAAAAGGAATCGATAAAATAAAATGACACGCTCTTTAATTCTTTACCTGTTGTAGATAAGTGGCAATGTAAATTGCAAAAATGTTGAAAGTAAGGTAAGAAATAAAACTACGTTAATGAAATAGTCCTCCTATTAATTTTCAAAGAGTTACACTTTTAAACATTTTATACAATCCCTTAGACAAATTTGGTCAAACAGAATATTTTTATTTTTAATGCAAAAAGATCATTAAAAAACCCGCATATCTGTATCTTTAAAATCAACTGAATTATGATAAAGGAAAAAATCTGACTTATGCCACTTTTCCGTACCATGTGAAAAGGTATTTCATCAGTGAAAATAGGGATCATAAACAAATTGGCGATGGAAATTGTTTATACCAAAAATACGTTAATATGTGTCAAATTTTTTTTCTCACAAATTCATCTAAATAAAGCATTACACAGACAGAGATCATGGGCGCGGTAGCCCATTGGTTAGCGCGCTGGAGTTGCACTCGGTAGGCCCGGGTTCGATTCCAGCCACTGCCAAAACTACCGCCGTGTTCACGCGGAGTACGATCACGTTAAACATGTGGGTCCGTAAGTTCTTCCGAGAGGTTGGTGGTAGGGGAAGGAGGGTACGGTCCCTGTGGATGCCTCCCCCACTGGGTTCCGGTCTAAATTGGGTGGCACTTCCCGGCTGTCCAAACAGTTACCTTACACCTTTCTGGTAGGTCGGACGGTCTGGGTCTCAACAACAGCAGACAGAGATCATATAAAGCAGTGGTACTCACTACGCGGTTGGGTATGCTATGTATTATCATCCAATTTTATTTTTTTTGTGATATGTCACAAATTTACATTTCTAATTTGATATAGGGTCCCCATTCACAATGTTCAATTTTCAATTAAATATAACTCGCTCAATTTTAAAGATATGGATATGCGGTTTTTTTAATGACTTTGTTTTTTACTAAAAACAAAAATTTTCTGATTGGCCCAATTTGTTTAAGGGGGTCGTATAAAAACTTAAAATGTGCAACTTTTTGAAAATGAATGGGATGACTGTTTCATTAACGTAGCCTTATTTCCTACCTTACTTTCAACATTTTTGCAATTTACATTACCCACTTATCTCCAAACAGTTAAAGAATTAAAGCGCGTTTCTATCTTTTTGGGACACACTGTATATATATATATATATATATATATAGAAAAAGGCCCAGGTTTCATTCGCTTCCGGGGCAGAAAGTCCTGAAAGAAACAATTGTTAGCGAGCGGGGATTACACTTGAGTGACTCGAGTTTGATTCCCGTCTCTGCTCAAATTGTCCCTGTGTATGGGAACGTTGAATATGTGGGTCCGTAAGTCCTTCCGAGAGGTTGGTGATAGGGGAATGAGGGTACGGTCTCTGTGGATACCGCCGCCACTGAGTTCCAATCTAAATTGGGTGGTACTTTCCGTCGTCCAAACAGATACCTTACACCTTCGGGAAGGTCGGACGGTCTGTGTCGAAGAACAAGAAGAATATATGTACACAGCTTTATCAAATATGACTCAATTAACATCTACTGTTGTAATATTTTAAACATCATAATAATAGTTAGCCATCATATAAGATTTAAAATATTTTTACCATAATAATAGTAATAATTAACGATCATATAGTTATAATATTTTAACTGCTATAATAACAGTTAGCCATTATACGAGTATGACAGTTATATCATATAATTTTCATACAATTTAAAATTAATTAACTTATTATCAATTACTCCATAACTACATCATGTCTGTTACTAAAAGGTCCCCACAAAATACACCAGGAAAGAATACAAAAAGTATAAACTAATTAATTTTACTTCCTGACTTCTACATACTTTTGTGATGAGAAGAAAAAGAACTTAAGATATGAAAAGTGCCATTTGAAAATCAAATAAAACATGTCATGAAAAAATAAAACATTTTAACCTTTTGAATAATCCCGGAAAAGTGTCGTTTGAGGAGAAAATGCCCGTTTCCGGGAACAATCGAATAGGGAAGCGATCCATCACGAGACAATCGAACGGGAGTCTTTGTGGAATGAAAGATGGATACAGGGTATTTGAATAGTCCTTTATAGCTTTTTGAAGTGCGGCCGGCTTCCATGGTTTGGCAATGTATAGTGAAACCTTGCGATTTGCGGTGGGAATAGAAAATGGACAAAAATACTTTTATCCCATTGTTTTCAGCTCCAAAACAATACACAATGTTATGTTTGATTTTGTATAAAAAAAGAAGATGTTTTTTTGTGTGTGTATGTATTGTCTGTAGCGGAAAATCGAAGAATGCGACAGTGATGAAATTTGCTACAGAGGTGCTTCAGTTACGCATACGATGCACTTTTGCAAGTTTTTTTTTTAAAAGAATCCGAATTAGTTTAAAAGTTACACTGTAAAACATTTGCAAGCATGTTACTGAAAGTTTCAGGGGAAACAGCTGTCCGTACTGGAGAATAAGGTTTATGATAGTTATGATAATATATATATATATATATATATATATATATATATATATATATACAAAAGTAACCCTTTGGTAGACGATTTTATATATATATATATATATATATGTGTGTGTGTGTGTGTGTGTATATATATATATATATATATATGTAAATTGAAATTTTTAATCGAAAACTATGCATAAACTACGGTAAGTACAAAAAACCCATCTCTAGCATATCTGTTACAAATAAGTAACAATAGACCAAGGCTAAGGATAACAAGAAAGATCAATCATGCTTAAAGCATTGATTATGAAACACTTTCCAACTTCAATGAAATTTTATTTAAAAAAAAAGTCTAAAATGCAATAAAAAAGCAATAATGCAATTAAAGTCTAAAATGCAATACATTCCTCGGTAATATTTTGAAACTTATCACAATACTGCATTAATTTATTATATTTGAAAACTTAAACCTTCATCGAAAAAAATGAACTTCATTCAAATGATGGTATTGAAATATAAATTGTCTGGTTTAAACATCTCTAAAATGTTATGCATTCCTCGGTAATAGTTTTAGAATTATCATAATACTACGATAATTTATTATATTTGAAAACTTCATCGAAAACAATTGAAATTAATTCAAATGACGTCATAGAAAAAATAACACGCCTGGATCTCTCTATGAAAACAGGATTTCATTCATAACTTTCTCCCATTCATTTCATTCATCACAATACTATAATAATTTATTTTATTTAAACATTTTGTTTAAGACCATGGAGCTACAAAAAATTAAACTCTATGCTTGAAACTTCATCGAAAAAAATCGTCCTTCTCTTTATGAAATCAATTAATATTTCATTCATATCAGCCATGCAGACTCTATGGACTAAATTATTTTGTGTTAAAAAAATACAGGAATTCTAATACAACTCATTCTATATACAACTCATTCTATGCTGAATCGTAGGAATTCCCGCAGTTTTGCTTGACACGTGTACAGACGCTTTGGGTGAAGGCGTAACCTTCCAAGTCTTCAGTCCACAGGTTTGCAAGCACAGCTCAACCTTGTCTATTCCCAACAAGATTCCAAGGCAGACTGATGATGATGAACCAACAGTCCGATCTCTGTGTGTGTAGAGGGAGGATGGGGGTGGATAAACAGGCATAATTGCCACAGTTTGGTTTGTCAGTTTTAACTACCATGCGAAACTGTGCATGAATGGTGGGCCTATGAGTTGTATATTAAAATTTCTTGTAACTGAAACATACGGTAAAATGCTATAGTTGCACGAAAATACTGCAGTTACAGGCAAATAATTATGTTGGTCTAAGAGAAAAAGGCTCTTAAATTTCATATTAAGGAACACACGAGTTACGTTTCTTAACAAGGGGTATCCAAATCTTCAATTGCTGGACATTCTTGGGACTGTAATCGTGTTTTCAGTTTTCCAGACGCAAAGATTGTTTTTACACCTAATTCAATTTTAGAATCTTTGAAATTTTATCTAATGTTTCTTGGTCAAACTTCCTTGATAACGATCGTTTTCATTTCTTGCCTTTAGCTTGAGAATCTCTGGTTTGTTTTTCTATGCCGTTTTGCTTATTTTTTTTTCGGTTATTTGTCTTTCTATTTCCGGATTTTGTTTATTTTTCGTAATATTATTTGACGAAGTTTCGACACCATATAGTCTCCGAAACCTGTTGGTTCTTTCATATTCATTTTTATATATGTTTTTTACAATTGTTTGTTGTAATTTTCTGTTATTTTCTACGTTTTTTTCATGGTTGTAGTTTTCATAGCTGGTATAAACGTCTCATGCTACTTTCGTTATCATTTTAATAGGTTTTTCTCACTGACCAGTTGCTTGTAATCGTCTGCCAACTGTACATATGCCGCTTTGGTTTCTCATCGTTCATTCTTTGGCTTCTGCTATTCTTTCTTTTCTTCGTGGCCTGTATTGTTCGTTCGTAGTATCCAGATACTGGTTACCTGCCTCTTTGGTTTTACCTCTTTTCTGTTTATTCCTGTGCATTGGAATCTTTTCTACTGCAAATGTCAAACTTGCTTGAGCAAGTGAGATTCTTGTTCTGAGATTTTTTGCTTTTCTTAAAGAAGAAGAAATGTGTTTTATATAAAACTCTTAGTCCCAATCTTCGTTGGTGGCTATCATATTTGCCATCCATGTTTTATCAAAAATGTTTTTGAAGCATAATTTCGCAAGATCTGCTGTCCATGGAGCTTAGGCTATGACTGATATGGATTCAACATCAAAATTTGAAGGAGGTCAAAGGATTCACTAGGGATATCCATTTTCAATTATACTTTTGCATTTCCGGTTTAAAACTTTCATTTTCCCTGAAACATTTACTTCTCAAGAATGGATATAAATAGAGTTCTGATAAAAACTGATATGGATTCAGCATCAAATTATGGATGTTATAGTGATT
Organism: Amaurobius ferox; assembly: GCA_951213105.1. Taxonomy (NCBI): domain Eukaryota; kingdom Metazoa; phylum Arthropoda; class Arachnida; order Araneae; family Amaurobiidae; genus Amaurobius; species Amaurobius ferox. The sequence continues at coordinate 72,440,296 of OX578150.1, forward strand.
CATTCAGAATTTCTATTTCCGGTTTCTTTTCCACTTCAAAAAATTTTCTTGAAACATATATTTCTTATAATTGGTTATAGATAGAGGTTAGATAACGACTGATATCGATTCAGCATTAAATTCTGGAAGGGATAAGATGCTCACTAAAAATTTCCACTTCCGGTTTTGGCGATGTCACTAATTCAGAAATTCACATTTGATTTGAAACATCTATTTTCTAAGATCGGCTATAAAATAAAACTTAGATGATAATTGATGTGGGTTCAGCAAATTTCAGAAGGAGTAGGTGTTTCACTAGATAAGTTTTCGTTTTTTCCCACTCCCAGTTCAAAAATTTTACCAGACACATCTATTTATCAGGAATGACTATAGATATAGATTAGATGATTAATATAAATTTAGTATCAAACTTCAGTCTGTGTGTGTGGGGGGAGGGATTACTAAGGGTTTACATTTCCGGTTCAGAAATAATATATGAAGAGAAAGATAGAGAGATAAAGGGAGATATGAAGAGAAAGATAAAGAGAGAGATAGAGATAAAGAGAAACATAAAACGATATTGATAAAGAGAGACATAAAGAGTCAAATAAAGACAGTCATAAAGAGACAGATAAAGAGGCAAATATAATAAGGAGAGAGATAAAAATGAGTGGGTAAAAGGATAGAAAAGGAGAGATATAAAAGAATAGAAATAAAAGCAGAGAGATAAAAAAATAGAGATAAAAGCAGAAAGATAAAGATAGACATAAATCAACAGAGGTAAAGAGACAAGGATAAAGAGAGAGATAAAAATAGATAAAGATATAAAGAAAGATGAAGAGAAAAAGAGACAGATAAATGGTGAGAAATGAAAGGAGAGAGATAAAGAGAGAGAGACAAAGAGAGACATAAAGAGACAGAGATAAAGAGACAAGGGTAAGGAGAGAGATCAAGAAAGAAATAAAGAAAGATATAAAGAAAAATATAAGGACAGATATATAAAGTAAGAGATAAAAAGAGGGTTATTTTAAAGATAAAACGTGGTTAAAGCTCTCAGGTAAGTAGAAGAAAAACGGATTTACTGTTTCATTTCCCTAAATACATCACGATACAATAAAGCACAGCAAATATAATTGATATCAGTCTTTTTAGAATTTATTAGTATACAAAATGATGTTAATAATAGAAAATACGATATTCCAAAACTTTGTGTTTGTCCCTTTAAATAGAGCCGGAGCAGTATCATTTGAGAATGAAATGGCTGTTTCCGGAAACAATCGGAAGAGGACAAGATCCATCAAAACACAATCGAAGAGGAAACATTTCAGAATCAAAGACAGTGCCAGGGCTTTTGAACAGCCCTCTCTAAGTTAGTAGTTTTCAACATAAAACAAGTCGAATAATTGAAAATTGAACATAGGAACCGGAATTCCCGTAACAATAAATTTTTATTGTCGACTGTAAAATGTGCACTGTTTCATTTTGTTATCAGTACAAGCATTTACAATGAATTAACTTAAATTAAATAAACCTTACTTTTCATTTTTCTTATTATGCTATAACGTTAAAAGAACCTAAATATATATGTTAATATTGAATCTAATATAAAATATTATATGTGCAAAACATGACAATATAGAAATGAAAAAAAATTGCCGTTTACTTTATGACTTGCTCTCACATAACATCCGTTTATTTATCGTACATAAAAAAATTGTACATAAATTGATAATTATATAAACTGAACGAATTTTAAGTTTAAAATCTTTCAATATTTACGTGTAAAGAAAATTCTAAGAAAGTAAAATTTATGCAGTGACATCTGGTTAAAGTGATCACCGTTGGAACTGAGGAAACTGGGTACTATATGAAAATGGTATGATCACTATTTCACTGTATATATATATATATATATATATATATATATATATATATATATATATATATACATATCAATATAACTTTTATCTCATCTAAAACAATTTACTGAAAATATACCCAAAGGCGCTAAGCTGCTCAAACAAGTAAATTTCTGTACTACATAATAAATAGAAAAAGAAAAATGAAGAATGACATTGTATCAAAATTTCGCCGGGGGGGGGGGGGGATTGTGACCCCCATTCCCGGTTTAGCCAGCTTTATGTCATGACGACACTCTCGGAAGCGGATACAATGTCGCCAACCAAGTACATATACTTAAACTATAAATGTAAAAAAGAAAATATTTGAAAAACCTATACAGTCCCTACACCTATACAATAACAACGAGCATTACCACATCCAAACAGAAACACTAAATACTATGAAAATAACTTACATCCAATACCAATATACCAAGAAAAACAAGCCACGCATACTTCTCACCGAAAAGCAAAAGACTCTTACTTTGTACAAAAAGATTTCTTTCAGACAGTTAACCCTGACCTCCGCAATGCAGCTGCTGTCCATTTCCATCACAGACTGAAAGTGCTTTCCCATTCAAATACAAGTCGTAGCACTCAGTTACGGTTATGCCGTAAAATTTACATAAAATGTCACTGAGAAAACGTAGAGGGTAACCCATTTCGATTGCTTCCTTTAGATAGCCCAGATCACTTATATAACGATTTTCAGCACTGCTATTTAAACGTTTGCTTCTTGTTAAAAAATTTATAATAATGTTCCTGAAAACATTTCGATGCAGACAAGAATGCCAATTAATTATGTAATTTATTTTAAAATTAAATGCTTTTCTTTTATCATATAATTTAAAACCAACTTTACCATTAGAAAGTTTATATAATGTCAAATCCAAAAAATTAATACTATTATCAATGTTACGGGAAGTTTAAAATATATATATATATATATTTTAAACTTCCCGTTAAAAAACTCCCATTTTAAACTATACGGATATATATATATATATATATATATATATATATATATATATATATATATATATATATATATATATATATATATATATATATATATATATATATATATCGGGTGATTCAAAAGTTCGGAGCAAAAGTAAAACGCTATATAAATATCTATGGGTCAAAAATATCTATGGGTCGGAGAGACATGCGGTTTGCAGATTAATATTCACCGTGGTAGGGGATTTTGTGTGGCATGAAAAAAAAATTAGTTCAAATTCTCGACACCCGGGTGGCTGCGGCAGATAAAGCCATGGAGATAACTTATGCTTGGAGGTGATTGCACACATGACTGGCCTGCGAGATTCCCAGATCTCACACCCGTGATTTTAGGTATCCCCCACAACAAGAAATCGCAGGATCACCAACCCCTGTAACATTCGCGAGTTGATTTCCTACTCGCTAGCGCTCGCTGAGCTTGTTTAGTTCCACCTGATACGCAGACGTAATACGCCCGTTGAGGGCCGTCCCTTGTTTGCTGGTGCGTATCAATCCCAGATTTTGCTTTGCGACCTATGCGTTCTGCTTTTAGCTCTTAATAGTGAAAAAAATTCGCGTTTTGTTTGCTTAAATAAATAATTTAAGTATCACATCTTTTGAAACGGCAATAACGTTATTTTTATCCGATTGTGATTAAAATAGGAGGCGACACATAGCAATGTATTCTAAATCATCATACCAAATTGCAAATTATTTGAAGCTCTAGATACGGCTTAAATCAATAATTTAAATATTACTTCTTTTGAAATGGCAACGGCGTTATTTTTATCTGATTGTAACCGAAATAAGAGGCGACACATAGTTTTTCAATGTATTTTAACTCATCATACCAAATTGCAGTCATTTGATGATATAGGTCCAGCTCTAGCCTTGACTCTATTTTAAAACGATTTGGTATTTTTTAAATATAGAGAAATATTTACTTTTTTTACTAATAATTTTTGCAACTTAACTGAGATATAAATTAATAACATATTATATGTAAAATACTGGTTAAAAGCAGCTAGACCGCTGCTAAGCCACAACGTGAAGCAAATTTATGAAGAAACCTTCATACAGTGGCAAGCAGTGTGCAAGCCTCATTTTCGAGAGAATTATTAAGCATTTTTATATTCTATTGCAAACTTATTTCGTACAGCTATATGCATTTTTGGGAAAACCGGAAGTAACGTCTCAGAAACTGGGAATGTTTATTTAACACACATAGCCTCTATGAAATTTGATGTGAATTTATATCAGCTATCATCTAAGCTCTACCCATAACCAATCCTGAGAAATACAGGGTGATCCAAAAGTCCTTGACATATTTTAAAATTGAATATAAACTCAAGTAATTGCCGTACGATAGTGAGGTTTGGAATAAAATGCTTTCCACGTTGAAAAGTTTTGGTTAAGCAAATAAAAAAAATTTAGTTCCAAACTTTGCCCATAGATGGCGCTGTACCTTAAAAATACCAAAAAAAAAGCATAAAAACTGAAGACGAGTAGTTAAGAGCATTTTTCTTTTTTATCCGCTACCATATTTCCATATGTGTGCCCTTTGTAGCTCAAACCACTTCCAAACGGTACTCCATTTCCAACGCAGATATACAAACATTTGAATAAGTAGCGTCATCTATGGGCAAAGTTTGGAACTAAATTTTTTATTTGCTTGCCCAAAACTTTTCAACGTGAAAAGCATTTTAGTCCAAACCTCACTATGTACGGCAATTACTTGAGTTTAAATTCAATTTTAAAATGTGTCATGGACTTTTGGATCACCCTGTATATGTTTCAAGGAAATTTTTAGAACTGCAGGTTTTTTACCGCAGAAGGAGACCACGCAGATTGAAATCCTTGGTGACCCCCCTCCCCCCAATCCTTCTTTGTAATTTGATGCTGATATCATATCAGTCATCAGCTAAGCTATATCTATAGCAGATCCCGAAAATAGATGTTTCAAGGAAAATGTAAATTTTTAAATTGGAAGTGAGAACTCCAGAATCTAGTGGAAATCTTTTATGTCAACTTTTTCTGAATCCATATCAGTTACCTTCTACGTTCTACCTGTAGCCAATTCTAAGAAATAAATGAGAATAAATCAGGGGAAATTTCTGAACCAGAAGGGGAAAAGTAACCAGAAGGGAAAATTCTTAGTGAACCACTCTAATCCCTCCAAAATTTGTCGCTGACTCCATATCAGTTATCATCTATTTATATACAATTACATCATCTTTTTACAAACAATAAGTGGTGAAAAAACATTGAATTAGATTTACTTTTAAATAAATTTTGTAGATTAAATTATTAACCTTAAATAATATAGTCGTGAATCATAACATTTGTACATTGCTATCATGGCCGCAAAACCCACCACTACTTCTTTTGAACGCGTTCCTTAACATAATCATTAAATCAAAACGCTGCACATTCCAATCTACATTTTAACCCTTAAAATAAATTATCATTTATTCACAATTCTATATTATTACAATTAAAATTACATGGATGTACCTGTATTAACAAACGCTTAAGGAGGAGAAGGGATCTTTTGAAACTTATTCCAACGATAAAAAATAATAGACGTTTTAAGTAAAATGAAAAGTATGGTAATGGTAAAGGAATAGAAGCGGAAATCTTTAGCGATCTCCTGGCCACCATTCTCTTCTGGAATTTAATGCTAAATCTAAATCATCATCTGATCCATATAAAGAAAAGCCTAAGAAATAGATGTTTTGCCAGCAACAATAGCGATTACACCAGGTAAGTAATTACACCCGGTCATTTGATGTGATTAGCAGTTAAATTTTAAATTAATGCACAGATAATTAAACAATTCTTATGCTAATCTCAATCATTAATACCAAAGATTAACTTTCAAAGGGCATATTAACAAAAAAATCTGAATTACTGGTATCTTGCGGCAAAATAACGGCACAAATCTTGGCGACATGCATAAACAATGCCAAAGAAAATTATTTTGCAACAAATTCATTAATCAAGGATAATATAAACAATATTCAAAAATTTTATCAGGGGGGAGACAAAGGCGTACTGGGATTTATTACAATTAATGATGGTTAGGAATTGCTTGCATTTTGATTAATCCTATCTTTATAAAATATGTTTTTGATTTATTTGACAATGCGCGATAATGAGACGATTAATGAAGCTGCAGTTTAAGAACAATGTATAATCTTACGGGAATCCAGACTGCACAATGGGGGTTGGGTGCAATCTTAAATGAAAGCGAAATCAACTAAAAAATCCAACAACACATTTCTGAATTTTAGGTGATGAAAGATAAATATTTCTTACTAACACAATTTGGTTTATGGAATTAATAAAGAAACTGTTAATTCTTTATATTAAATGCAAATTTAGTTTCATATTTAAATTTATCGGTTATTAGTATTTAGGCCTGTTAAAGAAAAGGAAATTAACACTTTTAGTTGCCATTTCTTAATATGTTTTATTTTATCTAACAATATATAGTGTGATCATAAACTCCTTCAACAAAAAATAGATGAATAATATTTGCAATGGAAGAACAATATTTGCAATGACGAACGATATTTGCAAGTATTTGCAACGTCAAGTCTAACAATATTTGCAACGTCAAGACGAACAATATTTGCAACGTCAAGACGAATAATATTCGCAACGTCAAGTCTAACAATATTTGCAACGTCAAGACGAACAATATTTGCAACGTCAAGATGAACAATATTTGCAACGTCAAGACGAATAATATTCGCAACGTCAAGACCAACAATATTTGCAGCGTCAAGACGAACAATATTTGCAACGTCAAGACGAACAATATTTGCAACGTCAAGACGAATAATATTCGCAACGTCAAGTCTAACAATATTCGCAACGTCAAGACGAACAATATTTGCAACGTCAAGACGAATAATATTCGCAATGTCAAGTCTAACAATATTTGCAACGTCAAGACGAACAATATTTGCAACGTCAAGACGAACAATATTTGCAACGTCAAGATGAACAATATTTGCAACGTCAAGACGAATAATATTCGCAACGTCAAGACCAACACAATTTACAACGTCAAGACGAACAATATTTGCAACGTCAAGACGAACAATATTTGCAACGTCAAGACGAATAATATTCGCAACGTCAAGACCAACACAATTTACAACGTCAAGACGAACAATATTTGCAACGTCAAGACGAACAATATTTGCAACGTCAAGACGAATAATATTCGCAACGTCAAGACCAACACAATTGACAACGTCAAGACGAGCAATATTTGCAACGTCAAGACGAACAATATTTGCAACGTCAAGACGAATAATATTCGCAACGTCAAGACCAACACAATTTACAACGTCAAGACGAACAATATTTGCAACGTCAAGACGAACAATATTTGCAACGTTAAGACGAATAATATTCGCAACGTCAAGACCAACACAATTTGCAACGTCAAGACGAACAATATTTGCAACGTCAAGACGAACAATATTTGCAACGTCAAGACCAACAATATTTGCAACGTCAAGACGAACAATATTTGCAATGCAACCTAAGGCCGCATTTCACATTTGAGTCTGTTCCCTTGGTGATTGTCTGGTGGGATCTTACCTCTTGTTAGAACGCCTGACCGGCGCAGCGTACTGTGTGTTCCTGGAGCAAATGCTTCCCAGTCTGTTGCAAGTGTTCCGCTCGCCACACAGAGGGACATGGTGTTTATGCAGGATAGGGCCCAGCACACTTCTCCACCGAAGTCCCAGACTTTCTAAATGCGACACCTCCCGGGCGGTGGATTTGACGTGGTGGACCTACGGATTGGTCTCCACGATCCCCAGATCTTAATCCACTGGACTTCTTCTCCTGGGGGCACATGAAAATATTGGTGTACGAGGTACCTGTGGACTCCCTGGAAGATCTCGTCGCGGAAATCGTTGTTTCTGGACAAGATCAACACCACACCAGGAGTCTGCAAGAGGGTGCGACAGTCTTTCATTTTCCGGTGTCGGCTGTACAACGACGCCCTCGGACGCTACTTTGAGCAGCTGCTTTGAGTCTTTTTCTGATGCGAATGGAAATGTGAGACTCCTAAATTAGTTAAGCTTTTTTTTAAACCGTTAACGGATCAGCGTGGATATGTAACTTTATTCTTTTCTGGCACTATAAGTGGAATGCGGCCCAAGGTTACATTGTAAATATTGTTCGTCTTGATATGCACAATTACCCCACTTTTTTGTTTAAAGCGTTTACCACCACCCTGCATATTGCTTAGTACCGAAAACAGTCATTTTAATTAAAAACTGGCTCGTCGGGTTTTGCTCCAGTTTAATCGAGGCATGTGTGCACTCATAATCCTTTCCTTACAAAGTTATTGGGACGCAAAGGGGCAATCCTAGGAACCCTGTATATTATGTTTGCAATGAGATCAAAAGAAAAGCATTAAAATTTGTTCTTTTGTAAAGAGTTTATGAATAAGAACTCTTTGTAAAGGGAAATTCCTACGCCAATGGCTCATCAAAATGTATATAAAACATTGTTTGGACCTAAATAATTCTACCCGACGGTTGCCATGACTACAGAAAAAAAAAAAGAATCCTATGTTGACATCTAGTCTTGTTTGATTTTTTCTTTGCTAAAAAATGATATTCACTTTGACATAAGAGTCTCATGATTTCAACGAGAATAATATTAATAACGAGAATAATTATGGAATAAAACTTTTCTGTCAAAGATCTCTATTTATTTCATAGTTTCCAAAGTTGGGGAAGATATTGGTTTAAAGCTGGTTAAGTACTGTTACGGAGTATCCTTTAGTATCATGGGTGTACGCTCAGAATACAAGAATGAGTCCACATTTCTAGATAATTAACATGTTTATTTACAGGCACAGCGTAAACAGGAGCAATATACAGCAAATCGCTCGATAACTATGTCACAATATTGCTAAATAGCTATCAGGTACAGTAAAATATCAATTAAATGCTCCACTATTTTCACAAAGCAGCCGATAATATTCTCAACACCCTGACGTATGTCACAGTTCAATAAACCTCGTATCACGTCAACCGCTCTCCAACTGAGTAATGACTCCTTTTATAGACTCGCTGTAGAAGCTTCTAGAAATCTCTGATATGTCGTAGAATATTTATTATTTCGAGATGTTTCTCGCACCTCCCAGAAGTTGTCCCCCCCCCCCCCCCCCGACTTTAGCACATGGCAATTCTAGATTCAATTCATTGGAAAAAGTTGATTGTAAGGGTGTTTTTTCTGTCTGGTTTTCAAAAGAGACTCCACTGAGAGCATTTTATACTTTCGCAACAAGATTATGAGCAAGTACATGTTATTCATACATATTCTCAAAACCTTTATATAGTAATTCTCTAATTTGCTTTTGTCTTTTCCAACCCTCCAGAAGTCCTCCGGTGACTTAGAAGACTGAATCTTGCACACTTATAGTATCAACCGTGATACAGAACTTAACGGAGCCGGAATTTGGATTTCTCTCTGGGCGTCGAAGAATATAGGTTTTCTTTAATGTCTTCACCAATCCCACAAACGCTCTCCATATGACCTTGAAAGCCGATTCTTTGTACCATTATTGTATCAACTACATGATATAAGCCGGATAATAGAATGATATAAGAACGGAGCCGGATTTTCGACCCCCCCTCCCCCAATGAACAGACAATATACGGGAAGTCGAAAAATATTTATTTTTCTAGACCCTCTAGAACAGTGTTTCCCAACCTTTTTTGTGCCATGCCCCACCTAAACCTTTCTAAAATTCTTATGCCCCCCCCCCCCATGTAACATATACATAATTTTTAATATTCAAAAATTGAATTGTTCACTGAAGAAACTTCACTGAAGAAAGAAGAGGTTTTAGGAAGAAATCACTGGGAAATTGTTAAGGAAACACAGTAAGTAAATTTTCAAAACCTATAATGGAGAACTGAAATTCAAGTACGAAACAATTTTAATGAAAGATATTTCTATATTATTTTATTTATTAGTAATTAGTTATTAATTAAATTTAGTGAGATCCTTGCGCTTGCTGCAAAGAGATTTTATGTTAGGTTCCAATTTAGTTAGCTTCAGTCTCAAGTCTCCCCGTTGTGTTATATTCAGCCGATTTCATTTTTTTAGCAGCAAATCAATTATGGCACTAAATTCACATTCAGCTAAATATGAAGATGGAAACGGTAACAATAGTTTTCTTGCACATTTGGTTGAATTTGGATATTTGATTTCTGTTTCCTCACAAAGCCATGCCATCGCTCCTTTTATATTAAATAAAGTTTTAACCGACTCATCATTTTGCATTTCTGCGAGTTCTTCTTGATATTGCATATCTGAAATATCAGACAAATCCACTAACATTGGCTGCATCATCCAAGTTGGAAAATCAATTTGTTTCAAATCAGAAAATCTTTCTTCTAAATCAGTCAATAGAATTCGCAGATGGTCGACAATAACAAGTGTAGCGGTATCAGTCACTTCACATTTTTGGAGCCAATGAATTTTTTCGAAATTTTTTTTGTAAACATATTTCTGACATAATTCAATAAAGGTAATGAAACCAAATATCTTCGCTTTTGCATCGACAAGAGTTTTATGTGTTCCTTGAAGTTGATTATTTAATATATTTAATTTTTTAAAGATATTGGTTAAATAAACGAACATGGCAGACAGAAGTTACCTATACTGGACGTTTACCCAGCTCGAGTAGCGACTGAGAGTCGCCATACGGTTAACTTAAACTCTGGACGAGTCCATTTTCGAATTGTCCCCCTTAACAAATCAAATTGCCCCCCTGTGGGGCGTGGGCCCCACGTTGGGAAACACTGCTCTAGAACCTCCGGGTGATTTATAGAAGGCTGAAAATTTGCACACTTGTAATATCGACCACCTGTTAGCCACTAATTGAGCTATATTAACTGAGCTTTAGCTATATTTATAGCTGAAATATAACTGAATTATATTTTAGTAACTAACCGAGATTTAGCTATGTGTATAGCTAAAATATAACTGAGTTATAATTTATTAACTAACTAAGCTTTAGCTATATTTAAAGTTGAAATGTAACTGTATATATTAGTAACTAACTGAGCTTTAGCTATATTTATAGCTAAACTATAACGGAGCTATATTTTATTAATTAACTGAATTTTAGTCTGGCTCCCGGAACACATTCTGCTGGTGACGGAAATCTTAATGGCATTGTTTTCGAATTTGCAGCTGGGTTGTCCCTACTCTTAGGTCTATAATTACACAAGAGTCAAAACATATCTAAAACTATTTTCTGACTTTCTCACAAACACTAAACATCTTTCAGTCCCTAGCTTTAAGTTCCTAGATCAATAAATCTAAAGTTTCATGTTCACTCGATAATTCGAATACTTTTGTCTATGACACCCTCTAAAATAATTATATATTTGAAAACAGCAATTATCCACGTTGATCTTATCATACGATTAACCTTTGTACTAAATTTCAAGTCTCTAGCCTATAAACTTGGAATTTTACTTTTACTACTTTTACTAGACAATTTGACCATTGTTGCCTATAACATTTCCTAAAATAAAAAATATTTGAAAACAACAATTTCCCATGTTGCGTTTATTATATAATCAATCTTTGTGCCAAATTTAAAGTCCCTAAATAAACAAATTTGGAGTGTCAGGTCTATTTGTCAATTCAAACATTTTTACTCATGACACACACTCAAATAATAAATATTTGAAAACAGCAATTATCCATTTTGATTTCATAATATTATCTAACTTTGTACCAAATTTCAAGTCCCTAGCTAACTGAGCCTGGGGTTTTACGTCCACACGACAATTAATACATTTTTGCCTATGACACCGCTAAAAATAATTTAACAAGAAAGATCAATCATGTATAAAACATTGATTATGAAATAGATTCCAACTGAAATGCAATTTTATTTAAACATCTCTAAAATGCGATACATTTAGCGCTGATATATTTTAAATTATCACAGTACTATAATAATTTATTATATTTGAAAAAAAAACTTCATCGAAAAAAAATGAACTTTATTTAAATGACGTCAGCATGCTATAAATCGTCTGGCTCTCTATGTAAAAGCAATGCATACTTCATTCATACACTTTTATTTCAGATTCCAGAGTTAAATAATTTTGAATGAATAATTTAATGAAAACACCCAAGATAAAAGAGTTTTTCTTAAATGTTCGTTTAAGGGCATGCTCCAGAGAAAAACGTTCGAAAGGTGAAATGGCGTAAAATAAAGCTTCGAGATGCGATAGAGACTTCAAATTTGGTGTACGGGTAGATAGTTCGAAAGAAAGAGCATGTGCAATTTCAGTTTTTCGATATTTTCTACTTTAGGGGGTGCCGCACACCAAAATGTTCGATTTACCGAATAAATGAGAAACGCTTCCTTTAAAATATGATAGAGTCTTAAAATTTGGTATATGGACCGATTACTTTATTAAACATCCAAAAAGGTAAAAGTTTTTTTTTAAATGCGGGGAAGCACCAAAACGTTCGGAAGGTGAAATTATAGGAAAATATGCTTCGGATAAGTAGAGACTCTGAATTTGGTGCAATTATAGATTGTTCGAAAGGAAGAAAGTCTACAATTTCTGTTTACTTACTATTTTAGGAATGCCTCACACAAAAATTTTCGATTTGCGGAATAAATGAGAAAAACTTTTTTTAAGTGAGATATCGAATTAAAATTCGATACACGAGTCTAAAATACGACTAAACTCCCGGGAAAATTCAAATTTGCATAAATGTTTATTAGAGGGAGTTCTTCACACCAAAATGTTCGAATGGTAGAAAGACAGAAAAACATACTTTGCGATGAAATAACGACTTTAAGTTAGGTATAAGAGTAGATTGTTTGAAAGGAAGAAAGTCAACAATTTATATTTCCCAATACATTTCACTTTAGTGGTGCTTGACACCAAAATGTTCGAATGGTAGAAAGACAGAAAAACATAATTTGCGATGAGATAACGACTTTAAGTTAGGTATAAGAGTAGATTGTTTGAAAGGAAGAAAGTCTACAATGTATGTTTCCTAATACATTTCACTTTAGTGGTGCTTGACACCAAAATGTTCGAATGGTAGAAAGACAGAAAAACATAATTTGCGATGAGATAACGACTTTAAGATAGGTATAAGAGTAGATTGTTTGAAAGGAAGAAAGTCTACAATGTTTGTTTCCCACTACATTTCACTTTAGGTGTGCTTGACACCAAAATGTTCGAATGGTAGAAAGACAGAAAAACATACTTTGCGATGAGATAACGACTTTAAGTTAGGTATAAGAGTAGATTGTTTGAAAGGAAGAAAGTCTACAATTTATGTTTCCCATGTCACGTGCACGTCTGCCTTTCCGTCTATTTGCTTGCTTGTAACACCTTTTCAGGTACTTCCTGCTTCCTGCACATATAGAGACAACCAATTTGGTGCACCGGTTAACCGCTCGATAAACCCTCTAAAAAAACAGAATTTTTAAAAAATGTTTAGTAAAGGGGGGTGTATCACACCAAAGCGTTCGAAAGGTGAAATGATTGAAAAACATACTTCGTGATGAGATAGAGACGTCAAATTTAGTGCATGGGTATACAGTTCGAAAGGAAGAAACTGCAATTTCAGATTTTCAATATTTACTACTCCAGGGGGGTGTCGCTTACCGAAATGTTCTATTTGCCGAACAAATGAGAAACGTCTGCTTTAAAATTTGACAGAGGCTTGAAATTTGGTATATGCGCTAATCATTTAATGAAATCACCCAAGATAAAAGAGTTTTTCTTAAATGTTCGTTTAAGGGCATGCTTTGTTCGTTTAAGGGCACTTTAGGGGTGCTTGACACCAAAATGTGCGAATGGTAGAAAGACAGAAAAACATACTTTACGATGGGATAACTACTTTAAGTTAGGTATAAGAGTAGATTGTTTGAAAGAAAGAAAGTCTACAATTCATGTCTCCCAATACATTTCACTTTAGGGTGCTTGACCCAAAAATGTTCGATTTGCGGAATAAATAAGAAACACCCTCTTTTAATTAAGATGTCGAATTAAGAACCTTTAGAAACTTTAATCGCAGATGTTTCCAAATAAGATAAACCTCTACGGATATTAAACCACCTGAGAGATATGATGATCTTGCCATTCGGTTCCCCCCTTTCTCATTTGCCTCCTTTGGATTCCCGCCTCTACCCAAAACTTCCCCCGTGTTCACGCGGAGTACGGACACATTAAATATGTGGGTCCATAAGTCCTTCCGAGATGTTAGTGGTAGAGGATGGAGGGTACAGTCTCTGTGGATGCCACCCCCACTGAGTTCCAGTTTAAATTGGGTGGCACTGTCCCGGCCGTCCAAACAAACACCTTACACCTTCGGGTAGCCCGGCCACTCAAACCGTTGTTGTAAGTCCCCGGGCCAGTCGAGTGGTCTGGGTCTTCAACATTCAACACCTTCGGGTAGGTCGGACGGTCTGAGTCGAAGAAGAAGAAGACGAACAGAAGTTAAATTCCTAGGATTCCTGTATTATGATATGTGATTTTAGATTTTTCCATTCTCGGAGTTTATCGCCAAATATGAGCGAAAATATTTCTTCTCCGAAATCAAGCACTTTCGAATGATGGAACAATCTATTCCGAAGAATATTGAACTAAAATGAAGCAAATAGAATTATAATTGAAATATTTTACACTGTAAAGAAGGCGTGAATTCACTTATCTCTGCAGATTCCGGACAAAAAGATAGCAGAAATGATAAAGTTGGTCTAAAGTCCTCTTTTGACAGATAAAAGAATGTTTGAAAAGAACTAAGAATAAAATATAGTGTACTCATGTACGCTATAGAACATTTTTATCTTTCATTTTATATTTTACGTTCAGCACAGGGTGTGGAAGTGTGCAATTTGTTGCATAAGAATTGTAATAAGAAATTTATGAAGGAGCCTTCAGATGGGGGCAAAAAGGTGTGTACGCTTCTTTTTTGTCGGAAACTATTAAACAATTTTATCCTCTTTTGCATACTTATTTCGTATTTTCGGAAAACCAGGAAGTGACATATTCCCGAATCGGAAAAGGAAATCCTTAGTGAACCTTCCAACCCCCTATTGAATTCAAAGCAAAATCTATATCAGCCTACATCAAAGCTATATCTGTAGCTTATCTTGAGAAATATATGTTTT
This sequence comes from Amaurobius ferox, assembly GCA_951213105.1. NCBI lineage: Eukaryota > Metazoa > Arthropoda > Arachnida > Araneae > Amaurobiidae > Amaurobius > Amaurobius ferox. The sequence continues at coordinate 72,455,383 of OX578150.1, forward strand.
AAGAAATATTTTTGAACCGGAAGTGGAAAAGAATCTGGAAGTGAAACATTCTTAGTGAAGCATCCTATCTCCTTCGGAATTCGATGCTGAATCCATATCAGTCATTATCTAGCTACATCTAAAGCAGGTTCCGATGGGTAGAGGTATGGGTAAGGGTATAATTTTTACATTGCGATCTAAATGTGATCGTGTTGTTTCTACAGTGTACACTGATTGTATGTAATTTTCGCTGTTATATGAATAAAATTAATTTTGTTATTATTTTAGATTAATGAATTCAATTTATCTCTTATTTAACTGCCAAACAACACCAGGTACCTTTTGTATTTATGATAAATTACTGTTGATTGTGTGAAAAAATCTTGTATTCACATTGTAACACAATTCACCTAGTAACACAATTCGCCTTATAACACAATTCTGGGAAGTCATTTTACTTGAATGTAGGATTTCAGATATATTTGAAAAAATAACAACTTGGACAATGCAATTTTCACTGCTATTTATATGAATAAAATTTACTTAATTTGTTATTTTTTTAGATTAATGAATTCAATTTATCTCTTCTTTGACGGCGAAACAACACCTGGGTACCTTTTCTAATTTATGATAAATTACTGTTGACTGTGTGAAAAAAATCTTGTATTCTCCTTGTAATACAATTCACCTAACACAATTCACCTTATAACACAATTTACCTTATAACACAATTCTGGGCAGGAATGTGACTTGGATTTAGGATTTTAGATATATTTGAAAAAACAACAACTTGGACTAAGACGAAAGTTCTTTTCGGGTCAAATTTGATATCGGGTTGGATTCGAGTTTTTGATTAAAGAATGTTTTTTGGCACGGGCTAGGTTCCGGGCTTTATTACTATCGGACCGGGTTACGCAAATCTAACAATTTAAGCTATGCCAGCATTTAATCTAAGTAGATCTATGATTATCTGTGCTGCAGGAAAATGGTTGTTCAATTTTCAGCTGAGGCAAGGGGGCACAAATTTCAAATGTAAATTTATTGAACAATAACAAATTCTTGAACAATTCTTGATTCTATTGAACAATAAAAAACACTTTCTCTATTATACCTTCCGTAGCTCCATTCTTAAATTTCACAAAATTTCTCTTTGCGAATCAGCTCATTAGAGCTAATAAAAACTTACAAAATGTATTTCTTGTCCATCTTATAATGTTTATTTAAAACTTTTATGTCAAACATGAGAAATAAGTTAGAGTTCACCCCAGTGGTGATACAGAATTGATTTCATTGATTTATGCTCACCAGAAACAAGAACTAAATTATAAAAGAACTCTCATTTTATATGTGATTAATTGGCGGTTTTTTTTACGTTTAGTAATTTTTCTTTCAAATAAATTATGATGACCCAGGTATTGGAGGAATTTGAAGCCAACAGTTTATGGTATATCTTCAGGGTTCCGCACTAATGACGTAGGTATAATATAGCACAAAAATTCAATTTTCTTTGTAATATGTAAAGGAAAGGATTTGGACGGATTTGTACCTTTTGTGAATCACTAAACACGAATCAACCATTTTTTCACTATCTGTGTGTCTACATGTCTGTGAGAATGCGACTACGATATTTTTAGAAGTAATAAAGCAAATTGAATAAAATGCGGTACAACAATTATTTCAACTAGTAAACAACAAGAGTTTATTTCTTTTTTCGGGGAAGTCGGAGCAGGGAAGGGCCGTCAATTAATATTATTTCTTTTCGAAAATCTTACATATGAAAAGAAGTTGTTTGTGTATCCGTGTCGTCCATGCTGAAAAATAGGAAGCTTTCTACAGGGGTAAATTTCGGTACAGAGGTACTGCAGGTTCTCGAGCAATACGGCTCGGTGAGATTTTTTGAAAATTCGAATTAATTGACATATACATACACACATACAAATATAACTTCAAAAATGTTCGATTTGATTCTGTGATACCTTAAATGTGCTCATACATCGAAAATTTGAATTCGAATTTTCATCTTGTCCCAATATTTTCATTATACTTCTTAAAATGGGCAAGTGGAATGTGGTTCAACTCGACTTTCTCATATCGGAATTCAATTTTTTTTAATTTTACAAGAAAAAATTTAAAAAATCGGTATCATGGATCCAGATTATTATAACTATAGCGTGTTACTCTTGTGTGTGTGTGTGAGGGGGGGGGGTCGCAGATTCCCCGATGGTGGGGGATAGATTCGAACTCGGAACCTTTCGATTACTGCTCCCGTACTATGCCATCTGGTTCAAAAGGATCCTTATGGGCCAAGGGAATAGCCGGCGAGTCTTTCATAGCGATGAGTGACGCAATGCTGCCCCTTGACACTCTCCTTCCTGGCGAGTGCACGGTTGAATTTCAGTGAGGAGGGGGACGGTCCAGAAAATCCCCAACGCGTTCCGAAGCTGAAATTCAGTCGATGAGCTGAAAAAGTCGGGAGGCGTATCGTACCTCATCGTGCAGAGTCGTGACGTCAGTCGTTGTCAACCATAAAAGGAGAGGAGAACGTGTGCGTTATCTGCAGTGCTATCATCTCGTGCCAGGTCACCAGTGTGGGGACCTCAGGTCCCCCGATGGTGGGGGATAGGTTCGAATTCGGAACCTTTTGATTACTACTCCCATACCATGTCATCTAGCCCAAAAGGATCCTCACGGGCCAAAGGAATAGTCGACGAGTCTTTCGTAGTGATAAGTGACGCAATGCTGCCCCCTCTTACTCCCTTTTCTGGCGAGTGCTTGGTCGAATTTCAGTAAGGAGGGGGGCCGGCCAGAAAACCTCCAACTCGTTCCTAGGCTGAAATTCAGTCGGTGAGATGAAAAAGCCTGGCGGCGTGTCGTACCTCATCGTGCGGCGTCGTGACGTCAGTCGCGATGTCAAGCGTCGTAGTCAACCAGGAAAAGAGAGGAGAAAGTGTGCGTCATCTATAGTGCTGCCATCTCGTATCAGGTCTGATAGTGTGGCCCCCTGCAATGGTGACCCGGCACGAGATGGCAGCACTACAGTTGACGCACACTTTCTTATCTTCTTTCCTGGTTGACCACGCCGCCGCACGATGAGGTACGACATGCCTTCTGTTTATTTCAAATCACCGATTAAGTTTTAGCTTGGGGACGCGTTGGGGGTTTTCTGGCTGGCCCCCCCCGTCCTCACCGAAACTCAACTGAGCTCTCGCCAGGAAGAGGAGTGTGAGGGGGCAGCATTGCGTCACTCATCGCTACGAAAGATTCGCCGGCTATTCCCTCGGCCCATGAGGATCCTTTTGGGCGAGATGGCATAGTATAGGAACAGTAATCTTAAGGTTCCGATTTCGAATCTATCCCCCACCATCGGGGGATCGTCCGCCGCCCCCCCTGCATTCTTCACTTTAAAGGACTTGAAAAAGTATTTCATTAGATATCATGAACTCCCTTGGAGGGTAACTTGCCCCCAAAGGGGGCAAATGACGTCACGAAGAAAAAAATTGTATCGCGGCTTTTTTTCACAATGATTGGAACTATATAGTATCGTGATCATTGAGCCATAAATAAACCCTTCGATGCGTGATTATGTTAAATTTTGCCCTATGCTGCCGTGTTAAAAATTATATATAATTTCGAATACATTTCGAAGTTTTTCTCGAATTTAAAAAACTTCAATCTAGTTCTAGATTTTTTGATAACGAAACCGGATATGGAGTTTCTTGAAAATCCATTAATATTTGTGGCTGATATTGTGTACAGAAGAAATCAACCGCCGACATCAGACAGACAGATAGACAGATGTACTCAAAAATAGTTAAAACGTGTTCAGGAGGTCTTAAAACATATATTATCATCAAAATCTCGAAATCGAAAATTTTCGTGAAAACAATACTTTCTCAACATTACGTATGAGAAAGTAAAAATTAGAGAATTTTGACCGTCTTTCTATGACGTACCATTTGTGAAAGAGAGCTTCCACAAATATACCGACAAACTTAAGACACATACGAACGTGGTGGATTTAAAAATGCAAATGTAAAAGTAGAGTTTGGTTCTTTATAAAAAAAACCATTTCGGCCTTTTGTTATTTTAAAGAATAAAATAACACAGTACACTTTGACATACAAATTATTATATTGTCATTTTAAAAACCTGATAAAATATCTTTCGCTATTCTAATTAGAAAAAAATATATAAATATTAGAAATGTCTGTTCCTGACACGATTTAAAGCGTTCATTTAAAATCATTATGACAACCGTTGCAAAAAGCTCAATGAAATAAATTCACTCCAGCAGGTAAACATCATTAATTTAATCAATTGATTTATGATAAACATTTAAAAGAACTTTTATTTTTTAGGGACTAATCAACGAGTTGTTATTTTTTTCCTTACTGTAATTTTTCGTTTGATATGAATTATGATGGCGCAAATATTAGATAAAGATGTTGCCAAACTTCAACTAATTGCCTCCTTTGGGCTTCGGTTTTAATAATGTATAAAGAACGATTTTATGACTGATTTGCAAATTTCTGGCAATAACTCATGCAAGAGATGAATTTCAGTAGGGGAAAAAATATGCCAAGTTTTCTTATATGACCGGATTTATTTACTTTTTCTTGCGAGAGAATGTAATATAGAGAAAGTATTGATTTTCAGAAAATTTTCGATTTTGAGATTTTGATGCCAATATATGTTTTAGGACCTTCTGAACACGTTTTAACTACTTTTAGAGCTATGCCCGTCTTTCTGTCTGTGGTTCATTTCTTGTGTAGACGATAGATGCCACAAATATCAATATATTCTCATGAAACTTTATATTCGGGTTTATTATGGATAAAATTAGAATTAAGTAGAATTTTTTGAAATTCGAGTAAAAAGTGCGAAATTTATTCGAAATTAAATTTTTTTTTAAAATGACAGAATAGGACGAAATTTGACATAATTATTTATTTATTTATTTATTTATTTACAAAGACTGCAAGCAACAGGACGTAGTCCCAGTTACAGCATGCAGGAGCAAAACTACATTCAAAATACCATGACATACATTAAAACAGTTAAAATACATTAAAAAGTTAAAACATTAAAATTAAAAAACACTTCACAAGAATACATGTAATAAAACACAAGATGTTCACAACAAATGCTCTTTAAAATCCTTCTCAGAAGAATAAAAAATATCAAGATAATCCGGGAAACCATTGTATAATTTAGAAAAGCAATTTATAGCACAATTATTGCCAATACTCGACCCAAACTTCCTAATGGCAAATAAATTCAAGCTTCTAGTTCTATACTGTGGGACATGAAAAGCATTATGCATAAAGGTGATTATTTATGGCTCCGTGATTGCGAAACTTAGCAGTTTCAATTACTGAAGTAAAAAATAGCCGCGATACAATTTCTGCGTCCGTGACGTCATTAGCCCCCTTGGGGGGGGGGGGGGAGTTATCCCTCGGGGGTACATTGTAAAATTTGGTATTGATAGAAAGATTTTTTTAAGCCCTTTAAAAGGAGAGGTAATTTGCTATATACAGACTTTAAAAAAATTTGTGTTTCGCAAAATTTTCAAAATTTGCAAAAATAAATGAATAAATAAATAAAAATAAAGAAAGTCACAAGTTATTTAAAAATGCATTCTGGTATCAGAAAGTCGTGTGGAGAATGTAAATAGAGAGATCGGCATGCAGATTGAGTAGAGAGATTTTCTACAGGAGGATTCAAAACTCTTTGTACTAACTTTATTGATTGATAAGGAATCCTAAAGCAAATATTTTTCATACAGTCCGCAGATGTCACACTTTGGTGCCAGAGGACGCTGATGGTAGACGCAGTAATTGTCTATTTTTTGCCGCTGTCATACGTACCGCGGACTTTGTACGTGCAACAGTGTATTTCACGGATCCTAAGATAGCTGGGACCGGGATAGATAACCCAGCGGTTAAGGCAGGAACATATTAGGCTGCGCTACGGGGGTGCTTCAGCACCTCTATTACAAATTGTGCAAACACTCCTTTTTACTTAACAACTGCCCCTTATTCCAGCAATTTTCAGTTTCTCTCTCTCTCTTTTTAAGTCGTTATTTTATTTATTATTTTTTTACGGATATATAAATCTGAGATCAGATACTTTTAGGATTTCTGGCTAGACCTAGAGCCAGTTCAAATGACTGCACATGCACAAGGCTTCAATAAAGAAATCTGTCGTAAACTCTCGCTTATCGCTGAAGGATACAGAGACGCTAGTTTTGTTACGAATTTGGCAGAAAATTGTCAATATTCCATTGAAGTCTGCGATAGCGTGTTCATAGTTTTCAAATTTCTCTTTATTTAGTATTTTTTGACGAATTAAGACCTGGCTGTATCATTAAAGGACTGGCTATATCATACAGAAATTCGTGGACAAAATATAATGAATTAAAGTTCCACAAATAAACTATTTGTCATTTTTAAATTATACCCTCAATTGTGAGTTGGATGCAAAGCACCCCCAATTGTAAAAACCTGGCGCTGCCCATGAGGAGCATCGCACACGGGTTCGATTTTCGACACCGCCTAAAAGTATTCCCGTGCCTACGCAGAATATGGGCACGATAAACCTGCAGGACCTGAAATATATCTAAGAAGGGATTGATTTAGGGGTAGGATGGTGGTGTCCCTGTAGTTGCTATCCCATTGGGTTCCAATCTAAACTGGGTGATACTTTTCCAGCCGTCCAAGGAATCTTACACCTTCAGCTAGGCCAGCGGTCTGGGTAGAAAGAATGCTCAGATGGATGACATACATCTACCGTATGAGGGGCTGCTACTGAAAATGGAAGAGCTGCTGTAATTGTTCGAGAAATGCCGGGAATCTCTGAAAATGTAAGGCAATTGCCATACTTTGACGGTTGCTCCTTTGAACAACTGCTGTAAAATTGATGTAAAACTCTAAAACTACTGCAATTGTTCACACTCTCTGGTTTTCATTTTTGTACCAACAGCTCCCTCTAGCACCAAGAGGTGACGTCTGTGGACTTGCATTCGTACAAGATGAATCGTCAGTGATGTAGCTGATCAAAAAGCAAACATACTAAACTCAAGGTTTGCAAGGAAGGGGCAAGTCTTTGAAAAATATATTCTTACCTATGAGCAGTATGTGCTAAAAATTTCTCAGAAAAAGAACAGTTTCTGGTTGTGTTTCATAGAGATGATATATTAATTAACTTCATAGATCGATAGATGGCGCTAAACGCATTGAGGGTTGCTCGGAAAATGTTGGTAAAATTCTTTAAAAATAAATTCGATTTTATCCAAAGCACTAACTTCTTTAGCGAGTATTTACAAGTTCTGTGAATTTCCTAAGTAAAGTAAAAGAGTAAGTGTAAGCAAATGTAGGTAATAAGGTGAATGTAGATAAATGTTAGGTAAATGTAAGTAAATGTAGATAATAAGGTGAATGTAAATAAATGTTAGGTAAATGTAAGTAAATGTAGGTAATAAGGTGAATGTAGATAAATGTTAGGTAAATGTAAGTAAATGTAGGTAATAAGGTGAATGTAGATAAATGTTAGGTAAATGTAAGTAAATGTAGGTAATAAGGTGAATGTAGATAAATGTTAGGTAAATGTAAGTAAATGTAGGTAATAAGGTGAATGTGAGGTAAATATAGGTAAATACATTCAACAAAGGTAAATATAGTAAAAGTGAATGGTGAATTCAGTAAGGAAAATTTAAGATAAATAAGTTTGGCACTTTGTATGAAAAATTATACTAGTGTATCTAAATATTTTTAAAAACTAAATAAGACAGTTAACTTTGTCATGCAATTTTCCATGCTGTTACTATTAAACTTTATGACATTTTTCTCGCTTTTCGGATCATAAAAACCAATATAAGCATTAATTAACTGAAGTGTGGTTTAAATTGACTTACACATACCAGAATCCATTTTTAGTAGCATTTTATTTTATTTATTTATTTTTTTCAAATTTTACAAGAAATTTTTTGAAAAATAGGTATTGTGGGTCCAAATAATTACAATTATAACGTGTTGCCTTTCATATTAAAACACTTGAAAAAATCTTTTGGCTGATACCATACTTGACAATGTACCCCCCGGGGGGGTAACTCGCCCCCCGAGGGGGGGTAATGACGTCACGAACAAAAACAATTGTATCGCGGCTATCTTTACCAACAATGATTGATACTATTAAGTCTCGCGATCTTTGAACCATGAATAAACCCTTTGATGCATGATTATGATAAATTTTGCCCTATACTGACATGTTAAAAAATATAAAATTTCGAATCAATTTCAAAGTTTTCGCTCTAATTAATGATTCTATCCAGCTTTATATCATTTAATAACAAAGCTGGATATAAAGTTTCTTGAACAACCATTAATATTTGAGGCCGCTATTGTTTACACAAGAAATCGACCACGGACATACATACATACAGACGGACATAATTCCAAAAAGAGTCAAATCGTGTTCAGGAGGTTTTAAAACATATATTGGCATGGAAATTCGAATTCGAAAACTCTCGTGAAAACAGTGATTTCTCTATTATATAACATGATATGGGAAAGTAGAAATATTTGTTTCTGACACGATTTGAAGCGTTTGTTTAAAACTATTATGACAAAAACACTAAGAAGTTCTAGGAAATAAATGCACTTGAGTGGGCAAATACTAGTAATTTAATCTATTGATTTATGATAAACATTTAAAAGAACTTATATTTTTTAGGGACTAATCAATGGGTTATTACTTTGTTCCTTTATGCAGTTTTTTGTTTGATATGATGGCGCAAATATTGGAGGAAACTGTCATCAATCGTTAACTAATTGCCTCCGCTGGGCTTCAGTTTTAATGATGTGTAATGAACAATTTTGAGATTGGTTTGCATATTTCTGGCAATAGTGCATGTAAAACATGAATTTCAGTAGGAACAATAAAATAGGGCTGAGAAGTATAAAATGCATCGAGTATCGAATATCGACCCTAGTCTTTAAATGTATCGTGAATTTTGCATCGATATGGTTTATTTCAAATGTATCGAGTATTTTTACTTTCCCTATACATGGCAATGTATAGGGCAGTATCGGAATCGTGTTGAAAATCGCAATTCGAGTTTTCGAAGGATCTACACGTTTCGAACACTAGGACACGAAAAAATATTTTTAGTGTCTGTATGAGTGTGTGTATGTGCGAACGCGTTTTTCTTTCTATCCGTCTGTATATGCTTGTGTCTGTCTGTGCAATGTATGCATCCACTTTAACTTACAAACAAACTGACCAAATTTCTTAAAAAATATTGATAACTCTCCTGTGGGGTGACCCTGGTGCTAATTAGATTTTGAGTACGATTCGAGATAAAAGAACATGCCCTTTGAAATGGCCCGCAAAAAATGCATGTGTTTACGCTATTTAAATAACTAATTTGCCAAATTTCACAAAATTTGGTAGATAAATCACTTGTAGGTTACCCTGCTGCTGATTAGATATTGGTACGATTCGGGAAAAAAATCCTGCCTTTTTTTACAATATCGCCCACGAAAATCGTGAAAAAACTAAAACAAAAAATACGTGTGTTCAAATATATCAAGTAATCGCTTGTTTTATACATAATTTTTGACGATGAAAAGAAAAGGATCAATCCCACTTCTCCAGAACTAACCGTTCTCGAGATATTTTAGATTTTTCGCATTTTTTGTTACGCCGTTTTTGAGCGCAGTTACCAAATGAAACCGAAAATTGAATCAAAAGCGCAAATTTAGTGTAATTTCAAATAGTTCTGCGTTTTATTTTGCGCAATTAAGTTCAATCTAATGAATAATTAAAGAAATAAAGATAAAATGAGTGCTAGTCTGTAGGGAAAGTCAGGTCCTGCCCAGACCAGATTTTTTTTTTCTCTTTCGCGACACTCGATACTTTGCAACTCGAAATCTTAACTTGTTGTAAGAATTAAAATAACGGAATTGTTCTGTGTCTATTTATAAAGAGTTGTCTGTAAACGCATTTTTTACTTTTTCTTGAAAGGGCAATAAATTTTAGAATCAAATTAGTCAGCTTATGCTGATAATAAACAATTAGTAAAAATATAATAATTTTATAAACTACTTTCAAAGATACGTTTAATGTAAGTTCACTACTTACCAAGATAATTAAGATTAAATGTTATAAAGCATTCTCTAAATTCATTGTATATTTATAAAAGCAGTTTAGAGGTTTTGTAGTTTTTATTGATCAATGTAGTCAACCCTCCTATAACGTGATTAATTCGTACCACGTTATATGAAAATCGCGTTATAAAAAACTCAGATTAGTGCAAATCAGATTAAATCGTACCGTGTCATATGGAAACCACATACTGTGTTGTATGGACACCGCGTTATAAGAAACTCAGAATTAGTACAAAACAGAACAATTCATACCGCGTTATATGGAATCCGCGTTAAGTTAAACTCAGAACATATAAATCAGGCTGATTCGTTCTATATAAAATTGCAATTTTAGAGCACCGTGTTATAATAAATACGGTTATGAAATATAAGTTTATAGATACAAAAGGCAATAAATATATGTTTACATATTTCGAATTATTTTTATTAAGACTTCATATAAGAAAATTAAAAAAAACAATGTGAAATATAAACTTAATAACTTTTTCCAACAAAAATCCTATTAACATTCATCGCTGTCAAATATTAGTGGCCTAATTCTTTTTCTTCTAATATCCTCTTCACTTTGCATATTTTCATTTTCGTTTTCAAATGTAGTTTTAATTTGTAAATCTACTAAAATCTTTCTAAAAGGAGCTAAGTAATTTTGTAATTATCTTTTAAACTTTGCACTTCGCACTGTTGAAGGATAATTTTCAATAAAGTAATTTTTAAATTGTTTGCCCAAATCCAGTCCCCTTTTACATCATTTGAATTGAAATTTGCAACCCATTCTTTACCCATATTTTCGCCTACCAATGCATTTGGGGTGAATGTATTCATTTTTTTACAAGGATTTCCTTGATAACTGAAATTGAAAAATTGTTATGTAAGTGGATGAAAAAACAGGGGAATTCCCTATTAATTTCAACCGCAAAAGTGTAATAGAAAGTTTACACTATAGGGAGACTGCTTAAGCTAATTGAGTTGTATTATAAAGAAACCGCGTTATAAGACTACCGCGTTTTACGAGTACAGCGCTATGAGACGGCAGTCGCAATTTTTTGCTCTGCGTTATATGGAAACCGCATTATGAGAGTATCGCGTTATAGGAGGGTTGACTGTACTATATAATGTATCTCGTATCTTTGGCTTCTTGTTAAAGTAGAGTTAACGCAAGTTTGCAAAGCAAGTTCGCCTTCTTGTTATATTACATCTAGATACAGTTTCATAACGCACTTTGTATCAAGTATCAGCGGTACTTTCGCAAAGTATATTGTTACTGTAGCTTCTTTTGAAAGTATCTAGCATATATTCTATCTTACACTTTCAATACATTTTTATAGAAGGCTGCATAAAAAAGTTGGCAACTGCTTTCTTTAAGGAAGTATTGAAAGTGTTGTTATCACAAATAGCTGTTTTATTTTTGTAATATTGTATCTAGATACAGTTTCACAAAATGTCTTGCATCGACGCTACTTTTAAGAAAGTATTTTTCTGAGCCCTTTACTAAAAATAAGATACTAAATCTAACATATGACCGGATATATATTTCTATATAAATGAATTTGAGTTTAGCTCAACTCGAATTTCTTATGACACAATCCGTTTTTTAGAAGCTTTTCTTTTCAAATTTTACAATTTTTTTTTTGAAATATCGGTACCATAGGTTCAAATGATTACAATTATAGCGTATTACCTTCCACTTTAAAGGGTTTGAAAAAAAAAAAACCTTTCGATTGATACTATATTTGACAATGCATCCCTCTGGGGAGGGGGTAAATGGTCCCCGAGGGGGGTTAATTACGTCATGAACAAAAAAATCTGAAGTGCGCAACTCATGTCTTTTCTTATATAATGCAATGAATTTAGTTCTTTAAGAGTCCAAAAATAATGCATGAGATTCACGGTACTGTGATTTTAACGTTGAATTGTACATTTGGCAATTTTCCGAATGACAACATGTAAAACCATTTCAAATTACCCAATAAACTTGTATTTCTCGCAACTCTAAATAAACAATTATCAATATTGATAGCATCCTCAGTAAGAAATATGGTTCATATATGAAAATATTTTAATAATTAATACCTCAATTAGGCGTCATTTTCATAAATTTAGAGTCATTTCTGCAATTTTGACGATATTTTCGTTAATCTGGGGCGTATTATCGCCAAGTTGGCGATACTCTTCTACATTATTCGCCAAATGCATCACCAAGTGCTACAGACAAACGGAGAGAACAGCATTTCTTATATACTAGAAGGCTCGTCATATGACGGAAATCAGAAGTTATTTACATTACTTCCCATTTGGCGTCATTTTTATCCATTTGGCGACATTTTTGTCACGTTGGCAGCATTTAAAAAAGTCACCAAGTTGGCGCCGACCCGCTAAATTTCCCGCCAAGCGTTACGGACGGACGGAAAAGTAGGTTATTCTTATAGTCTATTTTTTTGTTTTGTCCAGGATATTGAACTTTCATCAATTAGTCGTCATTTCATTGACGCAGAGTCAGTTTCATTCATTTGGCAAATTTTTATCAATTGGGTGACATTTTCGTCAATTTGGAAACATTTAAAAAGTCACCAAATTGGAGATATTTCGAAAAATTCGTCACCAAATTTTTATCTAAACGTTACGAACGGAAAAATAGGTTATTCTTATAGTACTCGTAGATTCTCATATTCTTTCCAAGATATTGTATTTACGTCAATTTGTCGTCATTTTCATTGATTTAGCGTAATTTTTTTTATCCATTTGGCAATATTTCAAAAGGTTGCCAAAATGGCGTCATTCCGCCAAATTTGTTGCTAAAATCTCGCCAAACCTTAAGGAAGGAGAAATAAGCTATTCTTATAGCAGATAAATGGATATTGGCGTCCATCTACAAAAATTTACCCAAAGTATATTTTCTCATGAATGGAATGAATCCACGAGAATAATGTCACCAAATTTATCGCATAATATTACATATCAAAAGTGAACATATAATTACTATACTTTAATTTTATAAGATTTTTTGATGCACTTATTTCAAAAATGTACGATATCTCAAGAAGAGTTCATTCTAGTGTTCTAAAGATTACGTCAATTATTTTCTCATGAAAAATTACATAAGAAATGACTATTTGTGTAACTTCATAAAGGTTTTGATTTTTTGATGATTTTTTTCAAACTTCCACTCGAAAATTTAGGGGGTTCTGCGCATTTGATTGCGTTTAAAATCAATAGACTTCCAGTATTCATGGATTGTAATTTTTGTTCCAAATGTTCGAATCTCTCGTTTCGTTCGTCAGATATCGTCCCCCCCCCCCACACACACACATCACTTCAAAAACGCTTGATTCGTGTTCACTTTTATGTCCGCAGATGATAATTTGTGGCAACAATTACAATTTAGCTATCGTAGAATAAATTGTGAAAGAAAAGAAAATGGAGTTAACGCAAGAGCATTATCGAGCTACGATTTTCTACGATTTTAAAGTGGTGCTAAATCAAGAAGAATGTCTTCAACGTCTACAATTAGCATATGAAAATGATGCTCCATCTCGTGCCACTGTATTCAGATGATTTACAGTTTAGAAGAGGTTAAAATTCTTTCCTGGATGAAGAACACACAGGAAGAACTTTGTCAGCTGTAGTCCCAGAAAAGGTGTCGGCCATTTGAAAAATGTTAATCCATGATAATCGCTGTACCACCAAATGATACAGAAGAAACTTAACATTGGATCTGCAGCTATACATAAAATAATTCATGAAGAACTGCATATGAAAAAATTAGTTTGTCGTCGGGTCTCCCATAATTTAACAGAATGTCAAAATGCGGAGCGTGTCAGAATCAGTAAAGGAACCCTAAAATTACTTTATGATGGTGGACACCGCATGTCTAAAATCATAATTGGTTATGAAACATACATACAGTCCTCTGACGTTCCAACACGTCAAGAAAGTTAAAGTATGGGTCTTTGAAGATGACCCTAAACCAACAATGGTGAAAAGACAACGAGCAATGAAAAAAGTAATGTATGCCGCCGTGTTCTTCAGAAGTACAGGTCTGGTCAAAGCTAGAGGGACAGAAGACAGTTACAGATAACTGGTACACCACTAAGTGTCTTCCAGAAATTCTTCAGGAAGTAAATGTTAGAGGACTCATGTTTCACCATGACAATGCATCTTCTCATTCAGCAATAATGACAGTCGAATTTCTTGAACAAAAAACATCAAATTGATAGAACAAACACTCTATTCTCCTGATCTTGCTATGTGTGACTTTTGGTTATTTTTTAATTTAAAAAAAATACTCGTTTACATTTCGAAGATGAGATTAATGAGGTTATAAAAGTATATTTTTCATAGATTCCAAGAAATGGATGGTTTGAAGCATTTAATCTTTGGAACGCCTACAAAATTGCATTGATGTTGGAGGGGAGTACTTTGAACACTCCTAAGAGTTGGTAAGTTTAACTTGCACCACTTAGCCGAATCTCAAAAATTTCAGTGTGACCCTTCTATAAGGAAAGTAGAAATGGTATGGCGGCTACATTTACAACAATGATTGAAACTATTATGTCTCATGATCTTTGAGACATAAATAAACTCTTTCATGCATGATTATGTTAAAATTTCTCCATTGCGAACAAAAGCAAACAGACAGAAAGAAAACAGGCAGGACAGTATTTGAAGAAAAATGGTTTTGTATTTCAAATTTTAAATAATACGTCTATATTTTAAAGCTGTATATTATTTCCTATGTTTTAATAATCTCTCAATATTAAAAAAAAAGCGATTTTTTGTTACTGCGTTTCTAACAGATACGGCATAACGTACAGTTCTGAAAGTTTACATATAGACTAATATAGGTCCGTAGAAGTGAAAGTTATAATTTTAAATTAAGCCCTAGTTAATTAAATATTAATTAATATGAAATTTATTATGGTCAGTACGAGAAAATATTTAATGGGTCTTTTGACTTTCGCTGGCTGTCACATTTAATGACCACTACTTACTGAGAACGCGGTAAGACGTCACCTCCGATAACAGAAGCCGGAGAACAACTCCCCCCCCCCCGAAAGTGGTCTGTAGGCCCAAATCTGGCTTTCGAATTTCGTCTGACCTTTTCTGGAAAATTCTCTCCAGCAGCTTACACAAAGAAGGAAGTCATTAAGAAGCTTGCTCGTGGATGTAACGGCCAATGGAGTTTTTTCTAGACAATATTCCTTTATCGTGTTTTGTGAGTGTGTAATTTCGTATTTCCATGATTTGATACAGATTTTGCATGCCTTATTAGTTTCATCGTGATACATTGGATACATTACTATAGAGTGCAGATGTTTCTTAAAAGTACTAAGTGCATACTATTTTTTGCTTCTTATGATGTAATTTAAAATTACTTATAATTTGAAATATATGCCATTCAAAATATAAAAATTATATTATTCCTTCTTATCTAAATTTCTTTTCAATTAAAGCTAATTGGATTCCAAATTGCTTTGCTGCTAATTATAATGTCAGCAAACTTTTTAGAGTTTTCTTAGCTAGTTTCAAAATTTTATTGTTATCACATTAATTAAGAGAACCTAGGCACTTGTAAAATTAAGCTTTGTTAAATAATTGTGAAGTATTTAAAATCATTCAATGTTTAAAATGTATATTTTATCAGGTTAGCGTGTGTAATTTATTGCATTTGCCTAGTGAACATAATTTGTTGTCATAAATTATTCAGATTCCTTCAAATATTTTAAAATTATTTTAACAATGTTGTTAGTTTTGTGATATTTTATAAAAAACTAGTAGTATGACCGTTCTTCGTACTGATTATATAATACAAAAAACTTAAAATTCAGAATTTGCAATGAAATTTTAATATTTGGAGTCTTTATTTTTGAACTTTTATAATAATTCTAACAAATAGGAAATAGGTGAGTTCTACCTTGCTGAGATAATAAACAGACAGATAGATGCGCAACTTACAATTTTATGCATACTGTTAATAGCAGATATACCCGGCATTGCTCATGATTTAAAATATGTGCAAATTCCTGCAGTATTCTGACATTGTTACTCAAAACATTATATTAAAATATTTCATTTAATTCTCCATTCACTTAATTCTTCTAAATTCAGTTCTCCTTTCTGTGTTTCCTATAAAAAATTATCTTTAAAAGTAGATCTGAAGAATAAAACATCCTGCTCCTGTTATCAAGCAAATTATGAAATACATATGAAATTGGATGAATATTATCAGGAAACATTTATAAAGAAAAAGAAAGGGCCGTGAATGTTTCTGATATTAAAAAAAAATGATATAGTGGTAAAGATTAATATTAAAATTTTCATTCTCCAAATTGCTGAAATAAAAGATAAATTAAAAAAATCCAAAAAGAATATAGGCAACAAATAAGAGATTTGAATTGGCCAAAAAATTCATTTATTATTTATATATTCATATGTAATTAAAAGAACAAACAAGTCATAATGTACTAATGGTTGTTGACTTAATAATCTAAATCATACCAATGAATTTCAATATTAATAAAATGATGCAACAATTACTTTTAACATTATTATTGCTCTTCTCAAAATTATAACAATTTTATGTTCTTTCTCAGTTTGAGGAGGATTAATTCTACATTATGTTACATGATACAAGTTCAATTACTGCTCATTAAGATCTTAATTTTTAGAGTTTCAAAGTTCAGTTATAGCAATTTCTGATGTCGACAATAACTGGAGTTCATCCTTAATGGAATAAATATAGATCCTCTTTATCAGGTTCTACACCTTCATCAGCAGTTGCAGATATAAAAAAAAAGTTTGACTTACATATATTCGAAACAGTAGCAGGAACATACCCATTTTGGTGGTCCAAAGGCAGGATTTTCATAACTAATATTAATGATGCTTTATGTTGACATGTCTAGATCAATTGTGATCATTTGAAGCGAGGCAGGCACTCATCACAGGAGACAACATATTCTTGGTACGTTATCGGATCAAATTTTTAAGTTATAAAATCATTCAAGTGTCGGAATCATTTTCTTAGGTATATTGATAATAAGTCGTCCGAAGACGAGGCTTAATGAAACAGTCGTCCGAAGACGAGGCTTAATGATTCTTCATCATAGCTATTAATATCAAGGAGCAAACGTAATAATATCAGAACACATTTATCTTTAAAAATTGGACACATAGTCCTAGTGCTGCGTGTGTCTATAGGTCTCCATGGACCAAAAACTGTGAAACAACCTTCATGGTTGAAGAGCAGGGCCAGAGACCTTTGAAAAAATCTGCTCAAAAAAAGGAAGAGGACCTCAGCGGTCCGACCCGCAGGCCGGCCGCGTCCAAGAGATAACTCTCCTTATTCTATTATATTTTTTTACACTTGCCGTCATATTCTCAGTGGCGCTGTACTATATTCGCGTATGATTGGCCACTCTTGTACATACAATACGTTCTTATTGGATGGTGGCCTTGTCCATGCTAAAAGGTGGGGTGCCATGTTGCATACCCCTTTTCGTAGAATGTTTTGCCCATCTGTGAAGTTTGCTGAAGTCTTTATTTTAGAGGGTGTAACTTTAGTCAGTAAATTCTTACTGTTGACAGGAGTTATAGCTTCTTCTGAAAACTGCCCATGTCTATCCTGACGGGGCGTACATACAAGTTTTATATTACCAGTGGGAAAATGTTCTCAGCAAGAAAGGAAAATTTTGACCGTTGTGGTCCTGCTATGTAAAATCTGCACGTGTTCTCTAAAAAAAGGGGGGGGGGCAAGTATGCTTTCTGGAATCAAACTCCTAAGTTGCAGCTGTGAGATTGTTTTTCTGCAGATGTGCAAAGAGCGTGAGAAAGTACCTTTTTTGAAAATGGCTATTTTTGCCTAGCAACTGCCTTAATGTATATTCCAAAAGGTTTCAAAGCTAAAGTAATTTTTTAAATCAATAAAAATTCTAATTCCCATTTTAATTAAAAACAGCGTTATTAAAATTAGCGTGTGTAAGTCACATTTATAAACAAATGTCATGTTTCTCATGACATATCCTCCGTAGAGCAGAGAAAGAACATTTGACATCCGTCCTTCAAGTATCAATTAAGTTTCAATCCAATCTGAATTTTTAAATTTTAACATCCTTTACATCACATCATTAATAATAGTAAAATAACAACCATATTCATCACATAAATTATATACATTTTTCTATTCATGTAATCATTCTTATATATTCTCAATAATAATCAATTGTTTATCAAAAGGCATAAAGTTATAGTAGAATTCATATGTATATACACTTAATTGTTTGCGCATTGGTTCAATATGTAACAAAAAAAAAACATGAAATTTTCAA
Organism: Amaurobius ferox; assembly: GCA_951213105.1. Lineage (NCBI taxonomy): Eukaryota > Metazoa > Arthropoda > Arachnida > Araneae > Amaurobiidae > Amaurobius > Amaurobius ferox. The sequence goes on from OX578150.1 coordinate 72,473,852, forward strand.
ATGTAAACAAACAATCGAAATCTCTTTTAAAATATTCAATGTTCAATAATATGTGCAATTTATATCCAATTTTGTTGATATATATATGTAAAATTATAATTTTTGTTCATAATGACGAATTTACTTCATTCACATTAAAAACATATCACCGTAAAGCTAGGATGTGCTACTCAAATTATGTGCAAAGTGTCAAAACAAGCGAATCCTTTGCGAAATACAAAATCTTCTAACAAATCTCCTTGTCAACAAGCGCCAGAAGCAGTAGCGTCTATGTTGCCATGCCAACGCACTCTCTTTGCCCACCGCTGAATGGCCAAGGCGGCCGTCAATCACCCTCTTTCTCTCACTCCAACTGTCTGCTTCGGAAATGAACGAAGATTACGGATTAGCGAAAATCTGAGAAGGGAAAAAGTTTGACGAGACTTTCAAATTTCCGGTCGGTCCTACGAAGGCATTTTCGCGGCGAAAACCAATTTTGATTATCGGTGAACGTGTGCTTTTTCATGACGGAGAGTAGAAGCTTTATGTATAAAATTAGTTTTGCTAATTTTAGAAGGTCTTGCAGACAATCAGTTTTTGAATTGCAAGCGGGAAAAATTTTGTAAACTCGATTTTACTTTAAGCTAGAATTTAATATTTCGAAGTTTTTAAGTAATTTTACCTCTGTTTCGAACATATCCTATAATTATCAGGTTTTTCTGATAAGATTATTTGCTTAAGTAATTCACAGTATACAGTTTCTATTTACCTGGCCTTCGAATTCTTTTATTCTGTTATTGCACTTGCGTCTGCTAAATTTTTTGCAACATCCTTATGGTGAAACGTTATGTAAAATATCAAGTTATGCACACAAATTTGTTCTTTCGTATGTAATAGCATAAATTCTCAAAATATTCATATACAAATGTTGTTTACCCAAAATTTTTATACTCAAAATCTATATATAGTAAAATAGCATAATAATATATTGCACAATCTCGTATGGTATCAAAATATGTTCAAAAAATATATATACAAATATCTGTTCCAATTTTCACAAAATTCTACGTTCGAATGTTACACAAAATATACACTCTCTAAATTTGTAAATTCAATATCTTTCTTATCAAATGTGCGTATTCATCCCAATTTTCTCTCACATTTTATTTTATCATCGATAGCTATCGTTATCTTTCTATTCATCATTGTTCATCGTAATTGATTCCTTCATTCTTATCATTTTCGTTCATATGAGCTCATTTTGTTCCGAATTATTCCAATTTTCAATGTAATTGTTTTCTTTCCTCAATACATAACTTTTAGTTTCTTATTCCCTTTATTCTCTCACTTTCATCAATTTCTCCAAAAAAATTTCAACAATGTTTGTGTATTGCAATAAAAAGTGTATGTTTAAGTTCTGCAATGATTATACTTTGAGTTTCGTCTCTGACCTCCTCCCATGTTACAAAAAAACATTCAGCAACAGATTCCTTACCACAATGCATCAATTAGCACTTAACTATTCGAGAAAAGAGAATCAAGCGAATGCTTGGTGATCACTCAAGCATGTCTTACTTGATAATTACATTTTCCTAATTGCCTACAGGCACACAAAATTTATCTAAAAAAAATTTCTAAATAAAAGTTCCCAGTGAATTAAGTGCACGAATGTATACAGTGTTGAAATTCTAATCTCAAAAGGGTTTACAGCAAAATTGTAGTTGTACAGCCAAAAAAGTATTATTCAATTTTAGTGATGTGTTTTATTTGTAAAGTGAAGCCTTGAATTTTAAAGAAAATTTTCATGTAATTCTAATTTATGATTATCCTTTAAGTACATAATTTTTTTTTACTCACATTCCAAGATTAACTACTAAAGTTAGATTTATTTAAGCAAAATACTATGGCACAAGAAAATAAATTTCTTAAGATTGCAATTCACGCCAGCATGAAGTACAAGGTTCTCCGTTCTATGTCGTCACATATAGAAGATGCTTGCCAATTGTTTTGAGCTTTAATTGTCCACTTGAGTGTTTTCCTTCAGATGTGTTTTAATCTTAAGCACTACGAATAATTTGTCAAAATGTACTTTTATAGTTTTCTCTTCATTTTCAATAATTGCATTTTTATTTCTTATGATTCTTTTTATCGTATATGGACCTGAAAATTTTGGTTTTAAAGGTGCTGCAGGTATAAAATTTTTTAAATATACAGTGTCACCAATTTTTAGTTCATATGATCTTGCAGCTTTAAAATATTTCTTTTGCGTTGAATTGGCTTCTGCCTGATTTTTGTAAACTTTTTGAATTATCTCTTGGTGTGCTTTCTTAGCTTCCTCTACAAATTGCTTCAAGGTTAAATTAGTGTATTTAGTGTCCATATGCATGTCAAAAGGTGTTCTCACCTCACGGTTGAAAAAAATTTGTGCTGGAGTATATCCTGTAATAATGTGTTTTGAGTTATTATATTCATTTTTGAAAACTAGAATTTGCTTGTCCCAGTTGAATGACTCATTAGCTAAGCATGCGATGGAATTCTTGAGTAAAAAGTGGCATTTTTCTAATAATCCATTGCTCATTGGTCGATATAAACTGCTGCGATGATGGGAAATGTTCATATCCTTCAGGAAGTCTGTGAATTCCTTAGCAGTAAACTGCGACTCGTTATCTGAGATCAAGATTTTAGGAGCCCCGAATCTACTGATATACTGAGACAGTACATTAATTATACTCTGTGCAGTTATGGATCTTACTGGGATTGCTTCCAGGTATCTGCTTAGGTGGTCGACGATGGTGACAATGTAATGGTGTTGACCAGATGATCTAACGAGCTTCCCAACCAGGTCTATAGCTATTTGCTCTCCTACTTGTATATTTTTGTTCTGTAATTGAATTTCTTGTCTTTTGATTTGTTTAGATTTAAATTTTAGGCATCTCTCACAATTTAAGCAAAAATTCTTAGTGTCTGAGAACATTCCACTCCAGAAGTAAAGTCTTTTGATTTTGTTGTAAGTCTTGCTTATGCCAAAGTGGGCAACGTGAGCAGCTTGTATAGTAATTCTTTGTAAGCTTCTTGGAATTACAATCTTTATTGCATTAGGTGATTTATTTTTTGCTTTAAGTTTGAATTTTAATAGATTATCATTTGAGTCAATTTTATAATTCTCATATCTTGAGTTCAAATCTTGATCTTCCAATATTTTTCTTATTTTGATTAATTTCTTATCCTTTAATTGTTCTCTTAATATATTTTCATGGTTTAATTTATTTTCAGTTTCAAATATATGATTAATTAGTTCATTTACTGTGTTTTGTTGAAATATTTCTCTGGACATATAATCAGCGGGGTTATCTTTTCCTTGGATGTACTTTACTTTAAATTTGAAGGATTGCAGAAAAAGTAACCATCTGCTCTCTATATCATTAGCTTTTTCCAATGCTAAATGATAAGATAATGCCTTTGCATCGCTTTGGATTTCAAATTCTGCACCAACCAAGTAATCCTGGAAATGTTTCACTCCCTCATAAATTGCAAGCAGTTCTCTTTTTATACTAGGATATCTCGATTCTGTATCTCTGAGTTTTCTCGAGAAAAATTTTACAGGGTGCATTTGTCCATTGTATTCCTGAGATAGAATGGCAGATACAGCCTGTAATGAGGCATCACAAATTAGAACAAAAGGTTTTTTGAAGTTGGCATTCTTGACTATAGGCTCTTTTAAAATTATGTTTTGTAGATTTTCTAGTGCTTCCTGGCATTCTTGAGACCAAATAAATTTTTTACTTTTTTTTGTTAAATTAATTAGAGGTTGTACAATACCTGCATAATTATCAATCAGTGATCTAAAATAGTTAGTCATGCCTAAAAGAGTTTTTACTTGTTTAGCTGACTTTGGTACTGGAAAATTTTGAATTTTTTGAATATTTTTGTCAGAAGGTGAATATCCTCTGTTATTAATTTTGAATCCTAAGTATTCTATCTCTGACTTGAAAAGCTGCACTTTCTTTGGATCGAGAGTCAAGTTGTAAGATATCAACCTGTCGAACACTAATTGTAGGGTTTCGAGTACTTGTTGAAAAGTATCGCCTGCGACAATTATGTCGTCCAAGAAATATCTCACTCCTTTATCTCTAATATCACCCAGGCATTTATGTATTAATTTTGCAAAGTAGCTAGTGCTGTTAGCAGTCCCGAAAGGAAGTCTTGTGGGTGAAAAATTACCCCACTCGGTGGTGAAGCTGAGGAGGTTTTTGTCAACATCTCTTAATTTGATTTGGAAAAAGGCACTTTTAAGGTCCAGAACACAGTATAACTTCTTGCCTGATACTTCTTGTAGTATATCATGTATTTGGTCTACTGCAAAGTGATATTTTACTAGGTAACTATTTAGTAATCTGTAATCTATTGTCATTCTAAGCTTCTGATTCTCTGGTTTGTCGGATTTACTTGAATCTTTCTTTCTGATAAATAAGGCGGGAAATGCTACATTGCTGGTAGTCTCCTCAATTATGCCATTCTTAAGTAAATTTTGGATTTCTTTGTATGCTATGCTCTTTAGTAAATGTGGTACTTTATATGGCTTACATTGAATCGGATATTGATTTAGGACATGAAATTCAGGTACCACTTTTTCTGTACAGCCTAAAGTATCATAATTTTTTGAAAAGGCGGCTGAATTTTGTTTCAGCATTCTCTGTACAATTGCTTTTTGCTTCTTGTCTAAATGAACTAAATTGAAGTCCTCTGTAGAAAATTGCTCTTCTCTTAATTTTAAAATTTGTTCATGGGTTAAAGCATTGACTGTTTCAATATTTGTCTTCATTTCATTATTTTGTGCATTATTGACAATTTCAAAATTTTTTGAAATGTTAGCTAATTTTGTTTCTTTACTAACAGTCACTGGTTTATTTGAGTTGTTAGTTATAAAAATAAATAGTTTGTTGTCATTATTGCTCTTAATTATACCTCTCTCTACTTCAATATCTAAATAATTCACATAAGGTTCTATTAAAAATTCAGTGTTTGCTTTGATAGATTTCTTGCTTTTGACTTCGACGATTTCTGTTGTAAAAGGTTCAAGTTTTGTTTTGCTCACCAAAGTAATCGAATTATCAGCCTTCTGTTTGCTTTTAATCTGTTTTCTTGAATTCTGTTGTTTATTTGCATTTTGAATTTGACTGTTACTATTTACATTTTCTCTATTCTCAAATTCTGTATTAGATTCTGCATTCTGGTTATTTGCAATATTTTGATTTTGACTATGTTTACAATATCTGATGTTGTCATCTACTTGGATCTTATTTACATTATTAATTTCTTCTGCTATTCCTAATTGAAATTCACAGTTTGGCATGATTAATTTATTGCTGGACATATCTAATATAATTTTGTTTATTTTCAAAAAGTCAAATCCTAAAATGATATCATATGTGGTGTACCAAGAGTCATTTGTGATAAAAAAAGTGTTTTTGAAATATTTCTTATTAATTTTGAATCCTAATTCTATGGCATGTCTGAATGGAATTTTTGATCCGTTAATTGCATGTATAGATACACATTTAGAAAGATATTTGATTTTCATTCCTGATTCTTTGATTCTTTCAAAAAGGTTATTACTTATCAAACAGATTGTAGATCCTGAATCTATCATTGCATTTGCTTTAAAGTTATTAATTGAAATTTGCAGTAGAGGTAATTTGTTTACTTGCAGTAATGTTTCATTAGTTGCACATGAAGCTATTGTTTCTTCGATGTCACTCTGTGTCTGTGTATCTCTGTCCACATTAGCATTTTGAGTTTGTGTGTGTTTATTAACATTGCATTTTTCAGTTTGTACTGATTTATTTATTTTAGTATTTCGAGTTTGAATAGATTTGTCACATTTTGTTTTAAAATTATGTTTGTTGTCTCTTACATTTTGAATCTTTTTATTTCTCTGCATGTTATGATATCTTACACCCATTTCACTGGAAGACAAACGGGACGTTGAGTTAAAGTGCTCATTTATCGCCTTCCCCTGAGAAAATCCTGTTGCTGATTGCTTTGTCTAATAAAATGTTGTTGGTTGTTATAATTATGTGCTCCTCTCCTTGAATTTTGCTGATAATTTGAATTAGATGTGAAATTTTGTTGATAATTTTGGTTTCTATCATTACTCCTTTGATAATAATTCCTCTGATTGCTATTATTCCCTCTATAGTAATTGTTTCCTCTATAATAATTGTTTCCTCTATAAAAATTGTTTCCTCTGTAAAAATTGTTTCCTCTGTATGGATGACTTCTAAAAGTATTCTGACTGCCCCTCTGTTGACTGTTTTGCTCTCTTATCATATTTTTATACTGCTGGCAATCAATGGTGATGTGATTCTGATTACACAATAAGCAAACCATGTTTTTATTTTCTGCATTACTGTTACCTTCTCCTAAATTCTCTTTTGTAGTGCTTTGATTCTGCTTCGATGTTTTCAGAGCGTTAACCTCTGCTATTAGATTTTGAATTAAAAAATTTGTGGAGTCTTGCTGCTCTCTGATTTCATTTATATGTGGCATTTCTGAAGTATTTATATTATTTAATTTTTGCTCTTCCTCTAATACTTTCTCTATTGTTCTTGCAATATTTAATGCTTCTAAAAATGTGGAGGGTCCTCTTTTTTTTGTTTCTATTTTGACGTCATTTCTTAGTGCGTCCAAAAATTTTGTCATTTTAAGGTTATCTATGAATTTTGATATTACTGAATCATTTTTGTTTAGTGATTTAGTATACTTTGCAGTGGCATTCTCAACTGCTTCAGCTATTTCGTTGATAGATTGCCTAGGTCCCTGAGATATTGCTTGAAAATCTGCAAAATTTTGTGTCTTTTTGAATTTTAGAGTCAGTTTATTTTTAAATTCCTCATAATTACTAGTACTGGCTATTTCTTGATTATTGATAATAAATTGCAGTGCTTTGCCTGCTATTAAGGTTTTGATTATAATTAATTTGTTGCTGCTGTCCCATTGGGCAATTTGAGCAATCTCTTCAAACTGTTTGAAGAAGAAATCTATATCTTCCTCTGCCTCACCATTAAATTTCTTTAAAAGTTGCAAAAGTGACATGTTTGCAAAATTTTTGTTTCCTTGCATGGAATTTTACTAATTTTTGGACTTGTAGTCTAAGTTTTTTGTTTTCACTGTCATTATTATCTTTATTTTTATCGTTAGCTTCCATTTTGTCACTATAAATTAGATCCAAAGTTATTTATTTGAAGCTTGTCTTATTCAGATATCCCCCAAAATGCATATAAAACAGTATACACAGTATAAAATAAAATTTGCAAAGATGTAAAATATCAAATATCAAAATTTGTACAATATCAAATATGATATAAGTATCTACTGTAAGATATTTTTTTTGTACTATCATACATATAAATACACTTCTGTTAAATTCCACATAGTAAAAACAATTCAGTTACTGCGTTTATTTGATAAATATCTATTTTCAATTTCACTATAATTATCGTTTATCATTTAAATCAGAGTACTCTGATTTGTCCAATTTACCATAATTTTTTTGATCTAGTATTTGCATTTATTATATACTTTTAAATGTATATTTAAGTGATTTTATGATTCATCCTTTTCTGCTATCACTGAGTGTTGCTTCACTCTTTCTTAACATTTTTTTTTACCAACTTTTTTTTTTTTTTTATTATTATTATTATCATTATTTGCAACAAAAAATTATTTAACTGGTCCACACTCTTATTGCCTTTTTAAATTATTAATTTTGACCTCATTATCATTCATTGCCTTCTTAGATTTAGTTTACAGTCCATTTTCCTTTTAAACCAATTTTAAAATTTCCATCAAAATATCAGCAGGGTGCAAGTAAAATTTGAAAGCAGGTTCGATTCCTGAAGTCTCGGCACCAAAAATAACTCAGCAGGGTGCAAATAATAATTTTGAATCCAGGTTCGACTAGTTACGCGCACCAAAAATAATTCAGCAGGGTGCAAATAAAATTTTGAATCCAGGTTCGACTGGTCACGAGCACCAGAAATATCAGGAAACATTTATAAAGAAAAAGAAAGGGCCGTGAATGTTTCTGATATTAAAAAAAAATGATATAGTGGTAAAGATTAATATTAAAATTTTCATTCTCCAAATTGCTGAAATAAAAGATAAATTAAAAAAATCCAAAAAGAATATAGGCAACAAATAAGAGATTTGAATTGGCCAAAAAATTCATTTATTATTTATATATTCATATGTAATTAAAAGAACAAACAAGTCATAATGTACTAATGGTTGTTGACTTAATAATCTAAATCATACCAATGAATTTCAATATTAATAAAATGATGCAACAATTACTTTTAACATTATTATTGCTCTTCTCAAAATTATAACAATTTTATGTTCTTTCTCAGTTTGAGGAGGATTAATTCTACATTATGTTACATGATACAAGTTCAATTACTGCTCATTAAGATCTTAATTTTTAGAGTTTCAAAGTTCAGTTATAGCAATTTCTGATGTCGACAATAACTGGAGTTCATCCTTAATGGAATAAATATAGATCCTCTTTATCAGGTTCTACACCTTCATCAGCAGTTGCAGATATAAAAAAAAAGTTTGACTTACATATATTCGAAACAGTAGCAGGAACATACCCATTTTGGTGGTCCAAAGGCAGGATTTTCATAACTAATATTAATGATGCTTTATGTTGACATGTCTAGATCAATTGTGATCATTTGAAGCGAGGCAGGCACTCATCACAGGAGACAACATATTCTTGGTACGTTATCGGATCAAATTTTTAAGTTATAAAATCATTCAAGTGTCGGAATCATTTTCTTAGGTATATTGATAATAAGTCGTCCGAAGACGAGGCTTAATGAAACAGTCGTCCGAAGACGAGGCTTAATGATTCTTCATCATAGCTATTAATATCAAGGAGCAAACGTAATAATATCAGAACACATTTATCTTTAAAAATTGGACACATAGTCCTAGTGCTGCGTGTGTCTATAGGTCTCCATGGACCAAAAACTGTGAAACAACCTTCATGGTTGAAGAGCAGGGCCAGAGACCTTTGAAAAAATCTGCTCAAAAAAAGGAAGAGGACCTCAGCGGTCCGACCCGCAGGCCGGCCGCGTCCAAGAGATAACTCTCCTTATTCTATTATATTTTTTTACACTTGCCGTCATATTCTCAGTGGCGCTGTACTATATTCGCGTATGATTGGCCACTCTTGTACATACAATACGTTCTTATTGGATGGTGGCCTTGTCCATGCTAAAAGGTGGGGTGCCATGTTGCATACCCCTTTTCGTAGAATGTTTTGCCCATCTGTGAAGTTTGCTGAAGTCTTTATTTTAGAGGGTGTAACTTTAGTCAGTAAATTCTTACTGTTGACAGGAGTTATAGCTTCTTCTGAAAACTGCCCATGTCTATCCTGACGGGGCGTACATACAAGTTTTATATTACCAGTGGGAAAATGTTCTCAGCAAGAAAGGAAAATTTTGACCGTTGTGGTCCTGCTATGTAAAATCTGCACGTGTTCTCTAAAAAAAGGGGGGGGGGCAAGTATGCTTTCTGGAATCAAACTCCTAAATTGCAGCTGTGAGATTGTTTTTCTGCAGATGTGCAAAGAGCGTGAGAAAGTACCTTTTTTGAAAATGGCTATTTTTGCCTAGCAACTGCCTTAATCTATATTCCAAAAGGTTTCAAAGCTAAAGTAATTTTTTAAATCAATAAAAATTCTAATTCCCATTTTAATTAAAAACAGCGTTATTAAAATTAGCGTGTGTAAGTCACATTTATAAACAAATGTCATGTTTCTCATGACATATCCTCCGTAGAGCAGAGAAAGAACATTTGACATCCGTCCTTCAAGTATCAATTAAGTTTCAATCCAATCTGAATTTTTAAATTTTAACATCCTTTACATCACATCATTAATAATAGTAAAATAACAACCATATTCATCACATAAATTATATACATTTTTCTATTCATGTAATCATTCTTATATATTCTCAATAATAATCAATTGTTTATCAAAAGGCATAAAGTTATAGTAGAATTCATATGTATATACACTTAATTGTTTGCGCATTGGTTCAATATGTAACAAAAAAAAAACATGAAATTTTCAAATGTAAACAAACAATCGAAATCTCTTTTAAAATATTCAATGTTCAATAATATGTGCAATTTATATCCAATTTTGTTGATATATATATGTAAAATTATAATTTTTGTTCATAATGACGAATTTACTTCATTCACATTAAAAACATATCACCGTAAAGCTAGGATGTGCTACTCAAATTATGTGCAAAGTGTCAAAACAAGCGAATCCTTTGCGAAATACAAAATCTTCTAACAAATCTCCTTGTCAACAAGCGCCAGAAGCAGTAGCGTCTATGTTGCCATGCCAACGCACTCTCTTTGCCCACCGCTGAATGGCCAAGGCGGCCGTCAATCACCCTCTTTCTCTCACTCCAACTGTCTGCTTCGGAAATGAACGAAGATTACGGATTAGCGAAAATCTGAGAAGGGAAAAAGTTTGACGAGACTTTCAAATTTCCGGTCGGTCCTACGAAGGCATTTTCGCGGCGAAAACCAATTTTGATTATCGGTGAACGTGTGCTTTTTCATGACGGAGAGTAGAAGCTTTATGTATAAAATTAGTTTTGCTAATTTTAGAAGGTCTTGCAGACAATCAGTTTTTGAATTGCAAGCGGGAAAAATTTTGTAAACTCGATTTTACTTTAAGCTAGAATTTAATATTTCGAAGTTTTTAAGTAATTTTACCTCTGTTTCGAACATATCCTATAATTATCAGGTTTTTCTGATAAGATTATTTGCTTAAGTAATTCACAGTATACAGTTTCTATTTACCTGGCCTTCGAATTCTTTTATTCTGTTATTGCACTTGCGTCTGCTAAATTTTTTGCAACATCCTTATGGTGAAACGTTATGTAAAATATCAAGTTATGCACACAAATTTGTTCTTTCGTATGTAATAGCATAAATTCTCAAAATATTCATATACAAATGTTGTTTACCCAAAATTTTTATACTCAAAATCTATATATAGTAAAATAGCATAATAATATATTGCACAATCTCGTATGGTATCAAAATATGTTCAAAAAATATATATACAAATATCTGTTCCAATTTTCACAAAATTCTACGTTCGAATGTTACACAAAATATACACTCTCTAAATTTGTAAATTCAATATCTTTCTTATCAAATGTGCGTATTCATCCCAATTTTCTCTCACATTTTATTTTATCATCGATAGCTATCGTTATCTTTCTATTCATCATTGTTCATCGTAATTGATTCCTTCATTCTTATCATTTTCGTTCATATGAGCTCATTTTGTTCCGAATTATTCCAATTTTCAATGTAATTGTTTTCTTTCCTCAATACATAACTTTTAGTTTCTTATTCCCTTTATTCTCTCACTTTCATCAATTTCTCCAAAAAAATTTCAACAATGTTTGTGTATTGCAATAAAAAGTGTATGTTTAAGTTCTGCAATGATTATACTTTGAGTTTCGTCTCTGACCTCCTCCCATGTTACAAAAAAACATTCAGCAACAGATTCCTTACCACAATGCATCAATTAGCACTTAACTATTCGAGAAAAGAGAATCAAGCGAATGCTTGGTGATCACTCAAGCATGTCTTACTTGATAATTACATTTTCCTAATTGCCTACAGGCACACAAAATTTATCTAAAAAAAATTTCTAAATAAAAGTTCCCAGTGAATTAAGTGCACGAATGTATACAGTGTTGAAATTCTAATCTCAAAAGGGTTTACAGCAAAATTGTAGTTGTACAGCCAAAAAAGTATTATTCAATTTTAGTGATGTGTTTTATTTGTAAAGTGAAGCCTTGAATTTTAAAGAAAATTTTCATGTAATTCTAATTTATGATTATCCTTTAAGTACATAATTTTTTTTTACTCACATTCCAAGATTAACTACTAAAGTTAGATTTATTTAAGCAAAATACTATGGCACAAGAAAATAAATTTCTTAAGATTGCAATTCACGCCAGCATGAAGTACAAGGTTCTCCGTTCTATGTCGTCACATATAGAAGATGCTTGCCAATTGTTTTGAGCTTTAATTGTCCACTTGAGTGTTTTCCTTCAGATGTGTTTTAATCTTAAGCACTACGAATAATTTGTCAAAATGTACTTTTATAGTTTTCTCTTCATTTTCAATAATTGCATTTTTATTTCTTATGATTCTTTTTATCGTATATGGACCTGAAAATTTTGGTTTTAAAGGTGCTGCAGGTATAAAATTTTTTAAATATACAGTGTCACCAATTTTTAGTTCATATGATCTTGCAGCTTTAAAATATTTCTTTTGCGTTGAATTGGCTTCTGCCTGATTTTTGTAAACTTTTTGAATTATCTCTTGGTGTGCTTTCTTAGCTTCCTCTACAAATTGCTTCAAGGTTAAATTAGTGTATTTAGTGTCCATATGCATGTCAAAAGGTGTTCTCACTTCACGGTTGAAAAAAATTTGTGCTGGAGTATATCCTGTAATAATGTGTTTTGAGTTATTATATTCATTTTTGAAAACTAGAATTTGCTTGTCCCAGTTGAATGACTCATTAGCTAAGCATGCGATGGAATTCTTGAGTAAAAAGTGGCATTTTTCTAATAATCCATTGCTCATTGGTCGATATAAACTGCTGCGATGATGGGAAATGTTCATATCCTTCAGGAAGTCTGTGAATTCCTTAGCAGTAAACTGCGACTCGTTATCTGAGATCAAGATTTTAGGAGCCCCGAATCTACTGATATACTGAGACAGTACATTAATTATACTCTGTGCAGTTATGGATCTTACTGGGATTGCTTCCAGGTATCTGCTTAGGTGGTCGAAGATGGTGACAATGTAATGGTGTTGACCAGATGATCTAACGAGCTTCCCAACCAGGTCTATAGCTATTTGCTCTCCTACTTGTATATTTTTGTTCTGTAATTGAATTTCTTGTCTTTTGATTTGTTTAGATTTAAATTTTAGGCATCTCTCACAATTTAAGCAAAAATTCTTAGTGTCTGAGAACATTCCACTCCAGAAGTAAAGTCTTTTGATTTTGTTGTAAGTCTTGCTTATGCCAAAGTGGGCAACGTGAGCAGCTTGTATAGTAATTCTTTGTAAGCTTCTTGGAATTACAATCTTTATTGCATTAGGTGATTTATTTTTTGCTTTAAGTTTGAATTTTAATAGATTATCATTTGAGTCAATTTTATAATTCTTATATCTTGAGTTCAAATCTTGATCTTCCAATATTTTTCTTATTTTGATTAATTTCTTATCCTTTAATTGTTCTCTTAATATATTTTCATGGTTTAATTTATTTTCAGTTTCAAATATATGATTAATTAGTTCATTTACTGTGTTTTGTTGAAATATTTCTCTGGACATATAATCAGCGGGGTTATCTTTTCCTTGGATGTACTTTACTTTAAATTTGAAGGATTGCAGAAAAAGTAACCATCTGCTCTCTATATCATTAGCTTTTTCCAATGCTAAATGATAAGATAATGCCTTTGCATCGCTTTGGATTTCAAATTCTGCACCAACCAAGTAATCCTGGAAATGTTTCACTCCCTCATAAATTGCAAGCAGTTCTCTTTTTATACTAGGATATCTCGATTCTGTATCTCTGAGTTTTCTCGAGAAAAATTTTACAGGGTGCATTTGTCCATTGTATTCCTGAGATAGAATGGCAGATACAGCCTGTAATGAGGCATCACAAATTAGAACAAAAGGTTTTTTGAAGTTGGCATTCTTGACTATAGGCTCTTTTAAAATTATGTTTTGTAGATTTTCTAGTGCTTCCTGGCATTCTTGAGACCAAATAAATTTTTTACTTTTTTTTGTTAAATTAATTAGAGGTTGTACAATACCTGCATAATTATCAATCAGTGATCTAAAATAGTTAGTCATGCCTAAAAGAGTTTTTACTTGTTTAGCTGACTTTGGTACTGGAAAATTTTGAATTTTTTGAATATTTTTGTCAGAAGGTGAATATCCTCTGTTATTAATTTTGAATCCTAAGTATTCTATCTCTGACTTGAAAAGCTGCACTTTCTTTGGATCGAGAGTCAAGTTGTAAGATATCAACCTGTCGAACACTAATTGTAGGGTTTCGAGTACTTGTTGAAAAGTATCGCCTGCGACAATTATGTCGTCCAAGAAATATCTCACTCCTTTATCTCTAATATCACCCAGGCATTTATGTATTAATTTTGCAAAGTAGCTAGTGCTGTTAGCAGTCCCGAAAGGAAGTCTTGTGGGTGAAAAATTACCCCACTCGGTGGTGAAGCTGAGGAGGTTTTTGTCAACATCTCTTAATTTGATTTGGAAAAAGGCACTTTTAAGGTCCAGAACACAGTATAACTTCTTGCCTGATACTTCTTGTAGTATATCATGTATTTGGTCTACTGCAAAGTGATATTTTACTAGGTAACTATTTAGTAATCTGTAATCTATTGTCATTCTAAGCTTCTGATTCTCTGGTTTGTCGGATTTACTTGAATCTTTCTTTCTGATAAATAAGGCGGGAAATGCTACATTGCTGGTAGTCTCCTCAATTATGCCATTCTTAAGTAAATTTTGGATTTCTTTGTATGCTATGCTCTTTAGTAAATGTGGTACTTTATATGGCTTACATTGAATCGGATATTGATTTAGGACATGAAATTCAGGTACCACTTTTTCTGTACAGCCTAAAGTATCATAATTTTTTGAAAAGGCGGCTGAATTTTGTTTCAGCATTCTCTGTACAATTGCTTTTTGCTTCTTGTCTAAATGAACTAAATTGAAGTCCTCTGTAGAAAATTGCTCTTCTCTTAATTTTAAAATTTGTTCATGGGTTAAAGCATTGACTGTTTCAATATTTGTCTTCATTTCATTATTTTGTGCATTATTGACAATTTCAAAATTTTTTGAAATGTTAGCTAATTTTGTTTCTTTACTAACAGTCACTGGTTTATTTGAGTTGTTAGTTATAAAAATAAATAGTTTGTTGTCATTATTGCTCTTAATTATACCTCTCTCTACTTCAATATCTAAATAATTCACATAAGGTTCTATTAAAAATTCAGTGTTTGCTTTGATAGATTTCTTGCTTTTGACTTCGACGATTTCTGTTGTAAAAGGTTCAAGTTTTGTTTTGCTCACCAAAGTAATCGAATTATCAGCCTTCTGTTTGCTTTTAATCTGTTTTCTTGAATTCTGTTGTTTATTTGCATTTTGAATTTGACTGTTACTATTTACATTTTCTCTATTCTCAAATTCTGTATTAGATTCTGCATTCTGGTTATTTGCAATATTTTGATTTTGACTATGTTTACAATATCTGATGTTGTCATCTACTTGGATCTTATTTACATTATTAATTTCTTCTGCTATTCCCAATTGAAATTCACAGTTTGGCATGATTAATTTATTGCTGGACATATCTAATATAATTTTGTTTATTTTCAAAAAGTCAAATCCTAAAATGATATCATATGTGGTGTACCAAGAGTCATTTGTGATAAAAAAAGTGTTTTTGAAATATTTCTTATTAATTTTGAATCCTAATTCTATGGCATGTCTGAATGGAATTTTTGATCCGTTAATTGCATGTATAGATACACATTTAGAAAGATATTTGATTTTCATTCCTGATTCTTTGATTCTTTCAAAAAGGTTATTACTTATCAAACAGATTGTAGATCCTGAATCTATCATTGCATTTGCTTTAAAGTTATTAATTGAAATTTGCAGTAGAGGTAATTTGTTTACTTGCAGTAATGTTTCATTAGTTGCACATGAAGCTATTGTTTCTTCGATGTCACTCTGTGTCTGTGTATCTCTGTCCACATTAGCATTTTGAGTTTGTGTGTGTTTATTAACATTGCATTTTTCAGTTTGTACTGATTTATTTATTTTAGTATTTCGAGTTTGAATAGATTTGTCACATTTTGTTTTAAAATTATGTTTGTTGTCTCTTACATTTTGAATCTTTTTATTTCTCTGCATGTTATGATATCTTACACCCATTTCACTGGAAGACAAACGGGACGTTGAGTTAAAGTGCTCATTTATCGCCTTCCCCTGAGAAAATCCTGTTGCTGATTGCTTTGTCTAATAAAATGTTGTTGGTTGTTATAATTATGTGCTCCTCTCCTTGAATTTTGCTGATAATTTGAATTAGATGTGAAATTTTGTTGATAATTTTGGTTTCTATCATTACTCCTTTGATAATAATTCCTCTGATTGCTATTATTCCCTCTATAGTAATTGTTTCCTCTATAATAATTGTTTCCTCTATAAAAATTGTTTCCTCTGTAAAAATTGTTTCCTCTGTATGGATGACTTCTAAAAGTATTCTGACTGCCCCTCTGTTGACTGTTTTGCTCTCTTATCATATTTTTATACTGCTGGCAATCAATGGTGATGTGATTCTGATTACACAATAAGCAAACCATGTTTTTATTTTCTGCATTACTGTTACCTTCTCCTAAATTCTCTTTTGTAGTGCTTTGATTCTGCTTCGATGTTTTCAGAGCGTTAACCTCTGCTATTAGATTTTGAATTAAAAAATTTGTGGAGTCTTGCTGCTCTCTGATTTCATTTATATGTGGCATTTCTGAAGTATTTATATTATTTAATTTTTGCTCTTCCTCTAATACTTTCTCTATTGTTCTTGCAATATTTAATGCTTCTAAAAATGTGGAGGGTCCTCTTTTTTTTGTTTCTATTTTGACGTCATTTCTTAGTGCGTCCAAAAATTTTGTCATTTTAAGGTTATCTATGAATTTTGATATTACTGAATCATTTTTGTTTAGTGATTTAGTATACTTTGCAGTGGCATTCTCAACTGCTTCAGCTATTTCGTTGATAGATTGCCTAGGTCCCTGAGATATTGCTTGAAAATCTGCAAAATTTTGTGTCTTTTTGAATTTTAGAGTCAGTTTATTTTTAAATTCCTCATAATTACTAGTACTGGCTATTTCTTGATTATTGATAATAAATTGCAGTGCTTTGCCTGCTATTAAGGTTTTGATTATAATTAATTTGTTGCTGCTGTCCCATTGGGCAATTTGAGCAATCTCTTCAAACTGTTTGAAGAAGAAATCTATATCTTCCTCTGCCTCACCATTAAATTTCTTTAAAAGTTGCAAAAGTGACATGTTTGCAAAATTTTTGTTTCCTTGCATGGAATTTTACTAATTTTTGGACTTGTAGTCTAAGTTTTTTGTTTTCACTGTCATTATTATCTTTATTTTTATCGTTAGCTTCCATTTTGTCACTATAAATTAGATCCAAAGTTATTTATTTGAAGCTTGTCTTATTCAGATATCCCCCAAAATGCATATAAAACAGTATACACAGTATAAAATAAAATTTGCAAAGATGTAAAATATCAAATATCAAAATTTGTACAATATCAAATATGATATAAGTATCTACTGTAAGATATTTTTTTTGTACTATCATACATATAAATACACTTCTGTTAAATTCCACATAGTAAAAACAATTCAGTTACTGCGTTTATTTGATAAATATCTATTTTCAATTTCACTATAATTATCGTTTATCATTTAAATCAGAGTACTCTGATTTGTCCAATTTACCATAATTTTTTTGATCTAGTATTTGCATTTATTATATACTTTTAAATGTATATTTAAGTGATTTTATGATTCATCCTTTTCTGCTATCACTGAGTGTTGCTTCACTCTTTCTTAACATTTTTTTTTACCAACTTTTTTTTTTTTTTTTATTATTATTATTATCATTATTTGCAACAAAAAATTATTTAACTGGTCCACACTCTTATTGCCTTTTTAAATTATTAATTTTGACCTCATTATCATTCATTGCCTTCTTAGATTTAGTTTACAGTACAATTTCCTTTTAAACCAATTTTGAAATTTCCATCAAAATATCAGCAGGGTGCAAGTAAAATTTGAAAGCAGGTTCGATTCCTGAAGTCTCGGCACCAAAAATAATTCAGCAGGGTGCAAATAATAATTTTGAATCCAGGTTCGACTAGTCACGCGCACCAAAAATAATTCAGCAGGGTGCAAATAAAATTTTGAATCCAGGTTCGACTGGTCACGAGCACCAGAAATATCAGGAAACATTTATAAAGAAAAAGAAAGGGCCGTGAATGTTTCTGATATTAAAAAAAAATGATATAGTGGTAAAGATTAATATTAAAATTTTCATTCTCCAAATTGCTGAAATAAAAGATAAATTAAAAAAATCCAAAAAGAATATAGGCAACAAATAAGAGATTTGAATTGGCCAAAAAATTCATTTATTATTTATATATTCATATGTAATTAAAAGAACAAACAAGTCATAATGTACTAATGGTTGTTGACTTAATAATCTAAATCATACCAATGAATTTCAATATTAATAAAATGATGCAACAATTACTTTTAACATTATTATTGCTCTTCTCAAAATTATAACAATTTTATGTTCTTTCTCAGTTTGAGGAGGATTAATTCTACATTATGTTACATGATACAAGTTCAATTACTGCTCATTAAGATCTTAATTTTTAGAGTTTCAAAGTTCAGTTATAGCAATTTCTGATGTCGACAATAACTGGAGTTCATCCTTAATGGAATAAATATAGATCCTCTTTATCAGGTTCTACACCTTCATCAGCAGTTGCAGATATAAAAAAAAAGTTTGACTTACATATATTCGAAACAGTAGCAGGAACATACCCATTTTGGTGGTCCAAAGGCAGGATTTTCATAACTAATATTAATGATGCTTTATGTTGACATGTCTAGATCAATTGTGATCATTTGAAGCGAGGCAGGCACTCATCACAGGAGACAACATATTCTTGGTACGTTATCGGATCAAATTTTTAAGTTATAAAATCATTCAAGTGTCGGAATCATTTTCTTAGGTATATTGATAATAAGTCGTCCGAAGACGAGGCTTAATGAAACAGTCGTCCGAAGACGAGGCTTAATGATTCTTCATCATAGCTATTAATATCAAGGAGCAAAGGTAATAATATCAGAACACATTTATCTTTAAAAATTGGACACATAGTCCTAGTGCTGCGTGTGTCTATAGGTCTCCATGGACCAAAACTGTGAAACAACCTTCATGGTTGAAGAGCAGGGCCAGAGACCTTTGAAAAAATCTGCTCAAAAAAAGGAAGAGGACCTCAGCGGTCCGACCCGCAGGCCGGCCGCGTCCAAGAGATAACTCTCCTTATTCTATTATATTTTTTTACACTTGCCGTCATATTCTCAGTGGCGCTGTACTATATTCGCGTATGATTGGCCACTCTTGTACATACAATACGTTCTTATTGGATGGTGGCCTTGTCCATGCTAAAAGGTGGGGTGCCATGTTGCATACCCCTTTTCGTAGAATGTTTTGCCCATCTGTGAAGTTTGCTGAAGTCTTTATTTTAGAGGGTGTAACTTTAGTCAGTAAATTCTTACTGTTGACAGGAGTTATAGCTTCTTCTGAAAACTGCCCATGTCTATCCTGACGGGGCGTACATACAAGTTTTATATTACCAGTGGGAAAATGTTCTCAGCAAGAAAGGAAAATTTTGACCGTTGTGGTCCTGCTATGTAAAATCTGCACGTGTTCTCTAAAAAAAGGGGGGGGGGGCAAGTATGCTTTCTGGAATCAAACTCCTAAGTTGCAGCTGTGAGATTGTTTTTCTGCAGATGTGCAAAGAGCGTGAGAAAGTACTTTTTTTGAAAATGGCTATTTTTGCCTAGCAACTGCCTTAATCTATATTCCAAAAGGTTTCAAAGCTAAAGTAATTTTTTAAATCAATAAAAATTCTAATTCCCATTTTAATTAAAAACAGCGTTATTAAAATTAGCGTGTGTAAGTCACATTTATAAACAAATATCATGTTTCTCATGACAAATATATACTAAAATGAAAGTGTAAAATGGTATTATTACTCTTATTCTGTTTCAACATTTGGCTAAGCACGATATATGAGTTAGACTAAACACAATATATGAATTAATTGACTAAACACATCATGAGATTTGCCAAAATAAAACATATGAGGTATTAAATTGAAAATGTTATTAATTCCCGTAATATTTAAACCCGAAAACTGTAATTGATGTAATCTAGCTAATTATGAAATTCCGATAATTTATACAATTTTTTTTCATATCAATTTCTTTATTATTTAAATCGGAAAAAAATTAATAATAATCGTCTGCCTTATAAACACATTTGATTTCATTGCGTTGTTAAGCATCATGATATAATTTTCTTAATAAATTTGCGGAAAATATATCATCTGCATAATGCTATTTCTATGGAAGGTTTAATTGTGTTATTTTTATTCATATCTCGATAATCCCTGGTCCTAGAAGCTCGAAACATGGACTAAATATTAAGTGGGGCTATTTCAAGGCTACTCACAAAAGCTTCATGAAATTCGATGCAGCTGTTCTACCGTAATGATGAAATAGATAAATACACAGACAGACAGATAGATGTATTTTCAATTTTATTTATATTGATAAAAAAATGTCATCATCTTTTTAAGATATTGTCAATAGTAAGAAAACGTAGTTATAAAAATGCTACACTAAAGTTATGAAAGTAAAATAATAATGTAAAATGTAATATTTCATACATCAAATAGCATATTTTTAACCGTTTGACAAGTAAGTAATTGCATGTAAAAGATTTAGTAGTTTAATATATTCATGTAAATTTTTTATTATTTGTTATAGCATACCGAAATTTCAAAAGAATGGATTAATAAGTCATTTTTGTTTAGGCTATGCAGGTTTTTTTAATGTAGCGAATAAACTGTTATTATGCTATTGAAAATTGATAAAATTACTTGGAAAAAATTTAAGTAACCAACTTATAATTTCAAGTTACTATTGCATATTTCATTATATTAGTTAATGTTATTTTAATAATGCAAAGCTAATTTAATATTTCTTACATTTTCAATTCAATGGAATTATAAATGAAATATTAATGCCAAAAAGTTCTATTATACAGCTTCATTAAATCTGCAAAGTCCCTGAGGTATTTCAAACTCTATAATTAAGCAAAATTGTTTACTATTTGTTAATGTTGTTGTTGAGACCCAGACCGTCCGACCTACCAGAAAGGTGTAAGGAAACCGTTTGGACGGTCGGGAAGTGCCACCCAATTTAGACCGAAACCCAGTGGGGAAGGCATCCACAGGGACCGTACCCTCCTTCCCCTACCATCAACCTCTCGGAAGGACTTACGGACCCACATGTTTAACGTGACCGTACTCCGCATGAACACGACGGCAGTTGTGGCAGCGTGCAAATCCAGCGCGCAAACCACCGGGCTACCGCACCCGAAATGTCCCAACAGCACGCGGTGTTCCCAGGTGATCACCCACCCAAGTACTAACCGCGCCCGATGCTGCTTGACTTCGGTGATCTAACGAGAACGGGTGTTTTCAGCACGGTAGAGTCGTTGGCTCACTATTTGTTAATGTGTAGTAGTGAAAAAATTAATATAAGATGTACTATATTAGAAAATCTAAACTTCTACAAATTATAGTGCATAGGTTAATGAATGACATTCAACTAGTATTTTATCTTAATTCCAAATGATTTTACAATTTGCAACCACAACAAAAATAAATAAATAAATAAAATAATAAATAAATAAGTAAATAAAATAATAAATAAAGAAATAAATAAGCATATTGAAAGCTAAATTCTGAGTTTATTTTTTATGATTATCTTATGATATTCAAATAAAAATATAGTATTCAGTAATCATTTTAGTTTCAGTAAACTTTGGCTGTAAGTGAATGTACTGAAAAATTATTTAAATAAAATTCCTGATTAAGCAATAAATACCCAAGGTTCATTTTAAAACTTTTATTAAAACATTACTGACTAAATGGAATCCATTCATCTTTTCTCCGAGAGTGAATTTGAGTAATTATAAATATTTGATTTTAAGGAAATTTACAGCAATGGTAATATTTTGAATCATCCATTAATGCAAATTATCGAATTATTTGTGAATAAGCATAAATACAGCATTTCACTTTGTTTGTTCTACGATTTAGAAAATTTTAAACTTCCAAATTTAATAAATGTTATTGTTTTACTGACAAATTATTATTCCTTTACATCAAGCATCCAAAACAAAAGGGAATCAAATAGCAAAAGCTCCGATCGCGATCTGGAAGACCTACCTACTCGCATTGGGTCTACAAGCTGAGACGTTAAAAGTCAGTGCTCCGGGATCGACTATAGGAGGTGGAGGGTAAACTATAAAAGTATATAAATTCTATAAAGTATATAAATCCTAAAAGTATATAAATTCTATTAAAGTATAGAAATTCTATAAAATATAGAAATCTTATAAAGTATATAAATTCTATAAAAGTATATAAATTCTATAAAGTATATAAATCCTATTAAATATATAAATTCTATTACAGTATAGAAATTTTACAAAATATAGAAATCTTATAAAGTATATAAATTCTATAAAGTATATAAATCCTATTAAATATATAAATTCTATTACAGTATAGAAATTTTACAAAATATAGAAATCTTATAAAGTATATAAATTCTATAAAGTATATAAATCCTATAAATTATATAAATTCTATTAAAGTATAGAAATTCTATAAAATATAGAAATCTTATAAAGTATGTAAATTTTATAAAGTATATAAATTCTATAAAGTATATAAAGTCTATAAAGTATATATTCTATAAAGTATATAAATTCCATAAAGCTTATAACGTATATAAATTCTATAAATTATATAAAGTTTATAAAGTATATAAATTCTATAAAGTATATGAATTCTTATAAAGTATATAAATTCTATAAAGTACGTAAATTCTATAAAGTTTATAAATTCTATAAAAATGCACTGTTGAAAGTATACTGCTAAACCATGGAAGTGTATGAAAGTGACCGTTTAATCGAATATCGTACTTAATGTAGTACTTCTTTGTTTATAAAACACAGCTTTCCTTTAAGTTAGTTCAACTGCACTCAATTTTTACGATATAAAAACGAGCAATGCCACTCCCGTAACTTACATTGCAATACTCTAGTTCAATCACAAATAGAACGAGAAAAGACTGGTTCTGCAAATTTAAACGACCCAAAATAAGAGACAAATGTCTGTTTTGAGAGAAAAATGGTGTGGAACTAAATCAATAAGATACTATTTGGAGTCCTCAAAGGCACAAAGTCAAGGAAAATGTGTGTTATTTTCGCTGATACTTTTAGGGGAAGGGAGTGAATACATATTTGATGATGATAAGGAAATGTTTCTCTTTGTTTTGATAGACATTTGCAAGTAAATATTTGAAAGCCAAAAAAGATGTGTTTTTCTATTATTTTCACTACAATATGTGGTAATCTATAGGGACAGTACTGAAATTGTGTCGAAAATCGCAAAATAATTAAAAATAAAATCGTTAAAAATAATTAATTTAAATTATTAATACTGTTTACGGTTAGTTGCTTTGAGTCCAATAAAATTTAAATATAATTTTTTATTGTCCCAATTATTAAAATCTGGAAGAATATATTTTTAATTGTTTTTTCAAAGAATGTAATATTTATAAAATGTGTTCATATTTTCTAATAAATATTTAATTAAGAAAACATATTTTGAAGAATATTCTGTTTGATTTGCTCAGAGATACTACCCCCCAGTACGGATATTAATTGGAGTAAATGAGAATCATTTATTCATTAAATATTTTTATGAAATATTTAATATCTTGCCATTCTTTAAGTTCATTAAATCAAGTTTTATCGCACAAAATGATTTATACAAGAAATAATGAGAAATTACATAAAATTTTTAGATTTTAAATAATTTCCGTTTTTATTTCGTGAATTGGCGCCAACTCGTGATGTAAGACGAAAATAAAACAGTTTATCCTTACCTAATGGAAGCAATTACTGCTTTCCCTGCAATACCTGGTAATGTATAGGGGAAGTATTGGAATTGTGTCGAAAACCGCAACTTGAGTTTTCGACAAATCTACACGTTTCGAGCACCCTCGAACACGACAGAACTATTTTTAGAGTGATGTTTGTGTGTGTGTGCTTGTCTGTCTGTGCAATGTATGTATCCACTCTAATTTAAAAAATATTTGACCAAATTTCATAAAATCTGATAGGTAAGTTACTTGTGGGTTATCCTGGTACTAATCAGATTTTGGTGCTATTCAGGAAAGAGGAACCTGCCTTTTTTTACGAAATGGGATGGAAAAATCGTATGAATCCACTTTTGCTGAAAGACTAATTGACTGAATTCTACAAAATGAGGTAGATAAGTTAAGTGCGGATTACCCTTGTGCTGATTAGATACCGGTATTTAATCCGCACAACCTTGTGCTGATGAGATTGCTGGTTATATTTTGATACGATTAAAAACATATATATAATTTGCCTTTTTTTGCGAAATGGCCTGCAAAAATCATCAAGATCGAAAATACAATATTATAGGTGTATCACTTAAATGATTGTTTCGACGGCGAAAATTCGACGGCGAAGACCAATCCTGTTACTCTAAGATGGATCATTCTCGAGCTAATTAATTTTGCTATTTTGATGATCTAAAGACGGTTTTCACCGTAGTTCGAATAAGACTGATACTCATTGTTCTAGGATAAATCGTTAGCGAGATATTTTAGTGTTTTGGAATTTTGCGGAGCGAAAGGCTTGGAAGTGTAATAAGTTGCCAAATGAAACGAAGATGTATTAAAAATACAATTTGGTTATAATATTTCTATTTGCACTGTTAAGTCGCTAAAACGCCAGATTTAAATTTACGAAGCATTAATTCATTACTAAAAACATTGTGCTGTAGATTTTGCTCACCTTTATTTCGCTGTGGAAGAAGTAAAGTCATTGCGTTATGCAGGGAAAGCCATAGGCTACCAACATCAGAATTGTTTAAAAATCATTTTACCTTTTCCGAGGCAAATTAGGCACGAAAGCGTTGACATGCATGTAAGTATACGTACCCCATTTCAAAAAACACGACAATATTTACGATTGAAATTTACCTCTGGTTTCCCTATGTTGTGAGACATCATGTAGTAAAGCATTCGGAAAAGTTGGAAACTTGCGGCTAGTGCCAACATCTTTACAGAGGATTCATTTAAGATATCAATATTGCAGCAAACATTCTTTGCATTTAGTTTTTATTTTAAGATTATTTGAGTTTATAATAAGTTATATGTAATAATATTATAATAAGTGCTTCTTAATCAATAAGTGCAAACACAAGCTTTAAATATTTGTGTTCGCAAGTTTTCCTTTGACGATATACTTCGTATAAAAATCATACCAAATGAAAGAGTTAAAATATATTGCTAAATCATGTTCCTAATTTGCAATAAATATACTAATGTATGTTTAACTTATACAAATATAAATGTTTATTGAAAATTAATTGTTTCATAATGACTGTTTTAGTTTGTGTATATACTGGAATTAAGAAATAGGAATTCGTGTCGTCTGATACTTAGATTTTAAATTTCGACTTGCATATAAGTAGAGAATTAAACATGAAGACGTGTGAAACGCCCATTTTTAAACCGCAAATGCTCACTACACGATTCGTACAAATAGCCAGTAAACAACTTTTAAACAGCTAATCAAAGCATGTACAATCGAAACACGTACACTTGCATGCATTATGATTTAAACGTGCGCCTTATATTAGATCAGTTTACAAATAAATTGACCAAAAATTTACATAAAATTACATAGGTTGTCAAAATAGCTGAATTTTAATTTATGCAATTTTATCAATTTCAATTTATCCAGTAAGCAATCTTTATTACATAATCTTAATATTCGACTGCATTTTTTTTTATTACAGGAAACATTTAATAGAAAAAGTTTTAAATTATTTCTGGAGGTTACATTGTTGAACCTTTATTCAATCACTTACTGTTGGAAATAGAATCAATGACAAAATATTATGTTGTAGGTCTTGTACATCATAATGTCGCTGTGAAAGAAATAAAGTCATGTGTTGCTAATATAAGATTTTTTGCAAGTTTTGAGGACTCACTAATAGAATTATCGAAGCCCACAGTTGAAAGTGAGCCAGACTTTCAGTAAAATCGATCTCCAGTGACCAATATTTACTACATACTATTTAATATTTGACTACAACATTTTATTACAGAAATATCTTAAGGGTACAAGTTTTAAATTATTTTTGAAGGTTACATTGTTGAACCTTTATTCAATCACTTACTGCTGGAAATAGAACTCGTCTTTCAAATTTAAACGATTTGGAATCTAGAGAAAATTGCTGTTTTCAACGAACAAAGGACGAAAAGAAAATCAATAAAATTCAAGTTTTCGAAAACACAGAGGCGGACGGAATTTATTTTCTGTCATTCGAAACTTCAGGTTGGGGTGAGGGACGGGTAGAATAACGCTGAAATGACAGTCATATGAGCAGGATGTCCTGATTTGGAAATGGAAAGAAAAAATACCGTGATTTTCCTCGGTTTTCTGTTGAAAGGACTAGATATTTTTAAGTAAATGGAGCTGCCCTCACTCAAATATTTGTATCTATTTGTACGAGTTGTGATAAATTATACACGCACTTGCCCATAAAAATTCTCTCAATCTTTTAAAAAAATGAAATCACATAAAACAGGCCGATCTGTTTACCCCCAAGAAAACTTGTTCTGAATGAGATATCGATGTTTTCAAATTTGCTACGAAAGTTTGAAGAAAAGTTTCTTGTTTTCACCGGACATCAATCATGTGCGGTTGTGCAATTGCCGTTATGAATAATCTAGACGGAGGAAGTACACCACAACCCTGCATGGGAGACAGGAACCGGCGGACCTTGATTCCCGTCGATCATTCACTCCGATGGGGTCAAATTTTGTAGAAAGTCATTAGCTTCTACAGGAACTATTTATGATAAACAAAACTCAAAACCTGCTGTATCGATCAACACTTCGTAAATACAACATGCGCACAAATATAAATACGTCAATCGGTTTCGAAGGCTAAAAAGCACCTTCTTATTCAGGACAAATGAGAAGCGCAAACTCTCTTACTCAAGTAAGTTCATCAACTGCGTAAGTTCTGCAATAGGTTGAATTGCTAATGTGGCTGAAGGTAAGGGGGGTGAAAGTTGCCTTCGCAGAGGGGGGGGGGGGAACGAAAGAGGAAAAATCAGGTAGGAAAATGAGAGACAAGATACAACGAATGAACGGTAAAAACAACGGAGGAAATAAAGAATAACAGAAGAAAAAAGGAATGAACGGAAAGAAAACAAAGCGGTACAGAAACTGATAGTAGTGCAAATATTGCATATATTAAAGGAAATAAATAAATAAAATAAAAACAGCGTACGGATCTGAAGTTATACTTCGATAATCTGATGGTGATTTTCGATCAGACAACTGGAGGAGAATGTATGGTTACTTTCAACTATAGAGGAACTAATGAATACATTGTTATTAAGCATTTTAAGAAATTTAATTCGGTCGAGTACATTTATAACTTTCCATATTCGTTACGTATATTTATATACTTATATTTATGTATTTCAAATTAAATACATCAGAACAATAACGATATGAAACTGTATAAAATAAGTTTATTAGCGAATTCTTCTTCAAGAATATAAGAGTGTGTAATGAATTTTTGACTAAGCGGAAAATATAATTGCATTTCTCCTACCGTCCAGAAGAAGCTCTATCATTAAGCTACTGAGAGAGGATTATATTTCTTTATGTATTTGAAATTGACGCTATATTATGGACAACTAGAATGGAATACCCGGCGTTGCCGAGGTTCTAAACAAGAGCCCGCTACGTAGGTATACATATACATATAACACCACTTAGTTGAACCACAGCAAATCCCACGTTTCGTTTTAATACCAAGCATTTAGTTTCACCGCATGTGTAGTCGAGCACAACAATCTGACACGCATGCGCACAAAGTCCAGTGCTCCCCATAGCAACGCCTAGTTTGTGATGTTAATCACCAATGGGGGGAAAAAAAGCCCTCGCGAGTGGAATGGAAAATCTCAATTTTTCTTCGTTAGGTTGAAAATTGACAGAAAATCAGAAAATAGAGTAATTATTTTTACTTTCCTTATATACAATAATGTATAAGCAAAGTATTATGACGGGGTCGAAAATTCGAATTCGAGTTTTCGACGGGAGAGCACGTTTCAAGCATCCCTGATCACGAATCGAACATTTTTGAGGTGAGGTCTGTGTGTGTGTGTGTGTGTGTAAGTATGTGTGTGTGTGTGTGTCAGTGAGTCTGTGGAGACGATAACTGACGAAAGAATGAACCGAATCAAACGAAATTTGGTACAAAAATTACAATCCGTGAATACTGGAAGCCTATTGCTTTTATACGCAATCGAATGTTCAGAACCCCCCTACATTTTCGAGTGAAATTTTGAAAAAATCACCAAAACATAAAAACCTCTAATAAAGTTACGCAAATAGACATTTCTTATGTAATTTTTCATTAGAAAACGATTGACATAAATTTTAGAACGCTAGCATGAACCGTTCTCGTGTTATTGCACATTTAAAAAAATCAAAAAAAATCATATAAAATAAAAATAAAATATCCTATTGAGAAACATGTTCATTTTTTATATGTAATATCATGCGATAAATTTTGTGACATCATTCTCGTAGATCTAGCTCGTTCCATTCATGAAAAAAGATACTTTGAGTAATACTATTATATTTGAACGCCAATAACCATTTATCTGCTGTAAGAACAACTTATTTCTCCATCCATAAAGCTTGGCAAGATTTTGGTGACGAATTTGGTGGAATGTCGCCAACTTGGCGACTTTTTTAAATGTTGCTAAATTAACGAAAAACTTGTCAAATGGATAAAATTGAAGCTAAATTTATGAAAATGACGACTAATTGACGAAAATTCCAAAGTCTTGTAAAGAATATAAATACCTACTATAAGAATAATCTATTTTTTTTTTACTGTAAAAGTAGTAAATTCATTGCATCATATAAGGAAAGTCATGTGCTGCCCACATCAGATTTTTTTTTATTAGAACGCAAAGATATACAACTCAATTCACATACATCCGATTCACAGCATTCACATAATCAGATCTAATGTTGCATCTAATGCACATGCACATTAGATCTCGCTATGAAGTTTACAAATTATTAGTCATGGGCGTGGATGTATGTAAACTTTCAAGAATGTTTACATTTTGAACACAACAAAACGTTATAAAAAATAAATGTACAACATATAATGGCTAGCAGATATGCCCGCTCCTGATTTAAAATATGTATAAATCCCTATAGTATTCTAAATAACACAGTCCTTTCAAGCATTCTATTAAAATATTTAATTTAATTTCTTTTGAAAGAAGCATAAGAATTTCTAAAACGTTCTGGTACCGTTTGTACACAAATTTACAAGAAAAATTGAATTTGATTTCTATATGTCAAATTGAAAATGCTACAACGGTATTAGAAGATATATTTTCATCGACATAACGAAAATCGAAAATATTAATGATTCCCGTAATCTTCTTATATTTCAAAACCGTAACTGATACAATCCAATCAAAAATGCAATACGATTCATTTATAAAATTTATTTTTATATCCATTTATTTATTACTAGCCGCCTTTGGCGACCAGCCTGTTCGCTACCCTTGAAAATTCTGACCGTGGCAAATTCTAACCGTGGCACACTCGCTGGCGCGACCTACCAGAAGGAACGACCTACCAGGAAGTGCCACCCAATTTAGACAGGAACTCAGTGGGGGAGGCATCCACAGGGACCGTACCTTCCTTCCCCTACCACCAACCTCTCGGAAGGACTTACGGTCCCGCATGTTTAACGTGATCGTACTCCGCCTGAACACGGCGGCAGTTTTGGCAGTGGCGGGAATCGAACCCGGACCTACCTAGTGCAATTCCCGCGCGCCAACCACTGGGCTACCGCGCCCTCCGCGACAATCTCCATAACCTTCTTTTTATTCACCCAATTTAGACCGGAACCCAGTGGGAAAGTCATCCACAGGGTGCGTACCCTCCTTCCTCTACCACCGACCTCTCGGAAGGACTTACGGACCCACATGTTTAACGTGATCGTACTCCGCGTGAACACGGCAGCAGTTTTGTCAGTGGAGGGAATCGAACCCGGGCCTACCGAGTGAAATTCCCGCACGCTAACCACTGGGCTACCGCGCCCTCCGCGACAATCTCCATAACTTTCTTTTTATTCACCCAATTTGGACCAGGACCCAGTGGGGGAGGCATCCTCAGAGACCGTACCCTCCTTTCCCTGCCACCAACCTCTCGGAAGGAATTATCGACCCATATGTTTAAGGTGATCGTACTCCGCATCAGTGGCGGGAATCGAACCCAGGCCTACCGAGTGCAATTCTCGCGCGCTAATTTGCCGCGCGCTAATTTAAATTTATAACGACCATATGCTAGGCTCTTAATTCCACCATCCTCGTTCCATCGTTCCATCATTTAAAATAGCCATAAAATTAAAATATCCATTTAAAATATCTATAAATTAAAATATCCATTTAAAATAAAAAAATCAACCATATCGTTCCACCAATCCATAAATATAATAATTTCAAATACATCACCACAATTCAAACCACCATAATTCAATCATTTAAATTATTTAAAATATCCATTTAAAAAAATCCATTTAAAATATTATATAAATATAATAATTTCGCCCGATGTATACAACACTTAAACCGAAAGCGCGGTCTCCATGGAGACGGGGAAGAAACTAATGTGGATGGGGGGAAAATGCCGTTGAGGAACTGAGCCGGTAGCCGACAAATTTAAAATCATGGCGTCTTTAAAATTGCCATCCTGAAGGCAATTTTCATTATTTCTGGACCAAATTAGACTTGTAAGAATGCCAGATATTTCAGCTTTCTAAAAATGTAAATTATTAGTCGAAATTATGAGTACTTTTCACGATGCGAGAATTTAAAAACACCTACCACCAACCTCTCGGAAGGACTTCCGGACCCACATGTTTATCGTGATCGTACTCCAGAAAGGTGTAAGGTAACTGTTTGGATGGCCAGGAAATGCCACCCAATTCAGACAGGAACTCAGTGGGGGAGGCATCCAAAGAGACCGTACCCTCCTTCCCCTACCACCAACCTCTCTGAAGGACTTACGACATGTTTAATGTGAACGACATGTTTAACTTCCCACATGTTTAATGTGATCGTACTCCGCGTGAACGCGGCTGCTTTTTTGGCAGTGGCGGGAATCGAGCCCGGGCCTACCGAGTGAAATTCCCGCGCGCTAGTGCAAATCCCGCGCGCTAACCACTGGGGTACTTCGCCCTCTGCGACATTTTCCATAACTTTCTTTTTATTCACCGAATTTAGACCGGAACCCAGTGGGAGAGGCACCCACGGGGTCCGTACCCTCCTTCCCCAACCACCAACCTCTCGAAAGGACTTACAGACCCACATGTTTATTCCGCGTGAACACGGCGGCAATTTTGGAAATCGAACCCGGGCCTACCGCGTGCAATTCCCGCGCGCTAACCACTGGGCTACTTCGCCCTCCGCGACAATCTCCATAATTTTCTTTTTATTCACTCAATTTAGACCGTACCCTCCTTCCCCTACCACCAACCTCTCGGAAGGACTCACGAACCCACATGCTTAACGTGATCGTACTCTGCGTGAACGTGGCGTAAGTTTTGGCAGTGGCGGGAATCGAACCCGGGCCTACTGAGTGCAATTCCCGCGCGCTAACCACTGGACTGCCGCACCCTCCGCGACAATCTCCATAACTTTCTATATATTCACCGAATTTAGACGGGAACCCAGTGGGGGAGGCATCCACAGGGGCCGTATCCTCCTTCCCCTACCACCAACCTCTAGGAAGAACTTACGTACCCACATATTTAACGTGATCGTATTCCACGTAAACACGGCGGCAGTTTTGGCAGTGGCGGGAATCGAACCCGGGCCTACCGCTAACTTCCCGCGCGCTGATTTGCAATTTAAAATGACCATATTCCATTGTTTCATTGTTCCATCATTTAAAATATCCATTTAAAATATCCAAAAGTTAAAATATACATTTAAAAAATCCATATCGTCCCATCATTTAAAATATAAATATAATAATTTATATAGAGCAAAGGAGCTCTATTCTGAACCGTGACGTCACCTCCACCTTGACGTCCCCACCCACCACCTTCCCGCCTTCAGCGGGGAAGAAACGAAGCGGCAAGCCGAGCGGAACGCCAAGAAATTGAAATTCGGAAACTTTTAAAATCCCGATCCTGTGGGCAATACGGAATATTTCCTGACCAGATTGGACTTGTAAGAATGCCAGATGTTTGACCTTTCTAAAAATGTAAATTATTAGTCGAAATTATGAGTACTTTTTACTATGCGAGAATTTAAAAACCAAAAATCGTTTTTTTGAGTCAAAAGTGACTTTTGCTTTAAAATCATAAAAAAATATTAGAATTTATCTCTGAGATTTGAAATTGATATATTTTTACTCGAAATTCTCTGCTCTTTCCGATGGTGTGATTTATTTTTTCCTACGATGTCCGGATCGTGGAGAAAAAAGGGCAAAAATGGCAAAAAACGGTCGAAATCGCATAAAACATTAAATAAATAAAAAAATAATTAAAATTTTAAAAATCGGTTTTCACGTGTCCCCTTCCCTCCCCCCCAGGTCTCCGATTGCCAAATTTCGTAGCTCTCCGACGCGCGGTTTAAAAAAATCCATTTAAAATATCATATAAATATAATAATTTCGCCCGATGTATACAACACTTAAACCGAAAGCGCGGTCTCCATGGAGACGGGAAAGAAACTAATGTGGATGGGGGGAAAATACCGTTGAGGAACTGATCCGGTAGCCGACAAATTTAAAATCATGGCGTCTTTAAAATTGCCATCCTGAAGGCAATTTTCATTATTTCTGGACCACATTAGACTTGTAAGAATGCCAGATATTTCAGCTTTCTAAAAATGTAAATTATTAGTCGAAATTATGAGTACTTTTCACGATGCGAGAATTTAAAAACAAAAAATCGTTTTCTTGAGCAAAAAGTGACTTTTGTTTTAAAATCTTTAAAAAATATTAGAAATCGAAATTCAGATTTGAAATTGATATATTTTTACTCGAAATTCTCTGCTCTTTCCGATGGTGTGATTTATTTTTTCCTACGATGTCCGGATCGTGGAGAAAAAAGGGCAAAAATGGCAAAAAACGGTCGAAATCGCATAAAACATTAAATAAATAAAAAAATAATTAAAATTTTAAAAATCGGTTTTCACGTGTCCCCTTCCCTCCCCCCCAGGTCTCCGATTGCCAAATTTCGTAGCTCTCCGACGCGCGGTCGCGAAACGTATAGTGTATAAGACAGACAGACACACACACACACACACAGACATTGCCTTTTATTATTTAAGATTGAAATCGGATAAATTACCCAACAATCGTCTGCGGAGTAAATACGTTTGATTTATTTCCGTTACTAAGCAACATGATATAATTTTCTTCAAATAAATTTCCGGAAAATATATCGTCTGCATAATACTATTTCTATGGAAGGTTTAATTATGCATTTTTTAATAATATCTCGATAACTCTTGGTTTTTGAAACTCGAAACATAGACGGAGTTACCCGCAGTTTGGTAGAGAATAACCATTCCAATTTGAAAAAAAAGAAAAAAAGAAAATCTGTCAAAAAATGTAGATTTGTATACGAAACAGACAAACATACATGATTTTTATTTGATATATACTCTATTGATGAATCACATGATATTATTTATAGTATAACAGCTCTAATATTCTATATAGTAATACATTTATTGTCATAAAAATTTGATCACCAAGAAAGAGTCGTCAGAATCGAATGAAATTTTATATATGTGAGTGCAACGTTCATATAAGTAAGTGATCACAAAATCAAAGCAAAAAGATAATTTATTAAAGGAAAAACTACAAATGAATGGAGGATCGAGTACACTTTTGGGTCACCTCTAGCGTAAATACACGATGCGATATGGGCGGGCATTGAGGTCCCGTAAAGTGTCCTGCATCATCTCATTCCACAGTTTTTGTAAGCGCACCTCTAGTTCGACCAAACTCGTAGACTGTCCAGCTTGCCGTCCCAAGTGATCCCAGACATGCTCGATCGGTAATAAATCTGGGGATTAGACAGGCCAGGGAAGGGTGGTAATGTGGCGGAGACATTCCTGTGACACCCTTGCTGTGTGTGACCGAGCATTGTCCTGTTGAAAAATGTCTCCTGGGAGCTCTGCCATGAGTGGCAACACATGTGGCTGAAGGATGTCACGAACGTACAGCTGGGCTGCCATTGTTCCGTGGATCAATATTAGAGGTGGCCGTGTGTCGTATGCGACGGCATCCCATACCATCACATCAGCTGTGGAAGTGATGTGCTGCTGTAAATCGAAGGCAGGATTGAGGCGTTCACCATGGGGTCTCCACACACATACACGATTGTCATCACGGGCCAAATTGAATCTCGATTCGTCGCTGAAGACGACCTGGCTCCATTCAGTTGTGGTCCAATCCCGTTGTAGAGCGCGACACCACTCCAAACGGAGGCGACGGTGTGGGGGGGTGTCAATAGCAGCACATGTAATGGACGACACGATGCCAAATGTCCTTCAGCCAGTCACGAAGGTACGGACAGACACAGGGGCTCGTAGCGAAGGTGCTGCCTGTGTCCGGATGGCGGACAATGATGCAGTTGACGCTGTGCGTGCGTGTCGGGTGATGTGACGGTCTTCTCGACCATAGGTCTGCCGAGGGCGTCCTGAGCCTAACCGCCGTGTATGCGACCTCTCTCTCGTCCACTGGTCCCAACACCTCCTCACAGTAAAATTGGAGCGGACTACTGGCCGAGGTGATCACCCGGCTTTCATCATCCCGATGATTCTTCCCCTCTCGAACTCAGACAGCTGATTATATTGTCTTCAAAGGCGGCGTAACGGCATCCCTAATGAATAAGCGTCCCCTGCAACAGATTAAGTACAGGCAAAAAGCCTCTGCGTACTTTTTTTCTGCGCCAGAGATAACGAAGTTCAACGGTCTATGGTGTCATTACGCAATGCGTAACTACTCTGAATTTCTAATAATTTGCATATCTGCCTGACACGTACCTTCATTCCAAGTTTCGTTACGATCCCACAACTACTTCTTGGTGCGCAAATTTTTATGGCAATGAGTGTACTATCATATCTCTCTAAAAAAATATCTGATCTGGGCAACACATGACTTTCCTTATATAATGCAATGAATTTACTAATTTTATAGTTAAAAAAATGTTGTTCTTATAGTAGATACTTATATTCTTTCCAAGATATTGAATTTTCTTTAATTAGTCGTCATTTTCATTGATTTAGCGTCATTTTTATCAATTTGGCGAGATTTTTGTTAATTTGGCAACAATTAAAAATGTCGCCAAGTTGGCGACATTCCGCCCAATTCGTCGCCGAAATCTCGCCAAGCGGTATGGAAGGAGAAATAAATTATTCTTATAGTAGATAAATGACTATTGGCGTTCAAATACTAAAGTATTACTCAAAGTGTCTTTTTTCATGAATGGAACGAGCTAGATTCACGAGAATGATGTCACTAAATTTATCGCATGATATTACATATGAAAAGTGACCATGTTTCTCAATAGAAAATATTTTTTTTCATTTTATATGACTTTTTGATAATTTTTTTGAAAAATGTGCAATATCTCGAGAACGGTTCATGTTAGCGTTCTAAAATTTATGTAAATCGTTTTCTAATGACAAACTACATAAGAAATGCGTATTTGTGTAACTTTTTTAGCGGTTTTAATTTTTTGACGATTTTTTCAAAATTTCACTCGAAAATTTAGGGGGGTTCTGAACATTCGATTGTGTATAAAAACAATAGACTTCCAGTGTTTACTGATTGTGATTTTTGTACCAAATTTCGTTTGAATCGGTCCATTCGTTCGTCAGTTATCGTCTCCACAGACTCACTGACGCACACACACACACACAGACATCACTTCAAAAATGTTTTATTCGTGATCAGGGATGTTTGAAACGTGCTCTCCTGTCGAAAACTCGAATTCGAATTTTCGACCCCGTCACAATACTTTCCTTATACATTATATATAAGGAAAGTAAAAAGTAGCTGAGAAGGCATAGCCGCTGCTAGGCAAATTTCTCGTTCTTCGAGATTCTTTACTTCGTACCGCAGAAGCTATAGCATTCAAAAATAGGAAGTTTGGTAAAATATGATACGAGGCGAAGAGAGTTATGGGAATTGATGACGCGTAGCGAGCAGGGGGAAGAGCCCCCTAGTAATCTAAATAAATATTAATATAAAAACTTTAAACAGTATTTATT
This sequence comes from Amaurobius ferox, assembly GCA_951213105.1. Taxonomy (NCBI): domain Eukaryota; kingdom Metazoa; phylum Arthropoda; class Arachnida; order Araneae; family Amaurobiidae; genus Amaurobius; species Amaurobius ferox. Next base: position 72,510,330 of record OX578150.1, read on the forward strand.
AAAATTAGTATAAAATTTAAATGAAACTTATACATAAATTCTAAACTTATTTTAAATGAAATTTATACATTATTATAAATTTATTAAAAATAAATGAATTTACATACAAAACTTGACGTGGGGATCAACAATTACTTTTGTTTTTCTTAGCAAAGTCGCAAAAGTTTCTTATTTTATTAATATTAAATTTGTGTTGAGAAATGTTTTAAATCTATTTCCTCATATTATTCATTGAGACCCTATTGAAATGATATTTTTTTGGTTAGTGGACAACCAAAAATGTAATGAGTTGAATTCCATAGACTTCCGTAAGTACAGTAATTTTGAGAAACTTTTGTCACTTCTCAAAAAGAATTCTGGAAAAAAGGACCGTGGTTTGACAGCAATCAAGAGGTTTGATTGGAAAGTTTTTCTGCATTTTGTAATAATTTAAATGTATATCTTCCATCATTTGTATTATTCCAGACATTTCTTTAAATATGTTTTACCAAATCTTTTTAGAATATGGTTTTTGTAATTAAATTTATTGTTTCTATTGCGGCATCAATTATTGCTAATTTTGCTAGATTATCTCTATTTTCATTTCCTATACGTTCTATAGGTATACTTCAATTCATTTTACTTGAATATTATATATTAATTGAATATTGTTGATTGTAGTACATATTTTGTTTTGAGTTTTAAATTTCTTATAGTTCTATTGCTTTAGAGTGCTAGTACGTTTGATAAACTGTCTTCATAATAATCTGTTTGTTATTCAATATTTATTGTTTCTATTACGACATCTATTACTGCTAATTTTGCTAGATTATTACCATTTTCTTTTCCTATACGTCCTATAGGTAAACTTCAATTCGTTTTACTTGAATATTATTGTATATATTGATTGGATATTATTGATTGTATGTATTTTGTTTTGAGTTGTAAATTCCTCATAGTTCTATTGTTTTGGAGTGCTAGTATATTTGATAAACTGTCTGTATATATAATTAAAGTGAAATAAGCTGTAATGAACAATTGAAAATATTTTAGAGCAAGTTGTTCTGCTTGAAAAATTGAATTATGTTTTTTAATACATGCTGACCATTCTGTAATGTATATTTTATTCTTATAAATACAAGAAAACTGCAGATATGCCAATATCATTTTTGGAGCCATCAGTGCACTATTTGAGTCCATTAGATATTGATTGAGACTTGGATGGAAAAAAAGATTAGAAATTGAGACATAGATGAAAAATCAAAATATTTGGATTAGATTCGAATTTTTTTTAACTGAATGTTTTGTTCTCTAATTTACATTTTGTTTTAGAGTCTATATAAATTTGATATTATCATTACGGTTTCGTTTAAAAGAATTATTGATATGATTCCCGTTGACTACAATAATAAAAGAAGATCTCTGTCTGTCTGTCTGTATCGTCTGTAGCGGAAAATCTAAACGTCGTACGGCCATGAAATTTAGTACACGTACACTTCAGGACACAGGACGACACGCCTCAGCTTTTTTTTTTTTTTAAATTCGATCTTAAATTATAAGCATTTTTGCGTGAAAGTATAAATATCAAAGAACTGCGGGCAAAATCCAATGGCATTATTTTGATTTAGAAAAACAGCTATATATTAACGTTTGAAAATAAAATTGTTCTTGAAAATATTCTAAAAAAAAAAAAGTAATTTTTAAAACAGCAGAATAAAAATTGTTCCACTAATGTCCCGGGACATCCCTAATTAGCTTAAAAAGCGAACATCATTTTTTTTTTTTTGAAAAGAAATCGAAACGTCTTAAAGTATCGGCTCTATATCATTAAAGAGAATTAAAAAAAGTAGCAAGAGATCATTTGTCAATGGCCTGATTACTGCAATCTAATTGAGAGAACTTAGCCCATTAGAAATGCTAAATGAAAAATAATATCTTTTTAATCCAGAAATTTTTTTTTTTGTCAGAAGTAAATGTTGAATAGAGCATTTCAGAATACCATGTCTAGAGACAGATAATTTGAAAAAAATATTATAACGCTTTAACTCGACAAATGAAAAATGAAATTTATGGTAAACTGTAAATTCCCGATGTAATCTTACAAAATGAAAGGCGACGGCTCTCTTTGTGTGTGTGTGTGTGTGTGTGTGTTTCCGTGTGTGTGCGTGTGTGTGTATGTTTTCCGTGTGTGTGTGTATGTTTTTCCGTGTGTATGTGTGTATGCTTTCCGTGTGTGTGTGTATGTTTTCCGTGGGTGTGTATGTCTTGCGTGTGTGTGTATGTTTCCCGTGTGTGTGTATGTTTTCCGTGTGTGTGTGTGTGTGTAGAAAGCCCAGACCACATGACCAACCCGAAGGCTAATGGTAGCTGTTTGTGTGGCCGGTGTGTGTGTGTGTGTATGTTTTCCGTGTGTGTGTATGTTTATCCGTGTGCATGTGTGTTTTTTTTGTGTGTATATGTTTATCCGTATGTGTGTCGGTTTTCTCTCTCTCTCTACGTGTATGTGTGTGTGTGTGTGTGTGTCTATGTTTGTCTGTGTGTGTATTTTTTCCGTGTGTGTGTATTTTTTCCGTATGTGTGTATGTTTATCCGTGTGTGTGTCGGTATGTTTTTTCTCTCTCTCTATGTGTGTGTGTATGTTTTCCGTGTGTGTATGTGTATGTTTGCCTCTGTGTGTGTGTGTGTGTGTGTCTATGTTTGTCTGTGTGTGTATTTTTTCCGTGTGTGTGTATTTTTTCCGTATGTGTGTATGTTTATCCGTGTGTGTGTCGGTATGTTTTTTCTCTCTCTCTATGTGTGTGTGTATGTTTTCCGTGTGTGTATGTGTATGTTTGCCTCTGTGTGTGTGTATGTTTATCTGTGTGTATGTGTGTGTGTTTTTCCGCGCGTGTGTGTATGTTTATCCGTGTGTGTGTCGGTATGTTTTCCTCTTTCTGTGTGTGTGTGTCTATGTTTTTCTGTTTGTGTGCGTGTATTTTTCTATATATGTGTGTGTGTGTGTGTGTATGTCTTTCTGTGTTCCCTGGCAGATGACGGGCGTAAACTCCTCAGTTCGTCCCTGCCAGATAAATTAATCTGTCTTTCTGTGTCGTTTGTAGCGCAAATCGGAGCTTCGTATAAGGACAAAAGTTGGCTTGCAGATACTTCAGGTCCTCGGACAATACCATTCGGCGATATTTTTTTAAAATTCGAATTAATTTAAAAGTAATGGACATTTAAAGCCAAAAAACTGTTGGAAAATCAATACAGTGTCAGTATTCACAAATTGTAATAATCCTACCTTTGCGAAAAGCTTCACTCGTTCGTAAGATATCGTGTACATACATATATACACAGACATCACATAAAAACATTCAATTCGAGTTCATAGACGTCTGAAATGTGCAATTTTGTCGAAAGCTTGAATTCGAATTTCCGACCCCGTAAAATTACTTTTCCTATACAGTACACTCACTATACAGGCTGTCCCAAAAACATTGACCTCGACTTTTATTCCTTAAATATTGATTTTAGACATATATTATAAATTATAAAGTTCTGTGAAAAAGGTGCAGAATATTATGAAATCGATAAAAATTTTCAGGGGATTAAATTTGAAAAAATACAAAATTTAAATTTTTTTTCGGTCCCGTACAAAAACTTTTCCCTAATGAGTAAAATGTGCCCCGTACACTAATAAGTTGATGTACAAAATTTCAGCATTTTATCATTAAAAGTCCCAGAGATATGTTTAAACAAAGTTGGTGAGGGATTAATCACACATTAAAATGTAAATGTTTACTGCAAGAGTGCAAATGACGCAACGCAGAAATGCATCATAGGCAAATAATATTTGCCTCTTATCTTTAATGGATCTTTGGCATGGATGGGAAACATTTTGAACATGCTTTGTAACCTTTGTGCAAAGTTATTATTTCTACACCGCGTCATTGACGAAAATTCAATATCTTCGAAAGAATATAAGTATCTACTATAAGAATAATAAGAATAACATTTTTTTTAACTGTAAAAGTAGTAAATTCATTGCATTATATAAGGAAAGTCATGTGTTGCCCACATCAGATTTTTTTTAACTGTAAAAGTAGTAAATTCATTGCATTATATAAGGAAAGTCATGTGCTGCCCACATCAGATTTTTTGTTGTTGTTTTGTAGACAATAATTAACTATTCATAAAGGAATACTTGTTATTTACAAGATATATGCACAACATTCGCAGAGCGATTCTGCGGCAGGCTAATAAGCCTTGTGTACAGTCTAGAGCAGCAGAATTATAGGACCGTAAAAGTTCGAAACAGTCGAACAGAGGTTCGACTTGCTCTTGACTCCTCCCCCCCCCCTCTCCCGAGGGGAGCTAATGATATCAGGAACAAAAAAAATTGTATCGCGGCTATTTTTCACAATGATTGGAACTATAAAGTATCGTGATCATTGAGCTATAAATTAACCCTTTTATATATGATTATGCCAAATTTTGTCCCCTTTGCCGCCATGTTAAAAAAAATATAAAATTTCAAGTAAATTTAAGTTATTGCTCGAATTAAAAAAAATCTATCTTGTTCTAGATATTTTGAAAATAAAGCAGGATGTAAAGTTTCGTAAAAATCCATCATTATTTGTGGTCGCTATCGTATACACAAGACATCGACCACAGTCAGACAGACGGACATCCCTCCAAAAATAGTCAAAACGTGTTCAGGAGGATCTTAAAACCTATATTGGCATCGAAATCGAAAATTTTCGTGAAAATAATACTTTCTTATTATTACGGAGGAGAAAGTAAAAATATTAATCAGTAAAATTTGGGCCGTACTAAATTAGGGTGGAAACAATTTACCAGGGACCTTTTGCTGAAAACTTTGTTGATAGAGTTATGGTGTTGTTATGTATTTCTAGTTCGATTTCAAGGGACCAGAAACAAATAAATTATTCAAAATTAAATAGTGAAATTTTGGAAAACCAATCACGCTATAAGATCAAGTTGTGACAAATATAATGGAATCAATAAAATGTGCATTGTCTGCATAAAGTATCAAATCGAACTCCTTTTCAGTCGGAAAAGATTAAATTTCTGTTTTCCTGTTTTTGCTAGATTTGTAGATGTCCCCCATATTTACTTTCAGTTCATGTAAAATGGAATAAGTCTAGAATTTCATTTATCGATATTTCAATCAATTTTTCATCAAGATAGAGCAAATTTCTTTCGTCCTTATTAAGCCCAATGCAAATTTTACTAAGCGACATATTTTTTGAGGACGGGGGTCGTTTAAAAATCACATTTCAAATTTTATAAAATTAACATTTCCAAGAGTGGGTGCAACTATCATATCTAAATTCTCCACTATTTGCTGACTGTTTTTCATATTGTCACTTTACTTCTAAAACGGCTGACTGTATATATTCCTGTCAGACATCTATATAAATAAAATTGAAAGTCTCTCCGTCTGTCTGTCTATCTGTCCCGTCATCACGGGAGAACGGCTGAAACGAATTTCACGAAATTTTATGGGTAGCCTAGAAATAGTCTCACTTAAAATTTAGTCCATGTTTGGAGTTTCTACGATTAGTGGTTCTCGAGATATTAGTAAAAAACCAAATTTTCGTTTGTCTCATCATCATGGAAGAACGGCTGAACTGAATTTGATGAAATTTTGTGAATAGCCTTGAAATAGTTCCCCATAAATGTAGTCTAAGTTTCGAGTATCTAAGACCAGGGGTTGTTGAGATATTAATGGAAAACGAAACTTTTTCCTAGGAGTTCTACTCTCTAACTCCGTGGTTTATCCAAACGAAAAGCTTGAAAATCGTTTGAAAGTGTATTAAAACTTTATCTTCGAGTTTGATGGGAGAATTTTTTGCAATAATTAGTCACTCTCTGAAAACATGAATTGTTTGAAACATGACTTAAATGGGAAATCTATCTCCATGGTTTTGTTTTTCACAAGCTTTTGCAGAACAATGAAAAGTATAAAGAAATCAAAATGGTTATTTAATTTCGCAGTTTATGAGGAAGATTCTATCTTATATCATGTTGCTCAGAAACGCAATTAAATTAAACCTGTCTGTTAATTTTAATTATTATTTTTTCGATTTGAATAATAAATAAATGGATATAAAAATATATTTTAGAAAAGAACGATTTGATTTTTCTTATAGCATTTTTGACTGGATAATATCAATTACGGTCTTCAGGGTTAAACGTTATTATTATTCATATTTTCGGAGATTATTGATTCAGGGATTATTGATATTTTCAAGTTATTATGCAATTGTTTTATTATGACAAAAATTGTTTAAACTCATATATCGCACGTTGTACGAGTAATCTTCTACAGATGCACGGATATATCTTCTAATCCACGAGAATATAAGTAGTACAGGTATATTGGCATATGTTTTGATATCTATTGGCATATATTGGAATCAATTACGACCTTCTGGTATAAAGAGTGCGGGGATTATTGATATTTTCAATTTATTATGTCATCTCTTTTATTTTGGCAAAGATTTCTGAGACTCATATTGCAATACGGGTAATCTTCTACTAACACACTGGCATATTTTCTAATCTGCGACAATATAAGTAGTACGGGGTTGCATATATTGATTCAATTCCTTTTTTTTTTTTTGCAAATTTGCTTACAAAAGGGACCAGGATGATTTATTCTTCAGATCTGCCCGTGAAGTTAATTTTGCATAGTGAGAACATATATTCTTAAACTTTTCTTTAGGAGCAATAAATTTAATATTTTAACAGAATTTGCAGATGATTGCGAATTATAAGTTTCTTTATAATACATACTCCGTACAAAGAACGGTTATGCTGCTAGTAATATGTATGAATAAATTTGAAAATCTATCTATTTGTCTGTATGTATGTATATGCATGTATGTATGTTTCTCTCATCATCACGAGAAATCGGTTGCGCCGAATTTCATGACATTGAAATAGCAACACTTAAAATTGAGTCCATGTTTCGAGTTTCTAGGGATATGGGATGTCGAGAAATTAATGAAACACACAATTAAAACTCTCATAGAGCTAGGATTATGCAGACGATATTTTTTCCGGCAATTTATTTGAAGAAAATTATCTCATGTCGCTTAGCAACGGATTTAAATCCAATGTGTTTATGCGGCAGCCAATTTTTATTAAATCTTTTCCGATTTAAATAGTAAAGAAATGTATATAAAATGAATATTATAGAAATTGCATTTTTGATTGGATTATATTCATTATGAACTTCAGGTTTAAAGTTTACCCGTATTATTGATATTTTCAATTTATTAAATATTTTTTTTAATTATTTTTGAAACTCATATATTGTAGATTGGGTAATCTTCTACTAATATACGGGTATATCTTCTAATTTACGAGAATATAAGTGGTACGGGTATATCTTCCCATACAATTTTAGAGCTATCATTTTGGCATATACTGATTCAATTTCATATATTTTTGTAAATTTGTTTACAAACGGGACCAGGATGTTTTATTCTTTAGATCTGCCTGTGACGATTATTTTGTATAGAGAGCATATATTCTTCAACTATTTTCAGGAGCATTAATTTAAATATTTTAATAGAATGTTTCGAATAACAACGTCATTTATAATACTATAAGAATTTGCATTTGATTATGAATTTTAAGTTTCTTTATAATGCACATTTTGTACGAAAAACAGGCATACTGCTAGTACTAATATATGACAGTGTTATAATTTGTGGGCACTTATTTTAAAGCATTAAATAAACATAACCGCATAAATTTTGATATTTACACATATTTGGTTTCGTTTTTCAGCTAATCATAGTTTCCTATCATAGTGATTAAGGAGCAAAAAGGAAGGATTTTCAAATGTACAATCTCTTTTCATTATTTCACCAAGGCCATCAATCAACTCAACTCAACTCTTAAGGGGCTTTCCAGCGAAGTCTCCCGATAAGACAGCGATGGCGTGAAATTGCTTCTCTATCGTCCTGCAATCTACTTACTTCTCAAGTGAAGTGAAGAGAGCAAAAGATAATTTGGCTGTTTCACAAGTTTTTCATTTTAAGATGTCTTTTAGTCTAACTTTTCAGCGTGGGATGTGGAATAAAAATTGTAGAAACTTTGGGGTTCTTTCTACATAATACAAGCGTTTGAATATTTTCTACTTTCCCTGCAATACATGTAATGTATAGGGAAAGTATTGGAATCATGCCGAAAATCGCAGCTCGAGTTTTCGATGGATCTACACTTTTCAAAGCCTCTAGAATACGAAAAAACTATTTTTAGCGGACGTTTGTGTGTGTGTGTCTGTATGTGTGTGTGTTTGTCAGTCTGTCTGTCTGTCTGTGCAATGTATGCATCCACTATAACTCAAAAACTAATGAACCGAATTTCACAAAATTCAGTAGATAAGTCGCTTGTAGGTTACATTGGTGCTGGTTAGATTTTGGTACGATTTGGAAAAAATAACCTGTCTTTTTTTGCGAAATGGCCCGCAAAAATCGTCAAAATCTAAAATAAAAAACTACGTATGCTGAAATATATCCATTAAATGCTTGTTTTATACGTAATTTTTAACGAAGAAAAGAATAAGACCACTTCCATTACACTGGGACTAGCCGTTCACGAGATACTTTAGTTTTTTCGTTTTTTTTCTACGGCACCTTTGAAAATAGTCGAAGTAGAAGTCCAGTTAGCAAATGAGAACGAAAATTGAATTAAAAGTGAATTAAATTTAATTAAAATAAAGAGAACGTGGATATAAGTTTGCAGGGAAAGTCATGTGCTGACCACATCAGATTTTTATAGTAGACTTTGAGCACTGTTCCTTGGCTTGGAATTTGAAACTTTTGGGTTATTTTATGGAAAGTTTTTTTTAAAATTGTTATTTTCTCATACGTAGTATTGGAAAAGTATTGTTTTCATGAAGATTTTCGATTTCGAGAATTTGATGCCAATATATGTTTTAAGACCGCCTGAGCACGTTTCAACTATTTTTGGAGTGATGCACGTCTGTTTGTCTGTGACCGATTTCTTTGTCTATACGATAGCAGCCACAGATATTAATGGATTTTCACGAAATTTTATATCCGGCTTTGGTGTCCAAAAATGTAGAACTCGAAAGAATTTTTTTTAAGTTCGAGTGAAAAACGCTGACTTTTATTCAAAATTTTATATATATATTTTTAACATGGCAGCATAGGACAAAATTTGATATAATCATGCATAAAAGGGTTTATTTATGGTTCAGTGATAACGAGATTTATTAGTTTCAATCTTTGTTGTGAAAAATAACTGCGGTTCAATTTTTTTGTTCGTGACGTCATTAGCCTCCTTGAAGGGCAAGTTACCCCCTGGAGGTGCATTGCCAAGACCGGTATCAATCAAACTATTTTTTCAAGCCCTTTAAAGTGAAGGGCAACACGCCATTGTTGTAATCATTTGAACCCAGGATACCGATTATTCAAAATTTTTCTTGCAAAATTTGAAAAAAAAAAAAAAATAAGTTCTGATATGAGAATGTTGAGTTGAGCCACATTCCAGTAAACTATTTTAGAAGTTTTAGAATTCCGAAGGTTTTTTAGTTTCCTTATATACATAATGTATAAGGAAAGTATTGTGACGGGGTCGAAAATTCGAATTCGAGTTTTCGACGGGAGAGCACGTTTCAAGCATCTCTGATCACGAATCGAACATTTTTGAGGTGATGTCTGTCAGTGTGTGTGTGTGTCAGTGAGTCTGTGGAGACGATATCTCATGAACGAATGGACCAATTCGAATGAAATTTGGTACAAAAATCACAATCCGTGAATGCTGAAGCCTATTGTTTTAAAACATAATCGAATGTTCAGAATCCCCTAAATTTTCGAGTAAAATTTTGAAAAAATCATAAAAAAATCAAAACCTTTAATAGAGTTTCGCAAGTAGACATTTCTTATGTTGTTGTTGAAACCCAGACCGTCCGACCTACCAGGAAGGTGTAAGGTAACTGTTTGGACGGTCGGGAAGTGCCACCCAATTTAGACCGGAACCCAGTGGGGGAGGCATCCACAGGGACCGTACCCTCCTTCCCCTACCACCAACCTCTCGGAAGGACTTTCGGACCCACATGTTTAACGTGATCGTACTCCGCATGAACACGGCGGCAGTTTTGGCAGTGGCAGACATTTCTTATGTAATGTTTCCTTAGAAAACGATTCCCATAGAGTTTAGAACGCTAACATAAATCGTTCTCGAGATATTGCACACTTGTTAAATAAATTTATCAAAAAATCCCATAAATTAGAAAGAAATATTAACTGTTATGAAACATGTTCACTTTTCATATATAATATCATGCGATAAATGTAGTGATATCATTCTCGTGGATCTAACTCGTTCCATTCACGAGGAAAGATACTTTGAGTAATACGTTTGTATCTGAACGCCAATATTCATTTATCTGCTGTAAGAATAACATATTTCTTCGCCCATAACGCTTGGCGATATTTTGACGACGAATTTGGTTGAATGTCGCCAACTTGGCGACTTTTTAAATGCTGACAAATTAACGAAAATCTCGCCAAATGGATAAAAATGACGCTAAATCAATGAAAAGACGGCTAATTGAAGAAAATTCAATATCTTGGAAAGAATATAAGTACCTACTATAAGAATAACTTTTTTTAACTATAAAAGTAGTAAATTCATTGCATTATATAAGGAAAGTCATGTGCTGGTCACATTAGATTTTTTTAGAAATATTGGAATCGCGAAGTTTTTTTTTTTTATAAAAGTGTCATGCAATTATATCTACTTATAACTTTCGCCAAAGACGAGTAGAAATCCTATTGCCTTTCTCATGTCATTTTATGACTGTGATATCATTGTTAACTTTCCCTGCATACATATTATAGTGTATAGGGAAATTAATGTGAGAGGTCGAAAATTCAGAGCGTTCGACAGAACAGCACGTTTTAAGCTTTCCTGAAGTCGAATCGAGCATTTTTGAGGAAATGTCTGTGTGTATATGTGTGTGTGCTTGTGTGTATTGTGTTTATGTGTGTGTGCTTGTGTGTATGTGTGTGTGTGTGTGTGTGTCTGAATCTGCAGAATATATATCACAATCAGTGGATACTGGAACCCTACTGATTTTAATCGCGATTGAATGCTCGAAAGGCCTCCCAATTTTCAAATATGTTTTGAAAAAAAAATCATTAAAAAATCCGAAACTTTAATAATGGTAAATAATATTTTATACGTAATTTTTCATTTGAAAATAAATAGAGCCATTTTTTGAACTCTAGAATTAACCGCTTTTGAGGCATTTCAGATTTTTCAAATAAATTCATCAAAAATGTACATAAAATTAAAAAATCTGATGTGGACAGCACATGACTTTCCCTGCAGACTTATATCCACGTTCTCTTTATTTTAATTAAATTTATTTCACTTTTATTCAATTTTCGTTCTCATTCGGTAACCGGGCTTATTTTCAAAGGTGGCGTAGGGAAAGTACGAAAAACTAAAATATCTCGAGAACGGCTAGTCCTAGTGTAATGGTGTTGGTCTTATTCTTTTCGTCGTTAAACATTACGTATTAAACGGGCATTTAATGGATATATCTGAGTATACCTAGTTCTTTAGTTTAGATTTTGAAGATTTTTGCGGGCCGTTTTGCAAAAAAAGGCAGGTTATTTTTATCCGAATCGTACCAAAATCTAATCAGCACCAGAGTGACCTATACGTGACTCATCTACCGAATTTTGTGAAATTCGGTCTATTAGTTTTTCAGCTAGAGTGGATACAAGCTTTTGCGGGCCATTTCGCAAAAAAAAGGCGGGTTCTTTTATTCCGAATCGTACCCAAAACTAATCAGCACTAGCCCCGCCCACAAGTGACTTACCTACCAAATTTTGTGAAATTCGGTCCATTAGTTTTTTAGTTACAGGGGATACAAAATCTGCACAGACAGACAGACACACAGACAGACAGACAGACAGACAGACAGACACACAGACACACGCACAGACGTCACGCTAAAAATGGTTTTTTCGTATTCTAGAGGTCTCGAAACGTGTAGATCCGTCGAAAACTCGAGTTGTGATTTTCGGCATGATTCCAATACTTTCCCTATACATTACCATGTATTGCAGGGAAAGTAAAAATAAGTAATTAAATATTCTTACAGTGAGATTGTTTATTTTCTATGCCTGAATTCTTAATTAAATTCATAATTAATTAGTATATTCAGCAGAATAATTAATTAAATTCAGTAAATATGTTAACAGGGAGAAATGCATAAAACGATTTAAAAAAAGGTATGTGTGGCAGAATATGAATTTTTCTACACACCTAAATTCATTTTTTTTCCCATTTTTCTTCTATAAATTGTTAAATGAATTTTTTATACAAATCAAAGCATCGAACGGATTTGCATTTCAAATTGCATCAAATTTGCAGTTTTAATTAGAATTGGCGATTTGGCGCTTTTTAAAAGGACGACGTAGGAAATATTTAAAAAAACAAAACAAAAAAGCGTAAATATCTTGAGAATGGTTTATCCTAGTTAAAAGGTTAATTTCATGAAAAGGTTTGTTTCATTCGACTTGTTATCCGAAATCACTTATAAAACAAGCATTAATAAATTAATTTAAGTATATTTTGGCCTTTATTTCAGAGTCGGGCGATTTCTTTTTGGTGCATTTTGATAAAAGAAGGTGCTGTCTATTTTACCAAATCGTACAAAAATCTAATTAGCACCATACCGCATGTGTATCTTAACTACCAAGTTTTGTAAAATTTCGTCCCGTAATTGAGGAGCTAGGGTGATTATATACTGGGTGGTTGGAATTAAAGTATCCTTATTCAGAGCCCTGGAGAATAAAATCCAGTGGTCAGAAGAACGCCAAATCTACGTAGCATACATTTCAGAACAAACGAATGACGCAAAATAAAAAAAGTTCCAAAATTGAGCGATAGGGGAAGAGATGGCGATGTGAACAATCCCTAGTAAAAACATAATTCATTGAAACGGCTTCGCAGTCGGGATGCATATTAATTACGTATTGTAAGTGGTATAAGCGTGTGACAGATACTGACAATAGTCATAAACACTTAAATGTCAATTTAATTAATGCATCTAGAATATTAACACATGAAACGCAGAAGGGAAGAAGACTGTAGAAAGACAATTCATTGGTTCAATGTGCCCACCGTGTTGAAGAAGCAACAACTGGTACCGTGTTAGGAAGTTTTAAATTGGGAAGTTACATGATTGGTGAGGTTTGAACAGAGTAGATGGAAATATACGTATTCAAGTACGTATTTGTATGTCGATAGGCAAGTTCATAAATCAACTTTAATGTAACATCTCGCCAGATATATTCTATAAGTTTAATTTATATGCCGTAAAGCAAGCTAGTAAAATAATTGAATATTTTGAGGCGAAGTCTATGGTCGGAGTTTCCAGATGAAATCGGGGCAAAAACTAAAAGTGCTATAAATTAGTGAGTAACTTATAGTGCTTTGAATGTCTATAAACGAAACAAATGAGACTGGAAAAAAATAATGAACTTAATGAACTTTACTGGAGTTTTATTTACAAAATGTTATTCAAGCAGAAACGTTTCGGCTCCAACCCATTGGAGCCACCGCCGATTTCTTATTTACTTAATTTTGATACTTTCCTTACATATTATCATACATTGTAGAAAAAAAAAAGATGATAATACATACTTCCATGAGTTCCTCATATTCTTCTTCGAGAGTGTTTTGAAATTTTGTTAAAGAAACTCCCACTTCAAGACTTATTTTCTTTATCTGTATTCAAGAATCTCTTTTGAAAGTTGTCTTTTATCGTCTGGTGGATTTCTGGTACATTGCCATTTGAATACAATAGTTACCACTTTTATTTGGAAAAATATTTCAAACGATGATGAAGATGGCAGACATGTGACATTGCGATTTATAGGTTTACAAAGAAATATTTCTTGGTTTTAAGTTAAACAAGATGTATAAATTTCTGTATAGGATTTCCTACCACCCGCCTGCAGTACTTGCGCACCTTAAACCTCTGGCTACATCCAGAGCAGAGGTTCTTTCAAATAATAATGTTAATTATTAATAATTAATATTAATTATCATAAATATTAATTACTATACGACTCCCTAGGAAATTAAGGTCTCCTTGATTCCCTATAACAAAACGTATCTGTCCCAGGAACAGTGAAGTTTGATACATTGAATCGATGATATTAAATTAATAATACCCACAAAGCAACAGGGATTATCCAATAAATTAAATTAAATTTTCAGATATATTAAATTTCTTTAATTTAGCGATATCTGGCGATAATTGTCGACAACTTGCGCCAGATAGGTCATAGTGCCCCAAATTTATCGCCAACGTCGCTAAATTTTCGCCAAATATGTCGCCAAGTATAGGCGACAGAGATACGGATTTTGGTAGAAACCTACAGCGAGATCCCAGTGTTTCAGGGCATGCCTGTTGCGGAGGTGTACCCAGATTGAATAAATGGATTGAGCAGCTTATGCGTTTGCTACTCAGGTGCCCGTGCAATGGTTCAACAGCGCTTATTTAGGGCGTACGTGTATTTTTGTTGTAGATTTGCTTAAAAGTTATTGCTAAATAGCAGGCGGTTCGCGATTATACCTTTTGAAAAATTGAATGAGAAAATCAACTGCTCATTGTTTTAAACCGTGACCAAATCCGAGTACCTTTTCAGTTTATAAATTTTTGCACGAATTCTACTTTTTAACACTTTACAACATAGTTGAAAAGTGTTTATGACTTTGTTAATTCTGTCTGTCTGTCTATCTGTTCGTTCGCATGGTAACTGCCATAAAAATGACGTTATCAAAATGAAATTATGGTATGTTGTTCAGACGATTTGCGGGACATATGGGAATATAAATGAATAATATCACCCAATTAGTTTTGGATTGAACCCGGGTTGAAAAAATGAAATACATTGAACCCTATAGGACCTAATTTTTCAAACATTTTTTAAGCGAAGTTAAAATTTACAAATTGCTTTGAAAATTTTAGGAAATGTTTAAATTATCCCATAAAACATATAAAAAAATTTTCAGCAAAATATGTTCGGTAGATTTTTAAATAAAAATGAAAATAATAATTGCACCCATATTATATGAAGAGATCACGTGACCCACTTCAAAATAAAATATGGCATCCATCTTTTGTCAAAATCGTGATTTTTAAAGTTTTTTTTAATTTATATTTAGTATTGCATCCGTCCTAAAACCGCTTTATTTTTTTTTCTGTGCATCTATATACTGAGCTAGCGCAATTACAATATTTTGGAGTTTAAATGATTATCAAACTTTGATTATTTCTACAACGAAGTCTAATTTTCACGTATGGAGAATGTAAACACATCAAGCTGTAAGATGAGTTGTATAAGAATTGTTGAATTTCTTTAACGCCAAATTATTTAGCTCTGGAGTCTGCAATATAGCTTATATGAATGAAAATTCATTGATTTTACATAGAGACGCAGACGATTGATTCTATAGTATTGCGTTTTTCGATGAAGTTTTAAGCATGGAGTTAGAAAATATTTTTACCTCAATGGTTTTAAGTTTTTAAGTAAAATAAATTATTGTAGTATTGTGATAATTTTAAAAATATCGCCGCTGAATAAAAGGAATGGAAAAAAGTTTATGAATGAAATATTCACAGCTTTTATATAGAGAACCAAGCGATTTCCCTTTCGATGACGTTATTTGAATAAAGTTCATTTGTTTTTGAAGTTTTCAAATATAATAAATTATTGTAGTATTGTGATAATTTTAAAAATATCGCCGCTGAATAAAAGGAATGGAAAAAAGTTTATGAATGAAATATTCACAGCTTTTATATAGAGAACCAAGCGATTTCCCTTTCGATGACGTTATTTGAATAAAGTTCATTTGTTTTTGAAGTTTTCAAATATAATAAATTATTGTAGTATTGTGATAATTTTAAAAATATCGCCGCTGAATAAAAGGAATGGAAAAAAGTTTATGAATGAAATATTCACAGCTTTTATATAGAGAACCAAGCGATTTCCCTTTCGATGACGTTATTTGAATAAAGTTCATTTGTTTTTGAAGTTTTCAAATATAATAAATTATTGTAGTATTGTGATAATTTTAAAAATATCAGCGCTGAATGTATCGCATTTTAGAGATGTTTCAATAAAATTGCATTGCAATTGGAAAGTATTTCATACTGAATGTTTTATGCATGATTGATCTTTCTTGTTTATTTTCAATACGATACATAGCCTATGTGAAAGACAAACATTGTGACAGTGTTAAACATGTAACTGCCGAATTTTGATGGATTTATGCAATTTGACCATGTCTGGTTTATCCTTCAAAATTAAAATGTATCTATTTTATCAGCACCAGCGACTTACAGACGTAACAACCTAAATCGAAAGCAGACAGAATTTTTAGTCTGCAGTGGATGCACGCACAGCATACATATTACGCTGACCTCGAAATATTAAGGTTAATTTTTAAGATGACAACATAAAAAGAATTGCCATTATCGCGTTATTTTAAATCGCAAATTTAATTGAAAACTATTCTATAGCATAATATATGTTGCAAATAATTTTCATAATTTGTCAAACTTTTGCGATCTCCCTTTTTTAAACCACAACTTAGAATTGATTTCCCTAGATTACTATTTACTTATGTTTTAAATTTAAAAATATTTTTCTTCGCATTTCAATATTTTTGAATTTAAAATATTTTGTTTTCCGTTAAATATTTCAACTTTAAAATGTTTTTACTTTCCTTATATACATAATGTATAAGGAAAATATTGTGACGGGGTCGAAAATTCGAATTCGAGTTTTCGACAGGAGAACACGTTTCAAGCATCCCTGATCACGAATCAAACATTTTTGAAGTGATGTCTGTGTGTGTGTGTGAAAGTATGTGTGTGTGTATGTCAGTGAGTCTGTGGAGACGATAACTGACGAACAAATGGACCGATTCGAACAAAATTTGGTTCAAAAATCACAATCTGTAAACGCTGGAAGCCTATTGTTTTTATACGCAATCGAATGTTCAGAACCCCCCCCCCACCTAAATTTTCGAATGAAATTCGGAAAAAATCGTCAAAAAATCAAAACCGCTAACAAAGTTACGCAAATAGACATTTCTTATGTAATTTTTTTCATTAGAAAACGATTGACATAAATTTTAGAACGCTAACATAAACCGTTCTCGAGATATTGTACATTTTTCAAAAAAAATATCAAAAAGTCATATAAAATAAAAAAAAAATTTCCTATTGAGAAACATGTTCACTTTTCATATGTAATACCATGCGATAAATTGGGTGACATCATTCTCGTGGATCTAGCTCGTTCCATTCATGAAAAAAGATACTTTTAGTAATATTTTTGTATTTGAACGCCAATAGTTATTTATCCGCTGTAAGAATAACTTAATTCTTCGTCCATAACGTTTGGCGAGATTTTGGCGACGAATTTGGCGGAATGTCGCCAACTTGGCGATTTTTGAAATGTTGCCAAATTAACGAAAATCTCGCCAAATGGATGAAAATGACACTAAATCGATGAAAATGCTGACTAATTGTTGAAAATTCAATATCTTGGAAAGAATATTAGTATCTGCTATAAGAAAAACTTATTTTTTTACTGTAAAAGTAGTAAATTCATTACATTATATAAGGAAAGTCATGTGTTGCCCACATCAGATTTTTTTTACTAGTAAATATATTAATTTTCAAATTGTTTTCACGAAACTTTTCGATTTCGAATTTTTAATGCCAATATATGTGTTAAGATCTTCTGAACACGTTTTGAATATTTTTGAGTGATGTCCGCCTGTCTGCCTGATTTCTGTGATTGATTTCTTGTACACGCTAGCGGCCACAAATATTAATGGATTTTCACAAAACTTCAGATCCGGTTTTGTTATTAAAAAGTCTAGAACTAGATGGAATTTTTTTTAAAATTCGAGCGAAAACCTCGAATTTTATTCTAAATTTTGTATTTCTTTAACATGGCAGCATAAGACGAAATTTGAGCTTACCATGCATAAACGGGTTTATTTATGGCTCACTAATCACAAGACTTGATAGTTTCAATCACTGTTGTGAAAAATATCGGTGATCCAAGTTGTTTTGTTCGTGACGTCATTAGTCTCCCTCGGGGGGTAAGTCACTCCTGCCCGTGCCAGGAGGTACATTGTCCACAATGGTATCAGTGAAAAATTTTTTCAAGCCCTTTCAAGTCAAGTGTAACACGTTATAATTGTAATCATTTCGACCTACAATATCGACCTACAATATCCTACAATATACTTTTTCTTGTAAAATTTGAAAATAAAAAAGAAAAGTTACTAAGAAATGGATTTTATATTTGTGGCTCTATGCTCACGAAACTTAATAGTTTCAATTACCGTTGTGAAAAAATAGCAGCGATACAAGTTGTTTGTTCGTGATGTCATTATCCCCATTCCAGGGGAAAGTTGCCCGCCCCTCCGATTGGGTTACAGCTTCAAATATGGTATCAATCGAAAGATTTTTGAAGCCCCAATTATAGTGTGTTACCCTTAAAGTGCTATAATCGCAATCATTTGAAATCACGATACCGATTTTTCAAAAATTTTCTTGTAAAATTTGGAAAAAAAAAAAAGATGAGCTACTAAAAATGGATTCTGGAATGGGAAAGTCGAGTTGATCCACTAATTTACTTGAGCGTCGCACCGACATCTACAATCTTAATTGTTAAGATAAATGCTTACGCGTTAATTCGAAATGTGATATAACACCACACATGAGGAGTTGGAGATTTCAATTTTTTAAAATAGCAAGTAAGGTCAATCAAGCGTAAAGCATTGATTATGAAGCACTTTCCAACTGAAATGCAATTTTATTTAAACATCTCATCGAAAAAAAATGAACTTTATCCAAATGACGTCATCGATATATAAATCGTCTGGCCCTCTATGTAAAAGCAATGAATATTTCCTTCATATCACTTTTATTTCAGACTCCAGAACTAAATAATTTTGCTTGAAAAAAATGAGCAATTTTTATACAACTCATCTTACAATCACTTGTTTAGATTCATTGTTCATCTATTAAAATTCGGCTTCGCTGTAGAAATAATTAAAGTTTGATGATCATTTAAACTAAAAAATATTGTAATTGCGTTGGCACAGAATGTAGATGCACAGAAAATACGCAGAAATAAAGCGGTTTTAGGACGTATACAACACTATGTATAAATTTAAAAGAACTTTTAAAATCACAATTTTTACATTGGAAGAAAAAAGATGGATGCTATATTTTATTTTTAAGTGGGTTGCGTGATTTCTTCATATAACATGGGTGTAATTATTATTTTAATTTTTATTTAAAAAATTGCCAACGTATTTTGCTGACATTTTTTTATACAGTTTATGGGATAATTTGATTATTTCCTAAAATATTCGAAGCAATTTGTGAATTTTAAATTCGCTTAAGAAATGTTTGAAAAATTAGGTCCCATAGGGTTCAATGTATTTCATTTTTTCAACCCGGTTTCAGTCCAAAACTAATTGGGTGATATTATTCAGTTATACATTCCCGTATGTCCCACAGACCGTCTCAACAACATACCAAAATTGCATTTTGATAAAGTAATTTTTACGGCAGTTATCGTGCGAACGGACAGACAGAATGAACAAAGTCATAAACACTTTTCAACTATGTTGGAAAGTGTTAAAAATACTTTTAATAGAGTTAATAAAAATTCTGCAATTTTAAAATATCGTGATGAAAACGACATGCCCAATGGACAATTAAATTTCAACTATCAATAGATTTAAGTTTTTGGCGGCATTCATCAAAGCGAAAATTCAGGCATGGAATAAAATAGTGAGTGTGAAGTAAAAATATATAAATCGTTCGCCACGGGTACATTAAATTTCATAAAGAAATGCTATCATATATATTGAAAATTAAGTTTGAAAAAACGTTCTAAAACAGAAATATTAAATTTAGACTGCAAAGTACATCATTATCCGATCGTAATTTTCTGATAAAAATGTATTATGTATAAAAAAGTGTCTTTATCCAGATAAGTAATAACAAATTTGTATAAGATATTTTGAAAAATTTACATCCGATTTAAGTCAAATTTTCAAAACACACTTATAATATTGAAATAATTTTATATTTCAAAAATTGAAAATTTATCTTTATAATCCACGAAATCAGAAAATCGCAAACTTTATAGTACTCAAAGTCCAGCTAGATCGAAAGTCTGAGTTATCGTTTGCACCAGGGAAAGAAAGTGCTCGCATTCGAGAAAAATCGTCTGCTCGCTAAATTAGAAATAAAAATTTGCGAAAATTCGGCTGAATATAGACTTCCAGGTTTATAGCTTTTGAATTTATTAGAAGACATATACATACATACAGCCATCTTCTTTACTATTATATAAGATAGCTGACTGGCGGAAGCTGTTGAAAAGATTGAATAATTTAGTACTATGATACTGAACATGGCACAAATGGAACTGAATAATATGGCTTATGAATGTAATAAGAAAGACATTCAAAGACACATTTTCCTCATATGCTCAAAGGCATTTTCCAAGATTCTTTCAGAAAAACGCCCACTTCACAAGGGTTTTTCTTCATCTGTATTTTTGAATATTCTTTCAAAATATTTCCTTTGATCTTTCGGCGTTCCATACCGTTTCAAAGTTTCGGGTTCTACCAACTGTTTTATTCTTTGACCATCATATACAGCTACTTCTCCGCCCCCCTTCATATGAAATCCTTGAAGCATATTTTATGATGGAAATTGTAAACATGTTCCAACGCAGATATATCCTATTTTACAGTAACATTATTTTTACTTTTCTTATGAAAACGTCATATGAAATTTTTTGCAAACATAAAAGGTTAATGCTTTTAATTCAAATGTTCAGATGAAAGTCAAAGTTTTTTTTCAGCTTAAATAAAGAAGCAATATATT
Source organism: Amaurobius ferox (assembly GCA_951213105.1). NCBI lineage: Eukaryota > Metazoa > Arthropoda > Arachnida > Araneae > Amaurobiidae > Amaurobius > Amaurobius ferox. Next base: position 72,531,316 of record OX578150.1, read on the forward strand.
TAAACTTTGCTATAATAATTATTTGTTTCACAATATTACAATAAGTTGTAAAGAACTTTTCTGCCACAACCGGGAATCGAATCACGGATCTTTGTACTGTCCAGCCGACGCTCTACCGTTGAGCTACTGGGACGGAATTGCAACGCTCTTATCGTTGAAGTGAACTCTGCAAAGTCGTTCATATTATTAATCTCATACCTAAACTTTATATCGATTATTGCGAATATCGGTAATAACGAGTTTTTTCCTGTTCCACGTGACTTCGTTATATGCGGTTCCACTGTATTCAACATTTTCGATTTAAAATGGAAACAAAGCATGAGAAAAATAAATATATATTTACTATTATGAAATGTGGAATCTCTTTGTAAGAACGTATAACTAGAATTGAATAGGCACCATTGTTTATCACGACCGTTTTAAATTATCACGACCTATAGCAGTGATTCTCAACCACTGTGCCGTGGCACTTCTTGAAGTGTGACGCCGAAAATTATTATCGTATGCTATTTTTACAAAATATATTATAGGTACATGAATCAATTAAATAAGTAAAATTCTTTTAAATTTATCTTATTGCTAGTGTGCCGCTAAAATTTCAAATTATTAAAAGTGTACCGTAAAAAAAGGTTGAGAATCACTAACCTATAGCATCAAATGATTTGCAAACTTTCAAGATGGTTTAGAATACTGTGCCGCGCGTCGCCTTTTATACTAGTCGCAATCGTATTAAAATTTCAATTTTTTATTCTATTTTGAAGTGAACATTTTATTTTTACAATTTTTATTAATTATATTTTTCTTCATTTGTCTTCGAAATCTAACATTTCATTATTGAAAACGCTATTGTCATTTCTATAGAAGTAATATTTAAATGATATAAATAACTAAAAATAAATTTATTATTAAGAGCTCAAATACTGAATCTATCTCGAGATTTTCGTTACTGTTTGTTGTTAGCTTTTAAATGTTTTATTGTTGTAAATATGCAACTGAAAATTACATATTTACTCTCCGCGGGCTGTTTGAAAGAGTTCGCGTAGCAAGATCCTGGGCTGAAGACCGCCTCGAACAAGGGACGGAGCACTATGGCTGTATTATTCCTGGGAAGAAGGTGAGACAGTGCTGGAGAAAGAGATCACAGACGATTAGTGAGCATCAGTGAACAGGGGGTGGAGCCGGACGGTCTGAAAGTCTGAAAGATCTTGTCTAGTAAGATCCGGGGTTCCGGAACGTCAGCGAACAAAGGGCGGAGGTCTTCGGCTATATTACACCTGAGTACCTGGTGAGACAGTGCTCGCGAAGAGATCACAGGCGGTTAGTGAAAGTCAGTGAACAGGGGGTAAAGCCGAGCGATCTAAAAGAATTCGCATAGCAATATCCTGTATTGAAGAACGTCAGCCAACAAAGGACGGAGCATTATTGCCATATTACACATGAGTAGCAGGTAAGACAGTGCTCGAGAAAATATCACAGTCTGTTAGGTAACGTCAACAAACAAGGGGTGGAGCGTTGCGCTCTTTGGGCTGGCGAATGTCAGCGAACAGGGAGTGGAGCCCCTGAGCACTGATAAGTGTCAGAGGGCACGGGGCGGCACGGCCGTATTTTTTTGTTTATACACTACCCGACGTAGAAAATGCAGCACTATGGAACTTTAGTCGCATAATTATGCAAATTGCGAGACAAACGCAGCTGCCCGATGTATGCAAATGATCTGAAATGCGAGTAAGTCACAATTAGAGCGCGGGATAAAAGAGATGGAAACTTTTGGGGAAGATAAATTGAAGATGGATTTATTTATTTTGACACGGCCTGACCCGCCGGCCACCCTAACGGCTACTCTAAGTCCTCGGACGAGTCGGGTGGTCTGGGTTTTCGACGGCCTGACCCGAATTTAATAAAACGCAGCCCGGCCGGGCCCGTGGGTCCGATCGGGCCTAAGCCTATGGACCAGGCTCGAGGCCGTGAAGACCTCTAACTTATACCAGTTGAGAATGATATAAACTTAATTTAAGACTGATCCCCTTCCAAATTGAATTTCAAAACACTGTTTCCCCCCCCACACTTTGTAGGTCCGCACTATATTATTCTTCTACTTCTCAATAACCCTCGAGTGCTTCCTGTAGCGTCTATTACTTATGTGGAAAAATAAAAGCGGCAGCTCTCAATGCTCTCCCTAAATGAATCCATTAAGAATCCTTTCCCAACAACCGAACAAAATAAAATGAAATCCTCTCCGTTGATAAGGCCTGGACTTGCACAATTTGTACCAAAATATCATCCTAATTCGCGTAATTATCAGCAGAGTCGTAAGCTTTTAGCGCAGATTACTTTTCAGTAAGTAAATATGCCTACATGTGCAATTTGAAGCATATATAGCTATAAAATAGAGAAAGTCAGAATTTTGTATTTCCAATTTCTAGTTAAGTTTAAAATCCCCCCTTAGTCAATAAGAGTTCATTTGGTATTCCATCGTGTAAGTCAATTTTGTAAGTATAAATTAAGACCCTTGCTTATTAGCAGACTGTCTGTTTCATATAGAAATGCCCCATTTGGTCAATTGTTCATTCATTTTTATTCATTCATTTTCTTCTTATTCAGTTTTTGTATAAATTAAGACCCTTGCTTATTAGCAGACTGTCTGTTTCATATAGAGATGCCCCATTTGGCCAATTTTGCATTCATTTTCATTCATTCATTTTCTTCTTATTCAGTTTTTGTATAAATTAAGACCCTTGCTTATTAGCAGACTGTCTGTTTCATATAGAGATGCCCCATTTGGCCAATTTTGCATTCATTTTCATTCATTCATTTTCTTCTTATTCAGTTTTTGTATAAATTAAGACCCTTGCTTATTAGCAGACTGTCTGTTTCATATAGAAATGCCTCATTTGGCCAATTTTGCATTCATTTTCATTCATTCATTTTCTTCTTATTCAGTTTTTGTTCATTCATTAATTGTCCAACGTGTTTGTGACTTTTCAGACCCTTCAAAAACCGTTACGTGATCTAGAAGACTGTATATTTTCACATTTACAGTATCGACCACAGGACAGAACCTAACAGAGCTGGATTTTTCTATTTTACCCTTGAGCGCGTAGAAAAGAGGGGGGAAACACGAAAATGGTCTTTCTAGACCTTTCAAAAGCCCCCCCCTCCAGGAACGTAGAAGTCTATATTTTTGCACATTTACAGTATAGACCACGGGACAGCACCTAATGAAAACGGATTTTGAACCATTCTCCAAGTTCCCCAAAAATGGGGGCTTAAGTATTTCTAGACCTACCAAAAGCCCCTTCATTGATTTAAAAGGCACGCTTATAGAAAAGTACACTTTTAGTGGACTTCTTTGCACACGCCCTTTCAGCAACATAGAAGTTTAGATATTCGTATATTTACAGTATGGAGCTCGGGACAGCACCTAATGAAGACAGATTTTGGACTCCCCCCCTCTACCCTCCCCAAAAAAAGACTTCTTTGCACACTTATAGTATCGATCACCAATAAGAACCTAAATTTGTCGGATTTTCGACCCCACCCCCCAGGGAGGGGACTATATTTAATGCGATGGCTGTACTGTATTTGAAGCGGTGACTGTATATGATGAATATGGGTCTTATTTTATGGGATGTTCTTCCAGACCTTCGAGCAGACCTGATGAGCTTTTGGGATATTCCAAATCTGATACGAACTGAAATTGCATAATTACCATTTTTAAACCATTTCCTGGAATTTCCTATAATTTGGTAATATTTCCCTCACTTAGTACCATTGATATGCCTCCAGTAAAATCGAAGTTTCTTATAATACGCCCACTTCATAAGCTCTTTACAGACAAATGTTGCTCTCTACATCATCTAATGAATGAGAAATACTTTTCAAATGCCCCATTAAATCCCGAATTTTATATCACTGTCAAATATATTAGGATTTGAATGCTCAATTGCTGGAAACGTGTATGGAATATTAATGACGTCATCAAGCCCAGGTATCACGCTAAGGCTACTAAATATGCAGGGTGGCGCAACAGCGGCCATTTTGACTCCCACTTAAAGACTGCCGATGGCTGTACATGGCGAAAAAAGTGTAACTTTCTCGTTATTTTTTTAGATCAAGAGAAAATCTAAATATTCCAGACGATTTTGTTGAATGATTGTTATAATTTATTGAAAACAGAAACAGATGTTTTACAACTGAATTTTGCATCAAATATCAGCATGAAACATGCACGCGCCATTAAAATAGCACGGGCAGACGATAACTGATTGCACTGGTTGGAGTAAAAATGGTGGTTGCGTCAGCCTGTATATATAGGAGTCTTATATCACGCGATTGCTTAGAATCCTCCCACTCCTTTTCATACTGAATTGGTACTTTAGACATGAGTACAAAGAAATACTCATGCTTCTTCGACACACGTAATCGTAATCTCATTGTTCAAAGAATAATCTTGGTGGAAAAAATAATGTTTGTGTTTTGAATTTTAAACGATGCACGCAGAGGTAAGCGGTATTTGATTGCGGATTTGAATGCTTGATATTCACGACCGCCTTTACTAAAATTAGGTTGCCAGTGATGTATGAGGTTTTCTTAAAGTTTGATTTATAGTTACACCGAGAATATCAGTTCTTTGGAATTCTATTTTTAGAATGTTTTTTTTCGTTCGAAGCAGATACCGTGTATAAGTGAAATTTTACAGGAAGATAAGGTGTGCAGATAATTGTATATAATTATTCTTCTACTTTTGTGATAAATGCTATTTATATCAATCATTCTGATTTTATCTTTTAGTATTCACTCTTTTAAAGTTTTCAATGCAATCCGTATATAATTACAACTTGCGAAAATTAGGAAATAATTCGAAAAAGAATTGTTTTTGGTTAATAAGTTCCTTTGTATAAATTATTTCAGAAATACCATATACATATTTGTTTTGGAAAAATTTGCTTTGTATTTAAAATTTTACATAACACTTCCACATTGTTAAGCTGCATTTTATTTCCTCTCTGAGACTTAATAGTCTCTCTAAATTAAAAAATCTGATGTGGGCAACACATGACTTTCCTTATATAATGTAATGAATTTACTACTTTTACAGTAAAAAAAATAGGTTTTTCTTATAGTAGATACTAATATTCTTTCCAAGATATTGAATTTTCGACAATTAGTCGTCATTTTCATTGATTTAGCATCATTTTTATCCATTTGGCGAGATTTTCATTAATTTGGCAACATTTCAAAAAAGTCGCCAAGTTGGCAACATTCCGCCAAATTCGTCGCCAAAATCTCGCCACGCGTTATGCACTAAGAAAAAAGTTATTCTTACAGCAAATAAATGACTATTGGCGTTCAAATACAAAAGTATTATTCAAAGTATATTTTTTCATGAATGGAACGAGCTAGATCCACGAGAATGATGTCACTCAATTTATCGCATGGTATTACATATGAAAAGTGAACATGTTTCTCAATAGGAATTTTTTTTTTTATGTGACTTCTTCATAATTTTTTAGAAAAATGTACAATATCTCGAGAACGGTTCATGTTAGCGTTCTAAAATTTATGCCAATCGTTTTCTAATGAAAAATTACATAAGAAATGTCTATTTGCGTAACTTCATTAGCGGTTTTGATTTTTTGACGATTTTTTCAAAATTTCCTTCGAAAATTTAGGGGAGTTCTGAACATTCGATTACGTATAAAAACAATAGGCTTCCAGTGTTTACGGATTGTGATTTTTGTACCAAATTTGGTTCGAATCGGTCCATTCGTTCGTCAGTTATCGTCTCCACAGACTCACTGACACACACACACACACACATACTTTCACACACACACACACAGACATCACTTCAAAAATGTCTGATTCGTGATCAGGGATGCTTGAAACGTGCTCTCCCGTCGAAAACTCGAATTCGAATTTTCGACCCCGTCACAATACTTTCCTTATACATTATGTATATAAGGAAAGTAAAAAGAAATGCGATTTTTCGACAGTGTATTGCGGACAGATGGAAAATGGTACAGCTCTGAAATTTTACATATAGACTAACATAAACCCGTAGATGTGTAAAGCGTGTTTCGAGTTTTGATTTAGGTCGTATTTAATTAAATATTAATTAATAAAATTTTGTATTGCTAGTACGGTAATTTGTTGGATCAATTTTGGTCTTATCGCACTAAGAATGAAAATCAAAAATGTTCTACAGCTAGTAGGTCATTAGGTTTAAGGGCGGGGTAGGCGACTTTAAAGAGCACGCGAACTACGCTTCGGGGTTGGTGACTGTCAGCGAATAATGTGCAGAACTCCAACAGATGCATTACTCCTACATAGCATTTGGATCGAAGGAGCTCGAGAAGCAAGCTTCGAGAGTTGCCGAGCGCCAGTGAGCAAGGAACGGAGCCTCCTAGTTTGATTTATATAATATCGAAAAATTTGTTTAGAGGAGTGTTGCTGAATTCGAGCTACTTCACTTGTTTTGAACTGCAGCTCAGTTCATTTTTAGGGAAATTTCAAAATATTAATGTGAAACCAAATAAAGCAATATATGTTTAAAGTAATACGTCATGGTGTATTAATAAATAAATGAAGTTTAAGTGAAAGTTTAAATTAACAAAGGATGTAGACGAATAGGCATCAGGTTTGAAATTACACTTAAACGATGTTTACGACCCATAAATTCACGAATATGTAAGGATATCAACAAGTTGGAGACTCACAATGTCTATATGGGTGTAACCCACGTTTTCGGCCCTCACTCGAAGAATGGCGAATCCAGTCAGGACGGGCCCTAAGCCATCATGCAAAGCAAGACCAACCAAGATAAGAGGGCCACAAGCCTGGAGTGTTTTCCGGAAGCAAAGTAAGAGAAAAAATCTGATGTGAGCAGCACATGACTTTCCCTGTAAACTTATATTAACGTTATCTTTATTTTAATTAAATTTATTTCACTTTTATTCAATTTTCGTTCTCATTCGGTAATCGGGCTTATTTTCAAAGGTGGTGTAGGGAAAGTACGAAAAACTAAAATATCTCGAGAACGGCTAGTCCTAGTGTAATGGGGTTGGTTTTATTCTTTTCTTCGTTAAAAATTACGCATTAAACATGCATTTAATGGATATATTTGAGCATACGTAGCTTTTTAGTTTAGATTTTGGCAATTTTTGCGGGCCATTCTGCAAAAAAAAGGCAGGTTATTTTCTTCTGAATCGTACCAAAATCTAATCAGCACCAGGGTGACCTATACGCGACTCATCTACAGAATTTTGTGAAATTCGGTCCATTAGTTTTTCAGCTAGAGTGGATACAAGCTTTTGCGGGCCATTTCGCAAAAAAAGGCGGGTTTTTTTTATTCCGAATCGTACCCAAAATTAATCAGCACCAGCCCCGCCCACAAGTGACTTACCTACAAAATTTTGTGAAATTCGGTCCATTAATTTTTTAGTTAGAGTGGATACAAAATCTGCACAGACAGACAGACAGACACACAGACACACAGACACACACACAGACGTCACGCTAAAAATGGTTTTTTCGTATTCTAGAGGTCTCGAAACGTGTAGATCCGTCGAAAACTCGAGTTGTGATTTTCGGCATGATTCCAATACTTTCCCTATACATTACCATGTATTGCAGGGTACTGATTGTAGAAACTGATTGTAGTAGGTACCACTGATTGAAGAAACTCCATATATGGACTAAATTTTAAGTGGGCCTATTTCCAGGCTACCCACAAAATTTCATCAAATTCGGTTCAGCCGTTCTCCCGTGATGATGGGACAAACAGACAGACAGACAGACAGACAGATTTTCATTTTTATTTATATAGATTGCAACGAAATTAACTATTGATGCAGAAGTCATTGATATTTCTGTTATTTGATTGAACTGTTTTAGTTTAGCATGGTACTGTCAGTTACCAGAACTTTATAAATTTGATGCCAGTGGGAATCAAAATCTTTTGTTCTTCAAGTTTGTTAATTTTCACAATTTGATATTCTAAGAGAAATATTTTAAAACACAGCCTTTCGATTAAAATACAACGCTTTTTGATTTTTGCATAATATATAAATCTTAAACAAATTCTGGTGTCTCTGCTATTTATTATAAGATTACACATATTATAATATTATATTTTTAAATTATATTTATTATATATTTAAATGACATATATTATATATACTTAAATTATATACATTATATATTTAAATTATATATATTATATATTTAATTGATAACAGACTTATATTAACGTTCCTGCAGACTTATATTAACGTTCTCTTTATTTTAATTAAATTTATTTCACTTTTAATTCAATTTTCGTTCTCATTCGTAAACCGGGCTTATTTTCAAAGCTGGCGTAGGGAAAGTACGAAAAACTAAAATATCTCGAGAACGGCTAGTCCTAGTGTAATGGGGTTGGTCTTATTCTTTTCGTCGTTAAAAATTACGTATTAAATCAGCATTTAATGGATATATTTAAGTATACCCAATTCTTTAGTTTAGATTTGAACAATTTTTGTGGGCCATTTTGCAAAAAAAGGCAGGTCATTTTTTTCCGAATCATACCAAAATCTAATCAGCACCAGGGTAACCCATAAGTGACTTATCTACCGAATTTTGTGAAATTCGGTCCATTAGTTTTTCAGTTAGAGTGGATACAAGCTTTTGCGGGCCATTTCGCAAAAAAAGGCGGATTCTTTTATCCCGAATCGTACCCAAAACTAATCAGCACCAGACTCGCTCACAAGTAACTTACCTACCAAATTTTGTGAAATTCGGTCCATTAGTTTTTTAGTTAGAGTGGATACAAAATCTGCACAGACAGACAGACAGACTCACAGACAGACAGACACACAGACAGACAGACACACACACAGACGTCACGCTAAAAATGGTTTTTTCGTATTCTAGAGGTCTCGAAACGTGTAGATCCGTCGAAAACTCGAGTTGCGATTTTCGGCATGATTCCAATACTTTCCCTATACATGTATTGCAGGGAAAGTAAAAATTATCGAACGAAGAAGAGGTCAAGCAGATTTGAAGGAATGTTCAAGATATGAGTACGAGAATCAGAAAAGGAAATGCTGTTCAATATGGCGAAACATAAAATATTGAATATGTGAAAAATTTAAAGTAGTATTCGTGTAAATCAACTCCAGATAATACGTGAAGTCACTCAAATTCGCTCCCTAGTGCTAAATGCTCCAAGTCAAAACTAGACAAAGATGTAATTTGCAATGCAGTTAAAATGCACACTAGGTACTTACCAGTTCTGTACTGTAACAACAGTGTCGAGCACAGAGCGTTTTGAATTTTTCGGTAAATAATTTCTTAATCTCACATCTCCTTCTAAGTCAATTTCATAAAATAACTAAATGAGCTTTTTTGTATAAAGCTCATTTAATATTATCATAAGCTCATATAAAAGATTATAAAATAATTTGTAAATATTATGTTATAATCTTTGAATGTTACCAAAATAAATATTAACAATTAAATATATAAAATATATAATTTAAATATATAATGTATATAATTTAAGTATATATAATATATATCATTTAAATATATAATAAATATAATTTAAATATATAATATTATAATATGTGTAATCTTATAATAAACTAGCAGCATACCCGTTCTTCGTACGGAGTATATAAAGAAACTTGAAATTCATAATCATGCCCAAATTCTTATAGTATACTAAATGACATGTTTAATTAAAATATTCTGTTAAAATATTTAATATAATGCTCCTAAAAAGAAGTTTAAGAATCTCTGTTCTCGCTATATAAAATTATCTTCATGGACATATCTGAAGAATAAAACATCTTGGACCCCTTATGTAAGCAAATATAAAAAAAAATATGGAATTGAATCAATATATGCAAAATAAAAGCGTTAAAATTGTATGGGACCCGTACTAATTATATACGCGAATATTAGAAAATATAACCTGTATTAGTAGATTACATGTATAAATTGAAAATACCAATAAACCCGTAATCTTTAAATCTTTATTCCAATATATGTCAAAATTAAAGTGCTAAAATTATATGGGAAGATATACACGTACTACTTATAATGTCCGATTATTAGTAGAAGATTACCCGTTTTGCAATATGAGTCACAAATGTTTTTTGGTAAAATACAACAGACGACGTAATAAATTGAATATATAATTAATCCCCTTAATCTTCATACCAGAAGACTGTACTTGATTCCAATATATATGCCAATATATGTCAAAATATATGCCAATATACCTGTACTACTTATATTCTCGTAGGTTAGAAGATATACCCGTGCATTCCTAGAAGATTACTCGTACAACGTACAATATGCGTGTGTCAGCAATTTTTGCCGCAATAAAACAATGGCGTAATAGCTTAAAAATATCAATAATCCCTGAATCAATAATTCCGGAAAATATCAATAATAATAATGTTTAAACCTGAAGAGTATAATTGATATTATCCAGTCCAAAATGAAATGGCAATGAAATTTATTTTATATACATATCTTCATTATTCAAATCGGAAAGGATTTAATAAAAATCGTCTGCCGCATAAACACATTGGATTTAAATCCGTTGCTAAGCGACATGATATCATTTGCTTCAAATAAATTGGTAGAAAAAATATCGTCTAAATAGTTATATTTCTATGGAACATTTGGCGACAGTTTCGTCAAATTAGCGACATTTTAAAAAATCGCCAAATTTATCGCCAAGTGGGACTGTAGAACTGACAGTTCCACTTTGCGACAAATTGACGAAATATCATCACAATACTATCCCCTAACAAAAAACAATTAATATCATTTATGTAGCGCAATTTTATCAATTTCAAGATATTTCTATAGATTTGAAAACATTTTTATCAATTTGGTAACATCTTAAAAATTCGCTAAATGTATTACTAAGTAGGATGGTTGGTCTGACAGATAAATGCTAACCAAACATCATTTCAGTACTCTCTTCTAACAAAACAAAAAAAAATTTCATTGATATGTAGAAGACCCAAGCCACACGACCAACCCGAAGGTTTATGGCAGCTGTTTGTGTGTCGTTTATATCAATTTGGCGACATTTCCGTCAATTTGGCAAAGTTTAAGAAAAGTTGTCAAATTAGCGATATCCCTCCAAATTCGTAGCTTTGAATTTGCAGATCTGAATGAAACATTCTTATCCCGTTTCAATATACTAAATGAAAACACTACAATTGTATTAGAAGATATACCCGCTCTACTCTTTTTCTGTTTCAACAATCGGCTATATGAATTTATTGGCTAAACACAATATATGAGTTTAGTAGCTAAATACGATATAAGCTTGAAAACTCTTTGCCAAAATAAATGAAATTGATGTACGCAGTCAGCAATTAATATAATTAAAAGAAAAATCAAACCGTCCATTCATAAGATATACTTTTATATCCATTTATCCATTTATTTATTATTTAAATCGAAAAAAAATAATAAAAACATTAACAAACACATTTAATTTAATTGCGATGCCGAGCAACATGATATATCCTCCTAAAATGTTAAAATTTATTAACCACTAACAGCACACCCGTTATTCGTACGGAGTGTATAATTTAAAGAAACTTAAAGTTCGCAATCATGTGCAAATTCTGTTAAAATATTAAATTTATTGCTCCTAAAGAGAAGTTTAAGAATATAGGTTCTCACTATGCAAAATTATCTTCACGATCAGATCTGAAGAATAAAACATCCTGCCCCCTTTTGTAAACAAATTTACAGAAGAAAAAATAGGAATTGAATGAATATATGCAACCCCGTACTAATTATATTGTCGCAGATCAGAAAATATGCCAATGTGTTAGTAGAAGATTACCCGTATTACAATATGCGTCTCAAAAATATTTGCCAAAATAAAAGAGATTACGTAATAAATTGAAAACATCAATAATATCCGTACTCTTTATACCAGAAGGTCGTAATTGATTCCAATATATGCCAATATATATCAAAACATATGTCAATATACCTGTACTACTTATATTCTCGTAGATTAAAAGATATACACGTGTATTTGTAGAAGATTCGTACAACATATAATATATGAGTTTAAACAATTTTTGTCATAATAAAATAATTGCATAATAACTTGAAAATATCAATAATCCTTGAATCAATAATCCCCGAAAATATAAATAATAATAATTTTTAAACCTGAAGACCGTAATTGATATTATCCAGTCAAAAATGCTATAAGAAAAATCAAATCGTTCTTTTCTAAAATATATTTTTATATCCATTTATTTATTATTCAAATCGAAAAAATAATTATTAAAATTAACAGACAGATTTAATTTAATTGCGTTTCTGAGTAACATGATATAAGATAGAATCTTATAACATGTTAAATATGTCATGTCTTATAACATAAACTGCGAAATTAAATAACGATTTTGATTTCTCTATACTTCTCATTGTTCCGTAAAAGCTTGTTTTAAATAAACCATGAACCATGGAGATAGATTTCCCCTTTAAATCATGTTTCAAACAATTCATGTTTTCAGAAAGTGACTAATTAACGCAAAAAATCTCCCATCAAACTCAGAGATTAAATTTTAATTCACTTTCAAACGATTTTCATGCTTTTCGTTTGGATAAACCACGGAGTTAGGGAGTAGAACTCCTAGGAAAAAGTTCCGTTTTTCAATAATATCTCGACAACCCCAAGTCTTAGAAACTCGAAACTTGGACAAAATTTTTGGGGGAATATTTCAAGGCTATTCACCAAATTTCATTAAATTCGGTTCAGCTGTTTTTCCGTGATGATGAGACAAACGAAAATTTCGTTTTTTACTAATATCTCGAGAACCACTGGTCGTAGAAACTCAAAACACAGATATAATTTTAAGCGGGGCTATTTCTGGGCTACCCACAAAATTTCATCAAATTCGGTTCAGCCGTTCTCCCGTGATGGTGTGAGGAACAGACAGACAGACAGACAGACAGACAGACAGATTTTCATTTTTATTTATATAGATAGCAGAGACACCAGAATTTGTTTAAGATTTATATATTATGCAAAACTCAAAAAGTGTTGTATTTTAGTCGAAAGGCTGTGTTTTAAAATATTTCTCTTAGAATATCAAATTGTGAAAATTAACAAACTTGAAGAACAAAAGATTTTGATTCCCACTGGTATCAAATTTATAAAGTTCTGGTAACTGACAGTACCATACTAAACTAAAACAGTTCATTCAAATAATAGAAATAACAATGACTTCTGCATCAATAGTTAATTTCGTTGCAATCTATATATATAAAATTGAAAATCTCAATGTCTGTCTGTCTGTCTGTCTGTCAGTCTGTTTGTCCCGTCATCACAGGAGAACGGCTGAACCGAATTTGATGAAATTTTGTGGGTAGTCCAGAAATAGCCCCACTTAAAATTTAGTCTATGTTTTGAGTTTCTACGACTAGTGGTTCTTGAGATATTAGTAAAAACCGAAATTTTCGTTTGTCTCATCATCACGGGAAAACAGCTGATCCGAATTTAATGAAATTTTGTGGATAGCCTTAAAATAGGCCCCCATAAATTTAGTCTAAGTTTCGAGTTTCTAAGACCAGGGGTTGTCGAAATATTAATGAAAAACGGAACTTTTTCCTAGGAGTTCTATTCTCCAACTCCGTGGTTTATTCAAACGGAAAGGATGAAAATCGTTTGTTTTAAACGTCAAAATGAAATAAAACTTTATTTCCGAGTTTGGTGGAGGATTTTTTGCATTAATTAGTCACTATAGGAAAACATGAATTGTTTGAAACATGAATTTAAATGAAAAAATCTGATGTGGGCAACACATGACTTTCCTTATATAACGTAATGAATTTACCACTTTTACAGTAAAAAAATAGGTTTTTCTTATAGTAGATACTAATATTCTTTCCAAGATATTGAATTTTCGACAATTAGTCGTCATTTCATTGATTTAGCGTCATTTTCATCCATTTGGCGAGATTTTCATTAATTTGGCAACATTTCAAAAAAGTCGCCAAGTTGGCTACATTCCGCCAAATTCGTCGCTAAAATCTCGCCAAGCATAATGGACAAAGAGATAAGTTATTCTTACAGCAGATAAATGAATATTGGCGTTCAAATACAAAAGTATTACTCAAAGTATCTTTTTTCATGAATGGAACGAGCTAGATCCACGAGAATGATGTCATCCAATATATCGCATGGTATTACTGAAAAGTGAACATGTCTCTCAAGAGGAAATATTTTTTTTTTATTTTATATGACTTTCTGATAATTTTTTTGAAAAATGCGCAATATCTCGAGAACGGTTCATGTTAGCGTTCTAAAATTAATGTCAATCGTTTTCTAATGAAAAATTACATAAGAAATGTCTATATGCGTAACTTTATTGGTGGTTTTGATTTTTTGATTATTTTTTCTAAATTTCCTTTGAAAATTTAGGGGTGTTCTTAACATTCGATTGTGTATAAAAACAATAGGCTTCCAGTGTTTACGGATTGTGATTTTTGTACCAAATTTGGATCGAATCGGTCCATTCGTTTGTCAGTTATCGTCTTCACAGACTCTCACACACACACACACACATACTTTCACACACACACACACACACACACACACACACACACACACACACACACACACACACACACACACACAGACAGACATCACTTCAAAAATGTTTGATTCGTGATCAGGGATGCTTGAAACGTGCTCTCCCGTCGAAAACTCGATTTTGAATTTTCGACCCCGTCACAATACTTTCCTTATACATTATGTATATAAGGAAAGTAATAGGATTTTCTTATAGTAGATACTAATATTCTTTCCAAGATATTGAATTTTCGACAATTAGTCGTCATTTTCATTGATTTAGCATCATTTTTATCCATTTGGCGAGATTTTCATTAATTTGGCAGCATTTCAAAAAAGTCGCCAAGTTGGCGACATTCCGCCAAATTCGTCGCCAAAATCTCGCCAAGAGTTATGCACTAAGAAAAAAGTTATTCTTACAGGAGATACACTATTGGCGTTCTAATACAAAAGTATTATTCAAAGAATATTTTTTCATGAATGGAACGAGCTAGATCCACGAGAATGATGTCACTCAATTTATTGCATGGTATTACATATGAAAAGTGAACATGTTTCTCAATAGGAATTTTTTTTTTTTTTTATGTGACTTTTTCATAATTTTTTTGAAAAATGTACAATATCTCGAGAACGGTTCATGTTAGCGTTCTAAAATTTATATCAATCGTTTTCTAATGAAGAATTACATAAGAAATGTCTATTTGCGTAACTCTATTAGCGGTTTTGATTTTTTAACGATTTTTTCAAAATTTCAATCGAAAATTTAGGGGAGTTCTGAACATTCGATCATGTATAAAAACAATAAGCTTCCAGTGTTTACGGATTGTGATTTTTGTACCAAATTTGGTTCGAATCGGTCCATTCGTTCGTCAGTTATCGTCTCCACAGACTCACTGACACACACACACACATACTTTCACACACACACACACACAGACATCACTTCAAAAATGTTTGATTCGTGATCAGGGATGCTTGAAACGAGCTCTCCCGTCGAAAACTCGAATTCGAATTTTCGACTCCGTCACAATGCTTTCCTTATACATTATGTATATAAGGAAAGTAAAAATCTACCTCCATGGTTCATCTTTCACAAGCTTTTACTCAACGATGAAAAGTATAAAGAAATCAAAATGGCTATTTAATTTCGCATTTTATGAGGAAGATTCTATCTTATATCATGTTGCTCGGCAACGGAATGAAATTAAATGTGTGGTTAATATTTATTATTATTTTTTCTATTTGAATAATAAATAAATGGAGGTAAAAATATATTTTATAAATGAACGGTTTGATTGTTTTTTTAATTATATAAATTGCGGACTGTGTACATCACTTTCATTTATTTTAGCAAAGAGGTGTAAAACTCATATATTGTGTTTAGCTAATAAACTCATATATTGTGTTTACCCAATAAATTCATTTAGCCGATTGTTGAAGTAGAAAAAGGGTGGAGCGGGTGTATGTATCTTCTAATACAATTTTAGTGTTCTCATTTAGTATATACAAACGGGATCAGGATATTTTATTCTTCAGATCTGCAAATTCAGAGCTACGGATTTAGCGGAATATCTCTAAATAACTTGGTAACTTATCTTAAACTTTACCAAATTAGTGGAAATGTCTCCAAATTGATAGAAATGACCCAAATCAATGAAATTAAATTTGTTTTTTTTAGAATAGAGTACTGAAATGATGTTTCTGTAGCATTTGTCGGTCAGTCCATCCATCCTACTTAGTAACACATTTGACGAATTTTTTTAATATAACCAAATTTATAAAAAGATTTGTAAATCCATAAAAATATCATGGAATTGATAAAATTGCGCTTAATAAATGAAATTAATTGTGTTTTGTTAGGGGATAGTATTGTGATGATGTTTCGTCAATTTTTATCAAAATGGAACTATCAGTTCTATAGTCCCACTTGGCGATAAATTTGGCGATTTTTTAAGTTATCGCTAAATTGACGAAAATGACGTCAAACCTTCCATGGAGATTTCATTATTCAGAAGTTATGATTTCCATCAATTTATTTGAAGCAAATGATATCATGTCGCTTAGAAACGGATCCAATGTGTTATGCGGCATACGATTTTTATTAAATCTTTTCCGATTTGAAAAATAAAGATATGTATATAAAATAAATTTCATTCACATTGCATTTTTGACTGGATAATATCAATTACGGTCTTCAGGTTTAAACATCATCATTACTGATATTTTCCGGGACTGTTGATTCAGGGATTATTGATATTTTCAAATTATTATGCCATTGTTTTATTATGACGAAAATTGTTGAAACTCATACATTGTACGTTGTACAAGTAATCTTCCACAAATGCACGGGTATATCTTCTAATCTACGAGAATATAAGTAGTACAGGTATATTGGCATATATTTTGATATATATTGGCATATATTGGAATCAATTACGACCTTCTGGTATTTAGATTACGGGGATTTTTGATATTTTCAATTTATTACGTCATCTTTTATTTTGGCAAATATTTTTGAGACTCATATTGCAATACGGGTAAGATTCTACTAACACACTGGCATATTTTCTAATCTGCGACAATATAAGTAGTACGGGGTTGCATATATTGATTCAATTCCATTTTTCTTTTTGTAAATTTGCTTACAGAAGGGGCCAGGATGTTTTATTCTTCAGATCTGCCCGTGAAGATAATTTTGTATAGGGAGAACAGATATTCTCAAACTTCCTTTTAGGAGCATTGTATTAAATATTTTAACAGAATATTTTGATTAAAAATTTCATTCAGTATATTATAGGAATTCGCATATGATTGTGAATTTAAAGTTTCTTTATATTATATACTCCGTACGAAGAACGGGTATGCTGCTAGTCTATATAAATAAAATTGAATATCTGTCTGTCTGTTTGTCCCGACATCACGGGAGAACGGCTGAACCGAATTTGATGAAATTTTGTGGGTAGCCTGGATATAGTCCCACTTAAAATTTAATCTATGTTTGGAGTTTCTACAATCAGTGGTTCTCCAGATATTGGCAAAAAACGAAATTTTCGTTTATCTCATCATCACGGGAAAACGGCTTAACAGAATTTGATTAAATTTTGCGGATAGCCTTTAAGTAGCCCAAATAGCCTAGAAATTTAGCCCAAGTTTCAGGTATCTAAGACTAGGGGTTCTCGAGATATTAATGAAAATCGAAACTTTTTCCTAGGAGTTCCACTCTCTAACTACGAGGTTTATCTAAACGAAAAACTTGAAAATCGTTTGAAAGTGAATTAAAACTGTATCTCTCGGCTTGATGGGGGATTTTTTGCTCCAATTAGTCACTTTCAGAAAACATTAACTTTTTGAAACTTATTTAAATGGCAAATCTATCTCCATGGTTTATTTTGCACAAGCGTTTACTGAACAATGAAAAGTATAAAGAAATGAAAATGGTTATTTAATTTCGCAGTTTATGCGGAAGATTCTATATTATATCATGTTGCTCAGAAACGCAATTAAATTAAATCTGTCTGTTAATTTTAATTATTATTTTTTCGATTTGAATAATAAATAAATGGATATAAAAATATATTTTAGAAAAAAGAACGCTTAGATTTTTCTCATAGCATTTTTGACTGGATAACATCAATGACGGTCTTCAGGTTTAAACGTTATTATTATTGATATTTTCGGAGATTATTGATTCAGGGATTATGAATATTTTCAAGTTATTATGCAATTATTTTATTATTGCAAAAATTGTGTACACTCATATATTGTACGTTGTACGAGTAATCTTCTACAAATACACGGGTATATCTTCTAATCTACGAGAATATAAGTAGTACAGGTATATTGACATATGTTTTGATATATATTGGCATATATTGGAATCAATTACGACCTTCTGGTATAAACAGTACGAGGATTATTGATATTTTTAATTTATTACGTCATCTCTTTTATTTTGACAAAGATTTTTGAGACCCATATTGTGATAAGGATAATCTTCTACTAACGCACTGGCATATTTTCTAATCTGCGACAATATAAGTAGTACGGGGTTGCATATATTGATTCAATTCCTTTTTTTTTTGTAAATTTGCTTACAAAAGGGGCCAGGATGTTTTATTTTTCAGATCTGCCTGCGAAGATAATTTTGCATAGTGAGAACAGTTATTCTTAAACTTCTCTTTAGGAGCAATACATTTAATATCTTAACAGAATTTGCACATGATTGCGAATTATAAGTTTCTTTATATTATATACTCCGTACGAAGAACGGGTATGCTGTAGTAACTAATAAAACACAATTAAAGAATCTAATCTCTATATATCCTGACACTAAACTGCAAAAGAAAAATATTAATAAGTCTTGTAATCTTAATGATATCTCTGTTATTAAAATCAAACTAAAACATGCAGTACATTTGTTAAAAATAATTAATTTAAATTTTTAATATTGTTTACAATTAGTTGCTATGAGTGCAATAAAATTTAAATATAATTTTCTATTGCCTTAATTCTGAAAAGCTGAAAGAATATATTTTTAATTACTCCCTCATATATCTACAAAATGTGTTCACATTTTCTAATAAATATTTAATTAAGAAAACATTTTTTAAAGAATATTTCATTTGATTGGTCTACAAACACAACCCCTGGCCGGATTTTAATTAAAATAAATAAGAATTATTTGTTCATTAAATACTTAATATCCTCTCATTCTTTGAATTCATTAAATTGCATTTTATAGCATTAAATGATCTATAAAGCAAATAGTGATGTGAAATTACGTAGAATTTTTAGAATTTAAATAATTTCCTTCCTTATTTCGTGAATTGCCGCCAACTCGTGAGGTAAGGGATGCCTACTCGTGAATAAAATATCTGATGTGAGCAACACATGACTTTCCTTATATAATGCAATGAATTTACTACTTTTACAGTTAAAAAAATGTTATTCTTATAGTAGATACTTATATTCTTTCCAAGATATTGAATTTTCTTCAATTAGTCGTCATTTTCATTGATTTAGCGTCATTTTTATCAATTTGGCGAGATTTTTGTTAATTTAGCAACAAATAAAAATGTCGCCAAATTGGCGACATTCCGCCAAATTCGTCACCAAAATCTCGCCAAGCGTTATGGATGGTGAAATGATTTATTCTTACAGCAGATAAATGACTATTGGTGTTCAAATACAAAAGTATTACTCAAAATATCTTTTTCCATGAATGGAACGAGCTAGATCCACGAGAATGATGTCACCCAAATTATCGCAGGGTATTACACATGAAAAGTGAACATGTTTCTCAATAGGAAATGTTTCTATTTTTATTTTATATAACTTTTTGATAATTTTTTTGAAAAATGTGCAATATCTCGAGAACGGTTCATGTTAGCGTTCCAAAATTTATGTCAATCGTTTTCTAATAAAAAATTGCATAAGAAACCTCTATTTGCATAACTTTATTAGCGGTTTTGATTTTTTGACGATTTTTTCAAAATTTCAATCGAAAATTTAGGGGGGGGGGTTCTGAACAGTCGATTGCGTATAAAAACAATAGACTTCCAGTGTTTACGGATTGCGATTTTTGTACCAAATTTTGTTCGAATAGGTCCATTCGTTCGTCAGTTATCGTCTCCACAAACTCACTGACACACACACACACACACATACTTTCACACACACACACAGACATCACTTCAAAAATGTTTTATTCGTGATCAGGGATGCTTGAAACGTGCTCTCTCGTCAAAAACTCGAATTCGAATTTTCGAGCCCGTCACAATACTTTTCTTATACATTATGTATATAAGGAAAGTAAAAATTGTATTCTTGTAATATAGATCTATACTTCAAACAGCAAGGAATCAATAGACAAAAGTTATCAAGAAGTTGGATGGGAATTCCGAAGGTAGCGGGAATAAAGAGGCGAATTCTTTTATATATTTTTTTTCACTTTAGCTGACCAAAAGATTCAAAAAGAAAGAATAGGGTAGGGTAATTTACCGCCATTGCTATTTTCTTGAAAAAAATGCTACCAGGATAAAGTTGAGACTTTGCGTGGTAGAAGATGAATGGAAACAGGGCCGGGGTCTAAATTAAAAAAAAAAAGTGGGCAGCATCACTTTTCATACCCTCAAATACATTTTTTATTCTTTGTCTATGATTGGTTTTAGTTCTATATCATGAAATAACATACAACTCAGTTCTTGTTCTTTTTTAAAATTTCATTGAATTTGAAGACCTGATGTCATCTCCTTTTTATTTGGTAACGTGGGGCATTAAAAAATTGGCTGGGGCAAGACACAATCTTTCCTATAATCTTAAATTCACTTTTCATTATCAATTACATTTAATTTTATTACACAAAATTACACGGATATTTTTATTCCACATTACATTCAATTTGCAGCTTTAAAATATTTTTACTTTCCTTATATACATAATGTATAAGGAAAGTATTGTGACGGGGTCGAAAATTCGAATTCGAGTTTTCGACGGGAGAGTACGTTTCAAGCATCCCTGATCACGAATCAAGCATTTTTTTTTTAAGTGATGTCTGTGTGTGTGTGAAAGTATGCGTGTGTGTGTGTGTGTGTCAGTGAGTCTGTAGAGACGATAACTGACGAATCGAACATTTTTGAAGTGATGTCTGCGTGTGTGTGTGAAAGTATGTGTGTGAGTGTGTGTGTGTGTGTGTGTGTGTGTGTGTGTGTGTGTCAGTGAGTCTTTGGAGACGGTAACTGACGAACGAATGGACCGATTCGAACAAAATTTGGTACAAAAATCACAATCCGTAAACACTGGACGCCTATTGTTTTTATACTCAATCGAATGTCCAGAACCCCCCTAAATTTTCGAATGAAATATTGAAAAAATCGTCAAAAAATCAAAACCGCTAATAAAGTTACGCAAATAGACATTTCTTATGTAATTTTTCATTAGAAAACGATTGACATAGATTTTAGAACGCTAACACGAACTGTTCTCGAGATATTATAAATTTTTCAAAAATAATCAAAAAGTCACATAAAATATAAAAAATATTTTTTATTGAGAAACATATTCACTTTTCATATGTAATACCATGCGATAAATTGGGAGACATCATTCTCGTGGATCTAGCTCGTTCCATTCATGGAAAAATATACTTTAAGTAATACTTTCGTATTTGAATCCCAATAGTCATTTATCTGCTGTAAGATGAACTTTTTTCTCCTTCCATAACGCTTGGCGAGATTTTGGCATCGAATTTGGCGGAATGTCGCCAACTTGGCGACTTTTTGAAATGTTGCCAAATTAACGAAAATCTCGCCAAATGGATAAAAATGACGCTAAATCAATGAAAATCACGACTAATTGTCGTAAATTCAATATCTTGGAAAGAGTATTAGTATCCACTATAAGAAAAACCTGTGTTTTTTACCGTAAAAGTAGTAAATTCATTACATTATATAAGGAAAGTCATGTGTTGCCCACATCAGATTTTTTTTGTTGTGAAAATAGTAAATTCATTGCATTGTATAAGGAAAGTCATGTGTTGCACACATCAGATTTTTTTCATATATATAGTGACATATCGCATTATGAAAAGTCGCCACACTAAACATTTGCAAACATGTTACTGAACATTTGCAAGCATGTTACGGAAACAGTTGTTTGTAATGGGGAGTAAGGATTCTGATGGCTATTTTAATATATATATATATATATATATATATATATATCAACTCTCAATCTAGATCTTATTCCTTCAATAGATGTAAAAATAATAAGTGTAAAACTTGTTTTTATGCTGACCTATTACAAATTAATAATTACACCTCACTAAAATTCTGCAAGGTATTTAAATGCATTTATAAACTCAATTGTACAATTTGCAACCAACTTATCTTATATTGGCCGAACCAGCAGCCCTTTACATCTTAGAATGAATGCCAACAGTGATCATATTAAAAAATTTGACCACACCATCTTTAATGATCTCCCTACTAAAAATCAATTTGAATATCAGCACTTTGCTACCCACAGATTTAAAAATGTATCCCTTCAAATTTTAGATATTAAAATTTTATTAACTGATAGATTAGTGTTTGAAAATTATTATATTAAAACATACAAAACTCTCTTCCCTTATCGCTTAAATCAAATATGTAATAATAATAATGTAGTTAAAAATAGTTTTGAATACAAATCTAATAAATCTTCAATCTATAACCATCTTTTTCTATATTTAAAGTCATCAATTCCTCGTAAAAAAGATATAAGCGTGACAAAGGAAAAAGCAACTTAAGTAAAACTATTAGATTACAATGCAGACACTTTGAAATTACAATATAATTATTCTCAAACTTTTAATTTCCTACCAATCAGAACTTGGTTATATAATGTCGGAAAATGCAAATTAAATATTGTTTATGCTAACTTTTTAAAAATAAAATTAACTAATGTGCATTTTAAACATTTATTTTATGATTTGCTTCTTTCTCATACAAATTTCTTAAATTTCTACCTACACCATTTACCTAATCCACCTACTAAAATAGCTTACTGTGTAATTTCTTTTAAACATCCAATTCTCAATTCTCCTGACTTTAATAATTTACGTGCAAAACATCAGCACTTGTTACTAGTAAGTGATATCAAAATACAAAAATCTTTCACAATCAAGAACTACACTGGCGGAAAATAAAATCCCAACACCAAGAGGGAGTTGTGCTAGATAAACGAAATTTGGAGGCTCGTTTTTGCACATATGAAAGATGACGCCTATTCAAATTTCACACTAAACGAATAAGAGTGGCGCTAGTAGCGCCATTATGATCATGCAAATCACGTTTGCTTTAAATACGCGATGTAAACTTCGTGAGTGTTATTTATCGTCCGGATTGGACGTTGTGAGCTAGGTTTTAGTCAAGAATGCATTTAAGGAGACGAAGAAGGCAGTATCAGCCGCTTAGTGACTTTGAACGAGGCTGTATAATAGGGCTACGAGAAGGTGGATTTTCTTTCCGCGATATTGCAGAAAGACTTGGCAGGGATGTGCATGATTGTTGTCAGCAGTGGTTACGGGAAGACACTGTCTGAAGAAGCCCGGGGTCCGGTCGCACACAGGCCACTACTGAAAGGGAAGACCGCCATCGTCCTGCATCTGCAGCAGCAATTAGAGCTTCTGTTGTCCCCAGAGTGATACAGCGAACTGTAAGAAATCGATTGCTTGAGGGACATCTCCGAGCCAGACGACCTATAGCGTTCTTACCACTAACTCGGAATCACTGTCATCTGCGACGTCAGTGGTGTCAAGCTAGAGCTCATAGGAGGGTGGAGTGGAGATTTGTTGTATTCTCAGATGAGAGCCGTTTCTGTCTTGGCGCCAGTGATGGTCGTAAGTTGGTAAGGAGGAGGACAGGTGAGCGCTTTGAACCAAGTTGTCTGCGGCGTAGATACACTGGACCTACACCAGGCGTTATGGACTGGGGAACCATTTCCTATGACATCAGGAACACTCTCGTCGTTATCCCAAGCACTTTGACAGCAAATTTGTACATCAGACTGGTGATTGAACCAGTTGTTCTGCAATTCATGAGCAGTATTCAAGAGGGAGTTGTCCAAGAGGATAACGCTCGTCCGCATACCGCTGCTGTCACCCAATGTGCTCTACAGAGTGTCGACATGTTGTCTTGGCCTGCGAGATCACCAGATCTTTCTCCCATCGAGCATGTATAGGACATTATTGGAAGACAAATCCAGCGTCATCCACAACCAGCAATAATCTTTACTGATTTGGCAGACCAAGTGCAACAGGCATGAAACTCCATCCCACAAAATGACATACGGCACCTGTACGACACAATGCATGCACGTTTGCATGCTTGCATTCAAAATCGTGGCGACTATAGCGGTTATTAATGTACCACCATTTCACATTTGAAATGGCTCTTCTCGGTGTTGGGATTAATTTCTTCTTGGTGTTGGGATTTTATTTTCCGCCAGTGTATTTACAATTACAATGAAGTTTTCTGGTCATTAAACTCTGATCATCTTTCATCATGCGCATTCAGTGATAAGAATCTTACTCCTTATGTCAACTTCTCTCATGGACATATTATTACTGGGGATCTCAGTATAGTTCAGGATGATATTATCAGGGATATTATCAATAAAGGGTCTAAATTTCGAATTTCATTTTGACATCATCCCAAACTTCATCTTCAGACTTTATCTTTTGACTTTGATAAATTCATACACCAACAAGCTTGTTCTCATTCCATTCCTATTGAAGCATTCCATCTATGGAAGTATTCTATCCTATATCTTCTTACAAATGTTATTATAAACATTATATTTTCGAAGCCTGCCGATCCGGTGGTCGAGCGGTCAGGAGCATGCGTGTCCATCTGATCGCTGGATTGCCGATTTACGGGTTCGAATCCCGCCAGCGGGCATGGATGTTGCCTTGTCGAGGCCAAGTCAGACTTCCGCCCTTCAGGGAGCCTCTATAAAAGTGAAGCTGCAAATTCTCTCCCTCTTCGCCATGGGACCTGGGGGATCTTCTGGACGTGGTGCGTAGGGGCCCCTTCACCACGGGGGAATTAGTAACGAAGATTTACGAAGCCTAGTTATCCTTTTAAACAACTTCTATCTGCTATTAAAGAACTACAACAATATTTTGTCATGATTTATGTAGATAAAGCTTCTAACAATTATGCCATTATGCCATTATTTGTAAAAATTGTTATGTTTCTCTGTTATAGAATTGTTTAAAACATAATCATATTTTTAAACCCATTAATAACCAATCTATCAAAATCAAAACTAAAATGCTAAAATTATATACACAATTAAATATTAATTGTAAATTTTATGAATTTCCATATGTTACTTTGGCTTCTAAATGCTATAAATCATCTCTCAGTTTCAGAACGGTCACTTGTGGACATAACATCTTTACCACTACTGCTAGTAAGTACTTGCTAAACTGTTTTAATAGAATTAATGAATCTCTTAAATTTAAGACTTTAGGATATTTCATTTTGAATAATAGTTTTGATTTAGTTAATCACTTTAGCAAGTTTCGACAGATTCTTGGCATCCATACATTTGATTTTAAAGACCTATTTAATAATATTGATATTAAAGATTTATATAAAGTTATTATCTCTATTTATAATGATTATCTCTCTTCCAATAATGTTCCATTTAAAGTCAAAAACTTTCTTATGCTACTGCACTTTATGTTACATAACAATTATATTTTCTAAGCTGTTGACATATATTTACAAAAAAACTGGTGTACCTCAAGGGGGCTGTAGTAGTAGCATTCTAGCTAACTTATATCTTTATTATTATGAACGTCATTTTGTTTCTAATTCATATATTATATATCGATATATTGAGGACTTAATGTGTATTATCATTGATGATTATCCAATTAATATTGATTTTTACTTCTCTAACCTAGTCAAACTGTAAATTATTTAGACTTAAATTTCGATACCTCCATAATCATGTTATTACCAATCTATTTGATAAAAAATCTGATGTGGGCAGCATATGACTTTCCCTGCAGACTCAAATTCATTTTTTCATCATTTCTCTAACAATTCATTAAATTGAGTTTAGTTGCACAAAACAACACTAAATGTGCATTTTTAATTCAATTTTTACTTTCCCTGCAATACATGGTAATGTATAGGGAAAGTATTGGAATCATGCCGAAAATCGCAACTCGAGTTTTCGACGGATCTACACCTTTCGAGACCTCTGGAATACGAAAAAACTATTTTAGCGTGACGTCTGTGTGTGTCTGTCTGTGCAGATGTTGTATCCACTCTAACTAAAAAATTAATGGACCGGATATCATAAAATTTGGTAGGTAAGTCACTTGTGGACGAATCTGGTGCTGATTAGTTTTAGGTACGATTCGGGATAAAAGAACCCGCCTTCTTTTGCGAAATGGTCCGCAAAAGCTTGTATCCACACTAGTTGAAAAAATAATGGACCGAATTTCACAAAATGCGATAGATAAATCACTTGTGGGACACCCTGGTGCTGATTAGATTTTGGTATGATTCGGAAAAAAATAATCTGCCTTTTTTTGTAAAATGGCCCGCAAAAATCGTCAAAATCTAAAATAAAAACAACTACGTATGCTCAAATATATCCATTAAATGTTTGCTTAATACGTAATTTTTAACGAAGAAAAGAATAAGATCAACCCCATTACACTAGGACTAGCCGTTCTCGAGACATTTTATTTTTTTCGCATTTTCTCTACGCCACCTTTGAAAATAAGTCCAGTTCAGTTATCATATGAGAACGAACATTAAATTAAAAGTGAATTAAATTTAATTAAAGTAAAGGGAACGTGAATGCAGAGAAAGTCATGTGCTGCCCACATCAGATTTTTGTTTTTATATGGTAATTGGACATTTTTCCGAAAACGGCGTAACAAAAATGCAAGAAATCTCAAATATCTTGAGAACGGTTAGTCCTAAAGTAATGGAGTTGGTCTTATTCTTTTTGCTAATCAAAAATTACGTATAAAACAAGCATTTAATTGATGCATTTGTATTCCTTTTTTTTTAGATTTTGGCAATTTTTAAGGGCCATTTCATAAGCAAAGGCAGGTTTTTCTTTTCCGAATCGTACCAAAATCTAATCAGCATCAGAGTATATCACAAGTAACTTAACTACAAAATTTTGTGAAATTTGGTCAATTAGTATTTTACCTGGAGTGGATATATGTAATTTTTGAGGACCATTTCACACAAAAAAGCGGGTTCTATTTTCCGAATAGTACCAAAGACAATTCAGCACCATGGTCACACCCAAGTGACTTACTTACCACTAAATTTGCATTTTTAATTCAATTTTTGTTTTTATTTGATAATTAGACATTTTTGAAAATGGCGTAACAAAAATGCAAGAAATAACTATTTTGAGAACGGTTAGCCCTAAAGTAATGGAGTTGGTCTTATTATTTTCCTCGTCAAAAATTACGTGTAAAATAAGCATTTAATTGATGCATTTGAGCATTTGTAGTCTTTTTTTTTCAGATATTGGCGATTTTTAAAGGGGTTTTTCGTAAAATAAGGCAGGTTGTTCTTTTCCGAATCGTACCAAAGCTAATCAGCACCAGAGTGTCCCACAAGTAACTTATTTACCCAATTTTGTGAAATTTGGTCAATTATTATTTTAGCTAGAGTGGATACATGAATTTTTTACGCGCAATTTCGCAAAAAAAGGCGAGTTCTGTTTTTACGAATCCTACCAAAAACTAATCAGCACCAGGGTCTTACCCAAGTGACTTACATACTAAATTTTATGAAATTTGGTCCATTAGTTTTTTAGTTAGAGTGGATACATACATTGCACAGACACACAGACACAATCACAGACACAAACACAGACATCACGCTAAAAATAGTTTTTTCGTATTCTAAAGGTCTCGAAACGTGTAGATCCGTCGAAAACTCGAGTTGCGTTTTTCGGTATGATTCCAACACTTTCCCTATACATTACAATTTATTGCAAGGAAGGTAAAAACCAGATGTGGGCAGCACATGGCTTTCGCTGCAGACTCAAATTAATTTTTTCTTCATTTCTTTAATAATGCTTTAAATTGAGTTTAATTGCACAAAATAACACTAAATGCGCATTTTTAATTCGATTTCTGTTTTTATTTGGTGATTGGACATTTTCCAAATGTAGCATAACTAAATGCGAAAAATCTCAAATATCCCAAGAACGGTTAGTCCTAGAGTAATAGATTTGTTCTTATTCTTTTTCTCATTAAAAATTACATATAAAACAAGGATTTTATTGATATATTTGAACATATGTAGCTTTTTTTCAGATTTTGCGATTTTTGAGGGCCATTTCGTAAAAAAAGGCAGGTTGTTCTTCCCGAATAATACCAAAATTTAATCAGCACCAGAGTATCCCACAAGTAATTTATCTACCAAATTTTGTGAAATTTGGTTAATTAATATTTTAGCTAGAGTGGATACATGACATTTTTGCAGGTCATTTCGTAAAAAAAGGCAGGTTGTTTGTTCTTTTCCGATTAATACCAAAATCTAATCAGCACCAGAGTATCATACAAGTTACTAATCTGCCAAATTTTGTGAAATTTGGTCAAATAGTATTTTAGCTAGAGTGGATACATGAAATTTTTACGGGCCATTTAGCAAAAAAAGACGGGTTCTGTTTTTACGAATCGTACCAAAAACGAATCAGCACCAGGGTCATACCCAAGTGACTTACCTACTAAATTTTATGAAATTCGGTTCATAAGTTTTTGAGTTATGAATGAGTGATATTATTTGAGTGGATACATACATTGCACAGACACACAGACACACACACAGACGCCACGCTAAAAATAGTTTATTCATATTCTAGAGGTCTCGAAACGTGTAGGTCCGTCGGAAACTCGAGTTGCGATTTTCGGCATGATTCCAATACTTTCCTTATACGTTACCATGTATTGCAGGGAAAGTAAAAAGATTCTTATATCTTCACTATCATTAAGCTGCTATCATATCGATCATATAATTATATTCAATTGTTTAGAAACATCATTTTAAATCAGCTATTTCGGATACATAAATTTTCAGATCCTCAGTTTCACTATCTCTACATCAATAATCTTAAACGCATTTGCCAAAATGACCACTATCCGGAAGTATTTGTTAATAATATTATTAAAAATTTCAAATACACCACATAGTAATTTTACAATTGCATTATTTATCCTTGATTGGATAACTCATTTTAGTGAATTTCACCCATTCTTATCACCTAACTTTCCACTAGACCTGAGTCTAATATTGATTACTAATTTTGAAGGACTATTTCCCACTTGTCCTGAGTCCTATACTGATTACCATTTTTGAAAGTCTTCATTCAAACAAATTTTCCGGTCACATTCAATATTACGATCATTCCAGTTTCCACTTGCTTTAACGATTAGATGTAGAATGCTCTGCTGTATGTTCGGCTTCAAGCATTTCAACTCACGCGTGGTGACTCTACCTGTAAGTTTATATTTCTGTTTTTTAATTCTTTTGGATTTTATTATTTCTCCTTCCATTAGCCAGTAGACAGTTTCAATGGTGTCTGTAGTGTAATACTACCGCCATTGTCACAAACTGGCTATTCCTTCGGTTTTAATTTGAATTGTATGGCTGTCCTGACGAGTGTGCAATTTTGAACTAACCGCCATTTTTTATGTAGTTTCAACTGATTGTTTCCCATGGCTTGATTTATTTTTATCTTGAGCTAATTATTATTGCCTTTTCTCATTTTTGCCGTGTTTGCTTTTTCATATTTTATATATATTTGTATATATATATCTATTTAATTATGATTTTCAACACTTTACAACATAGTTTAAGAGTGTTTGTGACTTTGTCCATTCTGTCTGTCTGTTCGCACGAGAACTGCCGTAAAAATGACTTTATCAAAATGAAATTTCAGTATGTTGTTGAGACGATCTGTGGGACGTATGGGCAGGTAAATGAATAATGTTACCCAATCAGTTTTGGATTGAACCCGGGTTGAAAAAATGAAATACTGAACCCTGTGGGACCTAATTTTTAAAGCATTTTTTAAGCAAATTTAAAATTCACAAATTGCTTCGAAAATTTTAGAAAATATTCGAAATATCCCGTAAAATATATAAAAAAAGAATCAGCATAATATGTTCGGTAGTTTTTTAAATAAAAATTAAAGTAATAATTGCACCCATATTATATTAAAAGATCACTTGACCCACTTCAAAATAAAAAAATCTGATGTGGGCAATACATGACATTCCTTATATAATGCAATGAATTTACAACCTTTACAGTAAAAAAAGTAGGTTTTACTTATAGTAAATACTTATATTCTTTCTAAGATATTGAATTTTCGACAATTAGTCGTCATTTTCATTGATTTAGCGTCATTTTTATCCATTTGGCGAGATTTTCGTTAATTTGACAACATTTAAAAGAGTCGCCAAGTTGGCGACATTCCGCCAAATTCGTCGCCGAAATCTCGCCAAGCTATATGGACGGAGAAATAAGTTATTCTTACAGCAGATAAATGACTATTGGCGTTCAAATACAAAAGTATTACTCAAAGCATCTTTTTTCATGAATGGAACGAGCTCGATCCACGAGAATGATGCCATCCAATTTATCGCATGGTATTACATATGAAAAGCGAACATGTTTCTCAAGAAGAAATATTATTCGTTAATTTGGCAAGATTTCAAAAAGTCACCAAGTTGACGACATTCCACCAAATTCGTCTCCAAAATCTCGCCAAGCGTTATGATAATATTAATAAGTTATTGTCATAGTAGATAAATGACTTTTGGCGTTCAAATGCAAAAGTATTACTTAAAGTATTTTTTCTCATGAATAGAACTAGTTAGATCCATGAGAATGATGTCACCAAATTTATGGCATGATATTACATATGAAAAGTAAATATGTTGTTCAACAGTTAAAACTTTTTTTTTAATTTATGGTTTTTTTGATAAATTTATTTAAAAAATGTGCAATATCTCGAGAACGGTTCATGCTAGCTTTCTAAAGTTTATGTCAATCGTTTTCTAAGGAAAAATTACATAAGAAATGTTTATTTGCGTAACTTTATTAAAGATTTTGATTTTTTGATAATTTTTTCAAAATTTCACTCGAAAATTTAGGGGGTCTGAACATTCAATTACGTTTAAAAACAATAGGCTTCCAGTGTTTACGGATTGTGATTTTTGTACCAAATTTCAGTCGAATCGCTGCATTCGTTCGTGAGATATCGTCTCCACAGACTCACTGACATACACACACACACACACACAGACATCACCACAAAAATGATTGATTCGTGATCAGGGATGCTTGAAACGTGCTCTCCCGTTGAAAATTCGAATTCGAAATTTCGACCCCGTCACAATACTTTCCTTATACATTATGTATATAAGGAAAGCAATATGGCTATCACAGGACATTTATCAGTGGCTTGTGTGATTGTTATCCAGTTGGTTGGTTTTTTTGTGTTCATTGATTTAGTGAGCTTGTAAAACGTAATAAAATTAAAGTAATCGCGCAATTATATGACGGGTCAACCAGAAAGCGATGTAAAATAGTATTATTAAGAGGAACAAGGCTACATTTATGAAAAAATTAGAAGACATATTAAGGGAAACTTAACCAAAGGATGCATTTCTAAATTTTTGAAGAGGTATAAGGAGACTCAGTCACTAAAAAACCAGACTGGTAAAGCCAGGAAAAGGTGCACAACAGCAAGTGATGATAGAAGAATTAAGAGACTGTGCCTAGGTGGCAGAAGAAGACCATCTCGGTGTATACAAGGTGAAATAGCGCAATGTAATGTGAAGTTGAGTGCAAGGACTGTTCGGCGCAGACTACCTGAATTTAGTCTAAATGCTAGAATTCCATGAAAAAAGCCATTTTTATCTCTCAAAACAAAGATTGAAAAGATTAAAGTGGGCTAAAACCCATGTTAACTGGATAACGGAACAATGGAGCAGTGTCATTTGGAGTGACGAGATCAAAATCTCCCTGTTTGGTAGTGATGGCGCAAAATACGCAAGGAGAAAAATTGGAGAATATTTGCATTCTGATTGCATTATACCTACCGTGAAACACCCAGTTAGTGTTATGATCTGGGGTTATATGGCATCAAGAGGTGTGGGCAGAATTTGTGTGATCAATGGGAATATAAATACATAAATGAAATACTTGAGCCCAAACTGCAGACTTCTGCAAGTGATCTTTACAAAGATATTGAAGCATTTATATTTCAACAGGATTGAGCTGCATATCATGTTGCTCGTGTGGCAAAAAGTGGCCATTGATCGTCATATTCAACTACTGGAATGGCCTGGTAATATCCCAGACTTTTACCCCATCGAAAAGCTATGGAGCCGACTAAAGAAACTTGTTAGTCAGAAGCAAAGCAGCAATAAAACCCAATTAACAGAAGCAATAATGCAATCTTGGTTTCACATTATAACAACTGCAAAACTAAAAAACTTGGTTCACTCCATGGGAAGAGCTGTAAGGCCGTAATTAAGGCTAAAGGTTACTCATGTAAGTATTCACTGACATGGTGCGTACTAAGTATTAACTGATATGGCTTTTTGTATATCTCATTTAATCTATGTATTTCATTTTCTTCTTTATAAATGTTGTTCTTTAAAAAAAATACTTCATAAATGTTATTGAATTATAATCTTGATTAAATTATCTTTCCATTGATATATAATTTTATGGTATTGGTACAAAAAAAAAGTGGTGTTATGAGCCATCAAACCTCAAAAATACCCTTTTTCCAAAAGGTTTCCACAATTGTGGCCACTACTGTAGAAATGGAGATCGCGATGACACCTGAAATAGTATGATTTATAATAGTATATACTGCATAATATAATATAAAATGCAATGGTGGACTGTAAAATACTATAAAATACAATGGCATACTATACAATTAGTATACTAGTGCCATTTTCAAAATAACTTCACTTGATCCTAATTAGGGTTCAGGGACATTCAGGGAAACTAGTAATATACTCTAGATATGAGAGTTGGAGATTTAACCTCGTCGCGATACTTTCTCTTTATATATAATATGCATCGAAAGAAAAGTAAAAATCTGATATGAGCAGCACATGACTTTCTCTGCAGACTTAAATTCATATTTTCTTTATTTCTTTAATAATTCAGTAGATTAAGTTTAATTGCACCAAATAACACTAAATTTGCATTTTGAATTCAATTTTTGTTTTTATTTGGTAATTGGACATTTTTCCGATAGCGGCGTAACAAAACTGCAAGAAATCTCCAATATCTTGAGAACGGTTAGTCCTAAAGTATAATGGAGAGTGTTATATTATTTTCCTAGTTAAAAATTGCGTATAAAACAAGAATTTAATTGATACATTTTAGCATACATAGTCTATTTTTTTTTTAGATTTTGGCGATTTTTGTAATTTTTGTAATTTTTGCCATTTCGTAAAAAAAGGCAGTTTATTATTTTCCGAATCCTACTAAAATCGAATCAACCCAGAGTGTCCTACAAGTAACTTATCTACCGAATATTGTGAAATTTGGTCAATTAGTATCTTAGCTAGGGTGGATACATGAAATTTTTGAAGGCCATTTCGTAAAAAAAGGCGGGTTCTTCTTTTCGGAATCGTACCATATTCTAATCAGCACTAGAGTATCCAATTAGTAACTTATCTACCAAATTTCGTGAAATTTGGTAAATTAGTATTTTAGCTAGAACAGATAAATGGAATTTTTAAGGGTCATTTCGCAAAAAAGGCAGGTTCTCTTTTTACGAATCGTGCCAAAAACTAATCAGCACCAGGGTCACTTCCACATGACTTATCTACCAAATTTTATGAAATTCGGTCCATTAGTTTTTGAGTTATAGTGGATACATACATCACACAGACACACAGACACACAGACAGACAGACAGACACACAGACAGACAGACAGACACACACACACAGACGTCACGCTAAAAATAGTTTTTTCGTATTCTAGAGGTCTCGAAACGAGTAGATCCGTCGAAAACTCGAGTTGCGATTTTCGACATGATTCCAATACTTTCCCTATACATTACCATGTATTGCAGGGAAAGTAAAAAGAATATAAAAAACGGATAGCCTTTGGAACTTTTTTCATGAAAGAAGTTAAAATTGCATTTTTTCCCCCTAAAGATTTCTTTCGATATAAGTCTATTCTGCAAATAATAAAAGTAATAAAAATCCATCGACAGAAGAGACAAAAGCCGCGAAAAAGTTGGAGGGAATTTTTAAAGGTAGCAGAAGGTAAAAAAGGGAATTCTTTCATGTCTTTTTTCCCCTCAGTTGACCAGAAGATTCTAAAAGACTGAATTGGGAAGTGCCATTCCACGATAACGCTATTTCCTGGAAACAAAAAAAAAAAAGCTGCCACCCAAAATTTTAATGTTGTACGATAAAAGATAAATGGATAATAAATACAGTGCGATGCAAAAGTTTTGATGCAAATTCCATGTTATTTTAAAATCTGAAAGAAATATGCAATAAAGTACTGAATATTTTTATACCACAAAATAAATCATTTGTAATATATTGCAAATACGAAACGCAAAAGTTAGACATTTATCATGATTATAACAAAAACACAAAATTGCGTGTCGTAAAAGTTTAGGCACAAAAATGAAAATATTCTGCTTGGGAATGTTAATGATGCATGATGCTACCACTGCTTTTTATAAGTTCAAAATCGCGATTTTTCATAGACAGTACACATTTTTGTAAATTCTTTGATTCAATATCGAAACATGCTTTCTTAACGACTACTTTCAGTTCTTTAACAGAAGAATATTGCTTGCCATTACCATGCGTGGCATGTGTTTGGATTCCACACACTTTCTCGATACGATTCATATCCGGACTGATAGCAGGCGAGTTCAGAACTGAGATCTTTTAAACTCAAAGTCGCTGTTTCGTGGAGTTTGAAGTATGGATCGCAGCATTATCCTGCTGAAAAGTCCAGTCAAAGTCACCTCAGTTATTCTCAAACGGTAGTAAGTTGGTTTCGAGAATTTTTTTTAATACTTATATGAATTCTTCCTGCCATCTAATCAAGCCAGAGAGGTCCAACCATTAAAACTCAGAGTTCTCCATACCATAATTGATCCTCAACTGTGTTGCCTGCTGAATATGCATTCTGACAGTTTCTTTAAGTCATGCCAGTAGCATGAAAACATATCTGAACCATCACAACTCCATATTTTTACTTTCCTTATATACATAATGTATAAGGAAAGTATTGTGACGGGGTCGAAAATTCGAATTCGAGTTTTCGACGGGAGAGCACGTTTCACGAATCCCTGATCACGAATCAAACATTTTTGAAGAAATGTTTGTGTGTGTGAAAGTATGTGTGTATATGTGTGTGTGTGTATCAGTGAGTATGTGGAGACGATAACTAACTAACGAATGGACCGATTCGAACGAAATTTGGTACAAAAATTACAATCCGTAAACACTGGAAGCCTATTGTTTTTATACGCAATCGAATGTTCAGACCCCCCACTAAATTTTCGAGTGAAATGTTGAAAAAATCGTCAAAAAATCAAAACCGCTAATAAAGTTACGCAAATAGACATTTCTTATGTAATTTTTCATTAGAAAACGATTGGAATAAATGTTAGAACGCTAACATGAACCGTTCTCGAGATATTGCACATTTTTCAAAAAAATTATCAAAAAGTCATATAAAATAAAAAAAAATATTTCCTAATGAGAAACATGTTCACTTTTCATATGTAATACCATGCGATAAATTGAGTGACATCATTCTCGTGGATCTAGCTCGTTCCATTCATGAAAAAAG
This sequence comes from Amaurobius ferox, assembly GCA_951213105.1. Lineage (NCBI taxonomy): Eukaryota > Metazoa > Arthropoda > Arachnida > Araneae > Amaurobiidae > Amaurobius > Amaurobius ferox. Next base: position 72,567,331 of record OX578150.1, read on the forward strand.
ATACTTTGAATAACACTTTTGTATTTGAACACCAATAGTCCTTTATCTGCTGTAAGAATAACTTATTTCTCCTTCCATAACACTTGACGAGATTTTGGCGACGAATTTAGCGGAATGTCACCAATTTGGTGACTTTTTAAAATGTTGCCAAATTAACGAAAATCTTGCCAAATGGATGAAATTGGCGCAAAATCAATGAAAATTACGACTAATTGGCGAAAATTCAATATCTTAGAAAGAATATAAGCATCTAATAAGAAAAACCTATTTTTTTACTGTAAAAGTAGTAAATTCACTGCATTATATAAGGAAAGTCATGTGTTGCCCACATCAGATTTTTTTTCGTTGCTGAAAATTATACGTAGCCATTTTACTCGATAAGATATAAGTCTATGGGTCCAATTTTTTCTCGCTCATTTATGGCGAAGTTTCAAGCAAGGTTGACGAAATCTTCCGTTTTCGAAGATAATACGATTCAGGAATGCGTCTTGAATTTTTGCGTTTCGTCCTTCGATAATTATAGTCTTATTTTGACGGAATTTGTTTTTATTTGACGAAAGAACAAAATTTGATTTTAAGCCAAATTCCGAATTAGTTTGTTTTAGTGTAAAGTGGTCGCTCAGAAAGAAATTTTGTCACATATTGTTTACCACGTGCTAGAACTCGGAAAAATACCTCGTTTAGACCGATGTGAAGAGGTCATAATTTCATAAATAGAGGAACCTCTGCTGCTTTTGCCTTATTTTCATTTCTTCCTCGCTGGAGAACTACAATGGCTTTGGTAATGTTATTTTCATTTGAAAATGATCGCTAATGTTACTTAGAAAAGAAGGGAAACGCCTCCAATTCGACGAATCATATGCCTTTTGAAATTTGCACATGTGATTTGTGCCTATATTTTGCGACAGCAAAACTTCAACTTTTCACGACAGTTGTTTTGTAATTAAAAGTTTTGTAAATATTTCATTATATGTGACATTCTAAACATATTTTACATTTAACGTAAGCGATTCAATAAAATTCATTGATTTCATTAGGTTTTATAGAAAAATTACCCACATGTTTAAACTTTTGCGTCGCAGTGTATGAGGTATTCCAAAATGCTAAGGAAAATCGATAGTATAGATTAAATCATTAGGTAGATAACACTGGTTAAAATTTTGGATGTTTAAATTTAAGAGCTGTATCTTGATGTTTTGAAAATGACTTTAAGTACCATTTTAAGTAAAATTTCATTACTCTGAGTTAAGGGAACCAAAACGGGACAAACATTTTAAAAATCAATTTTCCAATTAGCTGCTCAAAAACAAAATAGGTCCTGTTTATAAAAACATATAATTTATGCATATCTTATTTCATGAAAAGTAAGAATTTTAAACTTAAAGATGTAGACAGCAATATAAACGTCCATTCTAAGAGCTGTTCATATTTACAAAATATTATTTTTATGCTTTAGTACACTTTGAGTAAATTCTGTAGTATTTGCATTAATCAGTTTTCGTAAGAGAATCAAATTTATAATTGTGCATCTAGTGATCCTAAACTTTTCTTATAAAAAACATATTTGGCATTTCTTAAACTGGGAATTCTCGCAATTTACAAAAAATCATTAAAAATGAGTATAAATATTTGTTGTTATTAATCCTACACGGTCTAGCCAAGGGCTAGACCAGGTCCATGAGTCCATGTATCCTCAAGAAATCACAGACCAATAAGGGACTCTTGAAAAGATCCTCTTTAGATAACACCAAACAGTACAAGAGATGACCGTAAAGATTCTCTTTAGATAACCCCAAACAGTACATGAGATAACCGTAAAGATCCTTAGATAACCCCAAACAGTACAAGAGATGACCGTAACGATCCTTTTTAGATAACCCCAAACAGGACAAGAGATGACCGTAAAGATTCTTTTCAGATAACCCCAAACGGTGCAAGAGATAAACGTAAAGATCCTTAGATAATCCCAAACAGTACAAGAGATGACCGTAAAGTTCCTCTTTAGATAACCACAAACAGTACAAGAGATGATCGAAAAGATCCTCTTTAGATAACTCCAAACAGTAAAAGAGATGACCGCAAAGATCATCTTTAGATAATCCCAAAGAGTACAAGAGATGACCAAAAAAATCCTCATTAGATAACCCCAAACAGTACAACAGATCACCGTAAACATCCTCTTTAGATAACCCCCAAACAGTACAAGATATAACCATAAAGATCCTTAGCTAACCCCAAACAGTACAAGAGATGACCGTAAAGATCCTCTTTAGACACCCCCAAATAGTACAAGAGATGATCGAAAAGATCCTCTTTAGATAACCCCCAAACAGTAAAAGAGATGATCGTAAAGATCATCTTTAGATAACCTCAAAGAGTGCAAGAGATGGCCGAAAAGATCCTCATTAGATAACCCCAAACAGTACAAGAGATGTCTGTAAACATCCTCAAACAGTACAAGAGATAACCGTAAAGATCCTTAGCCAACCCCAAACAGTACAAGAGATGACAGTAAAGGTCCTCTTTAGATAACCCCAAACAGTACAAGAGTTGACCGAAAAGATCCTCACTAGATAACCCTAATATAATCAATACAAGAGATACAAGAGATGATGACCAAAATATAAGATGTGTATCATTGAGGCCTGTTCATTACTACACTTGTAGAAAAAGGTATAAACCGTGTGCTCTTGTTTTCCATGAGTCATAAATCTTTGTACCGAATATAACCAGTGAAATAAACGATAAACAAATTTGTGTCTGTAGCGAAAGTCATGTATTTCCCACATCGGAATTTTACTCGTCTTCCTAGCAAAATACGCCGGATGGAAAAAAAACCCAACTTCTTTCATAAAATTCTTGAAAAAAAAAATTACAATTCTTATGTATCTTTAAGGCAAACAATGAGTAAGTATCCTTATAGAAGAGAAAAGTAAAAGACTACGGTGAATTTTCAAAGGCTCATAGGGGAAAAGGGAATTCTTTTATAACTTTTTTCCCCTTCATTTGAGCAGGTGATACTAAAGGATGGAATAAGTTAAAGTAATTTCATGCTATTGCTATTCACAGGGGCAAAAAACTGTCAGAGAAAAGTTAAGTGTTGAGTTAGAAAAGATAAATGGGAAATAAGAACGACACCTAAAATTTAAGCAAAATTAATTATATATTTACACCTGTGATAGACAGTACTCAGAAGAAAGTAATTTATATTAGCATTGTGTGTCGTCTCTTTAGATTTATTTTCTAACAAGCAGTATACCGCGTTCTTTGTACAGAATATACATTATAAAGAAACTTAAAATTCACAATCATGTGCAAATTCCTCTAGTATTCTAAAAGACATTGTCATTTGAAACATTCTATTAAAATGTTTAAATTAATGCTCCTAAAAAGAAGTTTAAGAATCTATGTTCTTGCTATACAAAATAATCTTCACAGGCAGATCTGAAGATTAAAATATCTTGGTTTGTAAACAAATTTACAAAAAATAGGAAATTGAATCATGTATGCCAAAATGAAAGCGCTAAAATTGTATGGGAAGATATATCCGTACTACATATATTCGGATACATTAGAGGATATACCCATGTATTTGTAGAAAATTACCCGTACTACAATATATGAATTTTAAAAATCTTTGCTGAAATAAAAAATATGACGTAATAAATTGAAAATATCAATAATGGTTGTAATATTTAAACCTGGATGCCGTAATGGATATAATTCAGTCAAAAATGAAATTTTGATAAAATTCATTTTATATGCATTTTTTTCATTATATAAATCGGAAAGATTTAATAAAAATCGTCTGCTGCATAAACGCATTGGATTTTCATCAAATGAATGGCATGATAGAATTTCCTTCAAATAAATTGGCGGAAAATATATCGTCTGCATAATCCTATTTTTTATGGAAGTTTTAATTGTGAGTATTTTATTAAATTCACGACAGCTTCTGGCCCTAGAAACTCGAAACATAGACTGCCTTATTTTCAATGTTTTCAGATATTTTAAGCTAAAATTCCATTAATTATAGATTTATTTTTAAAAATCGCTAATAAACAATTTCGGTATTTGAAACGTAATTCGGTTACCATACTTAATAAACACAATGGAATAAATAACTATAAATAAATTCATTGATAAAGTATAATAAAAATATTGTCTGCTGTAACTATATACAAATTAAAATATTTCAAGAACGGTTGGTTGAACACAAATTGAATTAATTAAGAAAATCTGATGTGGGCAATACATGACTTTCCTTATATAATGTAATGAATTTACTACTTTTACAGTAAAAAAATAGGTTTTTCTTATAGTAGATACTAATATTATTTCCAAGATTTTGAATTTTCGACAATTAGTCGTCATTTTCATTGATTTAACATCATTTTTATCCATTTGGCGAGATTTTCATTAATTTGGCAACATTTCAAAAAATTCGCCAAGTTGGCGACATTCCGCTAAATTCGTCGCCAAAATCTCGCCAAGCGTTATGCACTAAGAAAAAAGTTATTCTTACAGCAGATAAATGACTATTGGCGTTCAAATACAAAAGTATTATTCAAAGTATATTTTTTCATGAATGGAACGACCTAGATCCACGAGAATGATGTCACTCAATTTATCGCATGGTATTACATATGAAAAGTGAACATGTTTCTCAATAGGAATTTTTTTTTTATGTGACTTTTTCATAATTTGTTTGAAAAATGTACAATATCTCGAGAACGGTTCATGTTAGCGTTCTAAAATGTGTGCCAATCGTTTTCTAATGAAAAATTACATAAGAAATGTCTATTTGCGTAACTTTATTAGCGGTTTTGATTTTTTGGCGATTTTTTCAATATTTCATTTGAAAATTTAGCGGGTTTCTGAACATTCGATTACGTATAAAAACAATGGGCTTCCAGTGTCTACGGATTGTGATTTTTGTACCAAATTTGGTTCGAATCGGTCCATTCGTTCGTCAGTTATCGTCTCCGCAGACTCACTGACACACACACACATACTTTCACACACACACATACACAGACATCACTTCAAAAATGTTTGATTCGTGATCAGGGATGCTTGAAACGTGCTCTCCCGTCGAAAACTCGAATTCGAATTTTCGACCCCGTCACAATACTTTCCTTATACATTATGTATATAAGGAAAGTAGAAATATAGGATATCTTTTTTCTGTTCATGATTGTATAAAAATTAATTTTGTGTGTCCAGACCTTCTCGAGTTATAGCTGAAAGAAGATTAGAACAGAGATTCGCTCTTTATGAATTTTTCAAACAAAATTTCAAAATATTAGATATTTCTCATTAGTTATAGGTTTAGTTCTATGTGTAGGCATATTTTCAAGTTTCTACTTTCACCACTCTGGACTGTGTACTTCATTCCTTAGTCCGTGAGTCGCACTTAGCTGTATAATATCTATTCGTAAAAATTATTTAAATGTTTTGTTTTTCAAGTTGACAGCAGCTTAGTAATGCCAGTGAATTGAGTGAATTTATATTATCTCAGATAATATAAACCATTTTGATATCATTTAATTTTCATACATATCGAAAATAATGAATTTCTACCATAGACTCTATATATAACCAACATTATTCCATACAGTATAATATTTCCATAAAATATAACATTTCGAAAGACATGAAATTCTGATAATTTGAGTGGTAATTATGGAAATTACAAAAAATTCCATAAAATTCTAGTTTTTCACACAATGTATCTATACACATGGAATTTGTTCGCGGTAAATGTATTTGTTATTGAATTATTGTATCTACAACTAACAGGCGCGCACACACGCACAGACAGATAAAGTGTTTTAAATATATTCAGGGTATCTTAAAACGTACATATCCGTCAAAATATCGAGTTCTAAAATTTAGGGGGGAATAACATCTTTTCTATATGCGACAGTATGAGAGAGTGAAAATTAAGAAGCCACATACACAAAAATAATTGATTAAAATAATCGTTGAAATATTAAATACAAATCTTTAATTTATGTTATATTTCTTGAGAAAATGCATAACTATCCTCAAGATATTGCTGTTTTCAAGAGTTTTAATAAGTTGGTGCAATTAAAAAATTGCGTCCTCTTGCCAAGTATTATAATTAAAAACTGCAAATGCGATGTAATTTTAAATAAGAATTTTATTTTTACTTTATAATTTCACGCAAAGAAATGATTTTGGACGAACGAAGTCCATGTTTCATTCCGAACAAAGCGAAATCAACATTTGCTTAAATTTTGTGTTCTCTTTTACTCGAAAACTACACTCGTCAAAAGTGAAAGTACACCACCATGAAGGAATGAATGAACTTAGACATATGCAAATCACAGTACCGGTAGAAAAGAGAATCATATGCAAATGATTAAGTTTTCGTACGTATCGGGTCACGTGGCACCCAGTTTTGGGTGATAAAGACCAGCAGACGGCTCGCCCTGTACATGCTATCAGCGACGATTTACAGCAGCCGAACTTTGGAAAAAGTGAAGAAACGATGCCTCGAAGATGTCAGCGAGCTGTATACCAGCAGTTAATGACTGGGGAACGAAACCGTATCCTGGAGCTGCGTGGCGTGGGTTTGTCGATACGTGCAATTGCCACACGAGTTGGGCACTACGTGAGTACCATTCAGTTATGTGTGACACGATAGACGCAAGAACATCGGATAACACGCCGAAGAGGGAGTGGATCGAACAGGCGCACGACAGAGCGCACAGACCGGCAGATTCGTCAAACGGCTCGTCAGACATGTTCGCAACGGCAAGTGACATCCAAAACGATAAGTGACACCTGCGTGCACTCAAACCATTCACAACAGATTGCATGAAGTACAGTTGCGTGCACGGCGACCAGCTACTGGGGTGCCATTAAGCGCTCGACACACGGATCCACGTCGGGTGTGGTGTCATCGTCATGGCAACGGGACCAATGAGTGGCAACGGGTATTGTTTACTGATGCATATCGTTTCTGGCTGTGGAGGAATGACAGGCGTTGACGGGTGTGGCGGATTCCCGGCGAACGCCACTTGCAACCCATATCGCCGAGCGTCACACCGGCCATTATGGTTTTGTGCAGTATAATGTTCGATCAGGGACAGCTCTGGTGTACAGTGCAGGTAATCTGATAGAGAACAGGTACGTCACACAAGTTGCAATGCCTGTGGTTCGGCTACAGACGCTGACCGTCCCCGGCACGGTGTTCCAGCTAAACAATGCCACACCGCACGTTGAACGCTTACCAGCCTGAACGGAGTTCACATCTATTCCTGGTTGGCAGCCTCGCCAGATCTCTCTCCAATTGAACACGTATGGGCCATAATCGGACGTCAGGTGTACCTGGGACCACCTGTACATGCCGTAGACAAACTGCGTGCCGGAATGGACATTGCTTGGCAAAGATTACTTTATGCAACCATTAATAGCCTCATCGATAGTATGCCTCGCCGTTTAACGGCTTGTATAGCTGTCCGTGGGAGCCACATTTTATATTGAATAAACAGGTTTTTTCTGCATATCTTTGTTTGTTCTTTTAATCATTAGCATATGACTCTCTCTCCTACTGGTAGTGAGATTTGCATATGGCTACGTGCATTCCTTCATGGTGTTGCAATTTCATTTTTGACGAGTGTACAATAGGTAAGAAGATGAAAATTTGTACACATTCGTAAAATTGCACACAGGTGCAGAATCACAATCCCAATAATTAAAAATAACTGTAACAGTGTGAAACGCTCATTTTTAAAACGCGCATGCTCACTACACTTCGAATAATAAATAAACAACAAGTTGTAAACAGCTAATCAAAGCGTGTGTACTTACATGCATTTTGATTTAAGCATGCTCCTGTATATTAAATCCGTTTTTGCAATTTAAAAATGTAATACATACATTTATTTAATTGTTTACCTGTATTCTGAATTGTTTAATTTAATATTCAAATTCTAAAAACTTACATGCTCTTCTCAAATATTGAAATATTGAATTTATACTTAAGATTCTCAAATACTGAAATTAGTTTTTGATAATTTAATAAATAAAAATAAAATTAGAAATAAGTGTTACTTTGATATCTTTCACTGCTTACATACTTCAGTCTAAAGCTTTTTTTCTAGTTATAAATCTTTATTAGGAATGTATATTGCAAAAAAAACAAAAAAAAAAACTGATAAATGAATTTGAATTTATAGGGAAAATCACCTGTTTGCCAAAACATATTTTTACTTTTCTTCATAGTAAAATACTATGCGTGAAAAAGACGCAACAACTTCTTTCATAAAAATACTCGATTAAAAAAGAATTTTAAATTGCATTCTTTTGATATATCTGTTCACCAAACAATAAGTATCCCTCGGTAGAAGGAGAAAGAAAAAGGTTGTAGGGAATATTCAACGGAGAAGGAGGTAAAAAGGGAATTCTTTTATAACTGTTTCCCCTTCAGCTGACCAGGAGATTCTAAAAGACAGAATGGGTTACCGTAATTTCATGCTGTCGCTATTCATAGGAGAAAAAATTCCTGAAGAAAAGTTTAACGTTGCGTGGTATATAGAAGATGAATGGAAAATAGGATTATGTACTCTAAATTTTAAGGGAAATCAATTATATGGTTTTATTTGGGATGGATAGTAAATAAAATAAAGCAATTTGTATTAAAATTACGTGTCTCTTTACAGATTTATTTTTCTAATATATAGTCAAATATCTTTTATGTAGAGTTAAAGGGGTCGTAAGTTATTCCAATAAATGAATATATATTCAATCCTCCTATAACGCGATTAATTCGTACAGCGTTACATGGAAACCGCATTATGAGGAACTCAGATCAGTGCAAATCAGATTAATTCGTACCGCGTTATATGGAAACCGCATTAAGTGAAACTCGGAACATATAAATCAGGCTGGTTCGTTCTACGTTACATAAAACTGCATTTTTAAAGCACCATGTTACGATGAATACGGTTATGAAATATAAGTTAGTAGATTTAAAAGGCAATAAATATATGTTTACATACTTTAAATTATTTTTTATTAAGACTTCATATAAGAAAATTAAAAGAAAAACAATGTGAAATATAAACCTAATAACTTTTTTCAACAAAAAAAAATCTTATTAACATTCATCATCACTGCTAAATATTAGTGTCTTAATTCATCTTCATTTTCGTTTTCAAATGTAGTTTTATTTTGTAATTCTACCAAAATCTCTCTATAAGGAGCTAAACAATTTTATAATTCTCTCTAAAACTTTACACTTCCACTGTTGGAGGAAAATTTTCAATAAAGAAATGTACTAATTGTTTACCCAAATCCAGTCCCCTTTTCACATCATTTAAATTAAAATTTGCAACCCATTCTTTATCCATATTTTCAACTACCATTGCATTTGAGGCGAATGTATTATTATTTTTTTTTTTACCGGGTATTTCCCTGATAACTGAAATAGAAAAGAGTGATGTACGAGGATTTAAAAACAGGGGAATTCTCCATTAATTTCAACCTTAAAAGTTTGATAGAAAAATTCATGCTATAAGGATTTTTTTAATTTCTTCCTATATTTTGAGAATAAGAGTAAAAATATCCTTTGTTATGAGCCTCTGTGGGCCCACGTCTGAAATAAAGCTTACGATAGATATCAAGCACGCCTCACACGGGATTGGCTGAGAAGAATTTTTATTCCCACTTCCTTTCGTACCGTTTGATGTTCATCACTACTTTTGATACGAATACAAAGAAATATGAATGCTCGGAATACGAAATAGAATTGTTCAAGAGGGATTTTGTCAACAGTGGAGAAAATTCTTGAGCGCTGTGATTTGAATTTTAAATTCCACTTTTACTTCTTCTGCAATGCATAGTATATGGAAAGGGAAAATACTGCGAAAAGGTTAATAATACGACTCGCTTATTTGGATACATTTTAACGTTCTGGGCATTCCTGACTATGAATCAGCAGTTTTATTTTCCAAACATACATGAGTATAATGTATGGGGAAAGTACTGTGACGGGGTTGAATATTCGAATTCCAATTTAGACGGAAAAACACGTTTTAAGTCTTTTTGAACTCGAATTGAAAGTAATAAATAAAATTTTGTAAGTACAATATAAATTCAAAAATTAATTTATTTTTGAATTGAACTTTCTTGAAAGTTTTCAGGCTCCATCAAATTGAGTTAACGACCATTACACTTTTTCCCCTTCCGCTTGGAAATCTCTGGCATAATTTTTATCATTCTGATCGATTTTATTAACCCTTTCCGACATAGTTGTAAAGTGTTTATGATTTTGTTCATTCATTCTGTCTGTCTGTCTGTTCGAACGACAACTGCCGTAAAATTGACATTATCAAAATGAAAGTGTGTGTATGTTGTTGACACGGTCTACGGGACATACGGGAATGTAAAAGAATAATATCACCCAATTAGTTTTGGATTGAACCCGGGTTGAAAAAATTAAATACATTGAACCCTGGACATAATTTTTCATACATGTATTAAGCGGAGTTAAACTTCACAAACTGCTTCGAAAATTTTAGGAAATATTCAAATTAACACGTAAAATATGTAAAAAGAATTTCATCGAAATATGTTAAGTAGTTTTTAAATAAATAAAAATTGAAATAATAATTACACCCATATTATATAAAGACAGCATGTATTATATAAAGACAGCATGACATTGCAAAATAAAAAAATCTGATGTGGGCAGCACATGACTTTCCTTATATAATGCAATGAATTTACTATTTTTACAGTAAAAAAAGATAGATTATTTTTATAGTAGATATTTATATTCTTTCCAAGATAATGAATTTTCGTCAATGAGTCGTCATTTTTATTGATTTAGCGTCATTTTTATCCATTTGGCGAGTTTTGCGTTAATTTAGCAACATTTAAAAAAGTCGCCAAGTTGGCGACATCCCACGAAATTCGCCGCCAAAATCTCGCCAAGCGTTATGGATTGAGAAGTAAGTTATTCTTACAGCAGATAAATGACTATTGGCGTTTAAATACAAAAGCGTTACTAAAAGTATCTTTTTTCATGAATGGAACGAGCTAGATCCACGAGAACGATGTCACCCAATTTATCGCATGGTATTACATATGAAAAGTGAACGTGTTTCTGAATAGGAAATATTTTTTCTTTATTTTATATGACTCTTTGATATTTTTTTTGAAAAATGTGCAATATCTCGAGAACGGTTCATGTTAGCGTTCTCAAAATTTATGTCAATCGTTTTCTAATGAAAAATTACGTAAAAAATGTCTGAGTAACTTTATTAGAGGTTTTAATTTTTTGACGATTTTTTCAAAATTTCACTCGAAAATTTAGGGGGATTCTGAACATTCGATTGCGTATAAAAACAATAGGCTTCCAGTGTTTACGGATTGTAATTTTTGTACCAAATTTCGTTCGAATCGGTCCATTCGTTAGTTAGTTATCGTCTCCACAGACTCACTGACACACACACACACATACTTTCACACACACACACACACACACACACACATACAGACATCACTTCAAAAATGTTCGATTCGTGATCAGGGATGCTTGAAACGTGCTCTTCCGTCAAAAACTCGAATTCGAATTTTCGACCCTGTCACAATACTTTCCTTATACAATATTGTATATAAGGAAAGTAATAAGACATGCATTTTTACTTTCCTTATATAGTATTATAAATTGCAGAGCCTTTATCCATTCTGTTAACTAAATTTACGGATCATTTAGAGGGGTGAAAGTTAGAGAAAGGAACAAGGAAATCAAAATCAGAGGGAGGCGGGAGGGAGAAGAAAAGGAATCAATTTTTTAGCTTCCCAAAATTAAATTTCTTATAGAGGGTAGAAATTGTAAAATGAATGGGGGGAATACCAGTGAGGGAAAATAAGGAGGTATTAGATGTTGTACGGTAGCCTGGGTAGATTTTTAGAAGGAAGATCCTTTGGAGTGAAAGAAGTTTTTCAATTTGCATTTTTTTAGTTTTCTACCCCATATACCAGAATCGTAAGTAATAACTTTTTCTACAACACATAGATTCCAGCATTTTAAGAAACATTTTTTGACACCCCAATTTTTCCCAGAAATTTGACCAAAAGCAGTACAAAATTTAAGACATTTTTCTTGGAGATGTCGGAGGTTTGAAAGTGACCTTAGTACGACTAGCACGGATTCAGTGGACTTTGGTATATCGAGCGCAGATTTTCAAACCTAGAGGATAACGACCACTCAGGAAGCCAACTTAGAAGTTAAAAATAGCACCAGGAGGCTATCCTGAGGTAAAAAAAATCTGATGTGGGCAACACATGACTTTACTTATATAATGTAATGAATTTTATACTTTTACAGTAAAAAAATAGACTTTTCTTATAGTAGATACTAATATTCTTTCCAAGATATTGAATTTTCGACAATGAGTCGTCATTTTCATTGATTTAGCGTCATATTTATCCATTTGGCGAGATTTTGGTTAATTTGGCAACATTTCAAAAAAGTCGCCAAGTTGGCGACATTCCGCCAAATTCGTCGCCAAAATCTCGCCAAGCGTTATGCACTGAGAAATAAGTTATTCTTACAGCAGATAAATGATTATTGGCATTCAAATACAAAAGTATTATTCAAAGTATCTTTTTTCATGAATGGAACGAGTTAGATCCACGAGAATGATGTCACTCAATTTATCGCATGGTATTACATATGAAAAGTGAACATGTTTCTCAATAGGAAATATTTGTTTTTTATTTTATATGACTTTTTGATAATTTTTTTGAAAAATGTACAATATCTCGAGAACGGTTCGTGTTAGCGTTCTAAAATTTATGTCAATCGTTTTCTAATAAAAAATTACATAAGAAATGTCTATTTGCGTAACTTTATTAGTGGTTTTGATTTTTTAACGATTTTTTCAAAATTTCATTCGAAAATTAAGGGGGGTTCTGAACATTCGATTGCGCATAAAAACAATAGGCTTCCAGTGTTTACGGATTGTGATTTTTGTACCAAATTTGATTCGAATCGGTCCATTCGTTCGTCAGTTATCGTCTCCACAGGCTCACTGACACACACACACACATACTTTCACACACACGCACACACACACAGACATCACTTCAAAAATGTTTGATTCGTGATCAGGGATGCTTGAAACGTGCTCTCCCGTCGAAAACTCGATTTCGAATTTTCGACCCCGTCACAATACTTTCCTTATACATTATGTATATAAGGAAAGTAATAGCAGGAGGTGGTCAGTCAGATTCTAATGTCAGATTGGAGTGAAACTTTCAGAGTGGAGAATGGAGAGTCCACTTTGACAATAAGAGTCCGTGCACGTAGTTCGTAAGACGAGTTATATGTCCGCCTCAGTAGCTCAACTGCCGAGTGTCGGCTGGCCAGTACGAAGATCCAGGGTTCGATTTCCGGATGGGGCAGCAAGGTTCTTTACAAGGGTTTCTATGGAACACCGAGTGTTGTTGGCACATTTCGGGCGCAGTAGCCCGGTGGTTTGCGTGTTGGATTTGCACGCTGCCACAACTGCCGCCGTGTTCATGCGGAGTACGATCACGTTAAACATGTGGGCCCGTAAGTCCTTCCGAGAGGTTGGTGGTAGGGGAAGGAGGGTACGGTCCCTGTGGATGCCTCCTCCACTGGGTTCCGCTCTAAATTGGGTGGCACTTCCCGGCCGTCCAAACGGTTACCTTACACCTTTCTGGTAGGTCGGACGGTCTGGGTCTCAACAACAACAACAAGGGTTTCTATGGTGACGGCTGTATTAGGATGCGGTAATAGTTTTTCTGGAATTCAAATGTGCATTATCTTCAACTAAGAAAATTTTAAACAGAGCCTACTCTGGATTTTTGTTCATGTAAGCGTTATTTATTGCGTCATTCCTGATTAAAACAGCTATTCACCAATAACATTATTGTGTCCTATAAATGTACTCTGCGACAGTTTTATAATAGATTTTTACTCATTAGAGAATGCTTAACAACTTTGTGATTGTTTTTTTGTCTGTCTTGCTTTGTTATTCTACTCCTTATCCAAACTTTTTATAATCCTCGCTAGGGGCTCTGAGATCACTTTTATTCGATCAATTGCGGTCACATACTATATATAACCCTAACATGCATATGTGGACCTTTCCTTACAAAGTTATTGGAGTTTGAATTGGTATGGAACCTGGTATTATTATTAGATTTTAGAAAGGAAGCAGGGCCGTCCTGAGAGCCAAGTCCTGAGAGCGACCGCTTGGGCCCTTTTTTAAATCATTAGTGCATTATAGATTATACTGATTCTAATGTTTTTTGGTATTTTATATAATTCTACATTTCATTATTAGACATCAGCTTATAGTGTTCTTTATCACGTTTCGGCTACAATTTTCAGAGCATGATACTATGAAGCACTTTGTTATATAACCAAGGTCGGATTATCCATTGGGATAAGGTAGTTTCGAAACCGAAAGTATTTTATATCATACAAAGATCTCTAAAATATTGTTGACCCGGGGCGGATGGGGGGATCTCATTCCATAACCTAAAGCGAAAAGTCCAACGCATATGTTATAATCTTTTTCATTATTATTATTATTATTTTTGAACTTGCAAAAACAACATAATTAAACTGTCGAACAATCGATTTTTCGGATTACCAATTTTCGTATGCGTAACGTTCTACTGTATTTATCGTTCAGGGGATTTTTTATGAAAGTTCACTTGGGGTCTCAGACAACCTCGGGATGCTACTGACAAAAAGATAGTCCTTTTGAAATACTTCTTAAAAATCTTATCTTGCTAAATATAATTTACAATAATCATTGAATATTTCACGTATTTTCCTATAAAATCGAGCAATTTGACATCCTAATTAACTATAGGATCAGACAAAGGATTTGAATATTCAGCTACGGAATATGACTGGAATAAGCGATCAATTTGGTTGAGCGGAATTTATTCTTCTTTTCGTATCGTCTGCTTTTCATTGTTGCTTTGGGGGAAAATGCAAAGGAATATGATTGGTCGGAATATGGAATCATATTGTTCAAGAGGGATTTTGTAGCGCGGGAAAAACTTTGGAGGTCTGATTTGAATTTTAAATCCCATTTCTATTCCAAAGCTATATTGCAATTCGAATTCTGCAGAATTCAAAAGTTTGTATATTAGCAGCGGCGGCGCTATGAAAAATTAAATTTAAAATTATTTTTGATATTTCTATTAGAATTAATGTTTAAGTAGCGTCCCCCCCCCCAAAAAAAAAGAAAAAAAAATTTCAATAAAAAAATTTGAAAAATCTGTATAGTTGGTTCAAATGGTGGACGCATTTCACCCTTCATTTTAAAGGGTTTGAAAATATCTTTCGATTGATACCAAGTTTAGCAACGTACAACCTCGGCGGGGAAGACGTCACAAACACAACATTCTATACAGGCTATTTTTCACTACAATGAAACTGTAAAGTTCTGTGACCATTGAGACACAAATAACACCTTTTTTCATAATTATCAAAATTTTGTTCCATGCTGACATATTCAGGAAGTATAAAAAACCGAATAAATTTCAAAGTTTTCGGTCGAATTTCAAAAAACTTATCCAGTTCTAGAATTTTTTGATAACAAAGCCGGATGTAAAGTTATGCAAAAATCCAATAATATTTGTAACAGCTATCCTGCACAAAAGAAATTGACGTTAGATATACAGACAGACGGATGTCACTCTAAAATATTCAAAGAGTGTTCAGAATGTCCTGAAACATATCTAAAGATCAAAACCTCGAAATTGAAAAATTTTGCGAAAACAATACGTCTTGTATACTATATTCTATAGCACGAGGAAGTAAAAATGATAAATTATTGTAAGAACTTCTTAAGTAAATTTGTAAAATATTTTAACCTTTTTCTACAATACATATCAGAATGTGAAAATTGAATTGAATCGTGTATGGGTTTAAAATGACTCTCAGATGTTGATGGATTTTAACGTTTTAAGCATCTTTGAATGGGAATAAAATATTTTCCCAATGTATGTGTCGTTTCCCAATGCATTTGTGCATGTATCGTATTTTTTACCCAACTAGTCCGACCTACTCAAAAGTATAAGCTATATATTTGGATGACTGGAAAAGTGCTGCGCAATTTACACCGCAACACAATGGATGTGGCGACCACAGGGACCGTACCGACTTTCTTCTAGCACATCACCTCTCGGATGGAGTTTCGGACATATAGATTTATCGTGCTTATACTTCGCGTAGACACCGGGATGGTTTGGATAGGTGTCGAGGATGGAACACAGGTATAAATGAACGTGCGCGCGCGCGCGCGCGTGTGTGTGTGTGTCTTTTTTTCTTACCTAGACAGCCCGACATCCCCAAAAGTTAAGGTAGTTGTTTAGACGACCGGTGGCAGTACGACCCGATTTAAATCAAAATCCGATGTGGTTGACAATTGCAGGGACCGTAACTTCTTTCCCCTATCCCATTGCCTCTTGGATGGACTTTTCGGACTTACTGATATAACGTGCTCATATTTTGCGTAGACTCGGAGTTAGTTTTGGGCGACGTCAAGGTTCGAACCCTTATCTATCATGAACGATCCCAGTGTATTAACCACCGGGCTATCTCGGCTCCGTATTTGTGTGACGACTACTCTAAAATTTGTTACGATAATTTCAATAATAAACATCTTTAAAGTTGGTAACAAATTGCTTTCTTTCTGTGATGACTCTACATCTTTTTCGAAAAGAGGAGGGGGGGGGGGTGACTTATCGGAGTTGAAAAACTATCTTTGGTTTTTGACAGTTTGAAGGAGGAGGTGGTAAATTTCCTGGTATTGATAATCTTGATTATAATATTTATAAAAGCATTTATAAAATTTATTGTTATTTCTTTGTGTCTCCTTTTTATTTACCTTATAAATTCAGTTACATTCCTCTATATGTTTAAGAAATGCTAGAATTATTCTTTTACAAAAACCTGCAGAGGACCAAATTTCATGTTCAGCCAACCGATATCTCTCTTCTTCCAACAATAGGTAAAAACTTTGAACTCGTAAAAATATTCGTTTCGGCTATATTAATGAATTTGGATTTCGGGACTTTGATACATGCTGTGACGATGCCACTTACAAATTAGTTAAATTTATTAAAATCTAGCAGCATACCCGTTCTTCGTACGCAGTATATAATATAAAGAAACTTATAATTTGCAATCATGTGCAAATTCTGTTAAAATATTAAATTTATTGCTCCTAAAGAGAAGCTTAAGAATATCTGTTCTCACTATGCAAAATTATCTTCACGGGCAGATCTGAAGAATAAAACATCCTGGCCTCTTTTGTAAGCAAATTTTCAAAAAAAAAAAGGAATTGAATCAATATATGCAACCCCGTACTACTTATATTGTCGCAGATTAGAAAATATGCCAGTGTGTTAGTAGAAGATTACCCGTATTACAATATAAGTCTCAAAAATATTTGCCAAAGAAAAAGAGATGACGTAATATATTGAAAATATCAATAATCCCCGTACTCTTTATACCAGAAGGTCGTAATTGATTCCAATATATGTCAATATATATAAAAACATATGCCAATATACCTGTACTACTTATATTCTCATAGATTAGAAGATATACCCGTGTATTTGTAGAAGATTACTCGTACAACGTACAATATATGAGTTTAAACAATTTTTGTCATAATAAAACAATTGCATAATAACATGAAAATATCAATAATCCCTGAATCAATAATCCCCGAAAATATCAATAATAATAACGTTTAAACCCGAAGACCGTAATTGATATTATCCAGTCAAAAATGCTATAAGAAAAATCAAATCGTACTTTTCTAAAATATATTTTTATATCCATTTATTTATTATTCAAATCGAAAAACTATTAATTAAAATTAACAGACAGATTTAATTTAATTGCGTTTCTGAGCAACATGATATAAAATAGAATCTTCCTCATAAACTGCGAAATTAAATAGCCATTTTGATTTCTTTATACTTTTCATTGTTCAGTAAAAATCTTGTGAAAGATGAGCCATGGAGGTAGATTTTTTCATTTAAATTCATGTTTCAAAGAATTCATGTTTTCCTATAGTGACTAATTAATGCAAAAATCTTGCACCAAACTCAGAGATAAAGTGTTAATTCACTTTCAAACGATTTTCAAGCTTTCCGTTTGGATAAACCACGGAGTTAGAGAGTAGAACTCCTAGGAAAAAGTTTCGTTTTTCATTAATATCTCGAATACCCCTGGACTTAGATACTCGAAACTTGGGCTAAATTTATGGGGAGCTATTTCAAGGCTATCCACAAAATTTCATCAAATTCGGTTCAGCCGTTCTCCCGTGATGACGGGACAAACAGACAGACAGACAGATTTTCAATTTTATTTATATAGATTACAATTTAAAAAAATTAAGCATCATTAACAGTTGTTTGATGTCAAAGAGGCTTTTGATATTATGAATTGGAATTTTTTACCTCAAATTTGAAAAACTTAAGATTTCTCTCTACCTCTCGAAATTTTATTTATTCCTATCTTACCAGCTTTCGGTGAATTTTCTAGCAGGAAATGCTTTTTGTTAAAATATGTATATCAAAAGGCTCTCCTCAATGTTCGATTTTGGTATCTTTAAAATAGAGCGAGTTATATTTAATTGAAAATTGAACATTGGGAATGGGGACCCTATATCAAATTAGAAATGTAAAATTGTGACATATCATAAAAAAGATAAAACTGGATGATAATACATGGGATACCCAACCGCTTAGCGAGTACCACTGCTTTATATGATCTCTGTCTGTGTAATGCTTTATTTAGATGCATTTGGGATAAAAAAATTTGACACATATTAACGTATTTTTGATCTAATCAATTTCCATTGTCAATGTGTTTATGATCCCTATTTTCACTGATGAAACAGCCTTTCACATGGTACGGAAGATTAGCATAAGTCATATTTTTTCCTTTATCATAATTCAGCTGATTTTAACGATACAGATATGCGGTTTTTTTTTTCTACGATCTTGTTGCATTAAAAATAAAAATTTTCTGATTGACCAAATTTGTCTAAAGGGGTCGTATAAATATTTTAAATTGTAACTTTTTGAAAATGAATGTGAGGACTATTTTATTAACGTAGTCTTATTTCCTGCCTTACTTTCAACATTTTTGCAATTTATATTGTCCACTTATCTCCAACAGTTAAAGAATTAAAGCGCGTTTCAATCTTTTTGCGACACCCTTTATATATATTTGCTCCCATTCTCTAATCATTTGCATCTTTCTCTATATATGTGTATATATAGGGTGTCCAGTGCTATCTGTGCACAATGGCTATTTCCTTAACCGTTAGGCACAGAGATACACTTCCAATTGCAAAAATGTTTCAAATTTTAAAATCTATTATCTTAGAAACAGTTTAAATCAATAAATGCATTTCTGAAAGAAATACGAAATATAAATTTTTATACAGTCCCCCGGTCCTACCAATTATATTTAGGAAAATCATCCTCATACAATTTTATGCAAAATAAAAGAAAATCTTCCTTTTACGACCAAAACTGATCGACTTATAGCTGTTTAAAGTTGGAGCACTTTTTGTGCTGAGAAATGGTCAATACTGTCTCTGATTGGTTGGGTGCCTAGAGAAATGGTCAATACGGTCCCTGATTGGTTAGTTGGCTGAAACGGGACATTTTTATACGTGGAAAAGCGACTTAAGTCATAAAGTTTAATGCTTTATAAGTCGGTGAATTTTCATCGTAAAAGGAAGATTTTTTTTTATTTTGCATGAAATTGTATGAGGATGATTTTCCAAATTAATTTTTTTAATTGGTAGGACCGGGGGACCGTATAAAAATTTATATTTCGCATTTCTTTCAGAAATGTATTTATTGATTTAAACTGTTTCTAAGATAATATAATTTAAAACATTTTTGCAATTGGAAGTATATCTCTGTGACTAACGGTTGAAGAAATAGCCATTGGGCACAGATAGCCCTGGACACCCTATATATATATATATATATATATATATATATATATATATATATATATATATATATATATATATAAATTATTAAGAAATTGTGGCAACAATAAGATGACATTTTAGTTTGCGGTGAATCCGACCCTGGCAGTTATACAAGTCGATATTCGATGCGGCATAGAGTCAATTAAGTTACTAATGTCCCCTCTTCGGAAGATTCTGCAGCAAATACTGCAACTGATCAGCTAATTCCGGGGTATTCTGAAAATACTGTAATTATCAGGGTTTCGCCAGCCCCCCCCCCCCCACCACCACCACCCAGAATCAAAATTTTGCCGATGCCATTCGTTTGTGCTGGTTTGTGCCGCAAACCGCATCGTTTGTGCTAGCACAGATTTTGATTTATTAAAGAAATTAAAGTTGGGGGCAGCGTTTCGCCAGCCCCCCCACCACTGAGAATCAAAATTTCGCTGATGCTATTCGTTTGTGCTGCGTTTGTGCTGGTTTGTGCCGCAAACCGCATCGTTTGTGCTAGCATAGATTTTGAGTTATTAAAGAAATTAAAGGTGGGGACCGCGTTTCGCCAGCCCCCCCCCCACTTTATTTCTTTAATAAATCAAAATCTGTGCTAGCACAAACGATGCGGTTTGCGGCACAAACCAGCACAAACGTAGCACAAACGAATGGCATCAGCGAAATTTTGATTCTCGGTGGTGGGGGGGCTGGCGAAACAAACCTTAATTATCACCCCTGTATGTTCTAGACGTGTTCCAGACGCGTGGTGATAAGTCTTCCAGACGCGTGGTGATAAGTCTGGCTACTCAACTACTAATTACATGATTGGAATAAGCATTGAAGAATGAAGTTTGGCTTTTACATACAATTGGTTGGGCGGAATTTTTTTTTATTTCCATTTCTTTCCTTGCCATCTGCCATTCATCATTGCTTTAGTTATGAATACAAAGAAACATAAATGCTGGGGATACCAAATCAAACTGTTCAAGAAAGATTTTATCCCGAGGAGCAGTGGAGCTTTAGTATCCAGTGATTTGAATTTCAAACCAAATTTTTATTCAAAAGCTGGAATTGATTCAGAATTTGAATGTTGCACTTTAGAGGCCTCGGCGGCGTTATGAAATATTACACGTGAAAGGATTCATAATATTTCTACTTGAAAAATGATAAATAAACCGTGGTTAGCTCGGCAATGTTCCACATCTATTTGTAGAACTTATTTTATTTTGTCGTACTATTGCATAAAAATATATTAATGTTCAGGGAAATTATTGTGATGGAGTCGAAAACTGAAATTTGAATTTTCGACGGAAACGCACGTTTTAGGAATCCACAAGATCGAATCGAACGTTTTTGGGGTGACGTGCATCTGTGTGTCCAGCTTAACTATTTGACTTCATATAAATTTGAAAGCCTTTTCAATAACATTTACTTTAAAAAATCAGATACGGACAGCATTGAGTTTAACACGTTGAGAGCTGAGCTGTTGTTCTTGCTCTGCCTACCGTTCAGCCGGCAAACAGCTGCGATCACTGTAGCTCCTCCATTTGTAGTGAAAAATTACGTATAAAACGCGTATTTGATTGAAACATTTGGCCATATGTAGTCTTAGATTTTAGATTTGGAAAATTTTTGGAAAAAAATGTCATGTTCTTTTCTTCTGAACCGTACCAAAATGAATCAGCACCAGAGTAACTTATGTACCATATTTTGTGAAATTTGGTCAATTAATTTTTAACTGACTGGCTGTCTTTCTCCCTCACACACACACACGCGCGTCACGTAATAATAGTTATTCTGATTCTAGAGTGCTCGAAACGAACTGTAGATTGGTCGAAAACTCCAATACCGATTTTCGACTAGATATCAATACTTTCCTACACATTGCCATATATTGAAGGGTAAGTAAAAGTATGATGCGGGCACCACATAACTCTGACTCAAATTCATTTCCTTATTTTTACTTTCCCTGTAATACATGGTAATGTATAAGGAAAGTATTGAAATCATGTCGAAAATCCCAACTCGAGTTTTCGACGGAACTACACGTTTCGAGACCTCTAGATTCTAGAATACTAAAAAACTATTTTTAGAGTGATGTCTGTGTGTGTGTCTGCCTGTGTGTCTGTCTGTGTGTCTGTCTGCGTGTCTGTCTAAGTGTTTGTGTGTCTGTCTGTGTGTCTGTGCAATGTGTGTATCCACTCTAACTCAAAAGCTAATGGACCGAATTTCATAAAATTTGGTAGGTAAGTCACTAGAATGTGACCCTGGTGCTGATTAGTTTTTGGTACGATTCGTAAAAACAGAACCCGCCTTTTTTTGCGAAATAGTCAGTAAAAATTTTATGTATTCACTCTAGCTAAAATACTAATTGACCAAATTTCACAAAAATTGGTAGATAAGTTACTTGTTGGATACTCTGGTGATGATTAGACTTTGGTACGATTCGGAAAAGAAGAACCCGCCTTTTTTACGAAATAGCCAGCAAAAATTTCATGCATCCACCCTAGCTAAAGTCCCAATTGACCAAATTTCACAATATTTGGTAGATAAGTTACTTGTGGGATACTCTGGTGCTGATTAGGCTTTGGTAGGATTCGGAAAATAACAACCTGCCTTTTTTTTACGAAATAGCCGCCGAAATCGCCAAAATCTAAAAAAAAAAAAGAAATACTACGTATGCTGAAATGTATCAATTAAATTCTTGTTTTATACGCAATTTTTGACGAGGAAAAGAATACAACACACTCCATTATCCTTTAGGGCTAACCGTTCTCAAGATATTTGAGATTTCTTGCATTTTTGTTACGCCGCTATCGGAAAAATGTCCAATTACCAAATAAAAACAAAAATTGAATTAAAAAAGTAAATTTAGTGTTATTAGGTGCAATTCAACTCAATCTAATGAATTATTAAAGAAAAAAAGGAAATATGAATTTAAGTCTGCAGAGAGAGTCATGTGCTGCCCACATCAGATGTTTTATTTCATGATGAATTAAATTCAGTTTGAACGTAGAAAATAACATTGGCAGTTTTCTGATTATTATATCAAATTTGCACTTTTCATGCATCGTCGTTTTATTTGCAAATTCAAACATCTTCAGCTCCTCAAAATTCTAAAAACTGCAATATATCGAGAAATGGATGGCTCACTCTAGAAAAATTGCATGAAAAACTAGTATATAATTAATTTATTATATAATTAATTATTATATAATTAATTATATAATTATTATATAATTTATTATATAATTATTTATTATATAATTAATTTACGATCCTTGCGGGATATTTAGTAAAGAAGGGTCTGTTATATTTTTTTAAATCATGCCAAAATCTATTCAGTTGCAGGATAGCCTTCAAGGAAATTAACTACGTATACTAAATTTTAAGAAATTTCATTATATAGTTTTAACTACAGTGAAAAACGTCATCATCTCCTCAAAATTAAACAAGAAAGATCAATCGTACATAAAGCATTGATTATGAAACACTTTCCAACGCAAATGCAATTTTATTTATACTGCTCTAAAATGCGATACATTCAACGATGATATTTTTTTAATTATCACAGAACTACAATAATTTATTACTTTCCTAATATACATAATGTATAAGGAAAGTATTGTGACGGGATCGAAAATTTGAATTCGAGTTTTCGACGGAAGAGCACGTTTCAAGCATTCCTGATCACGAATCAAACATTTTTGAAGTTATGTCTGTGTGTGTGTGTGCGTCAGTGAGTCAGTGGAGACGATAACTGACGAACGAATGGACCGATTCGAACGAAATTTCGTACAAAAATCACAATCCGTAAGCACCGGAAGCCTATTGTTTTTACACGCAATCGAATGCTCAGAACCCCCTAAATTTTCGAGGAAATTTTGAAAAAATCGTCAAAAAATCAAAACCGCTAATAAAGTTACGAAAATAGTCATTTCTTATGTAATTTTTCATTTAGAAAACGATTGACATAAATTTTAGAACGCTAACATAAACCGTTCTCGAGATATTGCACATTTTTAAAAAAATTATCAAAAAGTTATATAAAATAAAAAAAAATATTTCCTATTGAGAAACATGTTCACTTTTCATATGTAATACCATGCGATAAATTGGGTGACATCATTCTCGTGGATCTAGCTCGTTCCATTCATGAAAAAATATACTTTAAGTATACTTTTGTATTTGAACGCCAATAGTCATTTATCTGCTGTAAGAATAACTTATATCTCCGTCCATAACGCTTGGCGAGATTTTGGCAACGAATTTGGCGGAATGTCGCCAACTTGGCGACATTTTTAATTGTTGCCAAATTAACTAAAGTCTAGCCAAATTGATAAAAATGACGCTAAATCAATGAAAATGACGACTAATTGAAGAAAATTCAATATCTTGAAAATAATATAAGTATCTACTATAAGAATAACATTTTTTTAAACTGTAAAAGTAGTAAATTCATTGCCTTATATAAGGAAAGTCATGTGTTGCCCACATCAGATTTTTTTACTTGAAAACTTAAAACTTCATCGAAAAAAACAATGAACTTTATTCAAATGACGTCATCGAAATATAAATCGTCTGGTTCTCTGTCGAAAACCCAGACCGCCAGACTCGTCCTAGGACATGAGCAGCAATGTGGACGGGCGGGTTTGGTTCTCCGTTGTTGTTGATGATGATGTTGAGACCCAGACTGTCCGATTTACCAGAAAGGGCCTGGTTGTCTGTGTAAAAGCTGTGAATATTTCATTCATACACTTTTATTCCAGCCTTTTTTAGATAAAGGTGGCTGTGCATCAACATATGATTCATTCAATTTTCAAGATTATTATCATTTTTTTTCTTTTTAACCCTTACAACAAAGTGAAAAGTGTTTATGACTTTATTCATTCTGTCTGTCTGTCTGTCTATCTGTCCGTTAGCAAGATAACTGCCTTAAAAATGACTTTATCAAAATGAAATTTTAGTATGTTGTGGGTGCATGTTGTGGGTGATGGTCTGTGGGACCTATGGAAATATAAATGAGTAATATCACCCAATTAGTTTTGGATTGAACCCAGGTTGAAAAACTGAAATACATTGACCCCTACGGGACTTAATTTTTCAAACATTTTTTAAGCGGATTTAAAATTCATAAATTGCTTCTCAAAGTTTTTGGAAATATTCAAATTATCCCTATATAAAAAAAATTTCAGCAAAATATATTCAGTAGTTTTTAAAATAAGAATTAAAATAATAATTACACCATTTCAATGAAGAGATCACGTGACAATTATATGAAAAGATCACGTGACCCACTTCAAAATGAAATATGGCATCCATCTTGTCTCAAAATCGTGATTTTTAAAGTTCTTTTTAATTCATATTTAGTGTTGCATCCGTCCTAAAACCGCTTTATTTTTGCTTAAATTCTGTGCATCTACATATTGAAACAACGCAATTACAATGTAGTGGAGTTTAAATGATCATCCAATTATTTCTACAACGAAGCCTACTTTTCACTTACGGAAAATGTAAACAGCAAAATATGTAGAATGAGTTGTATAAGAATTGCTGCATTTCTTTAAAGCAAAATTATTTAGCTCATGGAGTCAGCAATATAGCTGATATGAATGAAATATTCATTTATTCCACAAAGGGACGATTTTTTACGATGAAATTTTAAGTATAGAGTTTAATTACTTGTATCTCCATGGTTTCAAATTTTTAAATAAAATAAATTATTATAGTATTGTGATGAATGAAATGAATGGAAAAATGTTTATGAATGAAATGCTGCTTTTATAGAGAGAGCCAGGCGTGTTATATTTCGATGACGTCATTTGAATAAATTTCATTTGTTTTCGATGAAGTTTTCAAATATAATAAATTATTGTAGTATTATGATAATTTTAAAAATATTATTACCGAGGAATGTATCGCATTTTAGAGATGTTTAAATAAAATTGCGTTGAAGTTGGAAAGTGTTTAATAATCAATGCTTTATGCATGATTGATCTTTCTTGTTTTACACTGGCATTGCTTTAATTTGGACACGCGCAAGTATAAGAAAGATTTCACGTTCGCTGTTCCAAAGTTTAAAATTTTATCCAAACATATTCATCGAGCTATCATCACTTCAACCTCAGTTTTAAACAAGTTTTGTGCTTCAAAATTTTGATCAATTGAAAATCTTGCTGTAATTTCTGCCTCTGAGGACCGCATTCTGCGCAATGGAGAAACCAAATAATAGCCGAAATAAGGACGCCCGAAATGTGAATATTGGCAGAATAGCTCTCAATGCCATTCGCAAACTTCAGGGCAAATCTGGAATTGCCCTTCGTGATTTGAAGAAATACCTCAGGGACGAGAAGAAAGTGGATATTGCAGCGCATGATGCTATGTTGAAATTATCCCTGAAAAATGCTATGGATGATGGAAGATTGGTAAAAGAAGGAGGTAATTTTAAGGTAAGAAATCGCCATCCCACTTATACTTTATCTGTTCGCAAACTAGTAACAATTAATTGCAGAGAATCGCTTATAAATTAAACGCCACACATGTCGTTGAAATTGGAACACTTTGCTATAATTCACAGACAAGCGAAATATTTTCCATATAGCCATTTCGTTAAGAATATCACCCAGAGGCTGATTATCATATATTTTACGTAACAGAATATTGAACTGTTTTAATACAAGAAGTTGATGAATTTAAATATAACTTAATGTAAACATTTAAAATATTTTAAATTCCTAATACCTATATTGATTTTTTTTAAATTTTAATCAAAGTTCTGTTTAAGATCTGCATTTATCAAACGTGTTTTATAAATTTGCCAATTTGGCTAAATCCCAGAGACCGGTACTGTCTTTTTTTTTTTTTATCGCGCCAAATCGGCGATAAGCGGAGTGCTATGTTGCGACCTTGGTAACGCTTTAGCTCTTCATAATCATGGTAACCTTGAGAGTTGGTTGGATACTATGGCAACTGTCTCAACATCGGGCTCCGGAAAAATCGCCAAATTTAAGACCGTACCGGTCTTTGGGATAATGCCAAGTTTATTGTGTAATGATAAAATTTAAGGGATGAACAAATAATTAATATTGAAGTACATAAATACTTGTAGATCACCATAAAAGTA
Organism: Amaurobius ferox; assembly: GCA_951213105.1. NCBI lineage: Eukaryota > Metazoa > Arthropoda > Arachnida > Araneae > Amaurobiidae > Amaurobius > Amaurobius ferox. Next base: position 72,594,484 of record OX578150.1, read on the forward strand.
AAGTAAATTTGAGTAAATCACCATAAAAGTAAAGTAAATTTGAATTTAAAACTATTTTTGCCTATATCTTTTGAATTGAACGATTGTTCTCCATCTGAAAATAAATTCGGCTAAAATTTCGCCAAGTACATTTCGCCAAGTCAAGTATGCGAATGACCAAACAATTTCTGAGTTTTGGCAATATTTGTGCCATTTAATTTAGAGGTATTCAACTATTGTAAATCGTTCAGGATGATCCCAAACTCTGCAAATATCATTTAGAATATTGTATTTTAATTCATTGGCAATGTGTTGTAAGCACAGAAAAGTGTACTTTACGGGAGTTTTCAAAAGTGTATTTTACGGAGAAATTTTATTGGCGGATATTCAACTATATGGAACTTATGGGGAACTTTGCTTGCTAAATAGGGTCAAATCAGATGCGTTTTGCGAAAGTTTTAAGAATTGCTGAAAGTCTATAATTTTTAAAATATCATAAAGTTTAGTTAGGAAACTACAGTTATAGAATATCAAGTTATATCAAGTTATTTAAGACATTATTGAAGATAGCGACAATTCTGTGTGTTGGCGATATTAATGATCAAGTAACGGTCAGTGTAACGTTAAGATATTCCCCGGTTATTCGCTATATTTTTGCAGGTAATATTCATTTTATAGGTAAGCAATCTATTCTAACTTAAAACAACAATTTGCAAACCTACTAAAAAATGAGGTACTTATCCTTCAATCGTGCGCAAAAAAATCGCCTAAAGCAAAACATGGTCATTGGCGAGGATAAAAAAACTCATAAACGAGGGCAATCCTATGAAAACCGCTTCATTGCAAATATTATAGACACGCCAGCAGAATGTTGTTACAAAGAGTATAAAAACTAAATACTTAAACCATATTTGGCGATTTATCACTTGCATCTGGCTAAAGGAGAAGTACCAAAAATGCTTCACAAAGCATAAGAAAATGACTACCAAGTTATCGTGAAGTTTCTAATTTGACGATTCTACCCATCATTTTTATTCCATTTTCATTGACAAAATTTGAAAAAAAAATGTTTAATTTGATTGTTATGTGGCTTTTTTAATTTTTTTTCTTGCAATGTTTGGTGTATTTTTTAAAAACAAAACATACCAAATGACCATGATGCATAAAAATAAGATAAAGCAGCAATGGTTCCTTTATCGCATATTTTGCGACATTTTACTAACCGTACCACGTTCTTATAATAATCTAAAATTGAATTAAATCTAATTTAACGATAGGTTGGAGACATACATGCTTTTCGGAAAATGTGTGATAAGTGCTATTGAAAGGAAATAACTTAACACAATTAATTTATACAAAATAGCGATGATATTTCCCGATATAAATTAATTTTGATAATAAGTAATAGACCAAAATTTGATACATTAATAACAAAATTAATTTTGATGCATTAGAAATTATTTGGCGCGATAAATAAAAAACCACAGTACCGGTCTCTGGGATTTAGCCTACATCTGTGACTCCTAACACTGAATTTTTAAGATTGGTTTTCATATCGTGAAAACACCGTTCTAAACGTATAGTTTTACAGTCAGCTGTCAATCTAATTTTCGAGATAATAATTGCTTGGCTACCGATTGGAAACCACTGATTTCAACAATTAGTAACTAACTTCCTTTTTCATATCTTAAATGTACGTTGAATAATTACTTACGCTTTGACTTAACTCCCAGAGAATAGCTGCTTGACGACCTTGGCGAAATATCCAAATTTATGTTACTGAGCAATCTTGTAATTAATGAATTATCAGCCTTTAATTCACTGCACAATTTCTTAAATCCTAATCATTGCATTTTGTACTCCAGGTGAAAGAGGCTAAACGCAGACGGAGCAGGAGCCGCTCCAAAAAAGGCAAATCTACTGGAAAACGAAGGAAGCGTTCGGGAAGCAAAAAGGGAAGCAGGAAAGGTTCATCCAAAAGGAAGCGCTCACGCTCAAGACGTCGCCGAAAGGCCGCAGAAGATATGTGAATCCTTGTTCTTCCAGAGACCATGCAAAATTGATATAATAGAAGATTTCTAGTACACATAGATCCAACAGACCATTAAAATTATTGTTTTTACTTCAGAATTTTATTGAATATTTTTATTACAGGTAAGACGAGATCACTAACCTGAAATTATCTGAAGTGGTTCAACTCGGCCTTTTAAATATGCATTGGTAATGATCACGATTTTAGCTACTTATTTTAGAGCTTGAAAGAAGCTCGAGAAGCTTGAAAGAGCTCGATTGAACAAAGTTTGGCAATGTACCTTCTGGGGGGAGGCTAGTAATGTCACGAACATAAAAATCTGGTGTGGGCAGCACATGACTTTCCCTGCAGGCTCAAATTCATATTTTCTTTATTTGTTTAAAAATTCATTACATTGAGTTTAATTGAACCACATAACATTAAATTTGCATTTTTAATTCATTTTTTGTTTTTATTTGGTAATTGGACATTTTTACGAAATCGGCGTAACAAAAATGCAAGAAACTCAAATATCTTAAGAACGGTTAGTCCTAAAGTATAATGGAGTGCATTATATTCTTTTCCTCGTCAAAAATTGCGTATAAAACAAAAATTTAATTGATACATTAGAGCATACACTACTTAGTCTTTTTTTTTAGATTTTGGCGATTTTTGAGGGCCATTTCGTAAAAAAATGCAGGTTGTTACTTTCCGAATCGTACCAAAATCTAATCAGCACCAGAGTATCCCACAAGTAACTTATCTACCAAATTTTGTGAAATTTGGTCAATTAGTATTTTAGCTAGAGTGGATACATGAAATTTTGGCGGACTATTTCGTAAAAAAAGGCGGGTTCTTCTTTTCCGAATCATACCAAATTCCAATCAGCACCAGGGTATCCAACAAGTAACTTATCTACTAAATTTTGTGAAATTTGGTCAATTAGTATTTTAGCTAGAGCGAAAAAATGAAATATGTACAGGCCATTCAGCAAGAAAAGGCGGGTTCTGTTTTTTTACGAATTGTACCAAAAACAAATCAGCACCAGGGTCACATCCAAGTGACTTACCTACCAAATGTTATGAAATTCGATCCATTTTTTTTTAGTTAGAGTGGATACATACATTGCACAGACACACAGACAGACACACAGCACACAGATAGACACACACACAGACGTCACGCTAAACATGTGGGTCCGAAAGTCCTTCCGAGAGGTTGGTGGTAGGGGAAGGAGGGTACGGTCCCTGTGGATGCCTCCCCCACTGGGTTCCGGTCTAAATTGGGTGGCACTTCCCGATCGTCCAAATAGTTACCTTACACCTTTCTGGTAGGTCGGACGGTCTGGGTTTCATCATCATCATCATCATCATCAACACACACAGACATCACGCTAAAAATAGTTTTTTCGTATTCTAGAGGTCTCGAAATGTGTAGATCCGTCGAAAACTCGAGTTGCGATTTTCGGCATGATTCCAATACTTTCCCTATACATTACCATGTATTGCAGGGAAAGTAAAAATCTGATGTGGGCAGCACATGACTCTCTCTGCAGACTCAAATTCATATGTTCTTTATTTCTTTAATAATTCATTAGATTGAGTTTAATTGAACCACATAACACTAAATTTGCATTTTTAATTCAATTTTTGATTTTATTCGGTAATTGGACATTATTCCAAAGGCGGCATAACAAAAATGCGAAAAATCTCAAATATCTCGAGAACGGTTAGTCCTAGAGTAATAGAGTTGTTCTTATTTCTTTCCTCATCAAAAATTACGGATAAAACAGGCATTTAATTGATATATTTGAACATACGTAGATTTTTTTTAGATTTTGGCGATTTTTGCGGACCAGTTCGTAAAAAAAGGCAGGTTGTTCTTTTCCGAATAGTACCAAAATCTAATCAGCACCAGAGTATTGTATAAGTAACTTATCTACCAAATTTCTTTTTAATAAAATTAAGAAGTACAATATCTTGTTTTCATCCTATTTTTACTTTCCTCACGTTGAGCTAGGGGAAATTATGGTGACAGTGATATGAATTGTACCCCCCTTTCTTGATAGATGTTCTTTCAGCAATAGGTTAAGTAAATCATTTACTTTAACTCTACATAGCCTAAGAAAATCATGGTGATCGTGATTTAATCATAAGTCGAGTTTTCATTGTAAATATATCGATGGCCTCCCAAGGTACCGGAAATGATATTTGTCGGTGTGTGTGTCAAATCGATGACTCTTCATGATTTTGCAAACCACTGAAGTGGTATTGTACCAATTTTGAGTGGCATGTTTTATATACCATTTTAGTTAATTTAACAAGTACAATATCTTGTTTTCATAATATTTCTACTTTTCTCACATTGAGCTAGAAGAAAGAATGGTGACAGTGATTGGGAATTGCACCTCTTTTCTTGATAGATGTGCATTCAGCAGTAGATTAAGTAAATTCTTTACTCTAACACGATGTAGTTTAATAAAATCAGCGCGATCGTGATTTAATCAAAAGTCGGGTTTTCACCGTGACTATATCGGTGGCTTCACTAGATGATATTTGTCGGTGAGTGTGTGTGTGTGTCAAATCGATAGCCCTTCATGATTTTGAAAACCACTGAAGTGGTATTGGATCAATTTTAAGTTACATGTTTTATAATACTACTAGCAGCATAGTCATTCTTCGTACGGAGTATATATATAAAAAAAACTTAAAATTCACAATCATGCGCAAATTCCTATAATATTCTAAATGGCATTGTTATTCAAAAAATTCTATTACAATATTTAGATGCTCCTCACAATAATTTAAGAATCTCTTTTCTTACTATACAAAATTATCACCCCAGGAAGATCTGACGAATAAAATACCCTGGTTCCGCTTGTAAACAAATTTACAAAAAATATGAAATTAAATCAAATGTATGCCAAAATAAAAACGTTAAAGTTGTATGAGAAAATATAACCGTACTGCTTATATTCTCGAATATTAGAAGATATATATGCCTGTGTATCAGTAGAAGATTACCCGTCTGCAACATATGAGTTTTAAATATATTTGCCAAAAAATAACGGATAACTTAATACGTTGATAATATCAATAATCCCCCTAATCTTTAAACCCAAAGGCCGTAATTGATGTCAATATATGTCGAAATGAAAGTGCAAAAATTGTATGGCAAGATACATCCTTACTACTTACATTCTCGTAGTTTAGAAAATATACCCGTGCATTTAGTAGAATATTGCCCATACTAAGTAGCCATTCGTCGTAAGGAATATATAATATAAAGGATCATAAAATTCACAATCATGTGCAAATTCTTATACTATTCTAAATGACATTGTTATTCAAAACATTCTATTAAAATATTCATATTAATTCTCCTAAAATTAAGTTTAAGAAGAATCTATCCTCGATATACAAAAATGATAGTCACAAGCAGATCTGAACAGCCTGGTCCCGTTAGTAAACAAATTTGGAAAAGAAATATGAAATTGAATCAATATACGCCAAAATAAAAGAGCTAAAATTGTATCGGAAGATATTTCCGTGCTACTTATATTCCCGAATATTAGAAGATATACCCGTATATTAGGAGAAAATTGCCCGTACTACAATATACGAATTTCAAAAATCCTTGCCACAATACAACATATTATGCGATAAAGTGAAAATATCAATTGTCTTTAAAATTGAGGGCTGTAATTGATACCAATATTTGTTAAAATGAAAGCACTAACCTTAAGGGTTGATTTGTTCGGGAGCCATTGTAAAAAGCCCTGCTGTCCCAACCTGGAATCGAACCCTGGATCTCCGAACTGGCCAGCTGACTCTTATAGTCGAAGTGGACTCTGTAAAGTCATATAATTACATCAATTTTGTAGTTTGTTTTATTTACGATATGTATCTTATACAATAAGCTATAATGTGTATTTTATATTAAAGCATATTGTATTCAGACCATTCGATTGCTTTCATATACGTGCTTTTGGTGTTTTAAAATGGATGCTAACGTATGCGATTTGTAAAGCACAAGCTATGAAATGTATATGTAGGTGTTTAAAGCGCAACGCGCAAAACGTATATAGAGAACAACCTATAACACAGAATTTGCTTGAAATCTACATTGCTGGCGATAACATAAAAATATTATACATTTCCATCCGAAATTCGTGCGGGCAAAATGGCTAGATGTAACATTTACTAAATATGATACCTACTAAATATGTGACTGCTAAATGTGACACATACACACTTAATAAACGCTCCGAATATCAAAAAGCGCTTCAAATTTAAGCATAAAAATGTCGCAAATTTTATACTACTGTTAACCCAATCTTGGAATATTGTGCAATGATCTGGGATCCTGTTTACGGTCTGAATTCTCAACGAATAGAAATCGTGCAAAATAAACTTTTACGTACTATGGATTACAGATTGTCTGGCTATTATCCTTATGATATGCATATGAGTGAACTCAGAAGGAAATATAGTTTAATGTCTCTTAAAAGAAGAAGAAAATGGTCCTGCCTTTTGTTTTATTTTAAATTTTTAAATAATACTATTGATTGCCCCATTTTACTTTCTTGCCTGGAATTTTATATACCTGTTAATAACACTAGGAAAAAAACCTTATTTCACAATACTACTATTAAACACAATTACCTTAAAGGCTATTCTATCTATAAATTTGTTGATCTATATAATACCTATTGCACTGATATTGACATATTTAATTTGACTACTGCGTGTTTTAAAAAAGCCTGTTTGAATGCGCTTGACATGTATACGACTTAGTATTCTTGTATCTTATGTTCTGTTCTTTTTATTTCTGTGTGGCTACTGTAACTGGATTTCATTTGTAGTTGCGCCGTAAATTGAATAAAATAAAATAAAATAAAATAAAATAATATGGAAATTGCTGTGTGTGAAACAGTATTTCGTGTCCCATCACTGTATGTTGACTTATTTCCAACGTTTTTAGACAAATAAATTGTATTCGCAGAAACGTTTTAAGACAAAGTGTCTTTTCAGAAACGTTTTTAGACAAATAAATTGCTTTTGCAGAAACGTTTTAAGACAAATAAAGTGTTTTTGCAGAAACGTTTTTAGACAAGTAAATTGATTTTGCAGAAATGTTTTTAGACAAATAAATTGTTTTTGCAGAAAAGTTTTTAGACAAATAAATGGTTTTTATAGAAATGTTTTTAGACAAATAAATGGGTTTTGCAGAAACGTTTTTAGACAAATAAATTGTTTTTGCAGTAACGATTTTAGACAAATAAATTGTTTTTGCAGAAACGATTTTAGACAAATAAAATTGTTTTTGCAGAAAAGTTTTTGAACAAATAAATTGTTTTTGCAGAAACGTTTTTAGACAAATAAATGGTTTTTATAGAAATGTTTTTAGACAAATAAATGGGTTTTGCAGAAACGTTTTTAGACAAATAAATTGTTTTTGCAGTAACGATTTTAGACAAATAAATTGTTTTTGCAGAAACGATTTTAGACAAATAAATGGTTTTTATAGAAACGTTTTTAGACAATCAAATGGGTTTTGCAGAAACGTTGTTGTTGTTGTCGTGTCCCTAACATTACAATTAAGGAAGAATGAGTGCACTGCTTCTGTTTAGTCTAATGACCCGGGGCACCCGAAGGTAGAAGTCTGACTTCTGCCCCAAATAAGACATTACAACATCCATGCCCGCAGGCGGGACTCGAACCCGTGCAGAAACGTTTTTAGACAAATAAATTGTTTTTGCAGTAACGATTTTAGACAAATAAATTGTTTTTGCAGAAAGATTTTAGACAAATAAATGGTTTTTATAGAAACGTTTTTAGACAAATAAATGGGTTTTGCAGAAACGTTTTTAGACAAATAAATTGATTTTGCAGAAACGTTTTTAGACAAATAAATTGTTGTTGTCATTGTTTTTCCATTCTTTGGGATAAAGAATAGTCAAGAACGGATTTTGGTATTTGAAACGCTATGCATTCGGTTAAAATAATAAAATAATTCAGTTAAAATAGTCACCAGAATGGAATTAAAAACTATAAAATATAAAATATTAAAAAAGTTATTTGCTGTAAAGATAAATAAAAATATAGGAAAATCGGTTACTCGTATTAATTTAATTAAAAAAAATATGTATAATATTTTTATCTGCGTATGATGGTATAAAAGGGAATTTTGTGTGTCTAGCGTACGAAAGTTATAGCTGAAGGAGTGTTAGAACAAAAAGTTCCGCGATTTATAAATTTATCAAATACAATTTCAAAATTATAATTTTATTTTATTATTTAGAGGTCTAGTCCCACGTATTTCAAAGTTGTAAGCTTTTAACTTCGGTAGTTTGGGCTGTGGAAGTGCCCCGTTGTCAGTGAGTTACGTCTCGACAATGAGATAAGGCCGTTTGCATAGGTTAAAAAAAAGGAAAAACAAAGCAGCGTTTTATAAATTTTTCGAACGAAATGCTAAGATTTTAAATTTTTTTCATTATTTGGAGGTCAAGTTCCACGTGTATACAAAGTTTCAAGTTTCTACCTTCATTTGTTTGGGCTAAGGAAGTGTTCTTTAGTTAGCAGTCTGAGCTATTTAGCTCAGCTGTATTCTCAGCTATATGTACATCATGTTCTTTTAACTTTTTAGCGCGTCGTAAAATGTGAAAAGTTTGTAGTCATAAACCTGCTTCCAATTAAGCTCAGAAAACTAGTCAAAAAATTATGTAAATGGCTCTGTCATTCTGCTGAAGTATAATAAAAATATCAGATGATCGTTTTGGAAATACTCTCTTTTGTTAGTGTGTATCAGTTTAACCCATATTGTACCAAACATTGAAAAAATTAATACTTTTTTATAAAATCTTAAATGTGTGTTTCTCTAAGCCTATGTATACACATAAAATCAAAAAACTTACCAAACTTTTATTAGTTTGATCGGAACAGGCCGTCCCAAAAATAGGACAATGATCCTCTAGATATATATCCCATAGGACAATCGCCTAGATAATTTTTTTTTGATAATCCTTTTTTATTGGTATAAAAGTATGGAAAATTACCTTAATAAATTTATATGTATGTTTTTTCTTGGAGCTCAAAACTTTAAAAAACTTGTGTGTTGAAAGTGTAAAAAAAAAAAAAAATCTGCAAGAATCGCCATTTAAAAAAAAAATAATAAAAAATATCCAACATGAATTTAAACTTGGAGAATGACAAATATATAGTTAATGATTCTCAAGCAATATATTGTCTTTAAATTGAATTAAAATATGCAAAATAATTTATATAAAGACCGCTTATGTGTGCTGTCCTATTCTTAGGACAATAAGGAAGTATGGGTTAAAGTTGAACTTCAAGGAGATGGGTTCAACCATACCAAACTGGTGAAATGAATAATCTATAGAACCTCGTGTGATGACGCTACCTCGTGTGACGAAACGGAAATATAATGAGAAAAAGCAATAAAATTCAAGAAATATGAACATAAAGTTCGGTGCATGAAAAATATGAGACGGAAATTAAAAAATAATCATATGTGGTTATGCTAATCCCTCCAAGAAATATGGTATCATGGACAAATTATTAACATGATTTTTGGAATTTTATCTGATCTGAAACTCTTCAAGGAAATCCATATTGAAAACTGTTGAATAATAGAAGCTTGAAAACAATCAAATCTATGTGACTAGTCATCCAGAAAAAAATATAGATTGATCCCATTGTTTTGCGGGCGTATGTAGGGCGATAAACTTATTGTTGCGAACGCACAATGCTCCGTTTGGCGCCTCCTTTTTTTGCCTGTCTCGAAGGCCAGGCGAAGATGATACAGTGCATGACGTCAGCATGACGAGAGGATGGCGTGAGTCCAAGGTTGCCAGGAATTCCCTGTTAGAAGAAAGGTTGCCAGATTTGGCGACTTCCGGAATGTTCCAGAAACTTCTCGATAAAACCAGAAGCTTCTCGATTCTTTAAGACAGAGATTTCCAGAAGTTTCTATAGCGAGACTATAAAAAGGACTCACCTCTCCATTGCAGGGGAGTTGACAAATAGATGTGACACCAGCTACATTGGACTGTGATTTTTGTCAATGTTTAGGGAATGGTAGCTGATGTTCTGTGAATAATATAAGTTATTGTGTGAGATTATTGGAGCATTTAAGTGCTGATTGATTGTAAATCGTTCCTGTTTACTTTGTGCTTGTGAATAAATGTTAGTTATCCAGAAACTTGGACTCGTTCTTGTATCCTGATAACACCCTCACTATTTCAGAGGATACTTTCGTAACATTATATTGAAACATTCTCTGCTCTTGATTTCATTGCCTGAAACAGTTTTGTCGGTTTCGTAGTTGAGCAGTTTTTCGCTTGGAATATATATATATTTTAATTTCCCATCTTACATAATAGATTTCGAATCGGAAAACGCATCAGACTATTCTTAATATACTCATTTAAACGGTTCTCAAAACATTGTCATTTTCGGAAAGTTTGGATATACTCGTATATTTTGTGAAATTCTTGGTTTACAAATTTATTTATTAAAATTTCCCCGCTTAGAAATTATATAGTTAAACAACAATTTAATAATAATAATAATTTAATTATTTTTATTTTTCCATCTTACATAATAGATTTGAAAACGAATTAAACTATTCTTAATATACTCATTTAAACGGTTCTCAAAGCATTGTCATTTTGGGAAGTTTGGATATACTCGTATATTATGTGAAATTCTTGGCTTACAAACTTATTTATTAAAATTTCCCCGCTTAGAAATTATATCGTTTAAATAACAATTTAATAATAATAATAATTTAATTATTTTTATTTTTCCATCTTACATAATAGATTTGAAAACGAATTAAACTATTCTTAATATACTCATTTAAAAGGTTCTCAAAGCATTGTCATTTTTCGAAATTTTGGATATTTATTTTGTGAAATATTTGGAATAGAAACGTCTTTTCCAAAATTTCCTCCCATGTATTAGATACGCAGTAGTAAAACATTAAAATATAGGCATTATGACATATTTTATATATCAAAATTTAAAGTAAGAAAATGAATAAAACTTCTTTTCTCTCTTAGAAACAAACTGAAAATGAAAATAACTTCTTTCGGAGTGCCAATAACGAGATTGAAGTTTTTGGCTTTTATTGACAAAACTCCCTAATATAGATCTGCCTCACAGCAAGCAATAAAGATCAATGATGAAGAAGAAAAAATACAGTAGAAAGGTAAAAAAGGGGTAAAAGAATTTTCAAAAGTAGTAAAGGCAATAAAAAAAATTCCAAAGATAAGGAAAGGAAAATTCTTTTATATATCTCTTCACTTTAGCTGACCAGCAAAAGAACTGAAATGATGAAATTGAAGGGGTGGGATACTGTAATTTCACGCAATTCTGTTATTTCATTCTAAAGGAAATAAATACATAAAAGTTCTAAAGTTGCACAAAAAATTTCAGATGAATAGCTTATTAGATAGAGCAGTTAAAATTAGTTAAAATTTAAAATGGATTCAATGTATACTTTGTAAAGCAAACGACGCACACCTAAGAAAGTGTTCTATTGATATAAACTTTACACACGCAATAAATATTTAAATATAAAGAAATTATTACTTTCCTTATATACATAATGTATAAAGAATGTATTGTGACGGGGTCGAAAATTCGAATTCGAGCTGTCGACGGGAGAACAAGTTTCAAACATCCCTCACCACGAATCGAACATTTTTGAGATGATGTCTGTGTGTGTGTGTCAGTGAGTCTGTGGAGACGATATCTCACGAACGAATGGAACGATTCGGATGAATTTGGTACACAAATCACAATCCGTGAATACTGGAAGCCTATTGTTTTAAAACACAATCGAATGTTCAGAACCCCCCTAAATTTTCGAGTGAAATTTTGAAAAAATCATAAAAATAAAAACCTTTAATAAAATTACGCAAATAGACATTTCTTATGTAATTTTTCCTTAGAAAATGATTGACATAAACTTTAGAACGCTAGCATGAACCTTTCTCGAGATATTGCACACTTTTGAAATAAATGTATCAAAAAATCCAATAAATAAAAAAAAAATTAACTGCTATGAAACATGTTCATATTTCATACGTAATATCAAGCGATAAATTCAGTGACATTATTCTTGTGGATCTAACTCGTTCCATTCACGAGAAAAGATACTTTGAGTAATACTTTTGTATTTGAATACCAATAGTCATTTATCTGCTGTATGAATAACATATTTCTCCGTTCATTACGCTTGGCGATATGTTGGCGCCGAATTTGGCGGAATGTCGCCAACTTGAAGACTTTCTTAAATGTTGCCAAATTAAGGAAAATCTCTCTAAATGGATAAAAATGACGCTAAATGAATGAAAATGACGACTAATTGAAGAACATTCAATATCTTGGAAAGAATATACGTCTCTACTATCAGAATAACATTTTTTTAACTATTAAAGTAGTAAATTCATTGCATTATATACGGAAAGTCATGTGCTGCCCACATCAGATTTTTTTATTTTCATTTCAAAAGAACTTTATTGCAACAGGTAGTAGCAACATAACGGTCACTCAATATACATAGTAAATCCTACTCTGGCAGTGATACAAGCCGATATAACAACTGCAAAGTCCACTTCGACAATAAGAGCTTGCAATTTTGTTCACGTAGCGCATCGACGGTAGAGTGTCGGCTGGCCAGTTCGAAAATCCAGGGTTCGATTCCCGTTTGGGGCAGCAAGCTTCTTTACACACGGAGCCAAATAAGTATCATGCTGTTCAATGGCAGATGCTGTCATATCTTCTAAAACTATTCATCTTTGTATATCATGCAATTCTTTGATGGCTGCATTTACCGTCCCAGTAACTCACAATTATTCTCCATTGGTGAGAGTCTAGACCAGGGGTGGCCAACCCAAATGACCTTGCGGGCCACTTCGGGAACACATTATAATCCCGCGGGCCGCATATATATATATATATATATATATTTAATTGCCAATGGCTAGGCACTTGACTCATAATCAATTGACTTGACTCATCGCTGCAATGCAATACTGCCCACTTCTAAGTATGTATAAAAACAGAAGCAACGTGATAAAATAGAAACAGTTATGGAATTTATCTGTTACAAAACACTACACTAGAAACAAAAATAATGCACAAAATAATCGTATTTTGTAAAGTTGTAATGAATCTCGCGGGCCGCAAAATTATTCAAGGCGGGCCGCATTCCACGGGCCGCGGGTTGGCCACCCCTGGTCTAGACTTTGATTGGTGATGAGAGGGTTTCAGCACATTATAAAAATTTCCTTGAGATATATGAAATATATGCCCAGGAGTTATGTTGAAAAATAACTCGCAGAAGACGTGTTATCAGAGGAACACAGGATGTCTTGAACGTACACATGATCGGTCAAAATGCTAACGTACCATAATAGAAGATACTGATTATTATAAGAAATAGTTACTTAGACTGTCCTGTCATGTGTGATGCTTGACAGCTGTGGCCGGAATGTAGCGCAAACCGAATTTCTTCTACACAAAAATAGAGTTATCTGCAACCAAGCAGAAACATATAATAAGATCCAAAAACAAGCTTATAATTTCTGATAAAAAGGAACACAAATTTAGCAAATTTAAATGGTTAAAATAAGCTGGTTTCGGTTCCATTAATGACAGTACAAATGACAGTAAAGACACTTATATTAATCGCTAAACTGGCATTTTTCAGATAATTAACATCACAATTTGAAAATTATAAAACTACTTTTAATACATAATAATCAGTAACTGCGACCTAGAATTTGATTGCTTCAAAACAAATTTAGTCACAAATTGCAAATTTAATTACAAATGCAATAAGTTTGTCAAATATATATCAACAGTAGTCCACGAAACAAAGTTAAGAAAGAAAATAAAATATGACGCAATACTCGGAGATTCAAGTTTAGTTAATGTAAGTTTTTTATTGCCATTAAGGAGATAACAACCCACTTATCTTGGTCATGTTAAATTTACTTAATTCGAGTTTTCTTTTCTCAATATATATAAGTGCTGTAAGTACAAAATTGTCATAGGTGAAGATGTAATACCTTTGCACATTTCAACAGCTTATTTTTTATTTGTTTAAGAAACTTTATAAAATGTGATTTTTTTTTTCACAGTTTTAACTAAAATTTTAAAAATTTATTTTGGTAGAAAATAAAACCTAAGCAACTTATTCTTTTAATTTTGTGTTAAAATATGAACACATATAGTTTGAATATACCATAAAAATTTCTGTCTGTGAGCGCGATATCTTTTGAACAAATTGATAACATTGAATAACATTTTCTATAAGTATTTCAATCTATAAATGTCAAAAGTTTATTGATTGTCGTAGTGAACGGACCAAGAGATTCCTCCCTTCCCAATTTTAAAACATTTGTCTTTGGAATTCGAATAGAAAAATATAGTTAATTATAAAGGTGTCACAAAAATATATATGCAATATGTGTGATTAGATATTTAAAATCAAATGCTATCAGTTAAAGGACGTTAACATCCCCAAGATATTTCAAGCTTTTGATCTATGAAAAAACTTGTAAAAAGTAAAATAAATTCAATTTTCTATTAGTAAAATACATTTTGTGCAAAGGATAAGCATAGTGATAAGGATGGATTTTCAAATCTTAAAGATCTTTCAGAAATTTCTAATAGTTGGAGCATTTACAGTATTTCTTGTCAGTGCGGTCTTTTTTGTATTGGTCAAACTAAACGTGCTTTAAAATTTCGTATTAAGGAGCATGAAAACTATGCCAAAAAACAGGAATTTAGTAATTCTTCAATTGCTCAACATTGCTGTCAATTTTATCACCGTTTTGAGTCTTCTTCAGCAAAGATCATACAAAAAAAAGCACGCCGATCTGTGACTTTGAGTGCCGCGAAGGCTTCCATATCCAGAAAAATTTCCATAATTTAGTTAATCATTTATCCAGTATTCCATTTTTGTCCGCGGTCTGGTGGAGTTCCAATTAAAATTTTCCACTTTCTTCGTTCCATTTCTTAACCTTTGGGGCTTTTATGTGTCAGTTTAACCTATGTTTCATCTTGTTGAGTCTCATTTATTCTTGTTCGAACTTGACTAGTCTTGTCAGGATATTCCTGTAGTGCTTTAGCGCACACCAATCTTGTGTGTTACTTCTCATTTCGGATTGGCTGTACTGCTGATTTTTAATTGGCTCTCTCAGCTGAGCTCTTATAACAGGTCTTAGGTATATAATCCATCTGTTTCTTCTACTTGCGCTCATATCGTCTTTTTTCCCTGGAGAACAAGCTTCTTCTTTACAAACAAATCATTGCACCTATGATTTTGTACGCATGCCCCATTTGGGGAGCTGCTGCAAAATCACATATTGGGAAATTGCAAGTTATCCAAAATGAAATCTTACGTATGATAATCAATTCACCTTGGTTTATCCAAAACGAGGTCATACATCATGATCTTTAAGTCTCTAGCATTGAAGAGCATATTAGATTAATCACCCAAAATTTCTACATTAAAAACTTTGAGAAACCTTGTATGGCAGATACTGATCTCAACTACAATCTTAAACCAACTAGCAGAAAACGCAGACCCAGGCACATCATCTCTGAACCAAGAAGAACTTACGAGCCCAGAACTGAAAGAGCTCGGCTGCCTGACTTGCCTGCACTGCCAACTACTATGTAACTCAAAGTTTTTGACCTTGAGACGATAATGTTGTTTACATTTATCGTCTCACCGTTTGACCTCGTGACCACTGAATCGAAACTGATTACGATGAGTCCGCGACATTCACTTGGATCCCATTTTCTTTCAGAGAACCTGTTTTCTCTGTGTTTACTCTCCTTTTCAAATTTAGTTTGTCTACCTCTCAACATCGGTGGTCCATCTTCCAAGGTATTTTTGATCACAGTCTAAGCCATTATGACTGTCAATCTTTTCAAGCATCCACCCAGAAAAGGAATGCTTCACATCAAATTTCAATTACAAAACTATTCTAAGAACTTATATTTTCGATGTGGGGATACGTGAGTTTTCTCACAGGTGCCCCGAAAAGAAAAAGCCTTGGATCCTTGGATATCGTCTTTCTGACGTCGGGTTAATTAACTCTCTTTCACCGACGAAAGGAATCCAGCTGTATCCTCGAAACAACTATATATTGCATTATTGTTTTATTTGTGCTTATATACTTTGCTCCAGTTTTTCTTAAATTCATTTTTGTTAAATATTTGAATACTTTGTAAATAATGTTAAAACGAAATGAATGGGTACCATTATTTAAAATTAATTCATTTTTGTTAAATACTTGAATACTTTGTAAATAATGTTAAAATGAAATGAATGGATACCATTATTTAAAATTAATTCATTTTTGTTACATATTTGAATACTTTGTAAATAATGTTAAAACGAAATGAATGGGTACCATTATTTAAAATTAATTCATTTTTGTTAAATACTTGAATACTTTGTAAATAATGTTAAAATGAAATGAATGGATACCATTATTTAAAATTAATTCATTTTTGTTACATATTTGAATACTTTGTAAATAATGTTAAAACGAAATGAATGGGTACCATTATTTAAAATTAATTCATTTTTGTTAAATATTTGAATACTTTGTAAATAATGTTAAAACGAAATGAATGGGTACCATTACTTAAAATAAATTCATTTTTGTTAAATACTTGAATACTTTGTAAATAATGCTAAATTGAAATGAATGGATACCATTATTTAAAATTAATTCATTTTTGTTACATATTTGAATACTTTGTAAATAATATTAAAACGAAATGAATGGGTACCATTATTTAAAATTAATTCATTTTTGTTAAATATTTGAATACTTTGCAAATAATGTTAAAATGAAATGAATGGATACCATTATTTAAAATTAATTCATTTTTGTTACATATTTGAATACTTTAAATAATGTTAAAACGAAATGAATAGGTACCATTATTTAAAATTAATTAATTTTTGTTAAATATTTGAATACTTTGTAAATAATGTTAAAATGAAATGAATGGGTACCATTATTTAAAATTAATTCATTTTTGTTACATATTTGAATACTTTGTAAATAATGTTAAAACGAAATGAATGGATACCATTATTTAAAATTAATTCATTTTTGTTAAATATTTGAATACTTTGTAAATAATGTTAAAATGAAATGAATGGGTACCATTATTTAAAATTAATTCATTTTTGTTACATATTTGAATACTTTGTAAATAATGTTAAAATGAAATGAATGGATACCATTATTTAAAATTAATTCATTTTTGTTACATATTTGAATACTTTGTAAATAATGTTAAAACGAAATGAATGGGTACCATTATTTAAAATTAATTCATTTTTGTTAAATATTTGAATACTTTGTAAATAATTTTGAAACGAAATAAATGGGTACCATTATTTAAAAAGTCTCCCGATTCCGTTCTCAAGATATTAAAGATTTTATTTTTCCCACATGCATCGCTGTATCACTCGAACAAATTGAGCAAATCAAGTAAAATTTTAAATTACTCTTTCAAACAATAATTGTCAGAAGATTACTGATTTTCAAGGAGGAGCTCAAACACGGGGAACAAACACATCCAAAGCATAAAATATTAGTTTTGGGAAATCGAAAGAAAAAGTATGTTAACATTTGTTATGAAACTAGCCATTTTACGAATTAATTTTATTTAAAAGCGAAAGATATTATTTACACATCAAATTGAGATTTTGCGCCGTACTTCAGATATTGCACGTTTATTTCTATCTAAATGAAGAAAATCCTAAGAGATGTTTATATTTTCGCTATTATCAAATGCCGCCATGCTTTGTAGGTTGTTTATTATTTAGTAATTATCATGAGTCGGTTTCAAGCTTTTTGGAATTGTAAATTTCCATATAACGTAAAATATTTGTGGAAATAATCAAGCATATTGCTTGAAATTTAACATGCATAATTTGATCAGTAACGACAATAATAAACTTATTTTTTGTGAGATCTGATTATAAGACAGCTATCATTTATTTATTTGTTTTCTTGCAATATCCAAGCTTGTTAATTTTACAGGAGAGCCATGCACTGGACACGTGATTTTATTTTAAAGACATTCTAATTTATTCCAAAGAGACATCCTATTTTTTTATTCGAAAAGATTCTAGTCTTATATTCAAAGATATATATTTATAGTCGAAGACATTCTATTCTTATATTCTAAGACATCATATATTTATAATGAAAGACATTCTAATTTATTCCAAATAAGTACTATATTTATATTCAAAGACATTCTATTCTTAAATTCAAAGATATCATATATTTATAGTCAACGATAGTTTAATATATTCCAAAAGTATGCTATATTTGCATTCAAACACATTCTATATATATATATATATGTAAAGGCATCCTAATTTATTCCAACGACATGCTGTATTTATATTCCAAAACATGCTATACTTATATTCAAAATCTATATTTATATTCAAAGGCATTCTATATATACAAATACATTTTAATTTATTATAAAACATGCTATATTTATTTTCAAAGATATTTTATATTTATATTCAAAGACGTCATATATATATTTAAATAAATTCTAATTTATTCTGAAAAATGCCATATTTATATTCAGAGACATTCTATATATACAAATACATTCTAATTTATTCCAAAACTTGCTATATTTATATTAAATACATTCTTTAAATGCGTTCTAATTTATTTCAACGAAATGTAATATTTATATTCAAAAACATGTTAATTATCTTTGCAAATATTGAAGCCGATAGACCAAAAAGTAAAAATAAAGGAGAATGATAAAAAAACATTTTTAAAGGGAGCAGAAAGGGTAAGAGAAATTCTAAAGGTGGAAAAAATAAATGCTTCTATATTTCTCTTCACTTCAGTTGACCAGCAGAAGATTTCAAATGACGGGAGTGCCGCAATTTCACGCTCCTCCTATTTTCTCGGGGGAAGAAAAAAAAACCAAAAAAAAAACCAAGAAAATTCGAAAGTTGCACGGAAGATTTGAAATGAATAGATAATATGATGGCATTGTGCAGATAGTGTCTTAAAGTTATTGGTTTACTGAAATTCGACTGAAATCAATGACTGTATTAATCATTCGCGGATATGACAAATAAATACAATGTAGCTAACCCGTGACTTTCCCTACAGATTAACAAACTCTGATTTTATTGGGGGAAAAACATCTCACAAATAATTTCTTATTTTTGGATCCATCCTAAAAATTAACACGATTAATGCTGTTATCAAACAAGCATACCACACTTTTTGTAGTTAAGCTGATATCGGGCTGCCAGTGGGAAAGTAAAATTCCTAATGACTCCTGGAAACCACTAAATAATGGAGTACATTTATTTTTGATTAAAAGTACATACAATATCCTCCAGTTTTTTTTACTATTAAAAATATATAAAGTTCAAGATTTTTGCTATAATCTAACAAAACTTAAATTCTGTTCATCTTGCCAAATTCTTCATTTCTTAACTTACAAGTAAACTTTTATTTATATTTCAATTCTTTCCTCAGTCCAATCGCTCTGATTGGGTGACTGTTTTTACGGTTTCCACCCTTCCCATCCCTTTGCAACCTACTCGTCAGATCAGCCTTTCATATATAATTAGAGGCAATGTCTGTCTGTGTGTTTGTCTGTCTGTGTGTCTTATACATTATAGGCTCAGCGACTGCGCGTCACAGAGCTACGAAATTTGGCAATCGGAGACCCGTGGGGGTGAGGTGTCACGTGAAAACCGATTTTTAAAATTTAAATTATTTTTATTTGTTATTTAATGTTATATGCGATTTCGACCGTTTTTCCCCTTTTTCTCCACCATTCAGACATCGTAGAAGAAAACAAATCAGACGACCTGAAAGAGTAGACAATTGCGAGTAAAAATATATCAATTTTTCTCAGGGACAAATTCTAATATTTTTTAAAGATTTTAAAACAAAAGTCACTTTCAGCTCAAAAACTTTCATTTCAAACTCATCTTTCATCTCAACTTTCATTTTTAAATCCTCGCGTCGGAAAAAGTACCGACAATTTTGACTAATAATTTACATTTTTAGAAAGCTCAAAGATCAGGCTTTCTTACAAGCCCAATCTGGTGAGGAAATAAGAAAAAGTAGCAGCACGATCCGGATTTTGAGGAAGTAATTATTTTCAATTTCTGGGCAAACCACGAAAGCAGCGATCGATTTTTAACCCACATGTTCGCGCAGACGCACGGTGTTTTTATAGTGGAGGGGAGGTGGTTGAGGTTATGACGTCACGGTTCTTAAACTAAACCAAACTTTGTTAACTCCATGGGGTTATGGCGCCAGCGAGTTTGCCACGGTCAGAATTTTCAAGGTTAGCGAACAGGCTGGTCGGCGAAGACGGCTAGTCTGCTATTAAAGAAATGCAACCTACACCCTTCAAGAGCGGAGTGCATAGCTTCATTTCATTTCTCGCAACACCTAAAGGACTTTCTAATATATTAGATGTGAGGGTAAGTGTCTTCGGACGCAGGGCCCCGTAACGAAGAGCCTTGACTTGGCAAAACGGGATATTCTTCAATATGGCGCTGGATTTGTATACCATTATCTTTCAAATAAAATAAATTATAGAAATTTTTGTAACAAATTCTATCATAATTATTTTTTTCTAATATTTTAGATTTTCAAAGACAAATGTCCAAAAACTATAAGGTGTTTTCTTGATTTCAGCTCCTATAATTACAAATTTTTACATTTAGATAATTAAGTAATTTATTTATTCACTTGCTTATTTAGTTATTCAATTTACGTGGCAGCTACAGATGAAATCCAGTTACAGTAACCACACAAACTTAAAAAGAACAGAGCATAAAATACAAAAATACTAAGTAGTATACATGTCAAGTGTATTAAAACAAGCCTTTTACTTTCCTTATATACATAATATATAAGGAAAGCATTGTGACGGAGTTGGCGGAATGTTGCCAACTCCGTCATGACTTTTTTAAATGTTGCCAAGTTAACGAAAATCTGGCCAAATAGATAAAAACGACGTTAAATCAATGAAAATGAAGACTGACGAAAATTGAATATTTTAGAAAGAATATAAGTATATACTATAAGAATAACCTAAGTAGTAGAGAAACAACAGTTCAACCTCCGCAGGCGCAGCGCCGCAGTCATGGCCTTATCTTATCTGATAAGCTTATCTTATCGTATGACGTCATCGGCTTATCTTATCGGATGACGTCATCGGCTTATCTTATCGGATGACTCATTCGATAAGATTATCGGCTGACGTCATGTACTGACACAGACAGTGGGGTTGAAGAACTTGGCGGCCATCTTGGAAATTTTGGTGGCGCCCTCTATTGACAGGTTGGAGAACTGTGTTGGCTAAAAGGGAAGAATTGGTTCTGGACTGAGGTGGATTCGAACTGGGGACTCCTTGCACCGTAGGAGAGTGCTTTAACCACTATACAGTTTGAGACTTGTTCGCAGATGCTGAATGAATGATATCTTTCCTGTGAAAGGAGTTGGGTACTTAGAATATTTTCTGAACTTCTACGAGTGGATGGTTCGAGTGAATTAAGATTTTAATTCATTTTTAATAAATGAATAGAATATATTATGAAAAAAAAATGGAATATAGTCATAATTGAATTTTAATAAGAGGATTATTTTTTTTTAATGAATGGAACGTGGGTAATTAATTTTTTTTATGGAATGGTTTAGAAAGTGCTTGAAGGCATTTACGAAATTTGGGGCGGTGATGGCGCCATCTATTGGCGCTTGAATGAAATACATGCATGTTATTGAATTTTAATAGAATTAAGAATATTTTCCGATTTTCTACGAAGGGATGGTGCGAATGAATTAAGATTTTAATTCATTTTTAATAAATGAATAAATTGTATTATGAAAAAAAAATGGAATATAGTCATAATTGAATTTTAATAAAAGGATTATTTTTTAATGATTGGAACGTGGGTAATTATTGTTTTTATGGAATGGTTTGGAAAATGCTTGAAGACATTTACGAAATTTTAGACGGCGGTGATGACTCCATCTATTGGCGCTTGAATGAAATACATACGACGAATTTTAATACAATTAATTTCTGAATGTGGTTTTTGTGTCCTTTTAATTAGGTAGTCGGACGATGACTTAATAATTTTAGCTTCACGCTCATACATGTTTTAATGAAGATAATTTTTTTTACATTGACCGTTCATCAGTGATTTTTAAGGACGGGGTGTATGTTATTGAATTTTATTCATTTGAATAAAATGATTTTTGTGGTGTTTTTGAATGAAGGAATGGGGGACTCCATAGTGAATTAGCATATCGCATGTTTGATGTTACCACAAGTTGGGAACAGAATTTGACCCTTTTAGAAGAGGTGTATCAGCCACGATTTATGTTTTAAAAGCCTGCGAGATTTTAGGGATAGGTTATACTACTCGCTGAACACGTTTCGACAATTTTTTTTTATTTAAGAACGTAGTTAAAATGAATAGGTGTACTGAATTATCAGTGAATGTGAAACTTGAGAGGTATTTTTAAAATGCAAAGTACTGAAAGCTTCACAAGCTAATGTTGTGTGCAGATGTGACTTGCATATGTATTGTGACATGGATGTTCTTACCAAAGTCTTCTAAAAAAGGAATCCATATTATTTTTAAGAGTATGCTGGGTTCTTTTAACGAGTCATCTAAAATGTTATGTATTAGAAAATAGCAAGATTCATTTCTATGTAGAAATAGTACATGCATGTTATACATTAGGAAAAAAATGGCGCTAAGATACCCATTGAGTGAATTTTAATTGAATAGAGGGGACTCATGAATTTTAGGGTACCTGGATGATTTCGGTATGAATGGATCGGTTTAATTATATTAAGTGCGTTGCTAATTAATTTTTTAACGCTAAAACACTAATGAGTGAATTTTGTGACAAATTTTCAGTGTTAGGGTTTAAATGATGTTAGCGACGATCGTTAATTTTTCCCGCTAAGTTACTAATGTTTGAATGAATTTTAATTGAGTTATAAAAATGAACTGAATTTTAAGGACGATGATCATGTTCTGTGTTAAAACAGTGATTATTTTATGAAATTCAATAATAGGTTTCAATATGAAGAATTGAATGTTTACGGAATACACAGTGTGATCATTATTATTTTTTGACTCTGGGATATTAATGAATTTTAATTGAGTTCTAAAAATGAGGTAAATTTAACTGTAAAGAGTGAAATAGTGTGTCTCATCCATGATTTTAACGATATAGTGCATTGTATACAATTTAACCATTTTTTAAAGTGATGGATGTAATTTTAACACCGAGGTTTAGAATTTAACGAGCTAAAGAACACGAATCGAGCATTTTCATAGACATGAGTGTATTTTACTATTTTACCGAATTGTTTGCTTCAGCGAATGTTTGGTGAACTGGGAGTTTTTTTTTTTTTTTTTTTTTTTTTTAATCTTACTCAAGGCCTAAGACTCTTTTATCACTTAAAATTATGGCATTTAAATTAAATTTAGCAAAAATTACTCGACACATAGTGCATGTTCGAGGAATTAGAAGTATGTTTTTTTTTTTTTTCGATATTCCAAGAGGTCTAAGACCCTAAAATATCATGAATTTAGTGAATTGTTTGGTTCTTAGCATATGTTTGGGGAACTAAGAATGAATTTTTCAATGTTACATAAGCCGTAAGACTCCGTACATGAAATTTTATATATTTGTAACATGGCAGCATAGGACAATATTTGATATAATCATGCATAAAAAGGTTTATTTATGGCTCAATGATCAAGAGTCTTAGTTTAATCATCGACTGTTTTAATCATCGTTGTGAAAAATAGCCGCAATGCAATTTTGTTCCTGACGTCATTAGCCCACTCGGGGTCGGGGTCGGGGTGGGGGGTGGAGGCAAGTTAGCTTCCAGGGGTACATTATCGAGTACGGTATCAATTGATTATATTTTATAAATCCCTTTAAAGTGGAGGGTGACACGCTAAATTATAATCATTTGGACCCACAATACCGATTTTTCAAAAACTTTGTCGTAAAATTTGAAAAAAGAAAAAAAAATGCTACTGAAAATGAAGTTTTGTATGAGAAAGTCGAATGGCATGCCAAATTTTTGTTCAATAAATGGCTCACAGTTTTCGAATCTACAAAAATATTTCTTCACGTAATGTTTAAAAAAATGTACATTGAAAGAAAGCGCATATTCATCACTAGAAAGAAAAGGTATGTCATTCATGTAGGTTACCCAGTTCACCCAAAGAGTGTAAATAAGTTACAACTGCCGTCCGGGATAAACACGGAAATAACAATACACATAGGCAGACATAGACATACATGGACAATAAACATAGATAATACACATAGTCATACATAGGCATACACACACATATATTACAGGTTGCATGGAGAACCAAGCGTATCGAAAGATCACGGAATGTAACATTTGAAAAGGTATTTAAGCTAAAAGAGACTTAAGATTTAAAGAAAAAATCTGATGTGGGTAACACATAACTTTCCTTATATAATGTAATGAATTTACTACTTTTACAGTAAAAAAATATGTTTTTCTTATAGTAGATACTAATATTCTTTCCAAGATATTGAATTTTCGACAATTAGGCGTCATTTTCATTGATTTAGCGTCAGTTTTATCCATTTGGCGAGATTTTCGTTAATTTGGCAACATTTCAAAAAGTCGCCAAGTTGGCGACATTCCGCCAAATTCGTCGCCAAAATCTCGCCAAGCGTTATGGACGAAGAAATAAGTTGTTCTTACAGCAGACAAATGACTATTGGCGTTCAAATACAAAAGTATTTCTCAACGTATCTTTTTTCATGAATGGAACAAGCTAGATCCACGAGAATGATGTCATCCAATTTATCGTATGGTATTACATATGAAAAGTCACCATGTTTCTCAATAGGAAATATTTGTTTTTCATTTTATATGACTTTTTAATAATTTTTTTGAAAAATGTGCAATATCTCGAAAACGGTTTATGTTAGCGTTCTAAAATTTATGTCAATCGTTTTCTAATGAAAAATTACATAAGAAATGTCTATTTGCGTAAATTTATTAGTGGTTTTGATTTTTTGACGATTTTTTCAAAATTTTATTCGAAAATTTAGGGGGGTTCTGAACATTCGATTACGTATAAAAACAATAGGCTTCCAGTGTTTACGGATTGTGATTTTTGTACCAAATTTGGTTCGAATCGGTCCATTCGTTCGTCAGTTATCGTCTCCACAGACTCACTGACACACACACACACACACACACACACACATACTTTCACACACACACACACACAGACACACACACACACACATACATTCACACACACACACACACACACACACACCTCCACACGCGTTTGCGGCGGTCATCAACATTGATAGAGAAGAGGAATCGTCGCCAAAGACAACATGCCGTCAGTCGGACACTGTCCAGGCTGAACGAGTTCGGCACCAATCCAGATGGCTCTGATTATAATAAGGGGCCAGTGGTCGGCGCCTTAATGGACGTCGACACCTAATTACACCTTCTGCCAGTCGTCTCCGAATTATATCCCTTGATACCAAATGCATAGAGGATGGCAAATGGCAGACAGCGATGCCATTAGTGCGGACGTGACTCATCTTTTGACTGCACGATCCTCTCGAGCAGTTGTCTGTTTGGGGTGCTCTGAGCCTCTGCGACGGTTACATGTGCCTTTTCTTATCCACTGTTGCCAACAGCTAGCAACTATCATATCGTTCCGACCAAGATGGCGTCTAATACGTATGTTGCACCAACCGGCTCCCCTTAGGCCTATGATGCGACTTCTCTCTAAATTAATTGTTCGTAGCGCCGTTGAGTACGTCTCAATGGCATTTTTGTACACCACTTGCAGCATCAAAGCAGAAAATCTAGTTCCAAATGTTCGTGAGTGAGAATACGGGCCGTTTTAAGTGCTGCACGATGCGTCCTTTTCATGTGTGCTCCCTGAACCCTACAACATTATTGGCGCTGACAGTTTCATCATTTGCATGCGGAGTTTTGCGTCTGTAACTGAATTCTTTATGGGTGCATATATTTTTTGCAGAGTGTAGTATTTCTATCCATTTACATTTAATGCGAAAAAAAAAAACTGCATGTATGGCGGATGATTTAAATCCATAGTGTATTTTTTAAAACGAAGTGAGGTTGGAATAAAGTATAAAACACACAATTCAGTGCGGGAAATCGAAAACGAAAAACTGTTCTTCTTCTATTCAAAATATGCTCACAGATATATCTCTCTCAACAAATAAAATCATCTATCAAAAAGTGCAAAAAAAGAGAAAATATACATTTTTTTAAATAGTAAAGAATAAAAGAATTGGGGAAAAAAAAGAAAATTCTTTTATGTCCCTCCACTTCAGTTGACCAGCAGAAGATTCAAAATGATGGAATAGCGCTCTGTAATTTCACGCTAGTGCTACTTTCTTCCAAGGAAGTGACTACAAAAAATTTTAAAAGTTGCACGGAAGAATTGAGATGAGTAAGTAATATGATGAGATGACAGAAAAATATGAAATTGAAAAGAAAATTGTTGTGTACAGCACGTGACTTTCCCTTACACTCAATTTTTCCTTTCACTATTGATATTAATTAAATTCAGATATACATATTTTACCTGATAAAAATGTGTTAAACGAATGCTTCATCGCATAATTACATTAAATGTTCTAATTTTCAATAATTACTTTCCTTATATACATAATGTATATGGAAAGTATTGTGACGGGGGTCGAAAATTTGAATTCGAGTTTTCGACGGGAGAGCACGTTTCAAGCATCCCTGATCACGAATCAAGCATTTTTGAAGTGATGTCTGTGTGTGTGTGTGTGTGTGTGAAAGTATGTGTGTGTGTGTGTGTGTGTGTGTGTGTGTGTGTGTGGAGACGATAACTGACGAACAAATGGACCGATTCGAACCAAATTTGGTACAAAAATCACAATCCGTAAACACTGGCAGTCTATTGTTCTTATACGCAATCGAATGTTCAGAACCCCTCTAAATTTAATGAAATTTTGAAAAAATCGTCAAAAAATCAAAACGACTAATAAAGTTACGCAAATAGACATTTCTTATGTAATTTTTCATTAGAAAACGATTGACATAAATTTTAGAACGCTAATATGAACCGTTCTCCAGATATTGTACATTTTTTAAAAAAATTATCAAAAAGTCATATATAAAAAAAAATTTCCTATTGAGAAACATGTTCACTTTTCATATGTAATGCCATGCGATAAATTGGGTGACATCATTCTCGTGGATCTAGCTCGTTCCATTCATGAAAAAAGATACTTTGAGTAATACTTTTGTATTTGAACGCCAATAGTCATTTATCTGCTGTAAGAATAACTTATTTCTTAGTACATAACGCTTGGCAAGATTTTGGCGACGAATTTGCCGGAATGTCGCCAACTTGGCGACTTTTTGAAAAGTTGCCAAATTAACGAAAATCTCGCCAAATGGATCAAAATGACGACTAATTGTTGAAAATTCAATATCTTGGAAAGAATATTAGTATCTACTATAAGAAAAACCTATTTTTTACTGTAAAAGTAGTAAATTTATTACATTATATAAGGAAAGTCATGTGTTGCCCACATCGGATTTTTACATTTATAACTTGGCAATTTACGAATTTTGTAACTTCATCTCTTCGATATGATGAAAATAAAACCTACCGGAAAAAATCTTGAAAGCGTTTATCCTAGCATGATATGCAACAGGTTTCATTCGTTTTGACATCAAATGTGTATTACGCATTACACAAATATTTAATTAGTATAGGGGAGAGTTGTGAAAAGCGGTATACTTAGTTTTATCCTATTAGTGAAATGTGATAAATGAATGTATTATCCCTAAAAATTATACTTTTGTTATTATGGGCATCAAAGAAGCATATTATTAACAATTAATATGATATTAATTATAATTAAATTAAATAAGAACAATGTTTAGGTCCACTTTACCCCAGCGTTAGAGGAAAGTGGATAAGTTGTTTTTGAAACTGGAAACTCAATGTTAAAGCACGTATACAGGGTGATTCAAAACAGACAGGTCAAACTTTACGGGGTAGTAGTACACACAAAACTAATTATTTTTTGTCATAGTTCACCAGGTCGGAAATGAAACATAAAGGCGTTACAGGGCGCAAAGTTTGGCGAGGTGGTCTCATAGTTTGCCCCCCCCCCCCCTCCACGATGGCCCGATCGGCCGTGTCGTGACTTCTTTTTGTGGGAATATCTCAATCTCGTCTATGACACTCCCCATGAGTCTGAAGAGGGTCTCGTTGCCAGAATTTTGGCCGCTGCTACCGAAGTGCACGACATGCCTGGTCTGTTCGGGAGAGTTCGCCAATCTCCCCATCGCCGCTGTGAGACGTGCATTCAGGTTGGCGGTCGCTTTCCTGAGCCATTGCTGTAATTATTGTTTAGTAAATTTCATTTTATAACGTCTATGTCATTTCTGTGTTTTCGCTGCACTTCATCGGTTATGCCAACGGCCCTACCGTGCTGAAAACACCGGTTCTCGTTAGATCACTGAAGTCAAGCAGCATCGGCCGCGGTTAGTATTTGGGTGGGTGACCACCTGGGAACACCGCGTGCTGTTGGCACATTTCGGGCGCGGTAGCCCGGTGGTTTGCGCGCTGGATTTGCACGCTGCCACAACTGCCGCCGTGTTCATGCGGAGTACGATCACGTTAAACATGTGGGTCCGTAAGTCCTTCCGAGAGGTTGGTGGTAGGGGAAGGAGGGTACGGTCCCTGTGGATGCCTCCCCCACTGGGTTCCGGTCTAAATTGGGTGGCACTTCCCGGCAGTCCAAACGGTTACCTTACACCTTTCTGGTAGGTCGGACGGTCTGGGTCTCAAAAACAACAACTTCATCGGTTTCACCATTAAGCGCCCACTGTCGCCTTTACGTTTCATTTCCGACCCGGTAAAGTACGACGAACTTTGGTGTGTAATACCACCTCGTAAAGTTTGGCCCATCTTTTTCAAATCACCCTGTATAACCAAGGTCAGATTAACCATTTGGAAGGTGTACTTTCGAATATTTTGTATTATACAAAGACGCCCAAAATATTGTTGATCCGGGGGCCCAAAATTCTATTCCGGAACCTAAAGTGAAACGACTAACGGATATGTTATTCTTTTAATTAATTCATTTTTTTTATTTTGTAAAACTAATATAAATAAATTGTCGAATAATCGATTTTTCGGATTAACAATTTTTGGATATGTGAAGTGTTAATATTTTAATTGTTTAGATGAGACTTTTTTATGGTCTTCAAAAAACCTCGGGGCACTAGTGTTTGACAGATAGATGCATAAATGAACACGAACTTTCATTAACTTCCGATGATAACAACCCATTAAGCTACTAAAAATGCGTTAAGTCCACAAAACTTATTCCTCAGAATTTTTCGAATTAGTTTGCTTTAGTGACTTCCCAACGTGAAATCGCTGACATTCCACTTTGATGAATTTTCTCCCGAGGATATAATGAACTGAAGGGAATGGGAGGAGTGAAATCCCGTGCTCAGACAAAATTCTGACGACATCTGAATGTCTCATTAAACAGTTGTCACATCCGATAAAGCAAATATTGGTATGGAATTTATACTCTATACTATGTTTGCAAATATCAAATATTTTCGAATTTTCTAATATTACTGACTTTGATAATAAAGCTGGTAGATATATTTTTTCCATATTATACATCTTGCATAATACAAGAAGATATCTAGCATTTCTAGCGGAAAATCGGAGATTTGAATAACCACGAAATTCAACACAAAGTTGCTTCAGGTCCCTGGACGATACGGCTCAACGATATTTTTTTTTCTAAATTTGAAATAGTTTAAAAGTTATGAATTATTAAAGCTAAAATCAGTAAACTTTTAAAGCCATTTTCAGTTTTTTCGTCAAATCTATTTGTTCAGGTGATTCTGGCTACATTCCAGCACTTTTTTTCGCAGGTGGTCTGCGAACGATATCTCAGATATTCCGCCTAGAAAACGACTGTAATAAATTTTTGCGATTTTCTAATTTCGAGAATTTAAAAAATACATTTTCATGTTTTGGAATATGGAATTACTTCAATATTTTAAGTGTGTTCTGAAAATTTGGCTTACATCGGGAGAAAACTTATATAGCATTTTTTTTTGTAACTTTAATTCGGGAGTTAAGGAACTTTTTTCTTTTTTGTGACTTAAACACGTATAAAACGAAACTTAAACACGTATTATAAACGAAACTTCTTTAAGCAATGCAGAAGCCTAGCATCTTGAATATCGGTTTTCTAACTTCACGAATTTAGAACATATAACATATAAAGCAAATAATAATATGTTCTGCCAACGATAGGGGAGCCAGACGTTTGTGCTCATGCGCGGCGAATTGCAGCGCGCTTATTTAGGGCAAATAAAATGATCTTATTTAGAGAGTATCAAATGATCTTATTTAGGGCGTATAGTTCTATAATTGGCATGATAGTGCATTAGAAAAACAGAACATGGAAAATAATTTTGTTAAAAACAGGCGATTTGGAAATTGAGTTGTGTTATCTGCATTATTTAAATAGCATGCGCTTATTTTGAACTCGAGCAACTCCGGATAGTTTGTTGTGGGTGTGTAAATAAAAGAAAAACATCGTTAAGAACGAATTCTTTATTGAACAAGGTGGGACCAAGGAAAAATATATAAACTCTGCTGCTTTTTTACTGTTTGCCAATTTCACCTTAAGATACACACTGATTAAATTTTGTACCAAGTAGATTTAAACATCTGGCTTGAGTTTTTGTTTAAAAGAGTGAGGAAGTGTGTGAAATAGAAGTCTGTACAGGCTCTTGCCTGGCCAACGGGCTTAAGCCCAGTCTGACCCTATGATCCGAGCTGGGTTCAAGTTTTGCTTTTAAAAAATGTTGATCAAGATCAGACCGGGCTGAACATATTTAATTTTGAAAATTTTATTAATAAATTTTAGTAGAGTGCATGAAATTATTGTGTTGATTTCAGCTATAATGAAAGCAAATGCTTAAAATTATCCTATTTTTATCTTAATTCTTTGTACAAACATTTCACTAATTCGTATTATTAACACATTTGAATACAAAATGATTTCAGGACGGAACAGGCCAAGGCACAATATCTTCGAACAGGACCGGTCCGCATTCCATCCTTGTAGACTTCTTCGGATTTGGGACGGGACAGCCTAGTGTTTAACGAGTTTTCGAATCCTGACTCTACCCAAACTGTTCCCATGGAGTACGGCCACATTAAATATGGGTTTCCGCAAGTCCTTCCGAGAGGTTGGTGGTAGGGTAAGAAGGTTAGTTCCTGTGAATGCCGCCATGACTGGGTTCCGGTCTAAATTGGGTGTCACTTCCCGGCCGTCCAAACAAATACCTTATACTTTCGGGTAGGTCGGACGGTCTGGGTCGAAGAGGAAAAAGCACTGGTGCTGTCGGGCTAGGTGAAAGTATAAAATTTCGGCTCGTGCAGACTTCTAGTGTGTAAATCTAGGAAGGTGACTACCACACTCGCAAAAAAAAATTAGCTCCCACAGTGTCTTATTGTATTCTAACTTCATTAATTTCCAGTATTCTATTGTTGTTGTTGAGACCCAGACCGTCCGACCTACCAGAAAGGTGTAAGGTAACTGTATGGACGGCCGGGAAGTGCCACCCAATTTAGACCGGAACCCAGTGGGGGAGGCATCCACAGGGACCGTACCCTCCTTCCCCTACCACCAACCTCTCGGAAGGACTTACGGACCCACATGTTTAACGTGATCGTACTCCGCATGAACACGGCGGCATTTGTGGTAGCGTGCAAATCTAGCGCGCAAACCACGGGTGCGTATTGTAATTTTGTTTTATTTTTACTTCTGGTTGCATTTGATACATAATTTTGTTTTTCTTGCTAGATATTCTGCCGTCCAATCTTCCGTATATCATGAAAAACGAGTATGTTTGAACACTCTACTTAAATCCAACTGGAGCTGAAGTCAGAAAATTTCAGATGCCTAGCGAAAAGTTTATAGAAAAAGTACAGTGAGACCTTGCTTTACGTACGTCTATTTAACGTATTTTCGCTATAACACATTTTAATAAGTGAGATTACAAATCATTTCAAGCATTAATCATTAAGCTGTTTAATACGGTCTCATCTACACACTTGCCAACTAAGAAGTACATTACACACTAGGTAATAAAGAAATATAAAAAGAAATTCTTAAAAATCAACAAATGACGAGAAAATGCACAACCCTTGTACTTACTAAATAAAAGCAGGCATTTGATATTTTAAAATTATGTGAATGCATATTTTTTAAAGGCATTAAAGGCTGGCTCCCTTTCTAAGGCCGCAAACAATATGTACTAATCCAAATATTATTTACAATTGGGTATGTGTTTCGTCTGAGTTATGTTTGTAAAAAAACTGCAGTGACTAAGATATCTAAAACTTTACCCAATAATAACATTTTACACCTTAACACTAAACGTACTTTGACCGGTCAAATGACCGGTTATAAACTTTTGATTAGAAAATTTGCATATAATGTTGATCACTTTACTTCATGACATTTTATATTAAATGTATACAATCAATTTTACAATATTTTTTTCTTCTTCTTGTGTTTATATCATGAAGACACATTGTCTACCTTATCTACCGTTATTTACCACGACCGGTCATTTGACCGGGAGAAAAATTTATTGCCTTATAGGGTTATTGGGTCCGAAAATGAAATGTACAGCCACGGAAAAAAAAACCCGCCCCACCCTCTGTTAATCGAGCAGCGTTCATCGTAGAGAAAATTGAATGATAACATTCGAATAGGAATAACATCTTCTACAAATTAATGTGCGTAAAATTTGCATAAGGGGCCGTCTTCATATCTAAATGCGCACAAACTTTGAAATTTTCAATGGCAACACTCAATTTTGATGTCACCCACAAGTTCTAGACCCCCAAATTAGTCCAAATTCAAATTTTCACGGCGTTTCTATATATCCGAAGATATCCAATATTCCGGAATGTGCAATTTTCGGGGATCAGCTCCATATTGAAAACCGCAATTTGAAGGGCGATGTTTCGTTGACTGACCACAGCACTGTTGTAAATTATTGAACTATCCTCTTGATATCCGGCATTATGGCTTACCTCACAGCCAAAGGGTCGCATATTTGATTCCTGCATGAGAAGGTGAGCATATTCATGGCTGGGTGTCGTGTGGCGTTGTCTTGTGTGTGTATGTATTACTAAGGTAGTGGGCCTGTAATGGGTAAGATTATGGGAGCCTCTAATAGGGCACGATTATTAGGGGTAAAAAGCCGTACTGGGTACGTTGCTAAAAACTAATGGGGCATTCGTGCCAGGATCCATAAAAGAAAGAAGAAATAAAGAAGAATGAAATGCTTATTTTCAAATGTCATTTTATAATGCTGTTTCAAAAACAATTTATGAGACTAACAAATATATGCAGATGACGCGACAAAACAACTCCGTTGGAACTTGGTGACGAATTTAAAAGTATCAATTCGTCATTATCAATTACTGTTTGAAGTCTTGTTGGTGTTTAGTATCACATAATTTTATAATTTGTTATTGTTTTATATAAATATTTTTTATTATAAATTATCACATTTTGTGGGCGATTTCAACTCGCAGTAGCCCCGGAACTATTTATTAATCGAGAGTAACATAAGTAGATCCCATTTATAACAATACAAATTTTCATCCTTCAATACAGCAGCAGAATTACGTTGATTAGGTTGCATCTATACAATACTGTTTATACAAAGTTTTTATTAAAACTGGGTAAAAATAAATACCCTTTTTCTTAAATAAAGATTAACTTACAATTAATATAATTTTTTCAAATTAGTCATTTTTTAAACTAATATATGACCCCTAAAATCATCGTGTTGCTGAATATTTAAACATTTCGAAAGAACTAGACTAGAGGGAGGAAACACCTGGAATTTTACATAAACATATAAAAAGTCTTTGTGAATCGATTTTTATCAAAACATTTCCAGGATTGTATTAATATTTTTTCGATTATTGATTTCATAGTTAATAGTTCATACAAACAATTATTTCCACAAAAATAAAAATCACGTAAATGTGTTTGGGTTGTTTAGTAGTAACGTCATATAAATAATCAGAGTGAGCAGATAATTATTACAGAAGGCATGAATGGAAGTCTTGGAAACTAATTTAACATTAGGAGCTCAAAACTGTAGTCACAACTCAGAAACGCTTCACCCAAATGACTTGAAATTTGGTATCACAGGTTGAATTTTGCTCCAGTTTCGAACTATGTTGTCAGACTTGGGTGTTGCTATTTAAAATTTCAAAGTTTGTACGCATTTAGATATGAAGACGGTCCCTTATGCAAATTTTACGCGCATTAATTTGTAGAGGATGTTATTCCTAATCGAATGGTATCATTCAATTTTCTCCACGATGAACGATGTTCGATTAACAGAGGGTGAGGCGTGTTTTTTTTCCGCGGCTGTACATGCTCATTCCACATATTTCCATCCGTTTCCTGCGCATTCCTGCAAGGACTGTTGCTTAGTAAGTTCAATTTAAAATAATGGTGCATTAAAATTTCATTAAAGCGCGTAAAATTTCAAGTTGCAAGAAATCGTGACAAAAACTAAAAAATATTACTAGTTATATTTTGTTTTTACAGCGTTCCTCCATTCCTATTCTTCATCCTGATAAAATGTCGAAACATTCCAGACACACCAAGTTCTTAGAAGAAATAAATAACATAGGCAAAGAGTTTTCGGAAACTGCTGCAGGTGAACTTTCTGAAAATGAAAATATATTATTTGAAAATGATAATGATCCATTAGAGAAACTGAGTGTGAGCCTACAGATACCGACGATGAAGAGAGAATATTGTGAATATAATACGTAGAGGACGAAAAATAATGAGATTGCTCTCAAGTTCTGGAGATGAGAATGAAAAAATGAGCAGTCTATTTCGATTGTTGGCACTGTTTGGGAATATATGCAAATAGGTTCTACATCTGGGAGAACAGCACTGCATAACATTTTTAGGAAAGAATCAGGTCCAACGGTTTATGCAAAACGTAATGCAGTGATCTCTCGTTAAGATGGACAGTCAAGGGTCTACATTTATGGTACGTATTATCAAGAGTCCATTATTACAGGAATCCATAAATCTGACGTAAAATAATAATGAAATATTAAACTGGTAATGACACTTTGTTATCTTCAATTTATGTAACATGTTAGGTACATTGAAAAAAAAACTAACCTTAGAACAAAGAAAACAGAATATTTAAATCAAAAAAATTAATATGTATTGTGACATAAAAATTCAAAAATATTAACGTTCAAAGCATAAACAAAATGTAGATGCACGTCTTACTATTTTTAAAATGAAGTAATCTTTATTTGTTTCTTCTGGTTAAACAGTCTTCTTTCTATGCCATTCTCAATTTTAACAAATTGCTCAAAAGCATGTTCTGGAACATCTTCTACTGATTTAAAAATTAAATAAAATTTGCCTATCTTAACAAATGAACGAGCGTATTAAGCGATGTTTATAACATGCAACGTCCTTAGACCTTAACCGGGGAATCAGAATTTGTACGTCATAATGAGAAATTCATCGTAAATCGGTGTCGTCTTAACAAGAGTTCCCTGTATTATAAAGGGTAAAGTGAAGACTGCATTTTCGTTGACACTTGACCACCACATTATGAAAAATCTGATGTGGGCAACAGATGACTTTCCTTATATAATGCAATGAATTTACTACTTTTACAGTAAAAAATAGGTTTTTCGTATAGTAGATACTTATATTTTTTCCAGGATATTGATTTCGATGAACAATGAGTCGTCATTTTCATTGATTTAGTGTCATTTTTATCCATCTGGCGAGATTTTCGTTAATTTGGCAACATTTAAAAAGTCGCCAAGTTGGCGACATTCCGCCAAATTCGTCGCCAAAATCTCGCCAAGCGTTATGGGCTGAGAAGTAAGTTATTCTTATAGCAGATAAATAACTATTGGCGTTCAAATACAAAAGTATTACTCAAAGTATCTTTTCTCATGAATGGAACGAGCTAAATCCACGAGAATGATGTAACCCAATTTATCGCATGATATTACATATGAAAAGTGAACATGTTTCTCAACATTTAATATTTTTTTTTAATTTATGGGATTTTTTGATAAATTTGTTTGAAAAATGTGCAATATTTCAAGAACGGTTCATGCTAGCGTTCTAAAGTTTATGTCAATCGTTTTCTAAGGAAAAATTACATAAGAAATGTTTATTTGCGTAACTTCATTAAAGGTTTTGATTTTTTGATGATTTTTTCAAAAGTTCACTCGAAAATTTGGGGGGTTCTGAACATTCGATTACGTTTCAAAACAATAGGCTTCCAGTATTCACGGATTGTGATTTTTGTATCAAATTTCATTCGAATCGTTCCATTCGTTCGTGAAATATCGTCTCCACAGACTCACTGACACACACACACACATACTTTCACACACACACACAGACATCACCTCAAAAATGTTCGATTCGTGATCAGGGATGCTTGAAACGTGCTCTCCCGTCGAAAACTTGAATTCGAATTTTCAGCCCCGTCACAATACTTTCCTTATACATTATGTATATAAGGAAAGTAAAAATATAAGAACATGCACAATAGAAGAAGGAAATCGAGTTTTAGGAACCGAGTGGAGTCTATTACATTAAAGTTGCTTTGTTTAATACTTTCTTACTAAAATCAATATTACCTGCACTCAATCAGAAACAAAGTTTTTATCTAAAAACCGGTCATTATAACTATGCAAATATCAATATAGAGATATACTGATGAGGACAAAGAAAAGGAATCTAAAATATATTGGGCCTCCATTGCTCAAAACTTTAAACATGGCACATCTCTAATAATTTGCTTTATCCTTTAAAGCCATAGGTGTACCCAATATCTTGATAGTGGTGGGAAGTAGTTGACGATTGAATGGTCTTGGCATATATTGTTGAATTTTGTTTTCTAATGTGAACTCAATGGAGAGTTTCTTCTTCTCCTTTCTTCGACCCAGATCGTTCGACCTACCCGAAGGTGTAACGTAACTGTTTGGACGGCCGGGAGGTGCCTCCCAATTTAGACCGGAACGCAGTGGGGGCGGCACCTACAGAGATGGAACCCTCCTTCCCCTACCACCAACCTTTTGGAAGGAATTACGGCACATTTTTGAAGTAATTTGTGAATTTTAACTTCGCTTAAAAAATGTTTGAAAAATTAGGTCCCATAGGCTTCTATGTATTTCATTTCTTCATCCCGAATTCAATCCAAAATTAATAGGGTGATATTATTCATTTACATTCCTATAGGTCCCACAGACCGTTTCAACAACATACTAAAATTTCATTTTGATAAAGTCATTTTTACGGCAGTTATAGTGCGAACGGACAGCCAAACAGACAGACAGAAATAACAAAGTCATAAACACTTTTCATCTATGTTGGAAAGTGTTAAAAAAAATTACAGATATCTATAGGACTCTAAACTAATAAATATTAAAACACGTCATCCAGTTGTCGGAAGAGGAAAATGCCAGATTACTTTAATGTTCTAGCTACAGTACACCGCTAATCTAGCTACAGTACTCCGATTATTCGAAATAAATAAATAAGATTTAATTACGACTAAACTACTATGGTAGCAAGTAATAAATACAGTATACTGTTGCAAACGGATAATATTCATTTTCTTCCGGAGTTTATCCCCCCTCCTTACACGAGAGATTAAATATCGAAACGCTGCCTGTGCGTTTCCTATTGGTTCAAAATCCTGTGACGTCACGGTTTAGGCTTGGCGTGTTACTTGGCGGTATATATCATACAAGGACGAAATTTAGTAGAGGTCAGCATTGTCAAAAGTATAAAATAATGTATACATAACAAATATCATACAAAAACGAAAGATAGAACAAAAGTGATTACGGATGCTATGTTGCAATTAGTGTTGAAGACCCAAACCACACGACACTAAGGTTTATGGCAGCTTAATGTGTGGCCGGATTGTTACAATTAGTGTGTAAATAATTGAAAAGTATATAAGTAAAATTCAAAAATGTATAAAAAATATGTAAATCATATAAAAACGAAAGATAGCACATGTCAAAGTAAAAAAATGGGTAAAATAATGTAGAAAAAGAAAATTGACATAAGAATGGGAAGCTCAGACTTCGAAGGGTGAGGACGTTTTCTACTGTGCTCCTTCTAGCCTACGTGACCGTCGGCCCTTTCGCCGCTACCTGTGTGACCTTGCTGCTGTTATCGTGCGACCTTCAAGCCACCTGCCTGTATCGTAGGGGAGATGAAAGAAGCCGCGGAATTCCCTCCGCTGCCACACCCCACCGGACAAAGGAGTCCCATCAATGGAGTTCCACAGCATGGGAACGGAAATCAAGACTTAACGCTGAGCGATGCCAAAATGGAAGCAAGCGATATGAGAGCTGTCTTCAATGAACTCGATATGGAATTAAGAAGATGTAAAGATCCCGAGGAGATGCTACAGCTAAAGGCCAGGCTCCAAAAGCAAAAAATGAAGATGGACAGGTTCTTCACCAAGTACAGACTGCCTCAATATGGTGAAACCTGTCGGAGACCTTCTCCGGCAGTTATTTTGCAATCTTCCTCTCATGTTAGCCGGCTCAAAACAGTTTCTGATTCTGAAAATATTGTTGTTAGCTCAACCTCTAAAAAGCACAAGCTTATTGATGATGAGGGCTTCAGTTTCCCCCCCAAAAGGCACACTGCCAGCCTTAGTTCTGCAAATCTGATAACGAACCCCCCCGCCCCTCTCCAAAATTCTAATGCAAATAATAATGATGTGGACATACCTGCACCTGATGCAGAAAACTTGGACGAAATGATTATTGACGCACCTAAAAAGGAGCGCCGCCCTCCCCCCTTCTTCATCGTGGTGACCACCGAGTACCACAACCTGTTAAAAGACCTGAAAGAGATAGCCCCTAGTATGAGTGCTAAACTCACTAATTCTGGTGACTTTTTAAAAGTAAACGTAAGCAGCTCTGAGGAATATAGACAAATACAAAGATTCCTCATTGATAGAAATCTGGAATTTAAATCGTACTTGCTCAACGAAGACAAACCTATGAAAGTCGTTATCAGAGGGCTTCCCATCTGTACGAGGACAGAGCACATTAAATCGGAACTTGAGTTTTTGAGTCTTAAGCCACTCAGCGTCACGCAGTTGGCGCGCGGACCAAAATCCAAGCGAGTAAATATGCCGCTGTTTTACGTACAGCTGCAGAAGACCCCGGATAATGAAAAAATATATGAAGTAACTAAATTAATGTATACCGAGGTCACTGTTGAGAGGTACCGGGGAAGAAAACAAGTTAGCCAGTGTTTCCGATGCCAAGCTTTCGGACATGCGAGCCAAAATTGCCATCTGCCAGCACGCTGTGTAAAATGTGCGCAGGCACATCTTACGAAGGAGTGTACCAAAACTTTCGATACGCCCTGCGTATGCGCAAATTGTGGTGGAAGCCACCCTGCTTCTTATAGGAACTGCCCTAAGTTCCCAAAGTACCGTGCCCCGGCCTCTCAAAATTCTAGATTTCAACGGTTCGTTGACCCACAGCGGTCTTATGCCGCTGTCATGGATGGACGTAGCGAGGTTGTCGAACAGACCCCTGTGGTCACATCAAAAACGTCGGCCCCTAGCAGAGTATCCACTAAGAAATCCGACACTCAAGATGATTTTCTAAATTTAGCTTTTAGATTTGGTGAGCAGTATGGAACTGCCATTGTTAGCGAGGCCATTAAGAAGGCTCTCCCCCATCTTCGGTCTGCTCTAACCGAGATGGACAAAATCTCAATTCTTTTCGAGGGTGTAAGTGCCCTCATTTGCAAAAATTAACCCCCCCTTTTTTTGGCCATGGGTTGTTTAATTAGGAACTTGAAGGATCTCACCATTGGCATATGGAATGCCAATGGACTTAGAAGTAAAATCAATGAGGCTAGGGACTTCTGTACAGCAAATAACTTAGACTTATTCTTGGTCCAAGAGACCCACTTCAGCCCAGGGAATCTCTGCAAGATTGCTAACTACGATCTTTACAATGACGACAGGCCTCGTACTAGCAATCGTTCTAGCGGTGGCACTGCTATCTACGTGCGATCCAATCTGCCACACAGCCGTATCCCCTCCCCCCCTCTCCGAACCGGAGAGGTCACCGTGGTCGAAGTGAACCTGCCTGCCAATCCAGTTATCACCATTGCATCTGTGTACCTGCCACCCACTTGCACTAATACTGGCTTGAGTATTAATGACCTTTCCACCCTCTTCAAAATTTCCCCCCATGTGATAGTTGCTGGTGACCTAAACGCTAAACACCAAGCCTGGGGCTGTCCATCATCGAATCCTCGCGGCCAAGGCGTAAAACGCTGGACCGATGAGAACAACTTTGATGTCATAGCCCCAGGTGACCCCACCCACTTAGATAATGTTATAGACTTTGCTATCACCAGCAACATCCCCTATACGTATCACATGGAAGCTGTTAACGAGCTCCCCTCTGATCATCTCCCCATCTTGTATACCCTAGAACTTAATCACTTTTCTCTTAACATCCCCGCCAAACTTAAGACCGACTGGTCAAAGTTTAAAAATCTTCTTCGTCGTAATCAGCTCCCTCTCCCTGATACTTCGGACTGGAACACGGACCTCGCGGATGCGGAGGTAGAAAATCTCGAAAATATGCTTCGAGAAACCTACTCTGCATCCTCGAGGCCCAGGACAGCCAAGGTCAGTCACTACAAGCTTCCCCCGGGTATACAAGATTTGATCAGAGAAAGAAATCGCACCCGCAAGGAGTGGCAGGCCAGTAGAGATCCTGACCTTAAACGTGAGCTGAACTTCCTCCGGGCGCAAGTTCGCTCACGGATTAAGGCCTTTTCTAGTGCACGATGGAACACATATGTTGAGTCCCTAACGACTCTGGACAACACCATTTGGAGGGCAACCTCACGTATTCGTAGGCAGAAAACTTACATACCGGCCCTTAATGGCCCAAACTGCAGGGCAATTTCAAATGCACAGAAGGCTGAACTGCTTGCAGACAGTCTTAGAAGTCAGTTTGAACCTCACCACAATGTAATCGATCCCCGGACGGTTGCATTGGTGGAGCCCACGGTTGAACAATTTATCTCCACACCTTCTCCTAACACGCTCAGGAAACTTGAACTTCCTGACATCGCCCCCTATATTCTAAAACTCAAGAGTAACAAAGCCCCTGGGAGAGACCAGATCTCTACTAACATGCTCAAAAACCTCTCTAATTTCTATCTTCAGTATCTTGTCTATCTCTTTAATCAGCTCATTAAATTAAATTACTTTCCGCGGGCTTGGAAGGTGGCAATTGTAGCCCCCCTCCCCAAGCCCGGCCTCAACCATTCTGAACCTTCTAATTATAGACCTATTTCTCTCCTTTCCTGCATTTCTAAAATCTTCGAGTATGTCTTGGTGCAGCACCTGGATGAGTTCTACAGCCTTAACAACGTCATTATTCCTGAGCAATATGGGTTCAGGAGTAGACACTCTACCCAGCATCAACTGCTTAGGGTTGTGGAACTCATACATGAGGCTCGCGCCAAGCATCTCAACACCACTATTGTCTACCTGGATATCCAAAAAGCCTTTGATAAGGTCTGGATATCCGGGCTCCTCTTTAAACTAATCGCTCTACATTTTCCTGCTCATCTCATTAAAATTCTTCACTCTTACCTAACGGGGCGTAGCTTCGCGGTAAGAGTTTCCTCCTCTCTCTCCTCCCCCAGGAATATACTCAGTGGGGTCCCTCAAGGTTCCCTTGTCGGCCCCAAATTGTTCAACCTGTACATTAATGACCTCCCACGTTTCCCCGGTGTCACCTTAGGCCTGTACGCCGACGACACAGCCC
Organism: Amaurobius ferox; assembly: GCA_951213105.1. Taxonomy (NCBI): domain Eukaryota; kingdom Metazoa; phylum Arthropoda; class Arachnida; order Araneae; family Amaurobiidae; genus Amaurobius; species Amaurobius ferox. The sequence continues at coordinate 72,636,608 of OX578150.1, forward strand.
TGATTGCACAACACAAGCATACACATGTCGTGCACGAAACTCTTCAATCTTACCTCGACAGTTTGACGCAATGGTTGACTAACTGGAGAATCAAAGTGAATGTCAGCAAGTGTGCCGCCGTCAGTTACCCATCCCCTCGCCGAACCCCCTCCACTAACTTAACTCTGAATGATGAACCGATTCCCTGGCAAACTAACTACAAGTACCTTGGTGTGTACTTGGATTCCAATCTCACGTGGAAACTTCACATTTCTAACATCTGTCAGAAAGTGAAGTCTGCACTGGCCCAGCTTCGCCCCCTTTTGGTTGGAAACAGCCGCCTGTCAACGAGAAATAAGTTATTGCTGTACAAGTCCTGCATACGTCCAATTATGACGTACGGATCCCCGGTCTGGGGAACCGCAGCTGAGATTCACCTACGGAAGCTTCAAGTTATGCAAAATAAAGTACTTCGTATGTTTATCAGGTTTCCAACCTACGTCCGGCTTGAAGTTCTGCACAGAGATCTCAATATTAGGCCTTTTTTAGACTACATTCAAAAACTTTCTCAAAATTTTTTCAGAGATCTCAGTAGAGTAAATAATTCCACGCTAGACAGTATCCCGCGGTATAACCCGACACACCCTAAGGCGCGAAAGCGCCCCTGGGCGTTGGTGGGGCGCCGCACAATGGATGCTTTTCTTCGGCCTCCTAAGCGGAGACGGCTCGTCTAGCATTGTTTTATATCTGCTCTCCCCTTTTTTTTATTATGAACTCCTGCTAACTCCGTGGCCCTCCCTAGCATTTGGGAGTTCGCGATTTATCGACGAACCGTTTTCCTTTTTTGTTGTGTACGTTCCCCCCCCCCGTCTCAAGCTCAAGGCCCTGCGTTCCTCGGGACGCGCTTATCCCCCTCCTTCCTTTTTACTCTCTCCAGGTGCCTGCTTGGGCTCTAGCATACCTTTCCCCTTCTGTAAGACTTGGCGTGGGGCTCGACTTCGGTCGTCGCCCTCCCCCCAAGCAAAGCTCTGATGTCTCTCTTAACTTAAGCTTCTCCTTCTTAGTACTTCTTTTTTCTCTTCGCCCGGAGTTTAAAGGGGGGAATCCTTTCCCCTCCTGGGCACTCCGTATACCCCGTCCTTGAGACCTTGAGACATAAGAATGGTCGGTCTGTATCGAAGGCTGCGATGCCGAAACAGCTGTTTGATTCCTAGCAGTTTGAACACGGACCTACGTCGAGCCAACGGCCCTACCGTGCTGAAAACACCGGTTCTCGTTAGATCACCGAAGTCAAGCAGCATCAGGCGCGGTTAGTACTTGGGTGGATGACCACCTGGGAACACCGCGATATTGTGAATTGTGGTATAAATTCGCAATAACATGGGAGGATGCTCGACCGTGAATGGCTGTAGTAACTCCTGAAAACGGATAAGTATGTTTAGATTCCTGAATGAACAAGAAAGAAGAAAAACTGGATAAGTTGTAGAAGAGATGATTTTGTCGTGACGGAATTCGTCACTCCTTTGTAAATTGCATAACTTCTGTACTTTTTAAACGTTTATATTTATATTTAATTAATCTATGTCCTGGAACCCTCATGTCATTGTATATATTTTAGCATATTTAAATTTATTTGAATCTGTATTGAATTGTGGCCATTTTAATTTCATAATAATTTTTTCAAACTCGAGGAACAACGTGCGTCGCTCAAGGTCGCACTTGTTTGCTGGCGGAGACGGTTGTCTCCATGTTTTTTTCGCTTTGTTGGGTGATGCAATCTTGTGCTGGATTTCGTGTGGTTCTGCACATGCCTTGATCTCTGTCGGTTGAAGAGGCGGATTCCTGGATATACTTGAAATGAAAGAATTTTGGATTGGCTGAAAAGTGAAGATGTGAGCCCCTTGATATTTTTAATTGGTCGGGTCCTGGATCCACCCGGAGTGTTTAAAAGCTGAGTGATTCTTGTTTCGGGGCTCTATCAGCTACAACAACACTTAGACATACTCCAAACTTGGCTGGAAAAATGGCGAATAAAATTAAACCCCAATAAATATCATTGGATTTATTTCTCTAGAAAACGTAAACCTCCGCCGCCTCTGTACATAAACAACCATGCCCTAAAAGCGGAAAAATCTACTAAATACCTAGGTGTAACGATAGATTCCCACCTAACCTGGAAACAGCATGTAACGAACTTAATCAAAAAAGCGTATATGGCCACAGGAGCCTTATACCCAATGATAGGAAACGGAAATCTAAGTTATCAAAATAAACTCCTAATTTATAAATCGGTCATCCGCCCGGGAATGCTGTATGCAGCACCCGTATGGGGATATGCCTGTAAAACTACAATAGACCTCCTAGAGACAAAACAAAACAAAATCCTACGGATTATCAGGAAAGCTCCCAGGTACTTAAGAAACTCGGTAATTAGGAATGACTTCAAAATAAAAACTGTTAGAGCCCAAATTAAAAAGCTAGCGCTTAAATTTTACAGAAATTTGCCATCCGTTCCAAACGAACTGTTATTCAATCTGCATGACTATGATCATCGCAAGGCCAAATCTCGTAAGAGACCCCGTGCTGTTCTAAACATCGATAATCGGAATTAAAAGATCCCACCTCAAACATCTGATTTTTAAATAAAACTCGCGACTATTATTTTATAAAAAAAAAAATAAAAATATTCTAAACTCTAAACTGCCAAAACGCTAGGTAACCCTTAGATCTGCATCAACCTCCCAAACTGCTTAAAGTCTAAATGTGCAACAAACTGCCACACTAGGAGCTAGGACAAATAATAAAAAGTAGTAAATAAAAACCTCGAACCTCCAATTAGGGTCACTGAATTAATGTCACAGTTTGACGATAAGAACCACATATTGAAACTGGAGATTAAAGGCGCTTCGCGCCTGGTGCTCTGTCTTGTACGACACTACGATGTTTCGGGGCTCTCTTCCCGGAAAAACATCGTCGAACCCACGTCGGCTCGGGACTTAACCCTCAGGTTGAGTTACCGTGTTGTGGGGGTCGGGAGAGATGCCACTGCTGCTACCATCGCCACTACATTGACTGGGACTTCGCTGATGCCGAACCTCTTCGCTTGCTGCCGCCGTTGACCGTCTGGGAACCTCCTGTTCCGGATGCCTGTAGACCGCTTCGATTGGAGTCCGAGATGAAGCCTGAGCCCTGTGCGGGTGGTTGCTCGTATGCTAATTGCCCGCCTGCCACCTCTCCTTGGTCGGGGAAGATTTCTCCCCGAGGGAACTCTAGCGGATGTGATGACTTCAACGTTTCTGAGTCCTTCCAGATATGGAGGTAAGCGACTCTTTTCGGTAATTGGAGGCTGCTGCCTCGACTGTCTGGTGTTCCGGCGAACTGAATCTCCTGATGTTTTCTCAAGATCTTCTGAGCTAAATTGTAATTAAATTAATTCCCTGAACTAAATAATTGAATTTAAGTAATTTAACAGTTAAGCCTTAAGCGTTCCTCGAGTGTGTGAGATTTCTCTCCATGACCATACCTTAGTTAATATTAGTGAATATGTGATATTAATATGTAAATTTTGGAATTAATGATTTATTGAATTGATATTTAAATTCCGGCAAAGAGCCGATGATTTTCAGTAGAAGAGGTCCAGTGGTTTAAGGTGATTTTAATTCTGAAATTGTATTTGATGTGCGAATTCCATTCTTAAATATATAATAAATATTGGATTTGAATTTAAATTGTGTTTTTATTTGTGTTGATTAATGTATTTTTCAGCCTTGGATGAGTTCTTAAAGGTAAAGGTATATTTCTGTTTATTTTGGATTTTGGTTGGGTTTTTCGCAGGTCATCAATTGGAATTCTTCCAATTGACGGGAGGTGTGTTTAGAACCTGGGTAATAGAAATTTCTCTGAGAAAGTTAGACTTTCTCGGTCAGCCGTGTCTGGCGGGAATCCGTTGGGACGTTTGATGATCTCGGAATTCCCGCTGTGACAATTTCAAGAATATAGTTTTTTTCGCTGCAGTAGGCGATAACTGCGCCATAACAGACGCATGATACTGACGTTAGCAAGGTGCTTGGCGCTGGTTCTTACTCATTGTCGACAAGGCATTTCTCGCTGTGCGATACAACATGGCGGCCGTAGGCCAGTCTGTGTTATAGAAGCTCTAGTTATAGCAGTTCCGTCAGTGTTACAGAGAAGGAGTTAGCTGAGCCCTCGGTTTCAGTACAATTCTCATCTCCCACAGCGCATTTGTGTCTGATCAGAGCATGGCATTTAAGAGAGCCATAGAATAACGCCTTATTTGCATTTTCCTCGCATGTGTATATACTTTACTTTCGGTACCTAATGTGGTGTCTGTATCAAGCATTTAATACATGCCTCTGTAACAACACTTATAGTGCATACTCAAGTGTTTATAGCTTACTATGTTAAAGTTTTTGTGGTGTTAATCCTTTCGGGACGGCGGCATTCCGGAACTGCCGCGGCACAAAGGACGGAGCGCTTCGCTTCCGAACTGTTCTCAAAGGACGGCAAATTTTTTGTGCTAAGCCTAACTCTCGACAGAAATTTACTAAAAATAATCTATTCAACACAGAAATCTACTTTTCTCAGGAATAAAAGAAATATTAATTTTCTATTTGATGTATATTTTTCATACAAATTTGAATACAAAATACTCGCTAGTTCTTCCAATTATTTTATCCGAAATAAAGGAATAACTTCACTGCCTCTAACCCCCCCCCCCATAAAAAAAATACTCTCTTATATTCCAATAACTCACCAACGAAATCATTAAGTCATCAAAACGAGAGCCCGAAATCAATTATAAATTATATGATGCTACGAGAAGTGCTCTATTTGTTTATATTACAAAACCATGTTTCACCACTCAGAATGGAGAAATTATTAACTAGATCCTTCCTATGCCAAGGTCAAGTATCTGCAAAATAGATTGGAGTTCTTCGCACGGACATTTAACGCCATCTAGTGGACAAATAAAAACGTTCGACATAAAAACGCGCGCACGTGGCACCCGTCTTTTAGGGTACAGTTTTCTCCGCCACGAATGCGTGGCGGCCGTCCTTGAATGCAAGTTCGATGCATACACGCGAGCGTGGCAACCGTCGCGAAAGGGTTTAATAGGATGTTGCTGTTTCTGAGACCCAGACCGTCCGACCTACCAGAAAGGTGTAAGGTAACCGTTTGGACGGCCGGGAAGTGCCACCCAATTTAGACCGGAACACAGTGGGGGAGGCAACCACAGAGACCGGAACACAGTGGGGGAGGCAACCACAGAGACCGGAACACAGTGGGGGAGGCAACCACAGAGACCGGAACACAGTGGGGGAGGCAACCTCAGAGACCGGAACACAGTGGGGGAGGTATCCACAGAGACCATACCCTCCTACCCCTACCACCAACCTCTCGGAAGGACATACGGACTCACATGTTTAACGTGATCGTACTCCGTATGAACACGGCGGCAGAGTGCAAATCTAATGCGCAAACCACCGGGCTACCGCGCCCGAAATGTGCCAACAGCACGCGGTGTTCCCAGGTGGTAGCGCATCCCAGTACTAACCGCGCCCGATGCTGCTTGACTTCAGAGATCTAACGAGAACCGGTGTTCAACAAAAATTTTCCCAGTAAAACTTGTTTTCTGAGTTCTTGCATTTTATATCGTTCTTAGACAATTAACCGGTCAAAAATATACATTCTGACAGTATGTAAATTACTGATTATTCCTATTTGAAACTCGCTAAAATAGCGACACTAAAGCAGTAATGCTTAAGACAAGTTCAATCTCGAGCGTAGACTTTATATAAGGTAGAACCTGCTCTAGGGGATTCCAATGTACTCACTCACACAGTCTTAATGTCTACTGAAATAACGTACTGCAATAAACATGTCTGGTGTTGATCCAATCATAATATACATTAAATATCATAAAAGTTCTTTCTAAGGATTCTGGGTTAAGTACTTTTGAATAGCACATGTTCACTATTTTAAATTGTTTTCAATTATTGTTGTAACTTCTTTAAAAGTTTCTATTCCATAACACTTTAAATTCCAAGGTCACACTATTAATTTTTAGGTCATACTATTAATTCCAAGGTAACACAATTAATTTTTAGTTTATGGTTTTCACTCTTTGATTTATTCAAACCAAGAAATATCAAAGGTCCCAGGTTCTTCATTTAAATTGATGAAGAGAACCAATATGTAAGTTTCTTTTCTATTTATTTTTCATGATCTTCTACAATAATAATATCATTACATATAGTAAAACGTAAATCCTATGACTGTTATCAAAGTATAAAAACAGTAATCAGCTTCCGACCTTCTGTTTTGCGATCTCAGCATCAAATCGTTAAAAGGATAATTCCAGAATTTTGAACATTGCTTTAGGCAGTTGTTTTTGAAGATATATAGATTTACTCAAATTTCATGCTAGTCAATATCATCTGTCGAAAATACTTCAGACTTATGCATATAAATATCCTTATCAAGAGTTTCATTTAGAAAAACAGTCTTTTCTCTTCGCATTCTACTCAAGAAAATGCAACCTAATTTGAAACTATGGTCTAGTCCTTAAATGAAAACAAAACTTGAATTAAAGCTGCAAATTTGAGTAATTTAAAATAATTATCCGGATTGTCCGGTAAATCGTTCTCAATTATTCTTTTAACTTCCTTTAAAGTTTCTATTTCATAACACTTTGGATTCCAAGGTCACACTATTAGTTCCAAAGTCACACTATTAATTCCAATGTCACTTTATTAATTTTTAATTTATGGTTTTCATTCTTTGATACATTCAATCCAAGAAAATATTTCAAAGGTCCCAGGTTCTTCATTTAAAATGATGAAGTGAACCAATATTTAAGTTGTTTTTTCATTTATTTTTTATCATCCTCTACAATAATAATATCATCTACATATAGTAAAACGTAAATGCTATATCTGTTATCAAAACATAAAGACAGTAATCACCTTTCGATCTTCTGTGTTCTAATCTCAGCATCAAAGCATTAAAAAAATCATCTCAAAAATTTGAACATTGCTTTATGCAGTTGTTTTTAAAGATATATAGATTTACTCAAATTTCATACTAGTCAATATCATCTGTAGAAAATACTTCAGAGTGATGCATATAAATATTGCCCTCAAGAGTTTCATTTAGAAAAATTGTCTTTGCTCTTTGCATCCCACTGATGAAAGTGCGACGTAATTTAAAATTTTACAGGAAGTGGAATTCTAATTGTTGAGAGCGTCGTTGCAGCTGCGTAAGTTTCGGAATAATCTAGATTTTTTTGAGTGATTTTGATTTTTCGAAGTGATGTCTGAAAACCCTTTAAGAAATTAGTATTTTCAACAATGTTAAATAAATAATCATGTCACTAAAAGGCGAATGACATCAAAACTCTCGCAATTCAAGTTTTTAACGGATTAATACGGTTTGAGACCTCTAGTGTGCGAAAACTTATTTTTAGCGTGACGTCTGTGTGTATGTGTGTTTGTGTGTGGCTGTGTGTGTGTGTCTGTGTCTGTGTCCACTCTAACTGAAAAACTAATTTACTGAATTTCACAAAATCTGGTAGATAAGTCATTTGTGAATGACCCTGTTGCTGATTAGATTTTGGTACGATTTGGAAAAAAAGAAATTGATTTTTTTGCGAAATGGCTTGCAAAAATGTAAAATAAAAAACTACGTATGCTCAAATGCATTAATGCAAATCGTGTGTGTGTGGGCTTGTCTGTGCAGGCTTTGTATTCACTCTAACTTAAAAACTTATTGACCAATATACATACAATTTTACACTTGTGGGTTACCCTGCTTGCTGATTAGATTTTTGTATGATTCAGGATAAAACAACCCGCATTTTTTTCTGCGAAATGGCCCGCAAAAAATGTCTTCATCCACTCTAATTAAAGAACTAATAGACCAAATATCACAAATTTTTGTGGATAAGTTCCTTGTGGGTTACCTTGGTGCTGATTAGATTTTGTTGCGATTCGGAAAAAAGGAATCTGCCTTTTTTTGCAAAACAGCCTGCAAAAACCGTAAAAATCTACAATAAAATATTACTTATGCTCACATATATCAATTAAATACATGTTTTGTATGTAATTTTTGACGATAGAAAGAATAAAACCAACCCCAATACGCTAAAACTAGCCGTTCTCGAGATACATTAGTTTTTTCACATTTTTGCTAGGTCGGTTTTGGGAATAAGTCCAGTTGCCAATTGAAAACGAAATCTGAATTAAAAGTGTATATCCAGTATATTTTTAATTAATTATGCGTCTTACTTTGCATTTAAATGCGTCTTACATGCAATTAGTCTTACATGTATGCGTCTTACTTGCAATTAAACTCGATTTAATGAATTATTAATGAAATAAAGAGAAAATAAATTTGAGTTTGCACGGAAAGCCATGTTCTGTTGACATCAGATTTTTTGTATTGAAGAGTTATTCCTAACGCTGTACCACCGCCGTTCACTTTGAGAATATCTCGTTCTCTAAACACTTTATCTATAACATCTTCAATATTAATTGATTTAAAACCTTTAAAGAGATTCAAATATGTTCCCTGTGCTTTTAACATTCAATTTTCTATCGCTCGAAGGAGGATATTTCATATCGGAAAAATGATGAATTTATATATCTGTTTTTGATTGTTTTGTGTATTGTTTAAGCTAGTCAGGGTAAATATACGATATCAGATATTGGAAACATAATTAGACGGATAAATTTATGATCATATATATTACATTAAGAGTTCTTTATTAGAAAACCTCATAAAATACATTTACAAGTTTTGCCAAGATTATATCCAAATACAAATATTTTGATACATTGTTACATTCTCATACTATTGTATAGACGGTACTGTTAATTATAATTAAATGTCAATTCCAAAAGTAATGGCTCTGTTAGAATTGGAGGTAATTATAGAGCTACAGTTAATTCTATTACTGAGACATAATTATCTACTTCCTAAAACTGATAAATGGTTTGTTTAATTGGCAAATGAGAAACTTTCACAATATTTATAAAGATGCTTATGTACAACTAGAAACTATATTCGCCGTTGCTCGGGATTTATAGCAGGGATTAATTAAACTAATTAAATTTTTCTTAAGGCTTAGTCACCTGCTTAAATTGGATAAATTACAAAATTGCTTAAATTACAAGATACACTAGTCCTAAATAAGCACATAATCACACTATATTTTCTACATAGCAAATTTTCGAAATCTAAGCGTCCAAAATTAAATGTGCGGCCCCTGCTAAAATAATACATTTAAATACAGTTCAAAATAGATTCTATCTGAAAATTGAAGTTTTAAATCGCACTCGCTCTTCGCAAAAAATAAATAAATAAATAAAAATAAATAAATAATAATAAGAATATGAATTCGTATATTCAACACACCGCTCATAACAATGCGAAACAAGCAGACCCTCGCACGCAATCCCAAAATATCCACCCCCCTAAACGAAATGAGACTGGTCCATTTTCCAGTACGTTTTGATTTCGAGATGGGCACGATGACTGCTAGATTCGTTCAAAAAATCTTTCGGATTAAAAATTTACAAGTTATCAACGGATGGGTTTATGATATTATTTTTTCAGCAGTGGTGTGCGATATTTTAAGCATCTGTTTGGAAAAATAATGAACGTTGAATACGGGGGGGGGAGTCAATTTTAATATATCGTAGTATAAAAATAGGAGAGGTTTAAAACACACGAAAAGAATATATATTTTAAAGAACTATTAAAATTCTTGCATTCAAAATATAGATGCCATTTAAAGTTTGTTTGTAAGAACATTTTTCGATCTTTCCGATGGTGTCAAGATGGATAGTTTGTGATAATATTACTTTCCTTATATACATAATGTATAAGGAAAGTATTGTGACGGGGTCGAAAATTCAAATTCGAGTTTTCGACGGGAGAGCACGTTTCAAACATCCCTGATCATGAATCAAACATTTTTGAAGTGATGTCTCTGTGTGTGTGTGTGTGTATGTGTGTGAAAGTATGTGTGTGTATGTGAAAGTGTGTGTGTGTGTCAGTTAGTCTGTGGAGACGATAATTAACGAACGAATTGACCGATTTGAACGAAATTTGGTACAAACATCACAATCCGTGAACACTGGAAGCCTATTGTTTTCATACGCAATCGAATGTTCAGAACCCCCCTAAATTTTCGAGTGAAATTTTGAAAAAAATCGTCAAAAAATTAAAACCGCTAATAAAGTCACGCAAATTGACATTTCTTATGTAATTTTTCATGAGAAAACGATTGACATAAATGTTAGAACGCTAACATGAACCGTTCTCGAGATATTGCACATTTTTCAAAAAATTATCAAAGAGTTATATAAAATAAAAAATATATATTTCCTATTGAGAAACATGTTCACTTTTCATATGTAATACCATGCGATAAATTTGGTGACAATATTTTCGTGGATCTAGCTCGTTCCATTCATGAAAAGATACTTTGAGTAATACTTTTGTATTTGAAAGCCAATAGTCATTTATCTGCTGTAAGAATAACTTATTTCTCCGTCCATAGCGCTTGGCGAGATTTTGGCGACGAATTTGGCTGAATGTCGCCAACTTGGCAACATTTTTAATTGTTACCAAATTAACAAAAATCTCGCCAAATTGATAAAAATGACGCTAAATCAATGAAAATGAAGACTAATTAAAGAAAATTCAATATCTTGGAAAGAATATAAGTATCTACTATAAGAATAACATTTTTTTTAACTGTAAAAGTAGTAAATTCATTGCATTATATAAGGAAAGTCATGTGTTGCCCACATCAGATTTTTTTAGGTTGTTATGGAACGATTTAGGCCGATACCGTAACATAAAATAACTAAAAAAATAATTCGGAATTAAAATATCTGATATAAGTAACGCATGACTTTCCTTGTACTCTTGTTTTCTCTTTATTTCATTAATTATTCATTAAATTAAGTTTAATTGCACTAAATAATACGCAGCTAAGTTACGCTGAATTTACACTTTTAATTCAGCTTTCGTTTCCATTTAGTAACTGGACTTATTCTCAAAACTGGCAAAAAAACTTAAATGTATCGGGAACAGTGTGAGAAACTCAGAATTACGGCAGAAAATAGTTTTAGATATGTTTTGTGTCTGGTGGAGTCGTAGACCTCCCAGTAGATGCAGCCCAGCTGCAATTACGAAAACAATGTCATTACGACTTTCGTCACCAATAGAGCCCTGCCATCAAAGACGAGGGAGGACAGAGATCCCAAGAATTGAATTCGCGTAGAGGTCTATGCGTCGTTGAATTCCCAGACAAAATATGGAGAAATGTGTTAGGGTGTTCTGATTGTCCGGGTGCTCGAGGGAAACATATATATGAAAACACGAGACTCCACAAAGGAGACCCCATGAGACACGCGTCAGATGAGTTGCATATAGGTGCTCGCAAGGATGTTCGGGAGCTGATAGCTTCGGTGCTCGGGAGTTGATAGCAACGGTGCTCGGGAGATAATAGCAGGAGGAGAAATTACATCTATCTCAGCAGTCTAGATAGGCTGTTCATGTTTATATGATAGTTTTTGCGAAGAATAAATATTTCGCTTGTTCGCAATTTCAGTGTCTGATTTTGTTGAAAATACGGCTGCATTTCATTTAGCTTACTTTCTGATTCGACATACACGTTTTTTCAAAGGCGGCACCGAGCTTTCACAATTGGGATTGCTATGCATAGAACATTTAAAAAAATTGGGGGTTCTATGCATAGAAATTAGTGAAAAAATGAGTTATTTCATGCGAAGCATACACAGTTTTAAAACAACAACGCGTTTACTTGTGGAACTTTAATTCATTATATTTTGTCCACCGATTTTAGAACGATATAACCGTGGAATTAATTCGTTAAAAAACCAAATAAAAATAAATTTGAAAACTATGCAAACGCTAGCACAGACGCCGATGTAATTAATATTCACAATGTTCTGCCAAACTCGATACGCCTCTGTATCTCTCGTGACAGGCACATGCTCTCGGCAGATTTCTGTATTGAAGCCTCTTGCGCATGTGCAGTCATTTGGGACTGGGTCTAGCCAGAAACCCTAAAAATATCTGATCTCAGATATATAAATCTCTAAAAATATTAAATAAAATAGCGCCCTTAAAAATAAAAGGGAGGGAAAAAGAAGAGATCAAGAAGAGATGAATAGTATCAAGCGTCAAAGTTTTTTTAGTTACGGGAGACTACCACGACTTCGGGACACCTTGACAACTATTCGGAGTCGTCGTAAACAGCGATTCCGACACAAATATCAACAGTTTATTACAATTAGTTCCAGAGTAATGGGGTTGGAATTATTCTTTTCATCGTCAAAAATTGCGTATTAAACAAGATTAGATTTTGACGATTTTTGAGGAACATTGTTTTAAAATAAAATCCGTTTTTTTTTCCGAATCATACCAAAATCGGTTCACCTACATGTGACTTATCTACTAAATGTTATGAAATTTCGTCGAATAGCTTTTCAGTTAGAGGGAATGCATACATTGCACATGCAGACAGACACAAACGCTACGTTAAAAATAGTTCTTTCGTGTTCTAGAGGCTGCGAAACGCGCAGAACTGTCGAAATCTCGAGTTGCGATTTTTGACACGATTCCAATACTTTCCCTATACATTACCATGTATTGCAGGGAAAGTATAAAATAACGCTGAGGTGCTATCAGGGTCCTGAAGTACCTGTGTATCAAATTTCATGGTCGTACTCTGATTAATCCCCCCCCTCACACACACACACATACTCACATCACCTCAAAAATGTTCGATTCGTGATCAGGAATGCTTGAAACGTGCTCTCCAGTCGAAAACTCGAATTTTAATTATTTACCCAGTCACTCTATTTTCCTTATACATTATACTATGTATATAAGGAAAGTAATAAGTGAGCCAACAAATCATATCAAACGTTAACCATGAATCTCTTTAATACGGTTTCATTTACACACTTGTCAGCTGAGAAGTATATTATCTGTTGCTATCAGCAATTGACTGATATTTGTTGCTATCAGCAATTGACGTCACGCACTTGTGTTTACGGAAATATCTTGCTGGGCAAATATTGCCTTTTGCGAGTTTTGTTTGGTGAAGCCGCGGATATAGAGCTGTCAGAGTTTAAAAATAAATTCTTAAAAATCGACAAATGACGACGAAATGCAAAATACGTGTACTTCCTAGATAAAAGCAGGCATTGATATATTAAAATCATGTAAATGCTTTTAATGGCATTATAGGCTGGCTCTCTTTATAAGGCCAGAAACAATATGTACTAATCCAAATATTATTTACAATTGGGTATGTGTTTCGTCCGTGTTATGTTTATAAAAGAACTGCAGTGACTAAGATCCCTAAACTTTACTTCACCTAATACTAATATTTTACAGTTTAACACTAAATATACTATGACTGGTCAAATAACCGGTTGTAAACTTTTGATTTGAAAATTCGCATATAATGTTGCTCACTTGACTTCATGACTTGTTATATTAAATGTATACAATCAATTTTACAATATTTATTTTTCTTCTTACATTGTTTATATCATGTTTATATTATTGTTTATATGATAAAGACACATTGTCTACCGTTATCTACCAGGACCGGTCATTTAACCGGAAGAAAAATTTATTCCCTTATAAGGTTATCGGCTCAGAACATGTAATGCACATGCACATTCCATATATTTTCACAAGTTTCCTGCACATTTCTGCAAGTACTGTTGCGTAGTAAGTTCAATTTAAAATAATTGTACATTAAAATTTCAATGAAGTGCGTAAAATTCCAAGTTGCAAGAAATGGTGACAGAAACTAAAGAATATTACTAGTTAATTTATATTTTGTTTTTACAACATTTTTCCGTTCCTTATCTTCATCCTAAAAAAATGTCGAAACATTCAAGACATACCAAGTTCTTTAGAGGAAATAAATAACAAAGGCGAAGAGTTTTAAGAAATTGAGGAAGGCGAATTTTCTGAGTGATGATATATTATTTGAAAATGATAATGAACTGTTAGACACTGAGTGTGAGCCTACAGATACTGACGATAAAGAAGAGAATATTGTGAATATAATACGTTGAGGACGAAAGAGAATGAGATAGCTCTCAAGTACTGAACATGAGAATGAAAAAATGAGCAGCCTATTTCGATTGTTGGCAATGTTTGGGAAGAAATGCAAATAGGTTCTACATCTGGGAAGAGCAGCAACTTCATAGCATTTTTAGGGAAGAATCAGGTCCAACGGGATATGCAAAACGTAACAGAATGATATCTCGTTAAGACGGACAAAATGAAATTCAGTACACATCAGCATTGTAAAAAGTATAAAATAATGTATACATGACAAATATTGTACAAAATCGAAAGATAGCACAAAATTGACTACGAACGCTATGTTGTAATTAGTGTGTCAATAATTGAAAAAAGGTAAAATTCAAAAATGTATAAAACAAATTAAATCGTTCAAAAACGAAAGACAGCACATGTTAACACTGTAAAAAAGGATAAATAATGTAGACACAGAATATTGACATAAGAATGGTCGTTCTCTGTCAAAGGTCGCAATGCAGAAACAGCCGTTTGTGCAACAGTTGATCGGTAGCAATCTGAACATGGACCTACGTCGACATCGCCGTTTTAAATCGCTACACTCGCCTGCATAAAACATCACAGAATCCGGCCCCGCTGGCTGCCGGAGGTCGAACGTAGCAACAGCTGTTTGTGCAACAGGTGTTCCGTGGTTCATAGAGCATAAGCTTACGTCCGCGCAGCGGACATAACATGCAAATTAGAAAATTTAAATTTTCGCTCTACAAAAAACACGGTTGAAATGAACTAACTGTTTCAAATCAAAACCAAATACGCGATCTTACATGCATATTCTTTGCTCTTATGACACGGCTCAGCTAAACACGGGATTGCCACATGGCACCAAGGGATTACCACATCACGCAATTAATCGCACCAAAAATCTCGCCAAATGAAAATATATAAAGCATCGCCAAATGTAAGATAATATAATGTGAGGAAATAATCTGAAAATAAAGAACTAATCATGAAAATACACACAAAACGTAAACAAATAGGCTTAAGGAAAGACATGTCAAACTAAATATTGAGAGAAAAATGCGACACCTGAACGAATGATCTGAAAGCCACTAACTGGCCAATAAGAAACGCGCTACGTTTTGATATTTAATCACTTGTTCTCCTTACATTTGTCTCTTTCGAAGATTAGAGGGCGAAACACACGTACAAACCATGCATGACGTGAACCTAGGATTATCAGATTTGGCGATTTATCGCTTAATTGTCGACTTTCCTGAATCTTCGCGAAGCATCTCCAAATAACGATTATTCTACGTGATAGGAGAGATTTCCAGAAGTTTCTATGGAGAGTCTATAAAAGGAAGCATCACTCCGTCGGATTCTGCTGACTTGATAAATAAGTTACATTGGGCTGCGATTTTTGTCAATGTTTTGAGAATAATATCAGTAATTTTGTGAAATTAATGGAGCATTTAAATGCTGCTTGTCTGTAAATTGTTTCTGTTTACGTTGTTTTTGTGACTTATCCAGAATTTTGTTAGTTATCCAGAAACTTGGCCATTCTTGCATCCTGCGTGTACATCCACGATTCCAGTGGATACGTTGTAACAATATGTATTAAGCTATTAACTACTTTGAATGTAGTCCGATATCTTTATATGAACTGTTTTACCTTCCCTGCAATACATGGTAATGCATAGGGAAAGTATTGATCTCATGCCGAAAATCACAACTCGAGTTTTCGACGGATCTACACGTTTCGAGACCTCTAGAATACGAAAAAACCATTTTTAACGTGACGTCTGTGTGTGTCTGTCTGTCTGTCTGTCTGTCTGTCTGTGTGTCTGTCTGTGCAGATTTTGTATCCACTCTAACTGAAAAACTAATGGACCGAATTTCACAAAATTTGGTAGGTAAGTCACTTGTGGGCGGGGCAGGTGCTGATTAGTTTTGGGTACAATTCGGGATAAAAGAACCCGCCTTTTTGTGCGAAATGGTCCGCAAAAGCTTGTATCCACTCTAGCTAAAAAGCTACTGGACCGAATTTCACAAAATTCGGTAGATGAGTCACTTGTAAGTCATCCTGGTGCTGATTAGATTTTGGTACGATTCGGAAAAAAAATAACCTGCATTTTCTTACAAAATGGCCCCCAAAAATTATCAAAATCTAAACTAAAGAACTACGCATGCTCAAATATATCCATTAAATGCTTGTTTAATACGTAATTTTTAACGAAGAAAAGAATAAGGTCAACCCTATTACACTAGGACTAGCCGTTCTCGAGATATTTTAGTTTTTCGTATTTTCTCTACGCCACCTATGAAATTAAGTCCGGTTACCGAATGAGAAAGAAAATTGAATTAAAAGTGAAATAAAATTAATTAAAATAAACAGAACGTGGATATAAAGTCTGCTGGGAAAGTCATGTGCTGCCCACATCAGATTTTTTGTTTTGATATGCTTTCACCGTTTTATTAACAGTACGAACCATAAACACAGCAGTCCCAGGAAGCTAAGAAAAGAGAATAATGAACTGGGGTGTGGCTCAACTGGACCTTCTCATACAGTAATCCATTTTTAAATAGCTTGTGGTTTTTATTACTTTCCCTGCAATACATGGTAATGTATAGGGAAAGTATTGGAATCATGCCGAAAATCGTAACTCGAGTTTTCGACGGATCTACACGTTTCGAGACCTCTAGAATACGAAAAAACCATTTTTAGCGTGACGTCTGTGTGTGTGTCTGTGTGTGTCTGTCTGTCTGTGCAGATTTTGTATCCACTCTAACTAAAAAACTAATGGACCGAATTTCACAAAATTCTGTAGGTAAGTTACTTGTGAGCGAGTCTGGTGCTGATTAGTTTTGGGTACGATTTGGGATAAAAGAACTCGCCTTTTTTTTGCGAAATGGCCCGCAAAAGCTTGTATCCACTCTAACTGAAAAACTAATGGACCGAATTTCACAAAATTCGGTAGATGAGTCACTTATGGGTTACCCTGGTTCTGATTAGATTTTGGTACGATTCGGAAAAAAATGACCTGCCTTTTTTTGCAAAATGGCCCGCAAAAATCGTTCAAATCTAAACTAAAGAATTGGGTATACTCAAATATATCCATTAAGTGCTGATTTAATACGTAATTTTTATCGAGGAAAAGAATAAGACCAACCCCATTCCACTAGGACTAGCCGTTCTCGAGATATTTTAGTTTTTCGTACATTCCCTACGCCACCTTTGAAAATAAACCCGGTTTACGAATGAGAACGAAAATTGAATTAAAAGTGAAATAAATTTAATTAAAATAAAGAAAACGTTAATATAAGTCTGCAGGGAAAGTCATGTGCTGCTCACATCAGATTTTGTTTTTATTGTTTTCATTTTTTTCAAATTTTACAAGTAAAATGTTGAAAAATCGGTATTATTGATCCAAATGATTACAATGATAGCGTAACCTTTCGCTTTAAAAGGTTTGACAAAATTTTTCGACTGGTGCCATACTTGAAATGCACCCTCGGGGCGGGGGTAACTTACTCGGGGGTCGGGGGGGGGGAGCAGTGACGTCACGAACACAAAAAATGTATCGCTGCTAATTCTTACTACAATAATTGAAGTCTCGTGATAGTTGAACCATAAATAATCCCTTGTATGCATGATTATGTTAAATGTTGCCCTATGCTGCCATGGTAATAAAATGTAAAATTTCGAAATTTTTTTTGCTCGAATTAATTTTTTTTTATCTAGTTCTAGACTTTTCGATAACAAAGCGGGATATAAAGTTTCGTGAACATCCAATAAAATTTGTAGCAGCTATCGTGTTTCCCTAGAAATCGACCACAGACAGACAGACGGGCATCACTCCAAATATAGTCAAAACGTGTTTAGAAGGTGTTAAAACATTTATTGGCATCACAATCTCGAAATAGAAAATTTTCGGGAAAACAATACTTTCTAAATACTGCGTATGAGAAAGTAGAAATAAATGAATTCTGGTAAATGATATTCATAAAATCGGGGTTCTATTGTGTTTGAATCAGCGGCGACCTTTATCCGCGCAGCTTTCTGGATTTAAGGATAAAACGTCAACTACAACAGTTAGCAATTAAATGTAATAAATCCTTATGTAAAATATAATTTTGTAATATTACTGGTGTCTATGAACAATTTAAAAATATTTCGCTTTTACATTTTTACAATCACATACACTGAGGGGTAATAAAATAGTATCCTTTTTGGGTTTAACTAGTGCTGTCTCGGTAGAAGGCAAAACGCCTGTAGATTGCTACTCGGTTACCTAGGATGTGACAGATCCAAAGACAATCGAAAAGTATCCAGTCGTAGATCGTCTATACCCCACAAGTCCTGCTCATTAAGCGTTAATATACCTATTTGGAGTATCAACATTTTCAATTTTCTTGTAGAGATATGGTTGTAGCTAAGGCTCCTATATAGAGAGCTGGCGCATCAGCCATTTTGTAATATACTTACACATTATTTCTATTGCGCAGTGATTCGATATTGTGAATTGAGGTATAAATTCGCAATAACAGGGGAGGTTGCTCGACCGTGAATTGTTCTAATAACTCACGAAAACGGATACGTATGTTTAGATTACTGACTGAACAGGAAATAAGAAGAATTGGATAAGTTGTAGTAAAGATGATTTTAAGAATATAGTTTTTCTCGCTGCAGTAGACGATAACTGCGCCATAACAGACACATGCCACTGAAGTCAATAAGGTGCTTGGCGCTGGTTCTCACTCATTGTCGACAAGACATTTCTCGCTGTGCGATACAACAAGGCGGCTATAGGTCAGCCTGTGTTATAAAAGCTCTAGTTATAGCAGTTCCGGGAGTGTTACAGAGAAGGAGTTAGGAGAGCCGTCGGTTTCAGTACAAAGCACATCTCCCACAGCGTATGTGTGTCTGATCAGCGCATGGCATGTAGGAGAGCCATAGAATAACGCCTTATTTGCATTTTCCTCACATGTGTACAGACTTTACTTTCGGCACCGAACATGGTGTCTGTATCAAGCATTTAATACTTGCCTCTGTAACAACACTTATAGTGCATATTCAAGTGTTTATAGCTTACTATGTTAAAGTTTTTGTGGTGTTAATAGGATATAAAAGTGCAACAAAAATCTTCGCAGTAAAACTTGTTTTCTGAGTTCTTGCACTTTGTATCGTTCTTAGACAATTAACCCGTCAAAAATGTAGATTCTGACAACATGTAAATTAGTGATTATTCCTTTTCGAAACTCGCTAAAATAGCGACACTAAAGTAGTAACGCTTAAGACAAGTTCAATCTTGAGTGTGGATTTTACATAAGGTAGAACCTGTTTTAGGTGATTCCAATGTACTCACTCACACAGTCTTAATGCCTACTGAAATAACGTACTGCAATACACATGTCTGGTATTGATCCAATCATAAATATACATTAAATATCTTAAAAGATCTTTCTATTGAGTCTGGGTTAATTACTTTTGAATAGCATATGTTCACTACTTTAAACTGTTTTCGATTATTGTTGAAACTTCTTTAAAAGTTTCTATTCCATAACACTTTAAATTCCAAGGTCACACTATTAGTTCCAAAGTCACATTATTAATTCCAACGTCACTTTATAAATTTTTAGTTTATGGTTTTCATTCTTTGATACATTTAATCCAAGGAAATATTTCAAAGGTCCCAGGTCCTTCATTTAAAATGATGAAGAGAACCAATATTTAAGTTTTTTTAATTTATATTTCATCATCTTCTACAATAATAATATCATCTACATATAGTAAAACATAAATGCTATATCTGTTATCAAAACATAAAGACAGTAATCACCTTTCGATCTCCTGTGTTCTAATCTCAGCATCAAATCGTTAAAACGATCATTCCAGAATTTTGAACATTGCTTTACGCAGTTGTGTTTGAAGATATATAGATATTCTCAAATTTCATACTAGTCAATATCATCTGTAGAAAATACTTCAGACTGATGCATATAAATATCATTATCAAGAGTTTCATTTAGAAAAACAGTCATTGCTCTTCCCATTCTACTCATGAAAATGTAACCTAATTTAAAAATATGGTCCAGTCCTTAAATGAAAACAAAACTTGAATTAAAACTGCAAATTTGTGTAATTTAAAATAATGATCCGGGTTGTCCGGTAAATCGTTCTCAATTATTGTTTTAACTTCCTTAAAAGTTTCTATTCCATAACACTTTGCATTCCAAGGTTACACTATTAGTTCTAAAGTCACACTATTAATTCCAAGGTCACTTTATTAATTTTTAATTTATGGTTTTCATTCTTTGATACATTCAATCCAAGAAAATATTTCAAAGGTCCCAGGTTCGTCATTTAAAATGATGAAGTGAACCACTATTTAAGTTGTTTTAATTTATATTTCATCATCTTCTACAATAATAATATCATCTACATATAGTAAAACGTAAATGCTATATCTGTTATCAAAACATAAAGACAGCAATCACCTTTCGATCTTCTGTATTCCAATCGCATCATCAAATCGTTTAAACGATCATTTCAAAATTTTGAACACTGCTTTATGCAGTTGTTTTTGAAGATATATAGATTTACTCAAATTTCATACTAGTCAATATCATCTGTAGAACATACTTCAGACTGATGCATATAAATATCGTCCTCAATAGTTTAATTTAGGAAAACAGTCTTTGCTCTTTGCATCCCACTGATGAAAGTGCGACGTAATTTAAAATTCTACAGGAAGTAGAATTCTAATTGTTGAGAGCGTCGCAGCAGCTGCTTAAGTTTCTGAACAATCTATATTTTTTTGAGTGATTTTGATTTTTCAAAGTAATGTCTGTGTGTGCGTATATGTATATTAGAGTGAATGTGTGTGTGTATGAATGTGTGTGAATGAATGTGTGTGTCTATGGCCTTGATATCTAATGAGCACATGGATCGTTTCAAAAGTAATATGGTGCGATTATTACAATCAGTAAATCCTGGAACCATCACTAACTAAACAAATGACAAATCTTAAAACCAGATCCAAAGGTCACTTTATTAAACAATCATCCTACAGACGTACATCAAAGCGCTTTCGAACATCCTCTTGTTCATCTTCAGTGGCGATATAATTAAAAACAAATGCCAACATGCTTAAATACAATCCACTGCTGTTAAGTGAAATTTGCATATCTTGAAAATTGTGAGCCGTACAAATTGGTGAATTATAAAACAGATTTAAATTATAAAATATATATAAAACTCAAAGATAAATATCTTAAAAACTGTTTAAAGGCATTAAATATTCTAAAACAATATTATAAATTAAGGTAACTATGTAGAGGTTTAACTGGCATGGAATCGAGAACGAGTCGCCAAGCATAACTCAAGACCTGAACAGGGTCAAAATTACAAATAGAAGAACGATATAGATAAATGAAAAGGGATTCGTAAATTAAGATAGAACGAGGGTTATTACAGCTAAACGAAAGAAAATAATTTTCAAAAAGGGGGCGAAAATATATACTGGAACCATATTGATTTGAAAAGCAAACGAATGTTCGGAAAACTACCCCAATTTTCAAATGAATTTTTGAGTAAACCCTTTAAGAAATTAGTATTTTCAACAATGTTAAGTAAATAATCATGCTATGGGTATCGCTAAAAAGCGAATGACATCAAAAGTCTCGCAACTCGTGATTTTGACGGATCAACACTGTTTGAGACCTCTAGTATACGAAAAAACTATTTTTAGCGTGACGTCTGTGTGTCTGTGTGTGTGTCTGTGTGTGTGTGTCTGTATGCGTGTGCACTCTAACTAAAAAACTAATTGATGGAATTTCACAAAATATTGTAGATAAGTCATTTGTGAATGACCTTGGTGCTGATTAGATTTTGGTACGATTTGGAAAAAAAGAAACTGCTTTTTTTGCGAAATGGCCTGCAAAAATCTAAAATAAAAGACTACGCATGCTCAAATGCATTAGTGCAGAATGTGTGTGTGTGTGTGTGTCTGTGTAGGTTTCGTATTCACTCTAACTCAAAAACTTATTGACCAATATACATAAAATTTTACACTTGTGGGATACCCTGATGCTGATTAGATTTTTGTATGATTACAAACATAAAAAAAAGAATAATAAATGCGGGATAAAACAACCCGCATTTTTTTTTTTTTTTTTTTTGCGATATGGCCCGCAAAAATGTCTTTATCTACTCTAACTAAAGAACTAATAGACCAAATTTCACAAATTTTAGTGTATGACTTCTTCACTTATGGGTTACCATGGTACTGATTAGATTTTGGTACGATTCAGAAAAAAGGAACCTGCCTTTTTTTGCAAAACAGCCTGCAAAAACCGTAAAAATCTACAATAAAATATTACTTATGCTCACATATATCAATTAAATACATGTTTTGTATGTAATTTTTGACGATAGAAAGAATAAAACCAACCCCAATACGCTAGAACTAGCCGTTCTCGAGATATATTAGTTTTTTCACATTTTTGCTAGGTCGGTTTTGGGACTAAGTCCAGTTACCAAATGAAAACGAAATCTGAATTAAAAGTGTACATTCAGTGCATTTTTAATTAATTATGTTTGTTTTTTAGTGCAATTAAACTCGATTTAATGAATTATTAATGAAATAAAGATAAAATAAATTTGAGTCTGCACGGAAAGTCATGTGCTGCTGACATCATATTTTTTGTATTGAAGAGTTATCCCTAACGCTGTACCACCGCCGTTCGCTTTGAGAATGTCTCGTATTCTAAACACTTATCTATAACATCTTCAATATTAATTGAATTAAAGCCTTTAAAGAGATTCAAATATATTCCCTGCGCTTTTAAAATTCAATTTTCTATCGCCCGAAGGAAGATATTTCATATCGGAAAAATGATGAGTTCATATATATGTCTTTGATTGTTTTGTGTATTGTTTAAGCTAGTCAGGGTAAATATACGATATCAGATATTGGAAACATAATTAGAAGGATAAATTTAAGATCATATATATTACATTAAGTGTTCTTTATTAGAAAACCTCATAAAATACATTTACAGGTTTTGCCAAGATTATATCCAAATACATACATTTTGATATATTGTTACATTCTCATACTATTGTATAGACGGTACTGTTAATTATAATTAAATGTCAATTCCAAAAGTAATGGCTCTGTTAGAATTGGAGGTAATTATAGAGCTACAGTTAATTCTATTACCGAGACATAATTATCCACTTCCTAAAACTGATGAATGGTTTGTTTAATTGGCAAATGAGAAATTTTCACAATATTTATTAAGATTCTTATGTACAGCTAGAAACTGTACACGACGTTGCACGGGATTTATAGCTGGGATTAATTAAATTAATTAAATTTTTCCTAAGATTTAGTTACCTGCTTAAATTCGATAAATTGCAAAATTGCTTAAATTACAAGATACACTCGAGCACATGTTTGCCCTAAATAAGCACCTAATCACACTACAATTTCTACATAGTGAATTTTCGAAATCTAAGCGTCCACAATATGTATAAAAAATTAAATGAGCGCCCGTTGCTAAAATAATACATTTAAATACAGTTTAAAATGGCTTCTATCTGAAAATTGAAGCTTTAAATCGCACGCGCTCTTTGCAAAAAAAATAAAACAAAATAATAATAATAAGAAGAAGAAGAAGAATCGATCGTATATTCAACACACCGCTCATAACAATGCGAAACACGCAGATCCTCTCACGCAATCACGAAATACCCATTCCCCTAAATGAAATGAGTCTGGTCCATTTTCCCGTACGGTTTGATTTCGAGATGGATACAAAGACTGATAAATTCGTTCAAAAAATCATTCGGATAAAAATTTACAAGTAATCAACGGATGGGTTTATGAAATTATTTTTTTCAGGAGTGATGTGCGATATTTTAAGCATCTGTCTAGAAAAATATAATGAACGTTGAATTGGGGAGTCAATTTTAATATATCGTAATATAAAAATCGGAGACGTTTAAAACACACGAAAAGAATATATATTTTAAAGAATCATTACAATTTTTTCATTTATCGTACGGACACCATTTAATTTGTTTGAACAAATTTGTTTAAAATAACATTTTTTACTCTTTCCGATGGTGTCAAGATGGAAACTCTGTGAAAATATTTTAGGTTGTTAAGGAATGATTTGTGTATATATCGGCCTAAAAATGGGCTGAAACGTAAAATAACTAAAAAGACTAATTCGGATTTAAAAATTCTGATATAAGCAGAACATGATTTTCCTTGCAGACTCTCATTTTCTCTCACTTTCATTAATAATTCATTAAATTAAGTTTAATTGCACTAAATAACACGCAACTAAGTTACTCTGAATTTACACTTTTAATTCAGCTTTCGTTTCCATTTAGTAACTGGATTTATTTTCGAAACCGGCGCAGCAAAATTCGAAAAAACTCAAATATATCGAGAACAGCGTGAGAAATTCAGAATGACCCCAGAAAATAGTTTTAGATAAGTTTTGAGGCTGGTGCAGTCGTAGATCCCCCAGTAGAAGCAGCCCAGCTACAATTACGAAAACAAAGCCATTACGACTTTCGTCGTCAACAGAATCTGCCCGGGGAAATATGGAAAATGCATTAGGCCTGTATCAAAGACGAAGGGAACTAAGATCCCAAGAATTGATTTCGCGTGGAGGTCCATGCGTCATTGAATTCCCAGACAAAATTTGGGGAAATATTTCTGATTGTCCGGGTTGTCGAGGGAAACATATATATGAAAACACAACACTCTATAAAGTAGACACCCACGAGACACTTGTCAGAGGAGTTGCATATAGGTGCTCGCAAGGGTGCTCGGGAGATGATAGCATAGGTGCTCGGGAGATGATAGCATAGGTGCTCGGGAGATGATAGCAGGAGAACTTACATGTATCTCAGCAGTCTAGATAGGCTGTTGTTCATGTTTATATGATGGTTTTAGAGAGGAATAAACACCTTGCTAGTTCGCAAGCTCCGTATCTGATTTTGTTGAAAACACGGCTTCACATTTCTTTTAGCGTATTTTCTGATTCGACATATACGTACATATTTCCACAGGCGGCGCCAGGTTTTCATAATTGGAGATGCTATGCATAGAACATTTTAAAAACTTGGGGGTGCTATGCATAGAACATTTGAAAAACTTGGGGGATGTTGTGCATAGAATATTTGAAAAACTTGGGGGTGTTATGCATAAAACATTTGAAAAACTTGGGGGTGCTATGCATAGAACATTTGAAAAACTTGGGGTGCTATGCATAGAACATTTGAAAAACTTGGGGTGCTATGCATAGAACATTTGAAAAACTTGGGGGGTGCTGTGCATAGAACATTTTAAAAACTTGGGGGGGGGTGCTATGCATAGAACATTTTAAAAACTTGGGGGGTGCTATGCATAGAACATTTAAAAACTTGGGGGGTGCTATGCATAGAACATTTGAAAAAATTGAGGGGGTGTTATGCATAAAAATTAGTGAAAAAATTAGTTGTTTCATGCGAAGCATGTATAATTTAAAAATAACAAATAGTTTACTTGTGGAACTTTAATGCATTATATTTTTGTCCTCCGATTTCTGCATGATATAGCCATGGGCTTATTTCGTAAAAATAAATACTAAATAAAATGAAATATTAAAACTATGAACAAGCAAGCACAGACGCCAGTGGAATATTGACAATATTCTGCCAAAATTGATACGAAACTAACCTTCTCTATATCCTTCCGCGATATGCGCGAGTTCTCCGCGCAGATTTCTTTATTGAAGCTTTGCGCATGTGCAGCCATTTGGAACTGGGTCTAACCGGAAAGCGGAAAGCCAAAAAGTATACAACGCCAGAAAGCCTTCTTTCAAATCAGACGCCAAACGTCGTTTTATCGCCAGCATAATACGCCAAGGAGAGCTCTCTCTTTCTCTCAAGGTTACTATGTAGCAGCCACATCAAGAGAAAAGACTCCTGCAATTCGGTTTATCTTTTTATAGGATATATAATTTACAATTTAGCAATAGAGACACATTTTAAATGGATTATCTCCTAGATTGGAATTAAATTAATTCAATATTGATTAAATTAAAGAAGCGGATATATAACTTACACTTAAGCAATATTGACACTTTTTAAATGCAATTAAATTAATTCAGTAGAATTAATTTAATTGCATTAGAATTAAATTAATTCAGTATTGACGCAATTAAGGAATCATTTTATTAATTTCTAATGCTATTGTACAGAGGAAGTTCACGGGTAATCACGACATTTAGACGAAAAAATACACCTAAAGACATCATGAACACATTTCGAACATTTTGGTAAATATTTCCATCAGTGTGTATGTGTGTATCTGTAGGGTACTAATGCACGTATCACTATGGCGATTTATATATGTAGGTGCATTCTGTAGAAAATTAGAAACAGGTAGAATATTTTGTAATAAATGGGATTAAAACAGTATTCGAAATTAGAGATTTTAAATTAGAGAGAGTACGTACAGCCACGAAATTCTATATGTGGCTGCATTCTGAAAAAATTAAATTATGTAGATCATGTAGTTAACGTGATTAGAATACGGGTGAAAGGGAGGAAGGGAGACACAGAGAGCGAGAGAGAAAGAGTGTGTGTATGTCAAAATATAGTACGATCAAAATATAGTGTGGTAACTGCAGGTCGACCTTGTTTCGAACGAGTAGGATTCAAGGGCGCCCATAAAACTTATTCCTGGAATGGCCAAACTCAAGGATGAAAGGTAAATATCTATTAACTTGATACCTAAACTTCTGACCTTGAACGATTGCGGGAGCGAAAGTGACTCCTCGCGCTCCCATATGGGCTCTCACAGAACATTTTCCAGAGGGTAAACTCAAGGATGAGAAGTACAATATTGACTAGCTTGATACCTACATTTGTGACTTTGAATGCCCCTATGGGCACTCATGGCTATAAGTGTTGAAGACCCAAACCACTTGACTGGCCCTAGGGCTTACAGTAGATGTTTGAGTGGCCGGGAGAGATGGCTATAAGCACAGACTAATATAGTATTCTGTGGCTATAAGTGTTATAGACCCAGACCACTCGACTGACCCAGAGGGCTTACAGCAACTATTTGAGTGGCCGGGGTGGCTATATGTGTTGTTGAGACCCAGACCGTCCGACCTACCGGGGTGGCTATAAGTGTTGAAAGCTTCAGACTTCACGGAAAATTTTGTGGGGTCTGGAAATACCCTATTTTGCCACCCCTGGGGAAATCGAAACTTCGAATCCGTCAGGTTCTGTCCGGAGGTTACTAGTATAAGCAGGGAGCCTTTTCAATGGGCGCCTATAGGGGAGGGAAAGGAGGTACTTCCGCTGCACTGGACGTTCAAGGTCCCAAATGTGGAATCAAGGTAGTCGATATTGTACATATCATTCTTGAGTTTGCCGTCTAGAAAAATGCTATGGGCGCCCATGCTTATAGTATCGACTTCTTGACAGAACCTAACGGACCTGAATCTTTTTGTTCCTCTCTCCCTCTCGAGGGCGAATAAAATGGGGGGGGGGGGGGAGTGTCAAAAAGACTTTGTCAACGAGTTTGCGTACCAATATTAACATTTTTGCGGACCATTATTAAAAAAAAAAGCAGGTTCTTCTTTTCAGAATCATACCAAAATCTAATCAGCGCCAGGGAAACTTACATGTGACTTATCTACTAAATGTTATGAAATTTGGTCGATTAGCTCTTCAGTTAGAGTGGATGCATACATTGCACAGACAGACAGACACACAGACACAAACACAAACGCTTGTTATGACCTACTTCGATTCAAACGTTACGTTAAAAATAGTTTTTTCGTGTTCTAGAGGCTGCGAAACGCGCAGAACTGACGAAATCTAGAGTTGCGATTTTTGACACGATTCCAATACTTTCCGTATACATTACCATGTACTGCAGGGAAAGTAAAAAATAACGTTGAGGTGCACCTATCAGGATCCTGAAGTACCTGTGTACCAAATTCCATGGCCGTACGACGCTTAAATTTCTCCCCCCACCCCCACATACACATCTTCCTTAAGTAAGACAATCAGCAGATAATAAAACGAGTCATATTCTAACTATAAATACAAATAAAACATTTCATTGTGCACGTCATTTTACATACTTCATATTACATATTTTTTCCTTCAGCGTAAGGAATTAGATTAAATAAGAATAATTTAAATTAATGCTACCAGAATTAAATTATTTTGGAAGTAAAATTGGTAAAATAGACTATTACCAGAAAAGTTAAAGCTATTTTAAATATTCCTTTACTGAGCAACGTTAAACAGCTTTGTTTATTACTTTCCTTATATACATAATGTATAAGGAAAGTATTGTGACAGGGTCGAAAATTCGAAATCGAGTTTTCGACGGGAGAGCACGTTTCAAGCATCCCTGATCACGAATCAAACATTTTTGAAGTGATGTCTGTGTGTGTGTATGAGTGTGTGTGTGTGTGTGTGTGTGTGTGTGTGTGCGTGTGTGTGTGTGTGTGTGTGTGTGTGTCAGTGAGTCTGTGGAGACGATAACTGACGAACGAATGGACCGATTCGAACCAAATTTGGTACAAAAATCACAATCCGTAAACACTGGAAGCCTATTGTTTTTATGCGTAATCGAATGTTCAGAACCCCCCTAAATTTTCGAATAAAATTTTGAAAAAATCGTCAAAAAATCAAAACCACTAATAAAGTTACGCAAATAGACATTTCTTATGTAATTTCTCATTAGAAAACGATTGACATAAATTTTAGAACGCTAACATGAACCGTTCTCTAGATATTGCACATTTTTCAAAAAAATTATTAAAAAGTCTTATAAAATGAAAAAAAAATATTTCCTATTGAGAAACATGTTCACTTTTCATATGTAATATCATGCGATAAATTGGGTGACATCATTCTCGTGTATCTATCTCGTTCCATTCATGAAAAAAGATACTTTGAGTAATACTTTTGTATTTGAACGCCAATAGTCATCTGCTGTAAGAATAACTTATTTCTTCGTCCATAAAGCTTGGCGAGATTTTGGCGACAAATTTGGCGGAATGTCGCCAATTTGGCGACTTTTTGAAATGTTGCCAAATTAACGAAAATCTCGCCAAATGAATAAAAATGGCGCTAAATTAATGAAAATGATGACTAATTGTCGAAAATTCAATATCTTGGAAAGAATATTAGTATCTACTATAAGAGAAACCTATTTTTTTACTGTAAAAGTAGTAAATTCATTACACTATATAAGGAAAGTCATGTGTTGCCCACATCAGATTTTTTTAATAGCTCCCAATTCACTGAAAAAATGCCGTAGATTTTTAAAGGTTCTGCATTTACTATTTTTTAAGCAGCAGACCCATACGCCTCACGTTCTACGCCCTACTTGTGAGAAATTATATGATAAATTGTATGATAAATTATATTTGCGTTGTCAATATATGTACGTAGGAAACGTAGTCAATACATGTACACCACGGTCATGCATGGAAAGCAAGAACCTGCGGACATGAAGTGCTCACTTCGACGGTGTCGAATTGTGTGAAAATTTATTAACTTCTATGAGAAGTAACTCAATTTATGGGGAAACTCTTTTCAAAATGTTTCCTGTATAAGATTCAACAGTGAGTAAACAAGCATAAGTTTTTCAGCTCGTGGATGACTCATAAATCAATATTTTAGAGCATTTTCTCACAAAAAAAGCAAAAAATGCCAAACTTTAAGATTCTACTTATCCAGATCTGGGAGGTAATTTAAAAAACGGATTTCAGATTTGGAAATAGCTTAGTCAAATTAGTATACATGCGTTTTCTTTAATCGGAAGAGTAACATACTGGCATTGTGCTTTTATAGTGGTAATTTTTATTAAAATTAATTCTTTCTTTTACAAATTGAATGGATCCGTTTTACTGGGTGTCATTGTCTTATAATTTATGCATTAAATTTATGCTCTATGTTTTCAGCTTTAATTGCAATTTTATTTAAAATATATCGAATTAATATTTTATGGAAATTTAAATATAATGATATATTTACTTTTCAGCAGATTAGATTATGTACTTGAACATTTTAATATCGCTTTTATACTGGATTTAGCACATACTGAATATGCTATAAAATATTTACTGATGAAGTTATATTTATTATCGTAAGATTTGACCATGGACAGTTAGTGATGGTGGCTGAATGGTTTGGATTGTTGTTCTACTTACACAATGTGTGTTTTACTTATAACTTTTTACAGTAGTAAGTTTGAATATGATAAATTGTATCAAACATCTTTGAGTTTTAGAAATCTGTCAAATGCGAAGTATTTTGAAATGTGCAGAAATAATAAACATTCAAATCAATTCATAACATGTACTAAATGAAACTAAATGTTCTAAATGTAACATGAAATAATTGCTCATCGAGTAAATATGTATATGCATGGACGAGTTGGAGTGCACTGGCTGCTAAAAATATTTCAAGGTTTGTGTTAAATTATAAAAGTAAGATGAAAATAAACTACGACGTGTTTAAACGTATAGAAACTCAAACATCAAAGAAATGTATAAATGCTCAATAATGTAATCAGTTTCAACTCCACTGTAGAAAGGCTCTTAGCGTCCGTTCCCGAATGTTCCACCTACCCAAAAAAATTCCAGTTTCGATTTTTTTCTTAACCAGAATTTACTTTTAATAATAAAACAAGTGTTATCAAGAAAAGATCCTTTCCTTCAAACCGAAAAAAACTAGGCAAAACACTCTAATATAGCATTAAAAATCTTCATTTTTAATTAATTTTAGATAAATGTTCCCTCTCTTCTCAAATAAATGAAATGAAATAAACCTTCAAACGTCGGTTCAAAATACTCTCTCGAGTATTATCAAAATAGGTATATATTTCAATAGTAGAAGGTCATTTTATATTTTTACTTTCCTTATATACATAATGTATAAGGAAAGTATTGTGACGGGGTCGAAAATTCGAATTCGAGTTTTCGACGGGAGAGCACGTTTCAAGCATCCCTGATCACGAATCAAACATTTTTGAAGTGATGACTGTGTGTGTGTGTGTGTGTGAAAGTATGTGTGTGTGTGTGTGTGTGTGTGTCAGTGGGTCTGTGGAGACGATAACTGACGAACGAATGGACCGATTCGAACCAAATTTGGTACAAAAATCACAATCTGTAAACACTGGAAGCCTATTGCTTTTATACGCAATCGAATGTTCAGAACCCCTCTAAATTTTCGAATGAAATTTTGAAAAAATCGGCAAAAAATCAAAACCAATATTAAAGTTACGCAAATAGACATTTCTTATGTAATTTTTCATTAAAAAACGATTGACATAAATTTTAGAACGCTAACATGAACCGTTCTCGAGATATTGCACATTTTTCAAAAAAATTATCAAAAAGTCATATAAAATAGAAAAAAAATATTTCCTATTGAGAAACATGTTCACTTTTCATATATAATATCATGCGATTTCTCGTGGATCTAGCTCGTTCCATTCATGAAAAAAGATACTTTGAGTAATACTTTTGCATTTGAACGGCAATTTATCTACTGTAAGAACAACGTATTTCTTCGTCCATAACGCTAGGCGAGATTTTGGCGACGAAATTGGCGGAATGTCGCCAACTTGGCGACTTTTTGAAATGTTGCCAAATTAACGAAAATCGCGCCAAATGGATAGAAATGACGCTAAATCAATGAAAATGACGACTAATTGTCGAAAATTCAATATCTTGGAAAGGATATTAGTATCTACTAGAAGAAAAACCTTTTTATTTTACTCTAAAAGTAGTAAATTCATTTCATTATATAAGGAAAGTCATGTGTTGCCCACATCAGATTTTTTTTTACTGTAAAAGTAGTAAATTCATTACATTATATAAGGAAAGTCATGTGTTGCCCACATCAGATTTTTTTTACTTTCGGATTTTTGAGCATGATTACATAATATAGCGTTTTTATCTAATATTGCAAATATATTAGAACCATTGCCCAGAATGTTAGATAATAATGTAAAGTGGAATTATTTAACTATTTATGAAATTTTTTTTGTTAAAGCTAAGAAATTGTTATCAATATCTTATTGTTTGGTGTAAGCAACAATATAATCCTTAAATGTTATGCATCTTAAAATTGTATGTTTTTTTAAAAATAATTTAGTTGATAGTAGTGAAAAATCTGTTGCGTACTCTCTTAATAGTCAACAAAGACTGGACGCAATTAAGTTCATATTGATGAAGAGGCATTATCAATTTTCTATGGTGTTACCAAATTTCATCAGGACCAAACAGATAGTGAACACCTTCGGGGAGGTCGGACGGTCTAGGTAGAAAAAGAAGAAGCAGGGTTGACACATCGGGGTGGGATAGCCCAGCGGTTGGCTTGCGGGGATAGCACTCGGAAGGCCAAGTTTGATTTCCGGCTCTGCCCAAACTGCTCCCTTGTTCACGTGGAGTACAGGTACTTTAAATATGTGAGTCCATAAGTTCTTCAGAGAGGTTGGTGTTAGGTTAGGGTTATAGTGGATGCTACTCCCACTGGGTGCCAGGCTAAATTGGATTGCCGGCCTTCCAAACAGATACCTTACACCTTCGGGTAGGTATTACGGTCTGGGACGAAGATGTAAAGTTGACACAGCAACAGTTAGTCGATAGAATGAATTCAACTTTTGGTGATTCAACTTTTGGTGATGGCCCGGTGGTTTGCGAGCTGGATTTGCACGCTGCCACAACTGCCGCCGTGTTCATGCGGAGTACGATCACGTTAAACATGTGGATCCGAAAGTCCTTCTGAGAGGTTGGTGGTAGGGGAAGGAGGGTACGGTCCCTGTGGATGCCTCCCCCCATCGGATTCCGGTCTAAATTAGGTGGCACTTCCCGGCCGTTCAAACTGTTACCTTACACCTTTCTGGTAGGTCGGACGGTCTGGATCGAAGAAGAAGAAGGCTTGACACTGCAACAGTTTGTCGATCAAATGAATTCGATTTTTTGGTGATAAATCACCATCCAAAGCAACAATTTAGAACTGGTTTAAAGAACTTCTCTTTGGTCGTAGGAGTTTCAGTAATGAATTTCGTGAAGGTTGACCAAGAACTGCTATGACGCCAGAAAACATTGATGATGTGCAACAAATGGCCACTTTAGACCGTCATGTCACATATGATGAAATTGAGGCATGTTTGAACATTTCAAGGACCCGAGTACATTCAACTTTACATGATAACCGAAAAGTCGAAAAGGTATGCGTGCATTGGATTGGGTGATCGTTTTTTGGTAAATCCGGCCATGTTGCAACCGTTGTTGCGGAAAATCGTAGAATAGTAAATGTTGACTGGTATACGGCAATTTGTTTTGCCAGAAATAATTGCTCAAATCAGAAAAAATAATGCGAATCGTGGCATCATTCTTCTTCATGATAATGCAAGTTCACACACTGCATTCAAACTATCAATTATTTGAAGAATGAAAAAATTTATTTGATGAGTCATTGTCCTTATTCGCGTGATTTAGCAACCAATGCCTTTTTTTCGTTCCCAACAATGAAAAATAAATTACATGGTCAACGATTTTATCAGCGCAGAAGAAGCAGTTGAAACTTATAAATCACATATTTCTGCTATAAGAACTTCTGAATGTTATAACTGTTTCAAAAATTGGTTTATTCGAATGACAAAAATGTATTAATTCTAAAGGCGAGTATTTTTAATAGCAATATAACGATTTATTTCAATACAAAAATAATTTTTGCATTATTTTGTAAAAATTTAAATACTAGCTTACGTATGTATCACAACATAATTTCAAGCAAACTTAACATAACTTTAGACGCATCACATAATTAACCTTCAGCTATGTGTATAATATTTCGGTTGTAGAATCAAAGGTTTAATGAAATTTGCATTTTTATTCAAAAAGATGAATATTCTAATTCTTAGCGATGCGAATTCCACTTTTACTCCGTTCTATATTTTGCAAATTTACCGTCTGAACGTCAAAAATTCAATTTAAACGTCTTTCTCGGTAGTAACAGTTGTAACAGAAGGAGAAATAGAACCACGGTGAAAATTTTCCGATTCTTCAAAGTTATCCCTCTATCTGTTCGTCAAAGCGAAAATCATTTTTATTGAAAACGGCACATCGGAAATTCATTAGTTGCACTCTATTTTACATTGCACCTTGTTTGGAAGTTTATCAGGAGTCAATTTGCAACCAAGAAATGGATAATTGAAAGAAATATGACGCAATATTAATCCGGAATTACGAAGGCAAATTGGTGGCAAAAATGCTGTCACTTAAGAATCTATTTTTACTTTCCCTGCAATACATGGTAATGTATAGGGAAAGTATTGGAATCATGCCGAAAATCACAACTCGAGTTTTCGACGGATCTACACGTTTCGAGACCTCTAGAATACGAAAAAAAATTTTTAGCGTGACGTCTGTGTGTGTGTCTGTCTATCTGTGTGCCTGTCTGTCTGTCTGTGTGTCTGTCTGTGCAATGAATGCGTCCACTGTAACTAAAAAACTAATGGACCGAATTTCATAAAATTTGGTATGCAAGTCACTTGGGTGAGACCCTGGTGCTGATAAGTTTTTGGTAGGAATCGTAAAGACAAAACCCGCCTTTTTTTGCGAAATGGCCCGTAAAAATTTTATGTATCCACTCCAGCTAAAATACTAATTGACCAAATTTCACAAAATTTTGGTAGATAAGTTACTTGTGGGACACTCTGGTGCTTATTAGACTTCGGTACGATTCGGAAAAGAACAACCTGCCTTTTTCACGAAATGGCCCGCAAAAATTTCATGTATCCACCCTAGCTAAAATACTAATTGACCAAATTTTACAAAATTTTGTAGATAAGTTACTTTTGGGACACTCTGATGCTGATTAGATTCGGAAAAGAACAACCTGCCTTTTTTCACAAAATGGCCCGCAAAAATCGCCAATATCTAAAAAAATATTAAGTATGTTCAAATGTATCAAATAAATGCTTGCTTTATACGTAATTTTTGACGAGGAAAAGAATAAGAACAACTCTATAACTCTAGGACTAACCGTTCTCGAGATATTTGAGATTTTTCGCATTTTTTTACGCCGCCTTAGGAAAAATGTCCAATTACCAAATAAAAGCAGAAATTGAATTAAAAATGCAAATTTAGTGTCATTTTGTGCAATTAAACTCAATTTAATGAGTTTTTAAAGAAATAAAGAAAAAATGAATTTGAATCTGCAGGGAAAGTCATGTGTCGCTCACTTCAGATTTTTACTTTCCCTGCAATACTAAAGGCGAATGACTAAGGTCAAAGTGCCTGGCCATTTGAAAAAGAAAAGAACTTTCCCTGCAATACATGGTAATGTATAAGGAAAGTATTGTAATCATGCCGAAAATCGCAACTCGAGTTTTCGATTTATCTACACGTTTCGAGACCTCTAGAACATGAAAAACTATTTTTAGCGTGACGTCTGTGTGTGTGTCTGTGTGTGTGTCTGTCTGTGTGTTGTCTGTGTGTCTGTCTGTCTGTCTGTGCAGATAGTGTATCCACTCTACCTAAAAAACTAATTGACCGAATTTCATAAAATTTGGTAGGTAAGTCACTTGTGGGCGAATCTGGTGCTGATTAGTTTTGGGTACGATTCGAGATAAAAGAACCCGCCTTTTCTTGCGAAATGGCCCGTAAAAGCCTGTATCCACACTTGCTGAAAAACTAATGAACCGAATTTCACAAAATTCTGTAAATAAGTCACTTGTAGGTTACCCTGGCGCTGATTAGATATTGGTACGATACGGAAAAAAATAATCTGCTTTTTTGCAAAATGGCCCGCAAAAATCATCAAATTCTAAAATTAAAACTACGTATGCTCAAATATATCCATTAAGTGCTTGTTTTATACGTAATTTATAACAAAGAAAAGAGTAAGACCAACCTCATCACACTAGGACTAGCCGTTCTCGAGATATTTTAGTTTTTTCGTATTTTCTCTACACCACCTTTGAAAATAAGTCCAGTTACCAAATGAGAACGAAAATTGAATTCAAAATGAATTAAATTTAATTGAAATAAAAAGAACATGGATAAAAGAGTGCAGGGAAAGCCATGTGCTGCCCACATCAGATTTCTGTTTTTATATGGTAATTGGACATTTTTCCGAAAGCGACGTAACAAAAATGCTAGAAATGTCAAATATCATCAGATTTTTAGAACCACATCAGATTTTCAGAATCTGCTGTAGATAAAGCTCAGATGATGACTGATTTGGATTTAGCACCGAATTCTGGAGAGAGGGGCAGGAGGGAGTCAGAAAGAATGTCAAATTTCGAGTTTTATTTTCATTCCCCGTTCAAAAATTTTCATTTTATTTGCAACGTCTATTTCCAAAAATGAATGTATAAACTTTAGATAACAACTGATAGTGATTCAGCTTTACATTCTGGAGGAAATAGAATGGTTTACTAAGAATTTTCACTTCCGGTTCAAAAACTTTACTTAAAACATCTATTTATCAAGATTGGCTATAGATAGAGCTTAGATAGTGAGTGATATGGATTCAGCATCAAATTTTTGAGTGGGTAAAACTTTCTGAAGATTTCCGTTTCCGGCTAGGCAGATATCACTCCCAATTCAAAAATTACCATTTCCCTTATAACATCTATTTCTCGGAATTTGCTATAGATATAGCTTAGACGACAACTAATATGGATTCAACATCAAATTCCAAGGCAATAGGAGAGTTCGCTAAGGATTTCAGGCTTTTTTCCTCCTTCCCATTCAAAAAGAAAATCTTAAAACATTTATTTCTCAAGATTTTCTATAGATAAAGCTTAGATGATGTATGGTATGAATTTACCATTAAATTACGGAGAAAGTTGGGGAAGGGGGAAGAATTCACCAACAATTTCCATTTCCTGTTCTGGAGATGCCATCGAAATATGTATTCAACAGAGAATTAAAATGCTAAAAATTTCCGTGTGTCTGTGTGAGCGTTGGGGGAGGGGGGGATCGAAACACTGGCTACGTAAAGTTTCGTACGATGGTCGATATTATGTGAGCAAATATTCAGCTTTCTGCGCCGCCGGAGGTTTCTGGAGGGTCGAGATAGATTTTTCAACCTCCATTATCTCCACTCCAACGGGTGTGAGAATAGAAAATCAAGCTCCGTTAGGTTCTGTACCGTAAACGAAAGTATGCAAAGTTTCGTTTACAAAGACTCAACTTACGATGTTCATTTCGAAGCCGGTTCATTAAATTCTCTAATTATCGATGAAACCTTTACTCGTCGGAAAGCATGTAAGAAACATAAGGTCATTTGCATTTCTATCATCTCCTTGGCGTGCTCTGATCTCCATTGATTGTTATCGATGAAACCTTTACTAGTCGGAAAGCATGTAAGAAACATAAGGTCATTTGCATTTCTATCATCTCCTTGGCGTGCTCTGATCTCCATTGATTGTTATCGATGAAACCTTTACTCGTCGGAAAGCATGTAAGAAACATAAGGTCATTTGCATTTCTATCATCTCCTTGGCGTGCTCTGATCTCCATTGATTGTTATCGATGAAACCTTTACTAGTCGGAAAGCATGTAAGAAACATAAGGTCATTTGCATTTCTATCATCTCCTTGGCGTGCTCTGATCTCCATTGATTGTTATCGATGAAACCTTTACTCGTCGGAAAGCAAGTAAGAAACATAAGGTCATTTGCATTTCTATCATCTCCTTGGCGTGCTCTGATCTCCATTGATTGTTATCGATGAAACCTTTACTAATCGGAAAGCATGGAAGAAACATAAGGTCATTTGCATTTCTATCATCTCCTTGGCGTGCTCTGATCTCCATTGATTGTTATCGATGAAACCTTTACTCGTCGGAAAGCATGTAAGAAACATAAGGTCATTTGCATTTCTATCATCTCCTTGGCGTGCTCTGATCTCCATTGATTGTTATCGATGAAACCTTTACTAGTCGGAAAGCATGTAAGAAACATAAGGTCATTTGCATTTCTATCATCTCCTTGGCGTGCTCTGATCTCCATTGATTGTTATCGATGAAACCTTTACTCGTCGGAAAGCATGTAAGAAACATAAGGTCATTTGCATTTCTATCATCTCCTTGGCGTGCTCTGATCTCCATTGATTGTTATCGATGAAACCTTTACTAGTCGGAAAGCATGTAAGAAACATAAGGTCATTTGCATTTCTATCATCTCCTTGGCGTGCTCTGATCTCCATTGATTGACCTGCTATGACCTGCTCCTTTTCGACCCGCCGACTAACTCTCTGGCATGGCTATTTTCGAGTTCCTCATCTGTTGATATCCCCCTTATCACCATGCATTTTTAACACTTTCCAACATTGTTGAAAAGTGTTTATGACTTTGTTCATTCTGTCTGTCTGCCCGTTCGCACGATAACTGCCATAAAAAGGATTTTATCAAAATTTAATTTCAGTATGTTGTTGAGACGGTCTGTGTGACATATGGGAATGTAAATGAACAATAATTACCCATTTAGTTTTGGATTGATCCCGGGTTGAAAAAGGGAAATACACTGAACCCTATGGGACCTAATTTTTCAAACATTTTTTAAGTGAAGT
Source organism: Amaurobius ferox (assembly GCA_951213105.1). NCBI lineage: Eukaryota > Metazoa > Arthropoda > Arachnida > Araneae > Amaurobiidae > Amaurobius > Amaurobius ferox. The sequence continues at coordinate 72,675,346 of OX578150.1, forward strand.
TAAAATTCACAAATTGCTTCGAAAGTGTTAGAAAATATTCAAATTATCCCATACAATATATAAGAAATAATTTCAGCAAAATATCTTCGATAGTTTTTAAAATAAAAATAATAATTACACTTATGTTATATGAAGAGATCACATGACCCATTTCAAAATAAAATATGACATCATCTTTTTTTCCCAGTGTAAAAATTGAGATTTTTTAAAGTTCTTTTAAATTTATATTTAGTGTTGCATCCGTCCTAAAACCGCTTTATTTTTGCGTATTTTCTCTGCATCTGTATTCTATGCCAATGCAATTACAATACTTTTTGAGTTTAAATGATCATCAAACTTTGATTATTTCTACAACAAAGCCTAATTTTAATGGATGCAGAATGTAAACAACTGATTGTAAGATGAGTTGCACCAGAATGGCTAATTTTTTTTTCACGCAAAATTATTTAGCTCCAGAGTCTGGAATAAAAGTGATATGAATGAAATATTCATTGCTTTTAGATAGAGAACTAGGCGATTTATATTTCGATGAAGTCATTTGAATAAAGTTCATTTGTTTCGATGAAGTTTTAAGTTTTCAAATATTATACATTATTGTTGTACTGTGATAACTTAAAATATATCAGCGCTGAATGTATCGCATTTTAGAGATATTTAAATCAAATTGCATTTCAGCTGGAAGGTGTTTCATAATCAATGCTTTATGCGAGATTGATCTTTCTTGTTATATATAGAGTAGTTATTAAAATTTAGAGTAGTTATTAAAATTTACCGCAAGAGCCTCAAATTCAAAGACTGCAAGAGGTTTTCCAGTCACCAACAGCCTGAGTTTCTTTTAGGCATACATCTGGAGGGGAGACGTATCCCCCCGACGACGATCATTCTCCTTATTCACCCCCCCGGGAGACATTTTCTGTTAACCTAGTTACTTTCCTTATATACATAATGTATAAGGAAAGTATTGTGACGGGGTCGAAAATTAGAATTCGAGTTTTCGACGGGAGAGCACGTTTCAAGCATCCCTGATCACGAATCGAACATTTTTGAAGTGATGTCTGTGTGTGTGTGTCAGTGAGTCTGTGGAGACGATATCTCACGAACGAATGGAACGATTTGAATGAAATTTGGTACAAAAATCACAATCCGTAAATACAGGACGCCTATTGTTTTAAAATACAATCGAATGTTCAGAAACCCCTAAATTTTCGAGTAAAATTTTGAAAAAGTCATCAAAAAATCAAAACCATTAATAAAGTTACGCATATAGACATTTCTTACAGTAATTTTTCCTTAGAAAACGATTGACATAAATTTTAGAACGTTAGCATGAATCGTTCTCGAGATATTGCACATTTTTCAAATAAATTTATCAAAAAATCCCATAAAAAAATATTAACTGTTAAGAAACATGTTCACTTTTCATATGTAATATCATGCAATAAATTGGGTGACATCATTCTCGTGGATCTAACTCGTTCTATTCACGAGAAAAGATACTTTGAGTAATACTTTTGTATTTGGACGCCAATCGTGATTTATCCGCTGTAAGAATAACTTATTTCTCCGTCCATTACGCTTGGTGATATTTTAGCGACGAATTTGGTGGAATGTCGTCAATTTGGTGACTTTTTAAAATGTTGCCAAATTAACGAAAATCTTGCCAAATGGTTAAAAATGACGCTAAATTAATGAAAATGACGACTAATTGGAAAAAATTCAATATTTTGGAAAGAATATAAGTATCTACTATAAGAATAACATTTTTTTAACTGTAAAAGTATTAAATTCATTGCATTATATACGGAAAGTCATGTGCTGCCTACATCAGATTTTTTTGTCTTAAGGTGCCATCTCGCTGATACACTGAGGGTGATTTGAATAAAAAATTCTGATACAGGAAGAGCACTGAGAATTGAATGGTTTTGGGAACCACTGCGATAGAAATTACATCTTTCGGGTATTTTAAGTTATAAAAATTGCTCGATATTAACGTAGTATTCACAATACTGAATACTTAACGCTTCAAATATTTTCCTTGCTATGACTTCCGAATTTTAGAATATGCACTAACTGTTTTAAAGTGTTTTTTTTTTTGGACAAATATTAAATGAAAATGAATTCAATTTGTCTACTATATTTAAATACTGTATTTATATTTGTAGTTTAAAATAGCGCAATTTTGAGTTTACATGACAATCGAATAAGCCATCCACTCTCATATATGACCCTTTAACAATAGAACAAGTTTATGGAAATTGGCATTTTGTTCAATAAAATGTATAATGCAATTTTTCCGTGATGTAAATTACTTGTTTCTATTTTGCTTTGTAAATTTTAACTTTGAGTTTGGGACATTCCAATTCTAATTAATTTTCCGCCAGCAACACCTTCGATCAGACGGGGAAAGGCCTGTGAAAAAATTTTCAATTCTTTCAAGTAATCAATTTATCTGTTTCCCGAAGTAAAATCATTTTTATTGGAAAAAAAAAAGTCATCGGAAATTCACCAGTCCTATTGTGTCTGTTCTCTTTATTTTCAGAAGTTTGTTAGGAATCAATTGGCAACGAAGAAAGGGAACATTGTAAGAAGTATTGTCCAACAGACGATTCATCGGCAGTTTTGAAGTAGCGAACATTTTTAATGCATCGGAAAGTACCAGGAACAGTTTCCCGGAAAAAGACAATTGTTCCGGGCTGGACTCAAACCAGCAACATTAGGATTCGGATTTCAGATCGAAATTCATCTTTTGATCTGTAAGACATTTTAAAGATGCTGTTTTTTTTTAATACAGGACTAAATGATGTTCATTGTAATTCTTAAAGAAATAAAACCGATACCATAAATTATAGATTCTTAAGGAAATTTGCCTTATCTGTACTCTCCAGACTGGTGGCGTAGGAAGGGGTTGTGAGGAGGGGGTCACGACCTCTTTAGTAATTGAACACTTACATTAGTTCTCCATAAAGCCCTGCCCATATTGATGAACAAAATTAAACAATTGAACCTAGTAATTGGCAATTTGCGATTTATTAATACACAGCATCAATACATATCGTTTAATGATGTATCTATAGGGCATTAATATCAATCCACATTGTATCCATATTATATTTACAGACGTCATCAATATTCTGATTTGTATAAATTTTATGAATCTTGGTTTTGTAATATTAATTGTTAAAATATACAAAGATTAAATTCGAAACAAGATTTAATTTTTTTATTAATAAACTGTATAAAATTTCTCTTTTCTGTATAAAAATTCCCATTAAGTTTCATCCAGATCCAGATGAAAGAGGAAACAAGGAAGATTAATCATGCATAAAGCATTGATTATGATACACTTTCCAACTGAAATGAAATTTTACTTAAACATCTCTAAAATGCGATATATTCAGCGGTGATATTTTTAAAATTGTCACAGTACTACAATAATCTATTTTGCTTGGAAATTTAAAATTTCATCGAAAAACAAAATGAATGTTATTCAAATGACGTCATTGAAATATGAATCGTCTGCTATTGCTGTAAAAGTAAGGAGTTAAAACTTCATATTAAGAAAACTCCAATATCATTTGAGACAATAATTCAGGTGGCGCTGGGATAAGATAAGGAGTTAAAACTTCATATTAAGAAAACTCCAATATCGTTTGAGACAATAATTCAGGTGGCGCTGGGATAAGATAAGGAGTTAAAACTTCATATTAAGAAAACTTCAATATCGTTTGAGACAATAATTCAGGTGGCGCTGGGATAAGATAAGGAGTTAAAACTTCATATTAAGAAAACTCCAATATCGTTTGAGACAATAATTCAGGTGGCGCTGTGATAAGATAAGGAGTTAAAACTTCATATTAAGGAAACTTCAATATCGTTTGAGACAATAATTCAGGTGGCGCTGGGATAAGATAAGTAGTCCTGCATTGTATGCTTTTTTATGGCCAAAGGCCTAAAATATTTATTTAAACTGCCAATTTTGCAAGAATAAATTATTAGCGCAATGCAAAGTAGAACTGAAACAATAAAGAACTACGTATTCAAAATTATTTTATCTTTCAATTTATTTTTATCTCCATATATTTTGTATTCTACCTTACAACTGTGAAAAAATACTGGATAATTATACTCATAATAAGGTAACCATTAATTAAAAAGTAATCAAAGATACATATATTAAATAATACGTCTTTTTGTTGTGTCAACTATCAATAACAGCTACTTTACTAACACTAGTGACACCTACATAAAATTCTCAAAGCATTATGACATTTTCAAACGCCTCATCCATAGGAGTTTTGTCTTTTTTTTCCAAAACTTAAAACTTTCTAAAACTTAAACGTCATCAAAAAGGCAGTACTATAAAATCGTCTGCTTCTCTATGTAAAATCAATGAGTATTTTATTCATATCACTTACATTCTTAACTCCGGAGCTAAATAATTTTGCGTAAAAAAATTCAGCAATTCTTATACAACTCATCTTACAATCGCTTGATTTGTTTACACTCTGCATACGTTAAGATTAGGCTTCGTTGCAGAAATAATCAAAGTGTATTGATCATTTAAAATCAAAAATATTGTAATTGCATAGGCACAGAATGTAGATGCACAGATAATATGTAAAAATAAAGCGATTTTAGGAAGGATGCAACACTAAATATAATAACAATTTTTATTTAAAAACTACTTAATTTATTTTGATAACATTTTTTAACGCATTTTACGTTATTAACACTTTACAACATAGTTGAAAAGCGTCTATGACTTTGTTCCTTCTGTCTGTCTGCCTGTTCGCACGAGAACTGCCGTAGAAATCACTTTATCAAAATGAGACTTTAGTATGTTATTGAAACGGTCTGTGGGACATATGGTAATGTAATGTAAATGAACGACATCATCCAATTAGTTTTAGATTGGATCCGGGTTGAAAAAATGAAATACATTGAAACCTATGGGATCTAATTTTTCAAACATTTTTTAAGCGAATAATATAATTCACAAATTGTTTCGATAATTTAGAAAATATTAAAATTATCTCATAAAATATATAAAAAAAAAATTCAGCAAAATATGTTCGGTAGTTTTTTAAATAAAAATTAAAATAATAATTGCACCCATATTATATGAAAACATCACGTGACCCACTTGAAAATAAAATATAGCATCCATCTTGTGTCAAAATCGTGATTTTTAAAGTTATTTTTAATTCATATTTAGTGTTGCATCCATCTTGAAACCGCTTTATTATTTATTTTTTTCTGTGCATCTATAAACTGCGCCAACGCAATTACAATATTTTGGAGTTTAAATGATCATCAAACTTTAATCATTTCTACAACAAAGCCTAAATTTCACGTATGGAAAATGTAAACACATGTCAAGCTATAAGTTGGGTTGTATAAGAATTGCTGATTTTCTTTAACGCAAAATTATTTAGCTATGGAGTCTGCAATATAGCTGATATGAATGAAACATTAATTGATTTTACATAAAGAAGCAGACGATTCTATATTATTGCTTTTTTCATGAACTTTTAAGCATAGAGTTAGAAAGTAATTTTACCTCCATGGTTTTACGTTTTTAAGTAAATTAAATTATTGTAGTATTGTGATAATTTTAAAAATATCCCTACTGAATGAAAGGAATGGAAAAAGTTAATTAATGAAATATTCACTGCTCTTTATAGAGACCCAGGTGATTTATATTTCGATAACGTTATTTGAATAAAGTTCATTTGTTTCAGATGAAGTTTTCAAATATAATAAATTATTGTAATATTGTGAAAGTCATTTTTACGGCAGTTATCGTGCGGACAGATAGACAGACAGAATGAACGAAGTCATAAACACTTTACAACTATGTTGGAAAGTATTAAAAATGGTTCTTTTTCCGCGTTCGAAATGACGTTAAGGCCTGTGGCGGTTGAGCGTCGGCAGTCCCGAACTCGGGATCTAGTGCTTACAGGACCGACATCATAATCATAGAGCAAAAGCTAGCTTCGGCTCCGTTCTTATAATTCGGGTACAGGTTCTAAGCATCTTTGATCAGATGTCTTTGCTGCCGCATACTTCCCTACCTGTTGAGGAGCCCGGGTCGAATTTCGGCGAGGAGGGGGCCGCCTCGAAAAACCCCCGCGTGTCCCTGTCCGAATTTCAGTTGAGGGCTAAATTGTATCCACTCTAATTAAAAACTAATGGACCGAATTTCACAAAATTTGGTAGGTAAGTCACTTGTGGGCGAGTCTGGTGCTGATTAGTGTTGGGTACGATTCGGGATGAAAGAACCCGCCTATTTTTGCAAAATGGCCAGCAAAAGATTTTATCTACTCTAACTGAAAAACTGATGGACCGAATTTTACAAAATTCGGCAGATGAGTCATTTGTGGGTCACCCTGGTGCTGATTAGATTTAGGTATGCTTCGAAAAAGAATAACCTTCCTTTTTTTGCAAAATGGGCAGCAAAAATCGTCAAAATCTAAACTAAAGAACTACGTATGCTCAAATATATCCATTAAATACTTGTTTAATACGTAATTTTTAGCGAAGAAAAGAATAAGACCAACTCCATTACACTAGGATTAGCCGTTCTCGATATATTTTAGTTTTTCGTATTTTCTCTACGCCACCTTTGAAAGTAAGTCCTGTTACCGAATGAAAACGAAAATTGAATTAAAAGTGAAATAAATTTAATTAAAATAAAGAGAACGTGGATATAAGTCTGCAGGGAAAGTCATGTGCTGCCCACATCAGATTTTTACTTTGCCTGCAATACATGGTAATGTTTAGGGAAAGTATTGGAATCATGCCGAAAATCGCAACTCGAGTTTTCGACGGATCTACACGTTTCGAGATCTCTAGAATAACGAAAAAAAAAACGATTTTTAACGTGTTATTTTTCTGTGGGTGTGTCTGTCTGTGCAATGTATGTATCCACTCTAACTAGAAAACTAATGGACCGAATTTCATAAAATTTGGTAGGGGTGAGACTTGGGTGAAACCTTGGTGCTGATTAGTTTTTGGGAAGTTTCGTGAAAACAAAACCCACATATTTTTGCGGAATGGTCCGTAAAAATTTCATATATCCACTCTAGCTAAAATACTAATTGACTAAATTTCACAAAATTTGGTAGATAAGTTACTTGTAGGATACTCTGGTGCTGATTGGATTTTGGTACGATTCGGAAAAGAACAACCTGCCGTTTTTTGCAAAATGGCCCTCAAAAATCGTTAAAATTTAAAATGAAATTACTACGCCTGCTCAAATATATCCATTAAATGCATGTAAGTATATATAAATCTACAAGGAAAGTCATATGCTGCCCACATCAGATGTTTGTATTCATTAATGTAACGTATGCTATGTCATGTATATTATCTATGTATGCCTATGCGTTGCTTTTCTGTGTTTTCGTTCCATGCAACTGCTTTATATCCTTTGGGTAAGCTGGACGGCATTGGCGGTAAATAAATAAATAATTCAAATAGGACGCGTGTCTACTTTACTGACGTAAAAGATCATGCGGGGTATACAGGACAACAACTAAAAATGTGTTCCGTTTTTTAAAAAAAAGCATCAGCTGACAAACTATTAACATAATTCATTGAAACTATTTAACGTAGAAACATATGTATTATTCATAAGAATTCGGCATTTTTATCTTTGTGCTAATAAATAATACATAAATAAATAAATAAAATAAATTTCATTTTGCTACATAATAGGTACAATCACATCTTATAAATAAATGTATAATAGTGGAGCAAAGAACTGCAGAAAAAAGCACTTTAGTTGGGCATGTGAATAGTCAGTGAGAAAACGGAAGTCATAATAAAATAGACGAGACACAAGTAGTAGGAATACAAGTAGCAACAGAAAATCTGATGTGGGCAGCACATGAATTTATGTGCAGACTCACGTTCTCTTTATTTCTCTAATAATTCGTTACATTGAGTTTAATTGCGCAAAATAACACTGAATTTGAACTTTTAATTAAATTTTTGTTTTTGTTTGGTAACCGGGCATTTTTTCAAAGACGGCGAAAAACAAAAATATCTCTTGAAGGATTAGACCTAGAGTAATGGGGTTGGTCTCGTCAAAAATTACGTATAAAACAAGCATTTATAAAGGATACATTTGAGTATACGTAGTCTTTTATTTTAAATTTTGGAGACTTTTGCGAGGCATTTCGTAAAAAAAAAAGATTTCTTTTCCAAATCATACCCAAATCCAATCAGCACCAGGGAATCCCGCAAGTTACTAATTTACCAAATTTTGTGAAATTTGATCAATTGGTTTTTTAGCTAGCGTGGACACATGAGATTTTTGCGGGCCATTTCGCAAAAAAAGCGGGTTCTTTTATCACGAATAGTACCAAAATCTAATCAGCACCAGGGCACACACACGTGACTTACCTATAAAATTTTATGAAATTTGGAACATTAGTTTTTGAGTTAGAGTGAAGACACATATTGCACAGACACACAAGTTACTAATCTACCAAATTTTGTGAAATTTGATTAATTGGTTTTTTAGCTAGCGTGGACACATGAGATTTTTGCGGGCCATTTCGCAAAAAAGCGGGTTCTTTTATCACGAATAGTATCAAAATCTAATCAGCACCAGGGCACACACACGTGACTTACCTATAAAATTTTATGAAATTTGGTACATTAGTTTTTGAGTTAGAGTGAAGACACATATTGCACAGACAGACAAACACACACAGACAGACACACACGCACAGACACAGACACATGCAGAGGGAGGGAGATAAATTCATACACACAGAAACACACACACAGACGTCACGCTAAAATAGTTTTTTTTATGTTCTAGATTTCCCAAAACGTGTAGAACGGTCAAAAACTCGATTTGTGATTTTCGACATGATTTCAATACTTTTCCTATACATTACCAGGGAAAATAATAAACTATAGATCAGCAAATCGACCGAGCTTATATGAGAAATACTTTAAGTACTTCTTAAAACTATTTTCGTAGTTCAGTAATTTTAAGAAAAGTAGAAAAAAATTCCATATTTCTGAACCGGTAAAATGTGTATTTAGGTATAAGCTATTTGTGCGAGAAAAAGAGGGTAAAATTGATTTCTATTTCGAGTATTGTCATCATGATCGTGAAAATGTAAGGAAAATATACTACTATAGTGATTGTGATGACTATGATGAAATAAATGGTAATCAAAGCCAAATTATAGTAAAAAAATATTAGTGAAGGGTAAAATTTTATAGCAAGAACATGCATCATTGTGACGAATATTCAAATCGAATGACTCTTTAAAAAGCGAGATATATTTTATAATGCGAAGTCTATTTATATTTCTGGTAGTAGAGTTTCCTAAATATTACTGACGAGGCAATTGCAATAATGTGTATAAATATGGAAAAACATATAACAAGAAAGATCACTCATGCTTAAAGCAATGATTATGAAACGCTTTCCAACTTCAATGCAATTTTATTTAAAAGAGTCTAAAATGCAATACATTCCTCGGTAATATTTTAAAACTTATCACAATACTACATTAATTTATTATAATTGAAAACTTAAACCTTCATTGAAAAAAATGTACTTCATTCAAATGACGGCATTGAAATATAAATTGCCTGGTTTAAATATCTCTAAAATGCGATACATTCCACAGTAATATTTTTAAAACTATCATAATACTACGATAATTTATTATATTTGAAAACTTCATCGAAAACAACTGAAATTCATTCGAATGATGTCATAGAAAAAATAACACGCCTGGATCTCTCTATAAAAACAGCATTTCATTCATAACTTTCTCTCATTCATCACAATACTATAATAATTTATTTTATCGAAAAATTAAGACCATGGAGCTACAAGTAATTAAACTCTATGCTTGAAATTTCATCGAAAAAAATCACCCTTCTCTTTGTAAAATCAATGAATATTTCATTCATATCGGCCATGCAGACTCTATGGGCTAAATTATTTTGTGTTAAAGAAATACAGCAATTCTAATACAACTCATTCTACATATTTTGTTGTTTACATTTCACATAGGTGAAAAATAGGCTTCGTTGTAGAAATAATCAAATTTGGATGAGCATTTAAACTCAAATTTATTGTATTTGCGTTGTTTCAGTATGTAGATGAACAGAATTTAAGCAAAAATAAAGTAGTTTTAGGACGGATACAACACTCAATATGAATTAAAAAGAACTTAAAAAATCACTATTTCGAAACAAGATGGATGCCATATATCATTTTGAAGTGGGTCATGTGATCGTTTCATATCATGGTCAGGTGATCGTTAAGAGGTGTAATTATTATTTTAATTTTTATTTAAAAAACTACTGAATATATTTCGCTGAATTTTTTTTTTATATATTTTATGGAACAATTTGAATATTACCTAAAATTTTCGAAGCAATTTGTGAATTTTAAATCCGCTTAAAAAGTGTTTGAAAAATTTGGTCCCATAGGGCTCAATGTATTTCATTTTTTCAACCCGGGTTCAATCCAAAACTAATTGGGTGATATTATTCATTTATATTCCCATAGGTCCTACAGACCGTCTGAACAACATACTAAAATTTCATTTTGATTAAGTCATTTTTACGGCAATTATCGTGCTGACGGACAGACACACAGACAGACAGAATGCACAAAGACATAAACACTTTTCAACTTTGTTGTAAAGTGTTAAAAATGTAACAACTTTGCAATAAATGCTACAAAAATTACACCTGAAATGCAAAACTGAAATTCTAACAAAACACTAAAATGCACGCATTTCGACAATTTGCAACGAAAAAACTTCCTTCACAAAAGTGGAACGTTAAGAACCGCAAGAGCACCTGGTTCCCTAAGTCATGAAAACACATTCATCACTCAGAATAAAACAATAGTAAACATTCTATTCATGCCTCATGTGACAAAGGACAACAATAAACTCAGCTACACAAAAGACTATAGAAGGACAAGATTTTGGAAAAGTGCTACAGGTGGAGAACTCAGTGCCTCATGAGCGTAATTAATTTTAGTTGATAGAAAAACTCTGCCCCTTGCGCGTGGTTAAATTTAATTTATAGGTAAACTCAGTGCCCCATGCGCGTGATGAAATTTAGTTTATAGGAGAACTCAGTGCCCCATGTGCGTGGTTAAATTTAGTTTATATGTGAACTATGTGCCCCATTGCGTGGTTAAATTTAGTTGATAGGAGAACTCAGTGCCCCATGCGAGTGGTTAAATTTAGTTTATAGGAGAACTCAGTGTCCCATGTGCGTGGTTAAATTTATTTTATAGGTGAACGCTATACCCCATGAGCTTGGTTAAATATAGTTGATAGAACTCGGTGCCCCATGCGCGTGGTTTAATTTAGTTTATAGGAGAACTGATCGCCCAATGATTGTGGTCAAATTTAGTTGATAAAATAACTTAGTACTGTTTGTCCCGGGTTAAGTTGATAGGGGATCCATATAGCTTTCGAAATCGGTAGTTTCTATCAGTTTTTATATTCTTCAAAATTCTGATGTTGATATTTTTCATAACTCAAAGAGTTTTCCCCCGACACTTCCCAGGTCTAGGTGAAATAGTATACGGGATATTTTTATGATGTTTGATACGGAAAATTTTATATATAATGTTGAACAGCGGCCAGCAATTTATGATCTGCAGTCGAAGAATTATAGCAGTAGGCAAATAAAAGCGAAATACTGGACTGAGATTGGTGAATCCATGTACGATGAATGGCATGACATGGCATATACCGAAAAATATCATAAATCTAATTTTAAAATTAATTAGAGTGTGACTTTACTAGATTTTCTCATACTAAAATCCATTTCTCAGTAACTTTTCTCTTTTTATTTTCAAATTTTACAAGAAGAAGTTTGAAAAATCGATATTGATTGTAAGTCCAAATTTTTACAATTATAACGTGTTACACTTCACTTTAAAGGGCTTGAAAGCGGGGGGGGGGACCCCCGAATGGGACTAATGACGTCACAAATAAAAAAAATTGTATCCTGGCTATTTTCCATAACACTGATTGAAACTATTAAGAGTCATGATCATTGAGCCATATAATACATACTTATTCATGATTATTTCAAATTTTGTCTTAGACTGCCATGTTAAACGAGAAAGATCAATCATGCACAAAGCATTGATTATGAAACACTTTCCAACTTCATTGCAATTTCATTTAAACATCTCTAAAATGCGATATATTCCTTGGTAATATTTTTAAAATTATCATAATACTACAATAATTTATTATATTTGAAAATTTAAAACTTCATCGAAAAAAATGAACTTCATTCAAATGACGGCATTAAAATATAAATTGCCTGGTTTAAACATCTCTAAAATGCGATACAGTCCTCGGAATGATTTTTAAAATTATCATAATACTACAATAATTTATTATATTTGAAAATTTCATCGAAAATAAATGAAATTTATTCAAATGACGTCATCGAAATATAAACTCCTGGTTCTCTCTATAAAAGCAGCATTTCATTCATAACCATTTTCCCATTCATTTCATTCATCACAATACTATAATAATAATTTATTTTATTTAAAAATTTAAGACCATTGAGGTACAAGTAATTAAACTCTATGATTAAAACTTCATCGAAAAAATCGTCCTTCTCTCTGTAAAATCAATGAATGTTTCATTCATATCATCTATATCGCAGACTCCATGAAGTTAAAGAAATGCAGCAATTCTTATACAACTCATTCTACATATTTTGCTGTTTACATTTTCCATAAGTGAAAAGTAGGCTTCGTTGTAGAAATAATCAAATTTGGATGATCATTTAAACTCAAATATATTGTAATTGCGTTGTTTCAGTATGTAGATGCACAGAATTTAAGCAAAAATAAAGCAGTTTTAGGACGGATACAACACTCAATATGAATTAAAAAGAACTTTAAAAATCACGATTTTGACACAAAATGGATGCCATATTTTATTTAGAAGTGGGCCACGTGATCGCTTCATATAATGGTCACGTGATCACTTCATATAAAAGGTGTAATTATTATTTTAATTTTTATTTAAAAAACTACTGAATATATTTTGCTGAAATTTTTTTTATATATTTTATGTGATAATTTGAATATTTTCTAAAATTTTCGAAGCAATTTGTTAATTTTAAATCCGCTTAAAAACTGTTTGAAGAATTAGGTCCCATAGGGTTCAGTGTATTTCAATCCGGGTTCAATCCAAAACTAATTGGGTGATATTATTCATTTATATTCCCATAGGTCCCACAGACGGTCTGAACAACATACTAAAATGTCATTTTAGTATGTTGTTCATTAAGTCATTTTTACGGCAGTTATCGTGCTAACGGACTAACGGACAGACAGACAGAATGAACAAAGTCATAAACACTTTTCAACTTTGTTGTAAAGAGTTAAAAAATGTAAAATTTCTAATAAATTTCGAAGTTTTCGCTCCAATTTAATATTTAAATATTAAAAATATATTATAATATTTACCTTCTCATATTATATAGGGTATCATATGGGATATTAATATATAATCATATAGAAAGTGTTGAAATCACGACAATTTTCTGAGTGACTTTTACCCTTGGTAGCAATCCTGTATTGGCCTAATATTAGCAGCTAATATTGACCAATATGAAAATGTGGACATTTTGATTGACTTGTCTCAATATTGTCTTAAAATATTGGGACAATATTACGCCAATATTTCCAATGTAATACCAATATTGGCGTAATATTGTAATGAAAATATTAACCAATATTGGAGGCCAATGTAACCCCAATATTTTCCCAATATTGGGATTAAATTGAAAATATTTCCAAGATAATGCCAAGATGAACAATGTTGGACCAATAGGAAATGCTGTTAGGGGCAATGCGTGAGATAGCTTTGATTTCTAATTGGGGGCGAAAATAATGTACATTGCTAAAGGATAAAAGGATCCGAAAAATTCAGTTTACGAAGTTTTGCGAATTTCACTTTTAAATTTAAAAAAAAATCTGATGTGGGCAACACATGACTTTCTTTATATAATGCAATGATTTTACTACTTTTACAGTTAAAAAAATGTTATTCTTATAGTAGATACTTATATTTTTTCCAAGATATTGAATTTTCGTCAATGAGTCGTCATTTTCATTGATTTAGCGTCATTTTTATCTATTTGGCGAGATTTTCGTTAATTTGGCAACATTTTAAAAGTCGCCAAGTTGGCGACATTTCGCCAAAATTGTCGCCAAAATCTCGCCAAGAGTTATGGACGGATAAATAAGATATTCTTATACCAGATAAATGACTATTGGCGTTCAAATACAAAAGTATTACTCAAATTATTTTTTCTCATAAATGGAACAAGCTAGATCCACGAGAATGATGTCACCAAATTTATCGCATGATATTACATATGAAAAGCGAACATGTTTCTCAACAGTTAATATATTTTTTTTAATTTATGGAATTTTTTGAAAAATTTATTTGAAAAATGTGCAATATCTCGAGAACGGTTCATGCTAGCGTTTAAAAGTTTATGTCAATCGTTTTCTAAGGAAAAATTACATAAGCAATGTATATTTGCGTAACTTTATTAAAGGTTTTGATTTTTTGATGATTGTTTCAAAATTTCACTCGAAAATTTAGGGGGGGGGGGTTCTGAACATTCAATTGCGTTTAAAAACAATAGGCTTCCAGTATTCATGAATTGTGATTTTTGTACCAAATTTCATTCGAATCGCTCCATTCGTTTACGAGATATCGTCTCCACAGACTCACACACACACACAGACATCACTTCAAAAATGTTTGATTCGTGATCAGGGATGCATGAAACGTGCTCTCACGTCGAAAACTCGAATTCGAATTTTCGACCCCGTCACAATACTTTCCTTATACATTATGTATATAAGGAAAGTAAAAATCAGTTTAAATCAATTTTCTCGTCAGCTACACACGGACCAGGCGGCAAATGAGAATACGGCGAAATGTTTCCGATTCTTTACTTTATCTATTATCCAAAGCGAAAATCATTTTTATTGGGGAAAAAACGCATTGGAAATTCATCAGTACCATTCCATCCACACTTTGTCTTTATCGGAAATTCCCGAGGAGTCAATTGGCAACGGGAAAGAAGAAATTGCTAGAAATATGACACAAGCAAATTTATTCGGAATAACGGAGACTATAATTGAAAGCAGAGGTACTAACATAAAAATAATATATATATATATATATATAAATAAACTTGTATTTCCCTTAAATATAACTTGACACTTGGAGATATTGCTAACATCTGTTAAGCAATATTCTCCTTTATATTAAAACATGTTAATTATCAATGTACTGATTTAGCCTAGTTTTTACCAATTCGGCGACATTTTCATCAATTTTGCATCACATTTAAAAAGTCGCCAAGTTGGCGACATTTTGCTGAATTAGTCGCTAAATTTATCGGCAAGTGTTACATATTTGATGATACTGCTGTTTATTTTTATGTAATTTTTTAGATACATTTATTTGAAAAACGTGCATTATCTTTAATCAGCGTTTTACAGTTTGTGTCAATCATTTTAGAATAAAAAAGCTATGTATAAAATTATTAATTGTCTAACACTATTGAATGTTCTGATTTTTTATGATTTTTTCAAAAATGTATACACACACATACACACCGACATTACTTCAAAAACGTTTGATTTAAGTGTAGAGATGCTTGAAACGTGCTCCTCGGACGACAACTGGGACTCGAATTTTCGACCTCGTCTCAATACTTTCGCTGTATATTATACTATACAGAGAAACCGAAAAATACAGCAAATTTGAGCTGAAATACTATCTTGTAAAATTTTTGTAGTGAAAGAATTGAACTTTGAGTTTTACATGTTAATGAAGACATTGATAGTAATTGGAGAAAATTTTGAATTGGGGGGTCTGTATAAAGAATTAGATATCGTATTTTTCAGACGAATACGTTTCTCGATTTAAAACTGTTATAAGATAAACTGTGTCCTTTTCTCAAATATATTTGCAATTAAAATGACACTCATGTCCAAAAGTTAAGCATAATTCGTAAAATGCGAAGCATTCGGAGTTAATATGGATTCAATGATTCACAATCAGTTGTGAAGAATCATGGGACGAAGGTAAATCATTGTGCATATGCAAAACAGTTCAGTCGACGTCGACATGCGCAAACCACCGGCACACGTCGGAACGAGTACAAAATGGCCTCGAGCGACTTGGCTACTTGAGGTAGAATTTCGCAATTGCTGTGATAAGGAGCATTGCTAACAATAAAAAAGGACGAAAGATGTCACAAAGATGCCAACTGGATATGTTTTTGAAGGGACGAATTATTGGAATGCTGGAATCCGGTCGATCCAGACAACGGGGTTCAGCCCTGATAGCCGCCACACGAGCCACTCTTTCGAAACAAACTGTTTACAGGAGACTCAGCCATGTTGGTCTCTATACCAGACGACCAGTAGTATGCATACCCCTAACGTCTGCACAGAAATGCGCGTATTTACAGTGGAGTTTAGAACATAGACAGTGGAGTGGACAACAGTGGGGCAATGTCATGTTCAGTGACGAGTCCAGATTTAGCCTGGAAACTGATTCTCGTCATATCACTATCTGAAGAGAACGTGGAACGCGTTCTCATCCGAGAAACATCACGGAAAGACATCATTTTCCGTTTGAGGGAGTCATGGTTTGGGCAGGCATCATGATGGACTGTCGCACAGACCTCCATATTTTTGACACGGGGTCGGTTACCTGTCAAAGATACAGAGACGAAGTCCTTGAACCTGCCATTTGATTGTTTCGAGGTGTTGTTGGTCCTGATTTCATATACATGCATGATAACGCCCCTCATCACAGTGCGACCTTGGTAGACGACTTCCTTCAAACTGGATATATCCAGCACATGCAGTGGCTTGCCAACTCTCCTGATCTGAATCCAATAGAGCATGTGTGGGATATGTTCGGGAGACATCTTGCAGCCCTCCGTTATCCCACCAAGCTCCGTTCCGGGATTGAAAACTGCTCTCCGTGAAGTTTGGAATACTTTGAGCACACAACTCATCCAAACCCGCATCGAAAGTATGGGAAATCGTTGTGCAGCATGCGTGGTTACCCTATGTTCCCGCACACTGTTATAAACTGCAGCATTACATTGTTTGATCATTCTGTTTGACTGAGGTTGACACCCGTATTGTGACCCCTTTTTCTTTTAACCCTTTTCTTTGGATAATAAATGTCGTTATTAACGTTGTTTTGCATTGCTTTCTTTTTCTATAGCCCTATTGCACCCGCATACCGCGTTTCCTTCCATTCCGATGTAGATTTCCTGAAATTTTCACATAAATAGCAACAATACTTAACTTTTGGACATGAGTGTATATATCTACATATACAACTAACAGTTTAGGAAATAAAGGTTATTCCAGGACTTCCCGAGGCGCCCTCTATACGCTAATGTCGAAACCTTTAATAGCTTTTATTCTGTCAAGATAGCAACTATCAACTAAAACATTAGTCCTGTGTACACTGTAAAACATTTGCAAGCATGTTGCTGAAAGTTTCAGGGAAATCAGCTGTCAGTAATGGGGGGATAAGGTTCCAGATAATTATGATAATATATATATACATACAGGTTGATTAAAAAAAATATGGGCCAAACTTTAGGCGGTGGCAGTATACACCAAATCAAGCATTTTTCGTCATAATTTACCGGGTCTGAAATGAAACTTAAAGGCGACAGTGGATGCTTAATGGTGCCTATAGTTTGACCCCCACGATCGTCCCGAGTCTTGACTTCTTTTTGTGGGGATATCTCAAAAGTCTCGTCTATGACCCCCCCCCCCCTCTTGAATTTGAAGAATAACTCGTCGTCAGAATTTCGGGGCAGCTGCTGCCGAAGTGCGCGACATGCCTGGTCTGTTCGAGAGAGTTCGTCAATCCCTCTATTGCAGCTGTGAGACGTACATTCAGGTTGGCGGTCGCTCGTTTGAGCCATTACTGTAATTACTGTTTAATTAAACGCCACTGGCGCATTTACGTTTCATTTCCGACCCGGTAAACTACGACGACAAATGCGTGACTTGGTGCGTAGCACCACCTCGTAAAGTTTTGCCCATCTTTTATAAACTACTCTGCATATATAAAACAACAAAAATAACGCATCGGCAAACAATAATTAGCTGAATATTTCAGAAATGAAGCTGGCATTTTCATGAAAGCCTGTAATTGCCGCTTTTTTGATAGTTTCCTGAAATTATTAACAAAGTAGCTTAAAAAATGAGCAAAGGTTGCAAAACACAGTGTTATGTCGTACACAGTGTAATGCAAAACACAGTGTAATGTTTTACAGTGTAATGCCGAGGTTCCCATGATTACGTGATCTAAAAAGCTTATCTTTATATACGTTTTATTTTTTTCATTTCATTATTATTACAATATCCCTTCTAATCACTACTATTACTTCTACCATATAGCATGGCGTTAGAAATCCAGACAGCACTCAACTTTGATAGGCGAGAGATAACCTGGTAAACATTTCATAAGGACAAGAGAATCTAATGATTTCAAGAGTAAAAACCGATTGAAAGGAAAATGCTTTTATCCTTTAACTAGCAGCATACCCGTTCTTCGTACGGAATATATAATATAAAAAAATTTATAAGTCGCAATCATATGCAAATTCGGTTAAAATATTAAACTTATTGCTCCTAAAGAGAAGTTTTAGAATACCTGTTCTCACTATGCAAAATTATCTTCACGGGCAGATCTGAAGAATAAAATATCCTGGTCCCTTTTCTAAGCAAATTTACAAAAAAAAAAAAGGAATTGAATCAATATATGCATCCCCGTACTACTTATATTGTCGCAGATTTGAAAATATGCCAGTGTGTTAGTAGAAGATTACCCGTATTACAATATGAGTCTAAAAAATCTTTGCCAAAATAAAAGAGATGACGTAATAAATTGAAAATATCAATAATCTCCGTACTCTTTATACCAGAAGGTCGTAATTGATTCCAATATATGCCAATATACCTGTACTACTTATATTCTCGTAGATTAGAAGATATTCCCGTGTATTTGTAGAAGATTACTCGTACAACGTACAATATATGAGTTTCAACAATTTTTGTCATCAAATTTGGTTCAGCCGTTCTCCCGTGATGATGAGACAAACGAAAATTTCGTTTTTTACTAATATCTCGAGAACAACTGATCGTAGAAACTCCAAACATAGACTAAATTTTAAGTGGGACTATTTTCAGGCTACTCACCAAATTTCATTAAATTCGGTTCAGCCGTTCTCCCGTGATGACGGGACAAACAGACAGACAGACACACAGATTTTCAATTTTATTTATATAGACTAGCAGCATACCCGTTCTTCGTACGGAGTATATAATATAAAGAAACTTGAAATTCATAATCATGCCCAAATTCTTATAGTATACTAAATGACATGTTTAATCAAAATATTCTGTTAAAATATTTAATATAATGCTCCTAAAAAGAAGTTTAAGAATCTCTGTTCTCGCTATATAAAATTATCTTCATGGACATATCTGAAGAATAAAACATCTTGGACCCCTTATGTAAGCAAATATAAAAAAAAATATGGAATTGAATCACTATATGCAAAATAAAAGCGTTAAAATTGTATGGGACCCGTACTAATTATATACGCGAATATTAGAAAATATAACCTGTATTAGTAGATTACATGTATAAATTGAAAATACCAATAAACCCGTAATCTTTAAATCTGAAGACAGTCATTTATTCCAATATATGTCAAAATTAAAGTGCTAAAATTATATGGGAAGATATACACGTACTACTTATAATGTCCGATTATTAGTAGAAGATTACCCGTTTTGCAATATGAGTCACAAATGTTTTTTGGTAAAATACAGCAGACGACGTAATAAATTGAATATATAATTAATCCCCTTAATCTTCATACCAGAAGACTGTACTTGATTCCAATATATATGCCAATATATGTCAAAATATATGCCAATATACCTGTACTACTTATATTCTCGTAGGTTAGAAGATATACCCGTGCATTCCTAGAAGATTACTCGTACAACGTACAATATGCGTGTGTCAGCAATTTTTGCCGCAATAAAACAATGGCGTAATAACTTAAAAATATCAATAGTCCCTGAATCAATAATTCCGGAAAATATCAATAATAATAATGTTTAAACCTGAAGAGTATAATTGATATTATCCAGTCCAAAATGAAATGGCAATGAAATTTATTTTATATACATATCTTCATTATTCAAATCGGAAAGGATTTAATAAAAATCGTCTGCCGCATAAACACATTGGATTTAAATCCGTTGCTAAGCGACATGATATCATTTGCTTCAAATAAATTGGTAGAAAAAATATCGTCTAAATAGTTATATTTCTATGGAACATTTGGCGACAGTTTCGTCAAATTAGCGACATTTTAAAAAATCGCCAAATTTATCGCCTAGTGGGACTGTAGAACTAACAGTTCCACTTTGCGACAAATTGACGAAATATCATCACAATACTATCCCCTAACAAAAAACAATTAATATCATTTATGTAGCGCAATTTTATCAATTTCAAGATATTTTTATAGATTTGAAAACATTTTTATCAATTTGGTGACATTTTAAAAATTCGCTAAATGTATTACTAAGTAGGATGGTTGGTCTGACTGATAAATGCTAACCAAACAACATTTCAGTACTCTCTTCTAACAAAACAAAAAAAAAATTTCATTGATATGTAGAAGACCCAAGCCACACGACCAACCCAAAGGTTTATGGCAGCTGTTTGTGTGTCGTTTATATCAATTTGGCGACATTTCCGTCAATTTGGCAAAGTTTAAGAAAAGTTGTCAAATTAGCGATATCCCTCCAAATTCGTAGCTTTGAATTTGCAGATCTGAATGAAACATTCTTATCCCGTTTCAATATATTAAATGAAAACACTACAATTGTATTAGAAGATATACCCGCTCTACTCTTTTTCTGTTTCAACAATCGGCTATATGAATTTATTGGCTAAACACAATATATGAGTTTAGTAGCTAAATACGATATAAACTTGAAAACTCTTTGCCAAAATAAATGAAATTGATGTCGCAGTTAGCAATTAATATAATTAAAAGAAAAATCAAACCGTCCATTCATAAGATATACTTTTATATCCATTTATCCATTTATTTATTATTTAAATCGAAAAAAAATAATAAAAACATTAACAAACACATTTAATTTAATTGCGATGCCGAGCAACATGATATATCCTCCTAAAATGTTAAAATTTATTAACCACTAACAGCACACCCGTTATTCGTACGGAGTGTATAATTTAAAGAAACTTAAAGTTCGCAATCATGTGCAAATTCTGTTAAAATATTAAATTTATTGCTCCTAAAGAGAAGTTTAAGAATATATGTTCTCACTATGCAAAATTATCTTCACGATCAGATCTGAAGAATAAAACATCCTGCCCTCTTTTGTAAGCAAATTTACAGAAGAAAAAATAAGAATTGAATGAATATATGCAACCCCGTACTAATTATATTGTCGCAGATCAGAAAATATGCCAATGTGTTAGTAGAGTATTACCCGTATTACAATATGCGTCTCAAAAATATTTGCCAAAATAAAAGAGATGACGTAATAAATTGAAAACATCAATAATATCCGTACTCTTTATACCAGAAGGTCGTAATTGATTCCAATATATGCCAATATATATCAAAACATATGTCAATATACCTGTACTACTTATATTCTCGTAGATTAAAAGATATGCACGTGTATTTGTAGAAGATTCGTACAACATACAATATATGAGTTTAAACAATTTTTGTCATAATAAAATAATTGCATAATAACTTGAAAATATCAATAATCCTTGAATCAATAATCCCCGAAAATATAAATAATAATAATTTTTAAACCTGAAGACCGTAATTGATATTATCCAGTCAAAAATGCTATAAGAAAAATCAAATCGTACTTTTCTAAAATATATTTTTATATCCATTTATTTATTATTCAAATCGAAAAAATAATTATTAAAATTAACAGACAGATTTAATTTAATTGCGTTTCTGAGTAACATGATATAAGATAGAATCTTATAACATGTTAAATATGTCATGTCTTATAACATAAACTGCGAAATTAAATAACGATTTTGATCTCTCTATACTTCTCATTGTTCCGTAAAAGCTTGTTTTAAATAAACCATGAACCATGGAGATAGATTTCCCCTTTAAATCATGTTTCCAACAATTCATGTTTTCAGAAAGTGACTAATTAACGCAAAAAATCTCCCATCAAACTCAGAGATTAAATTTTAATTCACTTTCAAACGATTTTCAAGCTTTTCGTTTGGATAAACCACGGAGTTAGGGAGTAGAACTCCTAGGAAAAAGTTCCGTTTTTCATTAATATCTCGACAACCCCAGGTCTTAGAAACTCGAAACTTGGACAACATTTATGGGGGGATATTTCAAGGCTATTCACCAAATTTCATTAAATTCGGTTCAGCCGTTTTTCCGTGATGATGAGACAAACGAAAATTTCGTTTTTTACTAATATCTCGAGAATCACTGGTCGTAGAAACTCAAAACACAGATATAATTTTAAGTGGGGTTATTTCTGGGCTACCCACAAAATTTCATCAAATTCGGTTCAACCGTTCTCCTGTGATGGTGTGACAAACAGACAGACAGACAGACAGATTTTCATTTTTATTTATATAGATTATCAGTAATTTCTATTGAAGTTATGATGGCTATTGCATTTTTTATTATATATATGTACTGGTCATTTCCATTCGCGCTTGGCAAGCTTGAAGTAGCTAGTGCTTTTTAAATGGGACAATAACAGTTAATATAATAACAGTTAACATAACTTTTCTGAATATCAAAAACCCTTTCAGATTTAAACGTAATTAATGGGAATGTGGTTCAACTACACTTTCTCATATCAAAATCCATCTTTATTAACTTCTTTATTTCTTTATCTGTTTATTTTTCAAACTTTAGAAGAAATTTATTGAAAAATCGGTATCGTGGGACCCAGATTACAATTATAGCGTGTTACCCTTCACTTTTAAGAGCTTGGAAAATCTTACGATTGATATCATATTTGACAATCCCCCCCCCCTCTCTGGGGGTAGCCTGCCCCCGAGGGGGGAGCAATGACGTCACGAACAATAAACATTGTATTGCGGCTATTTTGCACAGCAATGATTGAAACTATTAAGTCTCTTGACCACTGAGCTTAAAAAAAAAAAATTATGCATGATTATGTCAAATGTTGTCCTGCAATGCCATATTAAAAGATATATATTTCCGAATAAATTTCGAAGTTTTCGTTCGAATTAAAAGGAAATTATACCTAGATCAAGATTTTTTGAAAACAAAGCCAAGCCAGAGGATATAAAGTGTCGTGCAATTCCATTACTATTTGTGGCCGCTATGGTGAACGCATGAAATCGACCGCAGACATCCGCAGACAGACAGACGAAAATCACTCCAAAAATAGTCGAAACGTGCTCAGGAGGTTCTAAAGCATATGTTGGCATCAAAATCTCGTATTCAAAAATTTTCGTGAAAACAATACTTTCAATATACTATATCACATAACAAGAGAAAGCAAAAATAACCCTCGTTTTATAATTCTGTTTCAATATTAAATGGTAAAATATTCTGAACCATATTTTTTCGCAAGGTAAAATGTTTTAATTTTAACAATCAGAAAAATTGTATCGCATTATATGTATAAATAAAATGTATTTCTTTTTATCTAGTTTTAATTGTTGGCAGCGAAAGGATACAAATTTCAGTTTTTGTTGCTTCTGAAAGGCAAAGTTACGCATTTTATTAAAATCCCTTTGCTTCGTCACTCCTAACTTCAACTTTTGCAATTTTCTATTTTCGCTGTTCTGGAAGCTGAGACGGATGGAATGAGATCAAAACAGGGATTCTGGATAGTTTGGAAGTACTAAATAATTTTGATATTTTTTAATATTATTTTGCAACCTCCCTCCAGTCCCTAATTCGAATATTCGAAATATTGGATTTTTTTTGTTAAACTGGAAATGGAATTGGATTGAATGGGATAAAAAGATTCTAGCTAGAATAGAAGTGTTCGATAATTAAGCAAATTTATTTAGTTTTTTTTTCATTATTGCTTTACATCGTCGTTCCAAATTCGAAGTTTTCAAAATATTAGATTTTTCTCTTGACTCAGAAGTTGAGGCGGATAGCATGAAACCAAATCAAATCTTCTAGCTAGGGGGGGAGTGTTCGATAATTAAACAAATTGGTTTTGATCAATAAATACAATATTCTTTGTGCGAAGGATACGGAAAACTTGAGCAACGTATAAAATCACAAATAACGCAATAAAGTAGCATACAACTGTTTCGAGGATACACTGGATTCCTTCGTTAGTGAAATGTCCTTTCGGATTGGCTGAACTGTTCTCCATGCTGCTTTCTGATTGGTTCTCTCGTAATCCAGGTCTTGGGTATATAATCCACCTGCTTCTTTTTTCCGCGCCCATTTTTTTGAACTTCGAGTTTGTTGATTCTCTTGCACTGAAGAAGGGGATCCAGTGTATCTTTGAAACAGCTGTATGCTACTTTACTGCATTATTTTTGCTTTAATGCGTTGCTCAAGATTTCCTCACGCATGTTGTTTTTCTTCAAATGCAGTAAAGTGGTTTTGAGTTTTCGATTATTCTTTTGAAGCCTCTAATTGGAATTTTTCGAAATATTAGGTTTTTTCCATTAATCTAAAACATGAGACGAATCAAAGGAGACCAAAACCAAGATTCTGGCCCGTTAATGTTGTTGAGACCCAGACCGTCCGATCTACGAGAAAGGTGTAAGGTAACTGTGTGAACGGCCGGGAAATGCCATCCAATTTGGACCGGAACCCAGTGGGGGAGGCATCCACAGGGACAGTACCCTCCTTCCCTTACCACCAACCTCTCGGAAGGACTTACGGATCCACATGCTTAACGTGATCGTACTCCGCGTGAACACGGCGGCAGTTGTGGCAGCGTGCAAATCCAGCGCGCAAACCACCGGGCTGCCGCGCCCGAAATGTGCCAACAGCACGCGGGGTTCCCAGGTGGTCACCCACCCAAGTACTAACCGCGCCCGATGCTGCTTGACTTCGGTGATCTAACGAGAACTGGTGTTTTCAGCACGGTAGGGCCGTTGGCAAGATTCTGGCCCGTTGTTGTTGTTGAGACCCAGACCGTCCGACCTACCAGAAAGGTGAAGATTCTGGCCCGTGTGAAAGTGCTCGATAATTTTGAACAGTGATTTTGAGTATTTTGATTATCTCGCACCGTGACCTCCCTAATTCAAATTTTCAAAATTTTCTATTCTTCCCCTAATTTCGAAATTGAGACGGATAGAATAATACCAAAAACAAACTACTAGCTACAGTAGAAATGATTACATATTATTTACATATAGTAACAACTTTTAGTTGCAATAACTAGATAAAGTCAATTAATAAAATTTAGATATACAAGAACATTTTTGAAACTATAGTCAAATATTACAAAAATGCACTCCTTAAGAAGTTAATTATTTTATGTCTTTCAGTTTTTGATTCTATCGCGGAAGAATTGCTATTTCACGGAACAGTTGGTGAAACTCTGCTGACTCTGGAGGCACAACTTTAATAAAATCTGCATTTTTATTCAATAAGCGAAATATCCCAACGTCCTACGATGCAATTTGAACTTTTTCCTGCTTCCAGTTTTGCAAATTTTACTTTCAAATTTCGAAAATTTTATTTTAAATCAATTCCACCGTCAGCGACACTCCAACTAAAGGGAAAATGAGAAGATGGTGAAATGCTTCCAATTCTTTGCCTCGTCTACTATCCAAAGAGAAAATCATTTTTATTAGGGTGGGGCGGGGGATAGCATCGGAAATTCATTAGGTCCATTCTGTTCTGCACTCTGTCTTTATTGGAGATTCGAGAGGAATCAATCGGCAACGAGAAAGCAGAAATTACCAGGAACACGATACAACCAGGAACAACTGAAGCTAATCAAAAGCTGAGGAAATAAGCATTCAACAACTTGCGCCAATTTTCTATTTCTTTTGGTAAATTCAATTACAGAAAGGCTTTCGTAATTCAGACTTCTAATTTCCAAGTAAATTTGATTTGAAATTCAGATTTAATGTTAAAACTTTAAGAAAAATGTAAGTACTTAAAGGATGCACATGAATTTCGCATGCACGTTTAAAATGGAATCCTATCCAATAAAAACTCCTGAATTGAAGTTAATTTAGCTCTCATATACAAATATCTATATCATTAACATAGCCTGAACTGTAACTATACCATATAAGATCCATTATGTTTTCTGAAATTTTCTAAATAAGATAAATTTCAGAAAACAGTTTAAACATGCTATAAAATGTTGTTCTTAAAATGACTATAATAACAATTTATTTATTTAAGCAGCGCAAATGTAACAACCTATTTGTCAACATCTGAGGTCTTCATAGGGACATTCTAACCAATGCTGATATCCGAAAAGGCTCGCCCCAATGCTTTTAAGTGAAATTCAATCTACAAAATATTTTAATTTTGAATAGAGTGAATTTTTTTACATATAAACTATTGAACGCCGCGTGCTGTTGGCCATCTCGGGTGCGGTATCCCCGTGGTTTGCGCGCTAGATTTGCACGCTGCCACATATGCCGCCGTGTTCATGCGGAGTACGATCACGTTAAACATGTGGGTCCGTAAGTCCTTCCGAGAGGTTGGTGGTAGGGGAAGGAGGGTACGGTCCCTGTGGATGCCTCCCCCACTGGTTTCCGGTCTAAATTGGGTGGCACTTCCCGGCCGTCCATACAGTTACCTTACACCTTTCTGGTAGGTCGGACGGTCTGGGTCATCAACATATAAACTATTGAATTTATATATAGACTTGTGACAATAAAATGTAATGTAAAACAGTAAAAAACATCTACAGGCAAGTGATTTAAGTAGTAATCAAACTTGAAATTTTAGATTTGATTTTAATATTTAATCTAAAGTTCTTCTTCACTGGCGCGACAGCCCCGGGTGGGCCCTAGTTTTCCTTAGAATTCCATTCCATGCCGTCCTGTTCTTGGCCAAGATTTTCCAATTAATCGCCTTATTAGTTTTCAGATCTTTTTCCAGACAGTCACACCACCTAAGAATTGGTCTCCCTCTTTTTCGGGTACCACTTGGTCTAGCCAAGAAGATCTTTTTTGTGGCTCGACTGTTATCCAATCTCATCAAGTGTCTTGTCCATTTAATCCTCTGTATTGCTATAAATTTAACAATATAAGGTTCCCTAAATAATTTGTAAACCTCCAAGTTGGTTCTTCTTCTCCAATAATTATCACACTTTATTCCTCCAAATATGCTTCTCAAGATTTTTTTTTTCAAATATAGCAAGAGTTTCTTTGTCCTTCTCGGTCATTGCCCGTATTTTAGCAGCTTAATCTAAAGTTTGTTTATAAAAAAAAATGTAAACAAGTAACGCTCTTAAATTAAGATTGAAAAGTTGATAAGGTTCATTATGAATTTAATACATTAGTCATTGGCGATTCATATGAGAGACAAATGAAATTTGAAATCTCACCCTTTGCTGTTAAGCATATACATTCTACATGAATATTTTTCTGGCAATTTGAGTACTTCTCTCATATCACCATCTCTCTTCATAATAAATGTGACAATACCAACTTTCTTCTTGCAGAATATTTTTCGACTTACTACACCCTGATATATCAGTGAATTATCCACGTTTATCACATTCATTTTTAAACTGATATTTCTTTGGATTTGTTTCATTTTCAGATTTGTGTACTTTTACTTTGCCTACTTGCAACTGGAGACATTAGAAAGTAATTCCAGCCTTTTCCTGTCAGATATTTTATTTTCTTCAGCATGTTTCTGGTCACTCTCGGATTCAGTACCTGTTTTGCTGGGAATTATCTGAATACCATAGACCTGTTATTTTGCTTCAAAAATTATTTATCAGGATTGTCTGATGTAAATCTCGTCAGATACCATCATTTACCGTCATTATACGTCATCCATTATACCATCATTTACCGTCATAGATACCATCATTATACCGTAATTACACCATCATTTACCGTTATAGATACCACCATTTACCGTCATATTACCGTATGATACCGTCATTATACCATCATTTACCGTTATAGATACCATCATTTACCGTCATATTTACCGTCATCATTTACCGTCAGATACCATCATTTTACGTCAGATACCATCATACCATCAGATACCATCTCGTCAGATACCATTCCTTATTAGAAATAAGAATGCGGGTGGTAGTCAAAGGACTAACTTCGGGCTAAGGAGCAATATTAGAAGACTGCAACCAATTCTACTAAGTTTCATACATTTTATCTCCTTTTTGCTTCTAGATTTTACAATCGTCTGCCTCAATTTTTTAAATGCATTGTTATACATCGTTCCTTTCGCAGGCCTAGCAAAGACTGGTTATTTACTTATAATTCAGTTGAAATTGAGAACTTTTTGTAATGATGGCTAATTATTCATATGCATTTCCCTTTTAGGCATCGTGGCCGTTTTTATTGTCTACGTTTATTTTTACTTTCCTTATATACATAATGTATAAGGGTTGTGTTGTGACAGTGTCGAAAATTCGAATTCGAGTTTTCGACGGGGGAGCACGTTTCAAGCAACTCTGATCACGAGTCAAACATTTTTGAAGGGATGTCTGTGTGTGTGTGTGAAAGTATGTGTGCGTGTGTGTGTGTGTGTCAGTGAGACTGGAGACGATAACTGACGAACGAATATCCCGATTCGACCAAAATTTGGTACAAAGATCACAATTCGTAAACACAGGAAGCTTATTGATTTTATATGCTATCGAATGATCAGAATCCCCCTAAATTTTCGAGTGAATTTTTGAAAAAATCGTCAAGAAATCAAAACCGCTAGTAAAATTATCCAAACAGACATTTTTTATGTAAGTTTTCAATAGAAAACGATTGACATAAATTTTAGAACGCTAACATAAACCGTTCTCGAGATATTGCACATTTTTCGAAAAAATTATCAAAAAGTTATATAAAATAAAAAAAAATATTTCCTATTGAGAAACATGTTTATTTTTCATAAGTAATACCATACGATAAATTTGGTGACATCATTCTCGTGGATCTAGCTCATTTCATTCATGAAAAAAGATACTTTGAGTAATACTTTTGTATTTGAACGTTAATAGTCATTTATCTGCTGTAAGAATAACTTATTTCTTCGTCCATAACGCTTGGCGAGATTTTGGAGACGAATTAGTTGGACTGTCGCCAACTTGGCGACTTTTTTAATGTTGCTAAATTAACGAAAAACTCGCCAAATGGATAAAAATGACGCTAAATCAATGACGACTCATTGATGATGACGACATGGAAAATGACGACTCATTAACGAAAATTCAATATCTTGGAAAGAATATAAATAACTACTATAGAAATAATGTATTTTTTTACTGTAAAAGTAGTAAATTCATTGCATTATATAAGAAAAGTCATGTGCTGCACATATCAGATTTTTTTAAATGTTATGTCGTAATTTTTTTTATCTGTAACTATTTTTATGTCATTTGATGCTGCTATAATTACCGTTTTTACCCATCTCTTTCAATAAGGTTATCTTTTAAGAGTGGGTATTTATCCTGTAATTTCCTTATTTTTGAATATTGTATAACTATTATTATTATATTATATATATTACTATTTTGTTCACCAATTTTCTGTTGATTCTGTGAATTTCTACCACCAAAGTGACTTTGTAATATCCTGGTTTTTTCTTTAATTTAATGCTTTCATATTTGGCCTTTGATTTGTTTTCTTAAATTCAAGAATTTGGATTTAAGAATTTGGATTGGAATGTCGATATGAAAATTCCGATAATATTTTCTATCGCTAAGGAGCCGATTTGTGTGAAAATCGTTCAAAATCGTGATTCAATATAAAATAACAAATCCACTAATTCGAATTTTTAAATAATCTCACTGAGTTCTGTTGCACCCGGAGTTCTGTTAACCCAGCATTGAGTTTTGCCGGTGTTTAAAGTTTAGATTTTCCACAACAGACGACATACACAGGTAAAAAGGCGGCAATTCTTTTCTTTTATTATATGAAATACCTGTTTTAATTTGAACTTTTCGCACATCAACCGATTTGGCACAATCACTGTTACATTCAACTTACTTTGGGCATCTTATCTAACATCCTTTCTAAGAAAGGTAAAACAAATTGCTTTCGAATTTCAAAATGTGTTTAAATCATTTCTTTTTTCAACAAAACTTGCTATCCAGAACGAAATGGAGAGAACACTGATATTTTTAAATCACTTTATCTGTTTACCAAAGTGAAAATCATTTATATTGGAAAAAGACCCATCGGAAATTCATTAGTCTTTTTCAACTCTGTAATCCCTTTTTATCTAAAAGTTTGTCAGGAATCAATTGGCAACGAGATAGAAAAAAAATTGCAAAGAAATGGAACAAGTGTTTATTTGTTTGAATATAACTTTAATAGGATATTAAAATGCTTCTAAAAATGAAATATTCTGCAATTATTAACTTTTCTACTTTCCCTATCATATTTATAACACCTAAGTGAGACTGGCTGGCTAAATGATAAATTTTCAAAGACGTGGAAATTGAGTAGTGAATAAATCTAAAATCATTCAAATGCCAAAATCTTCGGGAAAAAATGTATATACCTCGGAAGTTTATGTTCCATATACTTCCATCCATAATTCCAGAACCACTAGAGAGATAAAATTAATTTTATATTATGCTCAGAAAAATCTATTCTAAATTTCAGAGTTTTTCTATTGGTGTACAATCAACAATTCTAGACGTATTGTTATTTATAGTTTAGCAGACGATTTTTCATTACAAATACTTTTTTTGCATTTTTATGTAGATTTTGATTTTATTCGTAACATTATGCTTCAAAAACCGAAATCGTCTGTTGATTATTCTTCTGTTCAAATATAAAATATATTTTTAATTATTTGGTTTAGAATAAAATATACGAAAATTTCGAAAATAAGCTTTAATGCAAGTATATTTTAATTATGTGCCCCAACCTCGTAGTGAGTACCACTGCTTTATATGATCTCTGTCTGTGTAATGCTTTATTTAGATGCATTTGTGATAAAAATTTTGACACATATTAACGTATTTTTGATCTAAACAATTTCCATCGTCAATATGTTTATGATCCCTATTTTCACTGATGAAACAGCCTTTCACATGGTACGGAAAAGTGGCATAAGTCAGGTTTTTTCCTTTATCATAATTCAGTTGATTTTAAAGATACAGATATGCGTTTTTTAATGATCTTGTTGAATTAAAAATAAAAATGTTCTGATTGACTCAATTTGTCTAAGGGGGTCGTGTAAAAATTTAATAAGTGTAACTTTTTGAAAATTAATGGGAGGACTATTTCATTAACATAGTTTTATTTCCTTTACTTTCAACATTTTTGCAATTTACATTGCTCAATTATCTCTAACAGGTAAAGAATTAAATCGCGTTTCAATCTTTTTGGGACACCCTGTATATCTCTGATAGATAAACAGATAAACTCTATTAACCACTTCTTGAAATATAAATATATATTTTAAATATAAATATTTGTATATATAAAGTCACAGGGTCTTTAACATTGATATATCACGTCTCATAAGCTCCTTGATAAGTTGATGTTGTTAAGAAATAGTATATCAGTGAAATATATAACGTTCTATGCTGATTTTGCATGATTTTTAATTTACTATTTTAAATATGGATGGGAAATACTTTTTGCTGTTAATCTCTGGTGATTATGGTAAGAATTACCTAAAATTTGTATTGTGTACGAATACTTCGTTATAAATACCATAATGCTATAAAATGTGTGTGTGACCATTTGTAAGTTCGGAAATATAAGCGTAGTCAGAATCTCGGAAATGTTACGATCAAATGGGAGTTACAGCATTTAATTCAGATTTTAAACATGAATCCTATGGATAAACGTACATTTTCTGGAAACTAGAGGTATGACCTATAACTCGTCCCACCCCTTCCTTGTCTGCCTACTCCACTGTCCGGAAATAATATACATTTTTATGGACAATTATGTAAATTAGATAAATGTTTATTTATAGAACTCTTTAATCGATTACATCGTATACTTTTAACTGATTAATTACATCGCATGATATATAACTGATTACACCGTATACCTTTTAACCGATTACATCATATGCTTTTAATCGATTATATCGTATACTTTTATTCGATTACATCTTATAATATTTAACAGATTACATCGTTTTCTTTTTAACTTATTACAACGTATACCTTTTAACCTATTACATAGTATGCTTTTTAGCCGATTACATCGTATGCTTTTTAATTGATTATATCGTATACTTTTAATCAATTACATCGTATACTATTTTACCAATTACATCGTATCCTTTTTAACCGATTACATCGTATACCTTTTAACCGATTACATAGTATGCTTTTTAGCCGTATACATACTATGTTTTTTAATCGATTATATCGTATACTTTTAATCGATTCCATCGTGTACTATTTAACCGATTACATCGTATTCTTTTTAACCAATTTCATAGTATAGTTTTTACTAAAACTCAAATAGTGCTCTTCAATTAAGATCAAATATGCAGTGAACCAAAATTTCCCCTCCGTCCTTCAACAATTTAGTCTATTATTGTCATTATTATCGGGTGCAATATTATTTCCTCTCTGATTTTCAACATTCTTGTTTGTATGGTCGCCATGGAGACAGATAACGCGCCGCTGCCTCCTATATTAGATAATAAAAATGTCAGCATTCTATACAATTAATGGACCTTCGTGGACTTAATTTCTGAGGAGCATGATCGGGGGGAAGGGGTGTTTGTTTTATCAAATCTCTTCCGGCGAAATGAAATGTATGATAGTAAGGGTTGTTTTTCTTTCCCTATAATGCATGTAATAAAAGAAGTAAGACATCTACGAATTAACTGAAGCTCAACTCCAGTTTCTCATAACAGAATCCATATATTTTTTTCCCAAATATAACAATTTTTGAAAAAAAAAAATCGCTATCGTGGGCCCAAATGATTGCAGCTATAGAGTGTCACCCTTCACTTTAAAGGACTTGAAAAAATATTTCGATTGATACCATACTTGACAATGTGCCCTCCCGGGGGGTAACTACACCCCCCCCCCCAAGGGGGATTAATGACATTACGAACAAAAAAATTATCGCGGCTATTTTTCACAACAATGATTGAAACTATTGAGTATCGTGATCATTGAACCATACATAACCCTTGTTAATCATGATTATGTCAAATTTTGTACTATCCTACCATGTTAGGAAAATATGGAATTTCAAATAAACGTTGAAGTTTCCGCTCGAATTTAAAACAAATTCTATCCACTTCTAGATTTTTCGATAACAAAGCCGGAAATAAAGTTTCGTTAAAATCCATTAACCATTTGCTTACAGGTGGGACAGCGTCATTCCCAAACGAATAACCTCTCAAAAAGACAGGTATTTGACAAACACTATCCCAACAGTACGCCAGTGTCTGCGAAGGGGGATAGAACTATTTGGGATAGGGTATGTCAAATACCAGTCTTTTTGAGAGGTTCTTTGTCTGGGATAGACGCTGTCCCACCCGTATGCAAAAGGTTAATATTTGCGGCCGCTACTGGATGATCTAAGCTGCTGTATGATGATGAAGATGATGATGAGCCTAGATGATCTTCCAAAGCATTTGCTAGACATTCTCTTGTGAGAAGATTTCCCAAGCCGCAGTTTACACCCGAGTGTTTTATTGGGTTAACGTGTCAACCGTGGACTTCAAACAATTTCGCTTCAAATAGTTGACGCTTATTTACACGGTGAAGATTTGCGAGGAATGTTGCAGAGTTGGGGACAGTGACCCACTCCATGAAAGTGGCAAGAGACGAAACTGATCAGAATGACCAGTTATACGCTGAATGCGATTTCATATCGATTCAAAATTCAACAGCGTAAGTCTTATGCTGCTGAAACAACTAATTCCTGAGTCTACAATATGCGACCCCTATAAAGGTGTTTGAATACATTTTAGAATACATAGCGTATATTTCAAAATTGGCAGCATGAACAAGATCGATTAGCTTGATGCCTACATTTGTGACATTGAATGGTCAGGGGAGGACAAGGGCTTACTCTCGTTCTCGCGTATGGGCGCCCTTTCCCTGCTCTATGGATGTCCATGATCTGGTTCCTAACTAATCATGGTATTTTGCCCTCACTTGTCCACAGATTAATAAAGTTAGCTCTACTAATTGTATTTATAACTCACTTAAAGGTAATTCAAAACATCTTATTTTTGATTGTCTATGGACAAAATTTCACTACTTAAAGAAGGCATCTGTAACAGACTTTCAACATTGGATAAATAAATAATTAAATAACAAATTTATTCGAAATAAAATAAACTTTATGATCTTTCTTCAAGGAAATGAATAAATTTTTCCATCCTAGAGTATATCCTGTAAGTATATCCTGCTTTTGTAACATTAGAACACTTCAATCGAACGTTAAATATATACAGAAAGATTTAAGAGGGAATTCTGTAATACGCGTATTTTCCTATCCCCCAGCAGTGTTCCCCAGATAAAAACAAATGCGCATTTCCCCTTTTGCTGTGAATTATTCTCATTCCTTTCTGATGTAATTTTATTTGGGATGACGTTTCCACTGATTCCCGACATTCCTGTTAGGACGGTTGCCATGGAGACAGTTTTCGCGCCATTGCGTCCAGCATTCGATAATAAAAATGGAAACATTCTTTGCAATTATTGTACCTTATGGATTCGACTTCTCAGGGCCATGATCGGGAGGTGTTGTTATATCGCACTCGGCTGTTTTCTAGGATGTAGAGATACAATTGTCTTGTAGAAAGAGAAAAGTTTTCTAGTTTAGGAATTTAACAAGAAAACTTAATTTGGTCCATGTTTGTATCTCCCTCCATAGAGTTTCGAAATATAGAGGTACATGGCATTTTCTTGCTGCCATTGCAGGTATCAGCTATTCATGCTGACAAACGCAGAATAATTCTATGTAAAAAATTCTGCAACCTTTGCTTATTTTTTCAGCTACTTCGTTGATAATTTCGGCAAACTGATAAGAAAAGTCACAATTACAGGCGTTCATGGAAAATACAGTTTCATTTCTGAAACATTTAGTTAATTATCGTTTGCCAAAGCATTATTTTGACTGATAACTATCAGGATAACTATTAGGAACCTTTCTCACCATTACGGATTGCTAATTCCTTTGAAAGTTTTAGTAACATGCTTGCAAATGCTTTTACAGTGTATTGTTCCATAGATGCTGGCATCTGCAATGGGTGTATCTTCACGTTGGAATATCTAGTGTTCACGCAGAGTACAGACACATTAAATATGTGGGTCCGTAAGTCCTTATGAGAGATAAGTGGTAGGGGAAGACGACGGTCACCGTGGATACTGTCCTCACTGGGTTCCGATCTAAATTGGGTGTCAATGTCCCGGGCGTCTAAAAAGATAGTTTACACCATTTGGTATGCCGAACGGTCTGGGTCGAACAAACTTACTTTGAAATCTAAATGGATGATCCTAATATTGGAAGCGCCCTCTATAGGTCAGATCTGTGAGTATGAACTTGGCGTTGCAGTCTCGTGTAAGAGCTCATCCTATAATAATAGAATATGTCGTCTTGTTCGCTTCTCTGATCACTTAGAAGAAAATTTAAAAATCACTTAGAGGAAAAGCGAACTCGTCAACAAAGCAAGATGGGCGAAGAAACAGGACGAAGAAACAGGGAATTAACAGGAATCAATATTAAGGAGAGAAACGTGCACGTAGAAGGCAATAAATATGTATTAAAAAGATGCATTATTATGGGATGAAATACGGTGACACCAATAATGCACTGCAAATCAAAGAACGAAGTAATATTTTTTCTCAAATTGAAAGAGGTATTGATGCAGACGAAGGAGCTTTTGAACAGACTGGCAATTAGATTCTTGTGCATGTAAGTTTCTTTTTTTGGAAATTCGTATACCTAAATAGGACAGCGATTCTCAAATAATCATATTGTATGAAATAGTTGTCTTCTGTAAACAGTTTTATTTTGAACTCCTACTTAGATACTGTTCTACAAGTTTGTAATTACATTCCAATTCAATGGATCCCTTCTCATATCGGTGTTTGTGTTAACGGAACTGCCGACTCCTTAGCCAATGAAGTTTGTCATCTGAGATAACCTTTGAACAATTTTCTCCCTGCTTCTGAAATACAAACCTTGATCAGATCTAGGAATTGACAAAACACTCCTCCATGTCCTCACTGGTACTCGGTTAAGAACCCTGGATAATCTCTTTAATATGATGACCTTAGATCCATTCAGACAGCATTAGTCAGGTTAAGGAGCGGACATACAATGGATATGAGGTTTGAACGAGGAGATAGAGTTTCCCCCTCCATGCACCCATTTTTTCTCCTCGGCTACTTCCTCTCATTTTCTTTACTACATGGGAGCCTCTTTGGGTATTCTAGTAAAGGACCAGGAGAGAATAGCTTCATTGCTTTATGGGCGGCATACTCATTTGAACTTGCCCTATCATGGTCAAGATGCTTAGCAACAGCAACAACTTTGTAATTTTCCGTTTCCGTCTGCCTCGCTTTGTTGTCGAGTTCGTAATCATAATTTTTTATCATCCGCTAGGGGGCGCTGTGATCACTCCAATGAGTCAGACATTGACATTTTACTATAGATAGACCTAACATGCATACTCATAGACCCTTCTTTACAAAGTTATTGAGGTGCTTTCGGGCTTTCTTAAGAACACCGAATAGAGAAATTCAAATCATTCAAAATAACTCTTCACAGAAATCCGTTCGCCGCCTATCCGTATGTTACAGAGCGAGAGGATGTTTTTATTATCCTTGACAGACAGCAGCGTGTAAACATGTTTCCATGGCAACGGAACAAACGAAAATCCAGGAAACCGGAAGAAGACGTCAATCTAAATAGCGGTGTTATGGAGCAAGGAAAAAGCAAAGAACGTGAAAAGATTGCTCTGCTGTAAGGAATGCAAAGAGGAAATTTGTCTTAATATGGAAATTTTTCCATTTGTTTGGTTTTCAACTAAGTTTATGATCAAATAAATTCGTGGTCCAAACGCGGAGATATATCGTATTCCAAACATGGAATTATAAGGAACACGCTTCTATGAGATACTAGTCATTTTCGTGCAGACGAAATGACTATTGGTCACTAAAAATGTGACACTTATTAAAAGTTTTGAATATCAAAAACCGTTGCGAATTAGGGCATAAATATAACTCACATTTTTCAGTTCTATTAACATGGAAATTCTAGTAAGTGAAACACCACT
This sequence comes from Amaurobius ferox, assembly GCA_951213105.1. Taxonomy (NCBI): domain Eukaryota; kingdom Metazoa; phylum Arthropoda; class Arachnida; order Araneae; family Amaurobiidae; genus Amaurobius; species Amaurobius ferox. Next base: position 72,712,918 of record OX578150.1, read on the forward strand.
TCATCTCCGATGACAGTATGTTAACTTACGTTCAAAGTTTTCAGACATTTACATTTAAAAATCAATTATTTTATGAAAAATATTCTCAATAGTTTGATCGGAAGAACAGCGAGCAGACGATTTCGGTATTTGAAACGTAAATATGGTTACAAATGGAATATAGTTACAGATGGAATAAAAAACTGCATAAAAATTGAATTATAAAATATCGTCTGCAATAATAATGAATTAAAATAGCTAAAGGAAAGTAGGTTGCACACAATTAGAGTTAATTAAGAAATATTTTGATAATAGTTTCTTCAATTGATTGTAGAAAAACGGATTTTTCGCTTGTTCCGGAGTTACAGAATATTGATTGAAATAAAAATTTCGATATTTAAAATGTTTTCGAACAAGATTCCAAGATTTTAGATTTTTCTCATTATTTATAGGTTACTAGCCGCCTTTGGCGACCAGCCTGTTCGCTACCCTTGAAAATTCTGACCGTGGCAAACTCGTTGGCGCGACCTACCAGAAAGGTGTAAGGTAACTGCTTGGAAGGCCAGGAAGTGCCACACAATTTAGACCGGAACCCAATGGGGGAGGCATCCAAAGAGACCGTACCCTCCTTCCCCTACCACAAACCTCTCGGAAGGACTTGCAGTCCCACACGTTTAACGTGATCGTACTCCGCGTGAACACGGCTGCAGTTTTGGCAATGGCGGGAATCGAACCCGGGCCTACCGAGTGAAATTCCCGCGCGCTAACCACTGGGCTACCGTGCCATCCGCGACAATCTCCATAACTTTATTTTTATTCGGCAATTTTGGGAATCGAACCCGGGCCTACCAAGTGCAAATCCCGCGCACTAACCACTGGGGTACTTCACCCTCCGCGATATTCTTCATAACTTATTTTTTATTCACCCAATTTAGACCGGAACCAAGTGGGAGAAGCATCCACAGGGACCGTACCCTTCTTCCCCTACCACCAACCTCTCGGAAAGACTTACAGACCCACATGTTTAACGTGATCGTACTCCGCGTAAACACGGCGGCAATTTTGGGAATCGAACCCGGGCCTACCGAGTGCAATTTCCGCGCGCTAACCATTGGGCTACTTTGCCCTACGCGACAATCTCCATAACTTTCTTTTTATTCATCCAATTTAGACCGTACCCTCCTTCCCCTACCACCAACTTCTCGGAAGGACTCACGGACCCACATGTTTAACGTGCTCGTACTCCGCGTAAACACGGCGGCAATTTTGGGAATCGAACCCGGGCCTGGTAACTGGTTGGACGGCCAGGATGTGCCACGCAATTTAGACCGGAACCCAGTGGGGGAGGCATCCACAGGGAACGTACCCTCCTTCCCCTACCACCAACCTCTCGGAAAAACATACGGACCCATATGTTTAACGTGATCGTACTCCATGTCAGTGGCGGAAATCGAACCCGGGCCTACCGCGTGCAATTCCCGCGCGCTAACCACTGGGCTACTTCGCCCTCCGCGACAATCTCCATAACTTTCTTTTTATTCACCCAATTTAGACCGTACCCTCCTTCCCCTACCACCAACCTCTCGGAAGGACTCACGAACCCACATGTTTAACGTGATCGTACTCTGCGTGAACGTGGCGTAAGTTTTGGCAGTGGCGGGAATCGAACCCGGGCCTACTGAGTGCAATTCCCGCGCGCTAACCACTGGGCTGCCGCGCCCTCCGCGACAATCTCCATAACTTTCTACATATTCACCCAATTTAGACGGGAACCCAGTGGGGGAGGCATCCACAGGGGCCGTATCCTACTTCCCCTACCACCAACCTCTCGGAAGGACTTACGGACCCACATATTTAACGTGATCGTATTCCACGTAAACACGGCGGCAGTTTTGGCAGTGGCGGGAATCGAACCCGGGCCTACCGCTAACTTCCCGCGCGCTAATTTGCAATTTAAAATGACCATATGCTTAATTCCATCATCCTCATTCCATTGTTTCATTGTTCTATCATTTAAAATATCCATAAAATTAAAATATCCATTTAAAATATCCAAAAGTTAAAATATACATTTAAAAAATCCAGATCGTCCCATCATTTAAAATATAAATATAATAATTTATATAGAGCAAAGGCGCTCTATTCAGAACCGTGACGTCACCTCCACCTTGACGTCTCCACCCACCACCTTCCCTGCTTCAGCGGGGGAGAAATGAACGGAACGCCGAGAAATTTAAAATCATGGCGTCTTTAAAATTGCCATCCTGAAGGCAATTTTCATTATTTCTGGACCACATTAGACTTGTAAGAATGCCAGATATTTCAGCTTTCTAAAAATGTAAATTATTAGTCGAAATTATGAGTACTTTTCACGATGCGAGAATTTAAAAACAAAAAATTGATTTTTTGAGCCAAAAGTGAGTTTTGTTTTAAAATCTTTAAAAAATATTAGAAATCGAAATTCAGATTTGAAATTGATATATTTTTACTCGAAATTCTCTGCTCTTTCCGATGGTGTAATTTATTTTTTTCTACGATGTCTGGATCGTGGAGAAAAAAGGGCAAAAAGGGCAAAAAACGGTCGAAATCGCATAAAACATTAAATAAATAAAAAAATAATTAAAATTTTAAAAATCGGTTTTCATGTGTCCCCTTCCCTCCCCCCGGGTCTCCGATTGCCAAATTTCGTAGCTCTCCGACGCGCGGTCGCGAAACGTATAGTGTATAAGACAGACAGACACACACACACACAGACATTGCCTTTTATTATATAGAAATCCGACGTGTAAGCAAAATTGTATACTTCTACCTTCAGTTTGGGCTGCGTCATCATCACTTAGTACGCCAGTCTGTCTCACTCATGTGTATGAGTCAACATTTAGAGGCGGCAGCATATAAAATTTAAGTTTCCTGTCCAGACAGAAACATGGTCCCCTTGAAATTTTGTGGGTAGCCTGCTTAAAGATACTTAACCATTTTATTATCGTCTGCTGACAAGGAAAGAATGGAAGATTTCTAGCCAAACAATGTCTAGACACGGAGGGCGATAAAATTCGTGATTTTTAAATTTTCTGGATATTAAATATAAGAAAATTAAATTAATAATCCCTACAAAGGAACAGGGATTATTAAAGAAATTAAATATAACTTTTGGATATATCAAATTATCGCCAACTAAGGGACATTTCCGGTAAACCGCCAAGCTGATGATATTGTGCCTAATGTGTCGCCAAGTTTATCCAATTTACAGCCAAGCGTGACAGATAGAGATATTACCTTTTCTTAGCAGTAGAATTGATTTGAAAAACAATAAATACAGGTATTTCTCTATTCAGATAAAAAAAAACTAATATTAATTTTCAATTTTAGAGAGATATTACTTTTTCGAATTTTAGGACATACAAAATATAGTATATGTGTAGAAAAAATATCTTAACTGAGTTCACATTGGCTTGGGAGTTCTGTAAAACGAATTGAATATTTTTAGAGTTCTCTGTGTATGTGCAACGCATCCATTCTAACATAAATTTATCTGCCTGATGTTCTTGAATGCTGCAGCCAAGTGACGTATGCGAGACCCAGGTTTTGATTATACTTTGGTACAAATAGGGAAAATGAGCTGCCCCTTTTAAAGAAATGACGCATTAATAACGAACCTTTCTAGTACGTCGGACGGTCTGGGTCTCAACAACAACAACAATAACGAAAGCTGAAATAAAGCAAAATATGCTTAACTAAATAATTAAATGATTGTTACGTTCCTGACAATACATAGTAATGTATAGAGATAGTATTGGAATCGTGTTGAAAATCATAACTCGAGTTTTCGACGGATTTACACGTTTTGGGACCACTAAAACACGAGAAAACTATTTTTAGTGTAACGTCTTTCTGTGTGTTTGTTTATCTGTGCAATGTTATGTGTCCACTCTAACCCAAAAATTAGTTAATCAAATTTCATAAAATTTTATAGGTTGTGGGTTACCCTGGTGCTAATTAGATTTTGGTATGATTCGAGATAAAATAACCTGTCTTTTTTCGCGAAATGGCCCGGAAAAACTGCATGTATCCACTCTAGCTAAAACACTAATTGACCAAATTTCACAAAATTTGGTAGATATGTTACTTGTGCGTTACCATGGTACTGATTAGATTTTGGTACTATTCTGATAAAAAGAACCTGCCCTTTTTTGCGAAATGGCCCATAAAACTATTTTAAAATGTGAAATAAAAGACTACGTATGCCCAAATACATCAATTTAATGATTATTTTATTTGTAACTTTTAACAAGGAAAATAATAAGACCAACCCCCTTAGTCTAAGGTTAGCCGTTTTCGAGATATTTTAGTTTTTGCTACGCCACCTTTGAAAATACATACGTCTAGTTATCAAATGGAAATGGAGTTAAAAGTGCAAATTCAGTGTAATTTCAAATTATTATGCAGGTTATTTTGTGTAATTACATTCAATTCAATGAATGAAGTAATGGAAATAAAGAGAAAATGAATTTCAGTCTGTAGAGAGAGTCATGTGCTGCTTATATAAGGTTACACACACACACACACACACACACACACACACACACACACATATATATATATATATATGATGCTCCACTTACAGCAACTTATTGAAAAAAGGTCAGTCTCAACAACTATAGAATAATAAGAAATTACATGAAATTAACATCAAAGTGACCACTAAGTTTCCATACAACATTAAAAGTATAACTTCAAAATCGGAATATAGATATCAATTTTTTGATTATTTGATAAATAATTTATTTTATTATGGAACTTCGATAATTAAACTATTTCTACTCAACATGTTCCATTTCAACCAGTTACACACTTTGACTATAACCTTAACTGTAAACATTTCTGAGTTGGCTCACTGCAATGTCATTATCAAATTTTCACATCAAATATTTCCAGAGCAAGTTGTAGCTCAGTTTATGTTATTTTATTCTTATTCTTTTTAATCATAAAATGACTTTCTTTTATTATAACATGGCATATAACTAGTTTATTTATTTTATTTTCATTGCTTATTGTGAAATTCTGATCCATTTTCTACATTCTTCTACCTCCGGCCATGTGCATAATTTCTATAATACAATATACATTTATGCACACAGAAACGTAGAATTTCAGTAATACCGAACCAGGTATGGCCCTTGAAAACGTACATGGTTTCGGAAATACTTTTCACATTTACTAATTTATAATTATTTTTAATGTACAAGTACGATCAAAAAATTTTGGGAACCAGGAAATGCCTAGCTGCATGTTGTTGTTGTTGAAACCCAGACCGTCCGACCTACCAGAAAGGTGTAAGGTAACAGTTTGGACGGTCGGGAAGTGCCACCCAATTTAGACCGGAACCCAGTGGGGGAGGCATCCACAGGGACCGTACCCTCCTTCCCCTACCACCAACCTCTCGGAAGGACTTTCGGACCCACATGTTTAACGTGATCGTACTCCGCATGAACACGGCGGCAGTTTTGGCAGTGGCTGGAATCGAACCCGGGCCAGCCTAGCTGCATGTGAAGTTCTTTCAGTTTGAATCTTATCTATTACACTATTCATGCATTTACACCATGTATGTTAATTCAGGCAACAAGGGATATAGTATCTTTAGTACCCGTATTACATATATGATTTATAATACTTTAATTTTTGGGAGTAGTTACAGGCTTATATTTACCAGATTTTTGCACCATGAAATCTAATTTTCAATTGTTTACATTATATATGGAACAGGGAAAGAAGGATATTTAATATCTATTTAGTATCTGTTTATATATTAGGGAATTTTTCTCCAGCCCAAAGGAATTTTTCTCCAGCCTAATGTTGAGATTATTTTATTTTCACATATACTCTTCAGACCAATTTCAAGAAAAAGAAAACGGCGCTGGTATTTAAAAACAAGTAATTAAAATTCTGATTATATTATTTTATATATATATATATATATATATATATATATATATATATATATATATATATACACACATATATATACATATATATATATATATACAAACATACACAAACATATATATATATATATACATACACAAACATACACAACACACATATATATATATATATATATATATCCAGGGTGATTCAAAAGTTCGGAGCAAAAGTAAAACGCTATAAAAAATATCTATGGGTCGGAGAGACATGCGGTTTGCAGATAATTATTCACCGTGGTGGGGTATTTTGTGTGACATGAAAAAAAATAATTCAAATTTTCGACACTGGGGGGCTGCGGCAGATAAATCCATGGAGATGACTTATGCATGGAGGTGATTGCAGACATGACTGGCCTGCGAGATCCCCAGATTTTACACCCTGTGATTTCTCGTTGTTGGGGGATATCTAAAATCACGGGTGTGAGATCTGGGCATCTCGCATGCCAGTCATGTGTGCAATCACCTCCATGCATATGTCATCTCCATGGTTTTATCTGCCGCAGCCCCCCGAGTGTCGAGAGTTTGAACTAATTTTTTTTACATGCCACACAAAATCCCCCACCACGGTGAATAATTATCTGAAAATACCGCATGTCTCTCCGACCCATAGATATTTTTTATAGCGTTTTACTTTTGCTCCAAACTTTTGAATCACCCTGTATATATATATATATATAAATATATATATATATATATATATATATATATATATATATATATATATATATATATATTCAAGCTCCGACGGTATTTCTGCTCTAGCGATTTCTCGGAATTATTAGGCCAATATTCATATACCTTTTCAAAGCCTCGATCTACAAATTATCCTGATATTTTTACCTAACTATAAATCTCATTCATATTTTATTTATCACCATTTATTAAATGCATCTGTCCCTAGAGAATTATCGGAATCTACGGTTCTTCTTTTCGTGATATTATTTTAAACGGAAGAAATCATCATAAAGTTAGCCCTTTTTTTACCACAGCATCTATTTAGCCATGTTATGTCTGTGTATGCTTCTGCCCATGTTGGAATTATTAGTATTTTTAATTAATAGTACTCAAATTATACGGATTTTCAAGAAATTATCTTCTAGGGAGCAGCAATTATACGGAGTTCCGAAATAATTCTGGTAGGGTAACTGGGAAAGTATTTACGCAAGTGAATAACTTTGCAAGGAAAGGTACACTAGTGTACACTTTGCGTCTATCTAAAATAAAGTAGCCATTCCTGATTTTCCTTTCTTTCGACCCAGACAGTCCGATCTACCCGAAGATATAAGGTATCTGTTTGCACGGCCGGGACATTGTAATCTAATTTAGACCGGAACCCAGTGGACGTAACATTCACAGGGAAAGTACCAAAATACCTTCCTTCTCCCCTGCCACTAATCTGTCTGAAGGACTTTCGAACAAACATACGTAATGTTCACGTTCTTCGTGTAGACACGGGGTTAGTTTGCGCAGCGCCGGGAATCGAACATGGGTCTTCAGAGTGGAATCCCCGTGCTCTAACTACTGTGATATTCCGCAACCATTCCTCGTCTTTCTTTCTTTCAATCCGGACCTTCCGTCCAACCCGAAGATGCAAGATAAACTATTCCTGACAGAATAAAAGTGAGGGTTGAAACGTGAGGGGTAGTGGATAAATTAAAAAGTTAAGAGGTCGACAACGACAACAAAGCGAGATAGATGAAAAAACACTTAATGACAAGATTGTAGAGCATAGTTTATGAGTTAGAATCGACAATAAAAATGCTACAAATGGTATTTATTTGACACAATATGATAATTATAGGCAAATGATAACCATATTCAGGAGTGTTAAAACGAACAAGACTTACATGCACAGAAATCTGATGTGCCACATGTTACAGGAATCTGGTGTCACAGGTATCTGGTGTGCATCATGGGATGTGCAATATATGTATGTCGGCAAAAATGTACATTTCAATTAGAGAAAGCCTATTACCGTGTACTTTGACCATAGACGTTCCCCATTACGATTCACACTGATTCAGATTTTAATCCACCAGCACGATCCTTACCGTTTCAGATTTTAATCCACCAATACGATTCACACCGATTAAGATTTTAATCTATCAATACGATCCACCACACTGATTCAGACTTTAATCCAAATACAAACTGCCAAGTAGACAAAATGTAAAATGCCGAAATTGAGAATACCTCTTAAATGTACCTGATAGGCCAAGATGGAAACCAGTGATATATTTCCCTCTAATAAGAGTATACGACTATCTTGCTTTACACACGTTGCCCATGGATATTTTTGACGATTCTATTTGTCCGTTATGTAACACATTTGAACCTATGGAAGACCTCATCTGCACATCTTCTCTGATCCCTAAAATGTTAAAATTAAACATGTATAAAACAATTATTAGGCCTGTAGTTGCTTATGATGTAGAGACATTGACTCTGAATCATATAAATTCCCTTTTAATTTAACAACGTAAAATTCTGAGAAATATTTTCGGCCCTATCACTGTGAATGGTACATGGAGTATTAGAACAAACAAAAGACTAGTGAAGTTATTTTAATACCTTAAGATTATACCTATGATTAAGACTATGAGAATTATACGGCTGGGGTATATAAAAAGTATAAATCATAGTAGATGTGTAAGGAAACTATTTAATGATAAGCTTGGAGGTAGGTGTAGAGCTGGAAGACAACGAAAACTGTAACTGGACGATGTGGAAGATCTAAGGAGACTGGACTTGGATCAAGAAGCTGAAAAAGAAGGGCTGTATAGATCAGAGTGGAGTGTTCTTGTGCAGAAGATCTTTCAAGGGCTGAAGTACCACACTGCGGTGTAAATTTTACGTGTATACTCATAAACCTTTGCACATAAAGTTTATTATGGGAACACCTTATATATTCTACAGGAGAAAATAAAATCAAAAAAGTTTATATTAACACAAATCAACCAAATACGTAAAATTCATCAGCTTCACTACGCTTTTGCCAACTTGTAAAAAGAAAATTTTAAAGCATTTTAAAGAAAACAATAAAAGAATAACTTGCGCATTAAAAATACATGTTTTTATTTTCTTTATATACATAATGTATAAGGAAAGTATTGTGACGGGGTCAAAAATTCGAATTCGAGTTTTCGACGGGAGAGTACGTTTCAAGCATCCGTGATCACGAATCAAACATTTTTGAGGCGATGTCTGTGTGTGTGTGTGTGTGTGTGTGTGTGTGAAAGTATATGTGTGCGTGTGTGTGTGTGTGTGTGTGTCAGTGAGTCTGTGGAGACGATATCTCACGAACGAATGGAGCGATTCAAATAAAATTTGGTACAAAAATCACAATCCGTGAATACTGGAAGACTATTGTTTTTAAATACAATCGAATGTTCAGAACTCCCCTAAATTTTCGAGTGAAATTTTGAAAAAGTGATCAAAAAATCAAAACCTTTAATATAGTTACGCAAATAGACATTTCTTATGTAACTTTTTCTTAGAAAACGATTGACATAAACTTTAAAACGCTAGCATGAACCGTTCTCGAGACATTGCACATTTTTCAAATAAATTTATCAAAAAATCCTATAAATTAAAAAAATTATATATATTAACTGTTGAGAAACATGTTCACTTTTCATATGTAATATCATGCGATAAATTTGGTGACATCATTTTCGTGGATCTAGTTCGTTCCATTCATGAGAAAAGATACTTTGAGTAATACTTTTGTATCTGAACGCCAATAGTCATTTATCTGCTATAAGAATAACTTATTTCTCCTTCCATAACGCTTAGCGAGATTTTGGCGACGAATTTGGCGGAATCTCGCCAACTTGGCGATTTTTTTAAATGTTGCCAAATTTAGGAATGCCAATATAGGAAAATCTCACCAAATGGATAAAAATGACGCTAAATCAAAGAAAATGACGACTCATTGAAGAAAATTTAATATCTTGGAAAGAATATAAGTATCTACTATAAGAATAATATTTTCTTTAACTGTAAAAGTAGTAAATTCATTGCATTATATAAGAAAAGTCATATGCTGCCCACATCAGATTGTTTCAATTCTAATACTACTTTCAATAAGAGCGGACCCAAATAATATATGCAACGTGAATGTATGAGAAAATCAAGTGGAGACTTACACTCCGGATATTTCATTTTTGCATTGCGAAATTCCTTTCCGTCTTTATTTCCGAAATAACGTACAACTACAGTTAAACCTGACTGCAATCTAATACCTTCCATTTAATCATTTGATAAACAAACACTTATAATGGATACGCCAGGCCTAAAAGTGAGTAAACACTGCTGGACAGAGAACCCATTGACGAAATTAATGTCACGGAGCCCACTTTCGGAGATTAAAACTATTAATTTCACTAGGATTAAAGGTCTATGTACATTTGAATATGTACCGTATTTGCTCAATGGTGGCTAATTTATATGCATAGACTATAACTGGGATCGGCGAAATTTTCGTAATTGCGACCCGTATTCAGCTTTTTAATTTAAACTCGATTTGGAACGAATTCGGCACTCGATAACGAATTTGAAACTCGTTTTTGAAACTCAAGAAGGAATTTGGAACTCGATGATGAATTTGGAACTCGATAATGAATTTGGAACTTAATAAGAAATTTCGAACTTGAAAATGAATTTGAAATTCAATAAAGAATTTGGAACTCGGTAATGAATTTGGATATATATGATAAATTTGGAACTCTATAATGCATTTAGAACTCAATAATGAATTTGGAATTCGATAATGAATTTGGAAAGCGATAGTGTATTTGGAACCCAATAATGAATTTGGAACTCGATAATGAATGTGGAACTCGATAATGATTTTGGAACTCAATAATGAATTTGGAACTTAATAAGGAATTTGGAACTCGATAATGAATTTGGAACTCAATAATGAATTTGGAACTCGATAACGAATTTGGAACTCGATAATGAATTTGGAATTCGATAATGAATGTGGAACTCGATAATGAATTTGGAATTCGATAATGAATGTGGAACTCGATAATGAATTTGGAACTCGATAATGAATTTGGAACTCGATAATGAATTTGGAACTCGATAATGAATTTGGAACTCGATAATGAATTTGGAACTCGATAATGAATTTGGAAAGCGGCAATGTATTTGGAACCCAATAATGAATTTGGAACTTGATAATGAATGTAGATTTCGATAATGAATTTGGAACTCAATAATGAATTTGGAACTCGATAATGAATTTGGAACTCGATAATGAATTTGGAACTCGATAATGAATTTGGAACTCGATAATGAATTTGGAACTCGATAATGAATTTGGAACTCGATAAGGAATTTAGAATTCGATAATGAATGTGGAACTCGATAATGAATTTGGACATCGATAATGAATTTGGAACTCGATAATGAATTTGGGAACTCGATAATGAATTTGGACCTTGATAATGAATTTGGAACTCAATAATGAATTTGGAATTCGATAATGAATTTGGAAAGCGATAGTGTATTTAGAACCCAATAATGAATTTGGAACTCGCTAATGAATGTGGAACTCGATAATGATTTTGGAACTCAATAATGAATGTGGAACTTAATAATGAATTTGGACCTTGATAATGAATTTGGAATTTAATAATGAATTTGGAACCCAATAATGAATTTGGAACTTGATAATGAATGTAAAACTCGATAATGAATGTAGATTTCGATAATGAATTTAGAACTCAATAATGAATTTGGAACTCGATAATGAATGTGGAACTCGATAATGAATTTGGAACTCAATAATGAATTTGGAATTTAATAATGAATTTGGAACTCAATAATGAATTTGGAACTCGATAAGGAATTTAGAATTCGATAATGAATGTGGAACTCGATAATGAATTTGGACATCGATAATGAATTTGGAACTTGATAATGAATTTGGGAACTCGATAATGAATTTGGAACTTGATAATGAATTTGGACCTTGATAATGAATTTGGACCTTGATAATGAATTTATAATTCAATAATGAATTTGGAAAAAATTTTACCTGTTGTTACACTAAACTGTTGTAGTATGGGCGCGGTAGCCCATTGGTTAGCGCGCTGGAGTTGCACTCGGTTGGCCCGGGTTCGATTCCAGCCACTGCCAAAACTGCCGCCGTGTTCATGCGGAGTACGATCACGTTAAACATGTGGGTCCGAAAGTCCTTCCGAGAGGTTGGTGGTAGGGGAAGGAGGGTACGGTCCCTGTGGATGCCTCCCCCACTGGGTTCCGGTCCAAATTGGAAGGCACTTCCCGACCGTCCAAACAGTTACCTTACACCTTTCTGGTAGGTCGGACGGTCTGGGTTTCAACTAAACTGTTGTAGAATACTTAGGTGGATATTATTTCCATTAAAGATAAATTATATTAATGAACTTCTTCTGATTATGATATAAGTAGTCCTAAGCGATTTGGAATATCAATGCATAAGAAATTCAACTGGAACATAACTTTCTTTGTATTTTAATTTAATTTTTCATGAAGTATTCACGCACTATTGCTGCTGAAAATCTAAGGCACCCAGAAAAATCAAAAAATCGTTCATTAACGTTTTAAAATAGTTTATATTTTTAAATATTTAAAATATTTTATATTATTCGATAAAAATTTGTATACGGTAAGGAATCCGAGTACTAACTGCCAACATTGATATACGAGGTCGATTTTTATCCTTTTACCATCGGAATTAAAACATACTTGACAAAGGCTAATAAAATATTATTAAATACTTTAAAATATGTCCTTTCACTCATAAAGATAAAAATCTGATGTGGGCAACACATGACTTTCCTTATATAATGCAATGAATTTTCTATTAACTATTGGAATGTTATCTTGATGACACTATGTATAAACGTTTAAATCAGCCAATAGTAGAGATTATTAGTAGAATTGTTGCTCTGTACAAAAAGATTGGCCATAATGTAGATGCTATTAAATTTCCTTACCTGGTTTTAATTCCCAAACTACATAAAGTGCCCGTTAAATTCAGACCTTTTACCATCGGAATTAAAACATACTTAACAAAGGCTAATAAAATATTATTAAATACTTTAAAATATGTCCTTTCAATCATAAAGATAAAAATCTGATGTGGACAACACATGACTTTCCTTATATAATGCAATGAATTTTCTACTTTTACAGTTAAAGAAAATGTTATTCTTACAGTAGATACTTATATTCTTTCAAAGATATTGAATTTTCTTGAAGTAGTCGTCATTTTCATTGATTTAGCGTCATTTTTATCCATTTGGCGAGATTTTCATTAATTTGGCAATATTTAAAAATGTTACTAAGTTGGCGACATTCCGCCAAATTCGTCGTCAAAATCTCGCCAAGCATTATGGACGGAGAAATAAGTTATTCTTACAGCAGATAAATGACTATTGGCGCTCAAATACAAAAGTATTACTCAAAGTATCTTTTCTCGTGAATGGAACGAGTTAGACCCACGAGAATGATGTCACCAAATTTATCGCACGATATTACATATGAAACGTGGACATGTTTTTTAACAGTTAATACATTTTTTTAATTTATTGGATTTTTTGATAAATTTATTTGAAAAATGTGCAATATCTCGAGAACGGACCATGCCAGCGTTCTAAAGTTTATGTCAATCGTTTTCTAAGGACAAATTACATAAAAAATATCTATTTGAGTAACTTTATTAAAGGTTTTGATTTTTTGATGATTTTTCCAAAATTTCACTCGAAAATTTAGGGGGTTCTGAACATTTGATTGCGTTTAAAACAATAAGCTTCTAGTATTCACGGTTAGTGACTTTTGTACCAAATTTCATTCGAATCGCTCCATTCGTTCGTGAGATATCGTCTCCACAGACTCACTGACACACACACTCACACTCACTCACTCTCGCGCGCGCACGCACACACACACACACACACACACACCACCTCAAAAATGTTTGATTCGTGATCAGGGACACTTGAAACGTACTCTCCCGTCGAAAACTCGAATTCGAATTTTCGACCCCGTCACAATAATTTCCTTATACATTATATATATAAAGAAAGTAAAAATACCAGAAAAGTTACCTTACAGAAGTTACGACTTCTGCGATTTATTCAATAACATTACGATAACAGACCTATATCAGATCACAATGGATTTTTTATCAAAAATGCAGTTTGCAGAAGTTTATTGAAATGAACAAGTATAGGGCACTTATCGGACTGGTTCTAAACGAAAGCATGCTTTTCAGCGGAGGGGAATTTTATAAACAAATTAGAGGAATACTGGTGGGCGGTAATTGCTCATCGGCATTGGCAGATTTATATTTTGACTGTTATGAGAATGAAACTCATTTGTTGAATGAAATGTTGTACTTAAGATTTGTTGATGACATTATCGTCGGCACAAAAGATCATAACTACGCAATGGATTTTGGTTTCTATCCGAATTCACTTAAATTGGTTGAAACAGCTATGACTGAAGGCGGGAGCCTGAATTTTTTAGACATTAAGTATTAAGTCAAACAAAGATAAAACTACCTATCGTATCTATGATAAACGGACGGCTTCCGGTTTTGACGTAAACTTTATCACTTCTTGGGAAACTTGTTTAAGTAAGGCTGTCTTTCGTAATAAAATTGTAAATCAACTTCTAAGAAACAAAAGGTTAAACTCTCAAAGTTGCGATAGTATTGAACAGGCTAAAAGGTATTTGAACAAGGCACGGAAAAATGATTATCCGGTTGGGTTTTTGAACGTAATTGAATCATCTTTTTACGGTATAACTGTAACCGCTGGTTATTCTCAATCACGGACATATATAAGTTGATGATATGGTATAATATATAAAGGATTTGTAGCGAATAAAGTATGCATTTTTTAGGGGGAAACTTGAGGTCCTGTTTATACGAATTCTTGTGTTTAGTTTCAACGATCACGGTCTTTCCGCCTCCTATAAAGATTTTCTTAGGCATAATGGCCTAGATATGGAATGGTACCAGCATTCGAGAGTGTGGCCATGGCGTAAAGCATGCTGAACCGGGGTGATGCCCCCCCCCCTCGGCCAACTTTTGGTACTATTCCTTTTTTATACTTTTCTTTTTGTTTCATATTTGATTTTCAGATTTGGAACTTGCCCTTTGGATTTTATCTACTGTTCGATGTTGCGAAGCAGCGTGGCGTTTTTCTTCATTTGTAACTTCATGTTACTTAAGTTTTAGGAATTTGGATTAAATTTTAAATTGAAGTCAAACTGCTTGTTTTTTTAAAATAATAAATTTGCTTGTTTTTAAAATTAAATTATTTGCTTTTAGAATTGTTATTATTCAATAATCTGTCTTAAATTATTGTATTATACTTTTGTAGTATATATATATATATATATATATATATATATATATATACTCTAAGGTAAAAAAAGCGAAGCACCAAGAAAGAATTATATAAATGAGACAAAATTTGGTACGTGTAATGTGCATGTACAGAAAAAGAAATGATCAGGATTTCAGAACAATTGGGTGATTTATTGCACTGAAAGATCTACATAAAGTGAGAACGTCAATATGGCGTTGGTCCACCTCTAGATTTGATACAATTTGTTGCCCGACGTGGCATTGATGCATAAAGTTGCTAGATGGTGTTCTGAGGGATGCAGTTCCAAATAGCCTGCAAATGACGAGCTAATTCGTCTACATTCTGGGATGGTCGCCGGCGACGCCCCATCTCAGCCCAAATGTGCTCAATACGCGAGAGATCTGGGGATATGGCTGGCCAAGGAAATATGTCGTAAGTACGCAGACAATCAATGAAGAGGCGTGCCGTGTTTGGCCTGGCATTATCTTGCTGAAAAGCTAGCCCGGGGTGTCGCGAAAGTAATGACAATACAACGGGTCGCAGAATGTAGGCAACTTACCGCTGTGCTGTGATGGTGCCACGGAGGACTATCAAAGGGATCCGGCTATCAAACGAAATGGCACCTCAGACCATAACTTCCTGTTGTCGGACCATGTGACGGGTGACATTAAGAGCAGAATCCTGACGATGTCCGTGCTGTTTCCAGACACCTCTGCGCTGGTCGTCGGGACTCAGTTCGAAACGAGACTCATCACTTAATGTAATTCGTTCTCAATCCGAACAATTCCACGTTGATCGGGCCGGCATCTATGCAATCGCTGTTGACGGTGCATACTGGTCAGTGGTAGGCGGCGCAATGGTCGCCGCTAGTGTAGATTCCCCGCTCCCTTAGTCTTCTATTAAGGGTCCGGGTGGTCACTTCCGTGTTTTCCACACATTGGATGGTTGATAACGACGAATCTTGTATTGCTCGATACTTTCCTACATGTATAAGGAAAGTATTGCGACGGGGTCGAAAATTCGAATTCGAGTTTTCGACGGGAGAGCACGTTTCAAGCATCCCTGATCACGAATGAAACATTTTTGAAGTGATGTCAGTGTGTGTGTGAAAGTATGTGTGTGTGTGTGTGTGTCAGTGAGTCTGTGGAGACGATAACTGACGAACGAATGGACCGATTCGAACGAAATTTTGTACAAAAATCACAATCCATAAACAACTGGAAGCCTATTGTTTTATACGCAATCGAATGTTCAGAACCCCCCTAAAGTTTCAAGTGAAATTGTGAAAAAATCGTCAAAAAATCAAAACCGCTAATAAAGTTACGCAAATAGACATTTCTTATGTAATTTTTCATTAGAAAACGATTGACATAAATTTTGGAACGCTAACATGAACCGTTCTCGAGATATCGCACATTTTAAAAAAAAATTATCAAAAAGTCATATAAAATAAAAAAAAAATTTCCTTTTGAGAAACATGATCACTTTTCATATGTAATACCATGCGATAAATTGGGTGACATCATTCTCGTGGATCTAGCTCGTTCTATTCATGAAAAATTATACTTTGAGTAATACTTTTGTATTTGAACGCCAATAGTCATTTATCTGCTGTAAGAATAACTTATTTCTTCGTCCATAACGCTTGGCGAGATTTTGGCGACGAATTTGGCGGAATGTCGCCAACTTGGCGACTTTTTGAAATGTTGCCAAATGAACGAAAATCTCACCAAATGGATAAAAATGACTCTAAATCAATGAAAATGACGACTAATTGTCGAAAATTCAATATCTTGGAAAGAATATTAGTATCTACTATAAGAAAAACCTATTTTTTTACTGTAAAAGTAGTAAATTCATTACATTATATAAGGAAAGTCATGTGTTGCCCACATCAGATTTTTTTCCCGTTCTGTCCTCTCTCTAGGCCGTCCGCTGCCCGCTTGCCGCTGAGATCTGCCATCTACACGCAATGATCAGCCACGGAAGAGTCCAGATGTTTCAATATAACGCTAATCGTTATTTACTTCGTAGGCTTATTTAAGCCTAGGATATTTTAAAAGATGCGTTTTAATGGGAAAAAATATATTGAAACGTGCTACTTTAAGCAAACAAAGTGTAACCATTTTTTTAAAGTATATATATATATATATACATTCGCAAAATCATTTAAAAAATAAAATAAATGAAAATGATTTTACAATTTCTTAAACTAGATTTTAAACTGCGAAGACTAAGCTTTTTAGCATCTATGGACGCTGCGCCACTGCGTCCAGCAACACAACATCCATATCCGCAGCTGGGACTGGAGTCTACAACCTGGCAGTCGAGCAAGCACCAGGAAACGCTTGCATTAACCGTTCAGGCATTGCGTCAGCATGCTAGAAGATCTACCCTTCCAATATACAGGGTGATTATAATTAAAGTTCCCGGCTTGAAAATGGTCTCAAATAAAAAGCACTGGTCAGAATGATTTGAAATTTTGCGTGAACACTCGTGGAGCAATGGAATTTTATTTGGTGAAGAAAAAAACAGTAGTTCAAAAAATCGCCGCTAGGAGAAAAATTGGCTCTTTACTACACTAGAATACAATGCAAAAGTGATAAACGTTGACCTAATAAATGTTCAATATGCTGTCCTCCGCATTCTGAAACAAGCTGAAAGCGTAAAATAGCGTGTTCAACAACAGGCCGTCCAAACTGTTACCTTACACCTTTTTGCTAGGTCGGACGGTCTGGGTCTCAAACAAACAGATTTGAGTGTTTCTGTAGAGATGTTGTGGATGTGATGCGTGATACTAGCTTTAAGTTCCGCTAAATTGGTAATGTGCTGCCCATTAAACACCACATTCTTCAGATGCCCCCAAAGCCAAAAATCACATGGATTGAGGTCAGGGGAACGTGCTGGCCATCTTATAGGAAAATGGCGGCTGATGATTCTGTCATCTTCAAAATGACTGCGAAGTAGCCGCTTCACTGGTTTTGCGGTATGTGGTGGAGCCCCATCCTGTATGAAAATAGTGTTATCGATACACCGACGCTCTTGCAGTGTGGGTATAACGTGACTTTTCAAAAGACGTTAAAATCGATGGCCATTGACAGAACAGGTGACGGGACCATGAGGACCAACTTCCTCAAAAAAGAAATGATCGATAATAATCGCTGCTGTAAATCCGCACCACACTGTGACTTTGGGGGAATGAAGAGGCACCTGGCGTAGTTCCTGTGGATTTTCAGTCGCCCAAATTCTGCAACTTGCATGCATATGATGATGAAAGATCGACTTTTAATTCAGAATTCAAAGGACAGCATATTGAACATTTATTACGTCATTAGCCAATGAGTAAGTCAACGTTTATTACTTTTGTATTGCATTCTAGTGTAGTAAAGCGCCAATTTTTCTCCTAGCGGCGATTTTTTGAACTACTGTTTTTTTCTTCACCAAATAAAATTCCATTGCTCCACAAGTGTTCTCGCAAAATTTCAAATCATTCTGACCAGTGCTTTTTATTTGAGACCATTTTCAAACCGGAAATTTTATGTATAATCATCCTGTACATACCGTTAAACCAGCTTGCCTAAATTATTTTACACTTTCATATTTATTGCGAAATTTTTGTAAAGTATTGCAATTAAGATGGATCGATTTATAAAGATAGCTCAATTCCGTGTTACTGTTTTTCTTACCATATCCTAATTTGTCAGGAGAGGATATCATGTGTTAGACGCATCATATTATCTAAGCACAAAGTTTATACAAAAAATCCTATACAATACAACGAATCCAGCCCTGAAGTGGATAAAAATTTCCATCTTTGATGTATGAGGTCTCAAATATTTGATGATTGATGACTGATCAACCCAAGCTGCTGCTGTTAAAACATTCCAATGCGGATGTGCCTCTGATATTTATTTTTTACCGAAAAGTATCTCTTTCCCTCTCTCTCTAACTTGATCTGGGAGAAAAATATTCAAATGAGCATAGGAATAATAGAATATATTTTATCCGATATTTAAAATGTTATGATACCGAATGAATTGAAATATTTTGAGAGTTCCGTTAAGATGAATTCAAAATGATATATTTTTGTAGTCACTGATAAAATTTCGAAGCATTCAAAAACTACAGAAACAGCTCAGAGAAGTAAATATATGAATATTTTATTTAAATATATAAAAAATCCAAACAAGCAACTGCGAAATGTCAAACTGTCTTATGTAAAATTCAGTTATTCAATGGAAGTTTACGCCGTATTATTTAATTTACGGTAAACATATTTTTTTAGCGAATGATATAATAAGGAAAATTTTTGAAATCGAATAGCAGCATTCGATTTTCTCAACCATTTAAAATGAAAATGTTTACTATTTAACATGTGAATGACTGCCAATATTGTATTACTACTAGGGGTATTGTTAAGAAGGTTTGATTTGGGGGGAATTTACTGCGAGTTTAATGTATTTTTTTTAACAGAGATTTGCAATTTTAAATCCGGGTGACGCCAGAACCTTCTATAAAATGTATCCGCCGTTGTTAGGCATTAAAGGTACAAACTTTCGATTACAATCACACCGGTAGATACAGCGAATTCTCGAAATTCAAAGAACGCTTTAACAATGCGCCCACTTATAATAATAATAATAAATAAATGAACTCTTCGTTGATAGTGTTAAGTTGAAAATTTTGCGATAATATCCCGGGTGCTAAGGAGTGTTAAAGATCCAGACCACTCGACCAACCCTAAGGCATATAGCTGCTATTTGAGTGGCCTGGAATGGAAGTCAACCGAAACCGACTTCCATGGTCAGCGAACTGCAAAAATTTATTAAAACTTTAGAAAAGCACAATTGAAGAAAATATCAAAAATAACAGACAGTTTTACGTCAGCCAAAAGAAGACGTCAAGCCGTCTTCTTTTCCTTTTCTAATAAAAAGGAAAAGAAGAAAGAATTTAGAAGAATTTCAGGAATTTTCAGAAAAAAAAAATATCTCGGGGGCGTCTTTTTTTTTTTTTTTTTTTTGATCGATCAATGACACAGATTTCAGGAATAAACACCAACTCCTTAATACATAATCTTAACATAAACTAAAATCCCTGAACACATAAAAACGTGACGCGTCTAAATATACACTGAATTTACTTTCTCCAGGTTGCACATCCAACAAGGCACACACTCGCCTTCCCATATCGTACCAGTCTATATTTCTTTCCAGCACTCTGCACTGTCTGCTTAAAACCCTTGGCGCATCTGTTCAATTCGTGCCCCGATTTGCATACGATACAATCAATGATTTGCATAATTTGAAGGAACGCTTGTTGAAATATCAAACAGCGTCATATTTCGGGAGATTACGTCTGTAAAGAGGCTTGCTGTCCCAACCGGAAACCGAACCCTGGATCTCCGAACTGGCCAGTCAGCGGTCTGTCGCTGAGCTACTGGAACGAAATTGCAAGCCCTTATACATACATATTATGCAAGCCCTTATATTCTTCCAAGCCCTTATATATACATATTGCAAGCCCTTACATATATATATATATATATATATATATATATATATATATATATATATGTATATATATATATATATATATATATATGTGTATATATATATATATATATATATATATATATATATATATATATATATATATGTATATATATATATATATATATATATATATGTATATATATATATATATATATATATATATATATATATATATATGTGTATATATATATATATATATATATATATATATGTGTATATATATATATATATATATATATATATATATATATGTGTATATATATATATATATATATATATATATATATATATATGTGTATATATATATATATATATATATATATGTATATATATATATATATATATATATATGTATATATATATATATATATATATATATATATATATATATATATATATATATATATATATATATATACAGGGTGTCCCAAAAAGATTGAAACACGTTAATGAAATATTCCTCCCATTCATTTTAAAAAAATTACACTTTTTGAAAACTAAACATTGTGAATGGGGACCCTATATCAAATTAGAAATGTTAATTTGTGACATATCACAAAAAATATAAAACTGGATGATAATACATAGGTGACATTTTTGAGAGAATTCCGCGTAGGCTCATGATGCAATCACGGATTCTTAAGTACTTTTCGCATTCAGACATGCCATTTTTTTATTTGAAACAATTAAAATAAATAATGAAACAAATGCAAGTATTTGGTTTTGAAATTTAACATAATTTTTCAAAACTAAGAATAGAACTCACAGGCGATCTTTTCTTTCCTTAAATTCTAATTTAGCCGTTTCAAATATTTATAGTAAAATAGTTTTAAAAAAAGCTGAAGAATGAGATGCAGACAATTTATTTTTTAATTTAAGTATTTATTCCCAGTATCATTTTTATTCAATACAACTAAACTTCTTTAACCACAGAATGGCCCCAACAGATCCCCTGATTTAACTTAACCCCTCTCGATTTTTACTTATGGGGGTCGTCTTCGAACACTTGTTTATAATACTCGTCCACTAAACGCAATTGACCTTAAACAAAAGATAATTGTTGCTTGCAACAATATTAGTGGTGAAGAACTCCAAAATATTTACAGAAGCATTATTGGAAGAGCTCAGTTATGTATTGGAGTTGAAGGAAAACATTGTGAGAATGCTTTGTGAATTGCGTTTTGTGAATTGTATTTCTAGTATTTGTAACTACATTTGTCCCTTTATATCAGTGGTTTCCTATCAATATATGTATATTTTAATTATGTGCCCTAACCGCGTAGTGATTACCACTGTTTTATATGATCCATTCCTTGTATTGTACTTAATGGCCCTTGTATTGTATTTAATTTCTTAGACATCACCATTAAGTACAATACAAGGAATGGAATTTATACGTATCTACACGACAAAAGAACAAGTTACGGAATAAAAATTAACCATATCATCAATTGGAAAACGAACCTTTCAAGATTTTTTTAGAAACATACTTTTGGGACATTTAAAAAAAAAATCAAATTTGCAACACTTTAGCAAAGGATTGCATATCCAGTAACAAGGGGATAATATTAGAAGCTTTAAGAAAGAATTACCCAGTTAATTTCCTGAAGAAATATTATAATTCATTTTTCAACGATAAAAATGAAGCAAATTCATTCAAAAGGGATTTTACTGAATTGGGATAGTTTCTGCATATCACTTGAAGACTTGCACATGCGCATAGTTACTTATATAATAGGAGATTTAGTGTTTCTTCATTTGTACGTTTCTTGCCTTCCATTCTCGGTGGTCTGTTTCTCCATGTTCGGGTGCTTCTGACTAGGCACGTATGGGGGATCAACCTTTGCAATGCATTGGTTCCGTGAGCGTTTGCCCGGGCTGGAAAAGCAGCTTTAAACGGGATTGAGGAGTCACAATCCTCCTCTGCCATTGTATGCATTGTATTTGGTTTCCCCTCCCTTGAACTTGATCCTCTTTTTGATTTCAATTTTCTATATATATATATATATATATATATATATATATATATATATATATATATATATATATATATATATATTGGTTAAATTCACGAAAATTCGACTATTAGTCGTATTTATTCCATTTAATTTACTTCTGAAAAAAAAAATTATTTTATCTTTCCGATAATGTTAAGATTAAAATTTGTGATAATATTTTTGGTCGCTAATGAACTGACTTATGGAAATACAGACATCTAAAATAACTAAAACACTAATTTGAAGTTTTAATAAAATCTCGCCGAGGAGTACCGTCCTACATCCTGAATTACCTATAAATCAAATTCCACGTCCAATTTTATATATATATAAATTTATTTTTTTTTAATTTTTTAGAGAATTATTCATTTTTGATAGAGTAATATGATGTATTTTATTTTGTCCGAGTCTGAATACAAACGTCGAAATTATCGACAATGAAACCTTCGTATGCAAGGTTTAAAATCACTCCATCCGGCGAGCGTGAGATTGGATCTAGTGATTAACGCCTACTGGCGCATCTCGCAGCAGTCGATGTACAAATAAGGCAGATATAAAATTTAAATATTTCCACTTTTCTACCAGAATTCTTTTATAATATAATTTAAAGTGTATATAGAATCTGAAGAAAAGTTATGCCGGATTCTGCCCGGCCGTCCAAACAGCTGCTCAAGGCTTAGGACGAGTCGGACAGTCTGGGTTTTCGACATTGGATTCTGTATTGGATTTGGCAGAGAAAGTCTGGTTACATTTTTTTCCCTATTCATTCAGAAACTGACGTATTTATCCTTCACTTTTATTCGTATCATGCCAACAACCCAATGGAACAATAATGAGCTTATATATAACCTCTGTGAAGAGTCCCAGTAACTGGTGAAGTGTGCAGCTTATCTATAAAATTCGAGAAGCTTCCAAAACTCGACAAAAACAGCCAAGTTGGTAATATTTTACAAAATTCCTTGCCGACATCATCGAATTTATCGCTACGGTCTGGGATTTTATATTATAACAATGATTTCCTCTCTTATATGGTATTCAAAACAATATGATGACACTGACTGTCGTTACATGCTCTCTATTCATTCCCGTAACATTTCTTTCACGATTTACTGCGTAATTTCGCGCTCTAATGTGCTTCACATCCAAAAATAAAATAATTGCATAATGTCGGGAAAGTCATGTGCTACCCACATCAGTTTTTTAATTATTTATATTAAAATCATAATACTTTCCCTTTGGATACACTTAATACAGACAATAAGAATCCAATTAAAAAGTGTATCCTAATGTTCAATATTTTATTATGTCCGAAAAAAAAAATAGCAATGCATTTTTTTTCTAAAGTTACAAATAAAAAATATACTACTACTTCGAACTTCATGATTCTTCTCTGCCATTAAATTAATTAGATGGTGTTACTAAGAGCTAATTACTTTAGACATTATTTTTTAATTAATTCCAGAACGCTTGGCCAAGTTCATTATAATACTTGTAAAATTAAGTAATTAAAAAGAAAGCGATCAAAAGGAACAGTATTTAGAAGCAATTTTAATGGGTTTTCTCGCTACTTTATAATTTAATTTGGTGTTGATAGTTTGGTCCGAGAACCTTGTTTTTTATCATACAACAGGACTTGGAATATTTTTGGAGTGAGCAGGGCATTTTTTGCTTCATGAGTTTCGTTCCGTTAGCGAGTATACAGAGTGTCCCAAAAAGATTGAAACGCGCTTTAATTCTTTACCTGTTAAAGATAAGTGGGCAATGTAAATTGCAAAAATGTTGAAAGTAAGGCAGGAAATAAGACTACGTTAATGAAATAGTCTTCTCATTCATTTCCAAAAAGTTACATTTTTTAGATTTTTATACGACCCCCTTAGACAAATTGGATCAATCAGAAATTTTTTATTTTTAATGCAACAAGATCATTAAAAATCCCCGCATATCTGTATCTTTAAAATTGAGCGAGTTATATTTAATTGAAAATTGAACATTATGAATGGAGACCATATATCAAATTAGAAATGTGAATTTGTGACATATCACAAGAAAGATAAAATTGGATGATAATACATAGGATACCCAACTGCGTAATGAGTACCACTGTTTTACATGATCTCTGTCTGTCTAATGCTATATTTAGATGTATTTGTGATAAAAAATTTTGGCATATATTAACGTATTTTTGATCTAAACAATTTCCAACGGCAATTTGTTTGTGATCCCTATTTTCACTGATGAAACAGCCTTTCACATGGTATGGAAGAGTGGCATAAGTTTGATTTTTTCCTTTATCATAATTCAGTTGACTTTAGAGATACAGATATGCGGTTTTTTTAATGATCTTGTTGCATTAAAAATAAAAAAATTCTGATTCACCCAATTTGTCTAAGGGGGTCGTATAAAAATTTAAAAGTGTAGCTTTTTGAAAATGATTGGGGGGACTGTTTCATCAACGTAGTCTTATTTCCTATCTTACTTTCAACATTTTTACAATTTACCTGTTTGGAGATAAGTGGGAAATGTAAAGAATTAAAGCTCGTTTCAATCTTTTTGGGACACCCTGTATAGTAAATAGTATATGGCAGAAGTACATAAGCTAATTTTCTCATATATTGTTAAGGTCGACGCGCATCAAAACGGCGTGGCGGTGGATAGTGCAAGAGATGTAAACGATTTCACCATATTTCAAAGGCTAACAATTACTGCTTTTGTATATCACGAATATTTCGATTTTAAATTTAGATGCAGTTAATATCCCTCTCTGATCTGATTTTCGCAATGTTTTCTTTCTCATGTATTCATATTCTATGCCATTCAGATGCAGTTGTGTCAGTTGAGCAGTTTTTGTTTCATGAGTTTCGTTCCATTATCGAGTATACAGGGTGATTAAAAAAAGATGGATCAAATATTACGAGGTGGTAGTGCATACCGAACCAAGATTTTTTTGTCATAGTTTATCAGGTCGAAATGAAACGTACAGGGCTCTTACTCGTTGGGAAGAGGCCACTCCGTAAACTTAAAAGCGCTATTCTGGTTGTTATATTCTGGTTGAAGAAGAAAACCAGGTATGCAAATTTCACCTGAGGAAGAAGAAGAACCCTTATGCAGATTTTCGGAACACCGAATGTATGAGCTTACCAGTTTTTAGCAGTTAGTTCAGTTTTATAGATAGAAATGCCGCACAACAAAACACAGAAAACTGGTAAAAGATCTGTGTGTCAAATGTCACATGAAGCAGGCTGAAAAATTGTTATTGATGATAATCGATCCGTTCGTTTAATCTGCAAAGAAAGGCATTGCGAAAGCAACACTTTTGTGTATTATGTTCAAAAGTACAAGTTTTTAAAAACAGCAACTAAGTGAAAAGTGAGAATACATCATTTATTAGGTTTTTGCCCAACTGTGCAAACATGCAGGTATTCTCAAAGGAAGAGGAATAAATGCTGAAAAATTAACTTTTGGATATGTTGCTAGGATAGATCGTGGACTTGTATTTTAAAATGACAAGAAAATTTGCGCAAATATTTGCAACGATTAATCAAAAGAATATGCCAGAGTACTGGAAAAATAAATTCAACGACAAAAAATTGGCTGAGCAATTTTAGAATTTGGAATCTTAAATTTTGCTTAGGTAGCCAGAATCAACAACTTTTAATCGTCATAGGCTATCAATAAGCAATTCCAACACAATTATCGCACGAAAATCACGTGACAAAATTTTGATCAGCTGAAGAAATTTTCCTATACTAAACGCTTTTTCACGTTAGACAATAAATTTAAGATAAAAAGGGTCATAAAAAACCCAACTGATGCGCCAGTTGAAAATATTCAAATAGAAAAAGTTATGCAGAAGGAAGAGAAAAAATTAAAACAAAAGAGCCGCTTCAATTAAAGCAGAAGGGATATCCTAAGGGATATTCACAAAGAGTTAATTGCTGTTTTAAAGGAAGACAAAAGCAAAACTGAAGCTCCACTATCTGGTGTAAAGAAAATAAGCAAACATATCTTGTAAATATTGCAGAGCCTACTTCAAAGATAAGAGCTTGCAATATCGTCCCAACAGCTCAACCGTAGAACGTCAGCTGGTTAATTCTGAGGTTCAAGGTTCGATTCCCGGTTGGGCCAGCAAGGCTCTTTACAATGGCGGTCGAACGAATTTACCCTGTAAGTTAGTGCAAAGATGTTGGAGGTCTGAAAGTGACCTCAGTACAACTAGCACGGATTTAGTGGACTTCTGGATATGGAGAACCGATATCAAAGGGAGGGGATAACGACTAAGCAGGATACTAACTTGAGGTTAGTAACCACTAACCTGGGTAAAAATAGTATTATGAGGAGGCTAACCTGAGGTAAAACTAACAGGAGGTGGTCTGTCATAAGGTCAGTTGCACGCCAATCTGACTTTAGAGGGTGGAGAATGCAGAGTCTACTTCAAAGATAAGAGCTTGCAATATCGTCCCAATAGCTCAACGGTAGAGCGTCAGATGGCCAGTTCGGAGATTCCGGGTTCGATTCCCGGTTCGGGCAGCAAGGCTCTTTGCAATGTATCTGAAAGTTCTAATGATTATAACAGCAATGTCTATTTATAGTGAAATAGAATACACTGAAACGGGAAATATTTTTACAGCATGACTCTAATATTTAAACACAGAAGTAAAGGTTATGGTGCTTATACTCTTTTAAAGTTTCTCATAAAAAAATTACATTGGTTCAGTCAGTGAAAGAATTGATATAAATCGCTATCTTGTGAGGTTAATGCGACAAAAATCTAATCAAGATATCATTGTTTTTTCTGAAAAAATTGATGCATCTGTCATACATATTCAAGATATTTTAATATGTCTTCCAGAACCTAGGATATAACAAAATGTAGTAGACTCTTATTTTCACAAAAATATTTTGTGTGACATTTGCAAATTTTGATTTCCATTAATTATTATTTCTTTATTAACTGAGTGTGTTCCTTTCACTCCCTCCCTCCTATTTTGCATACTATAATTATTTTCTTCTAATATTTATTAAACAACTTAAGAAAACTGAAATTTTTAGATAAGAGTAATAGTTGGCAATTGTGAAAATTCTATTGAAAATAAGACCATTAAGAATTGATATGCAATAACTTACTATTTGTTGTGTTTACATACTAAATAATTTTTTTTTATATGTACAGAGGAATCATTTTCATATTTCTTAAAAAATATAGCCATGGTCCATAATACCCCATGGTGTGGACCATTGTATCCCGACCTCGGGGTACAATAGTCCACTTTGCTACTTGTTATTTAAAATATTCTGCAGCAGAATGTAATTGTACTTATTGTTTTTAAGTAAGTATAACATAAACATGAATATACAGACAATATATATACTGAAAGTGATAATTTTGCTCATCGTTTAAAAGAAAAACGTAAAAATGTTAAAATGTGGTCCATTGTAGCCCAACCTTCCCGAATTCTCAAAGCATTATGGTATTTTCAAATGTTTCATTCATAGGAGTTTTATCTCCTTCTTTCTAACTCCATGGAACAGTCCGCCAAAAATTCGCCAAAAATTTCATTGTGTCAAATTGCTCCAGGAAATATTATTTTTCTCCGTAACAAGCAAGTCTATGGAAATCCTAAATGCTGAGAAAATTGTGTTCTAATAAAGCAAATTACAGAAAATTTTATCTATAGTTGTTGAACCGCGCACTTGATTTTAGAGGGACTACATCGCTACAATCGAATATTTTTAGTTTTTTCTATATACAGAGTGTATATAAACTGATGGTCAGAACTGTAAGGGGTTATAGAACTCCCCAAAACAAACAACTTTTACAATACTATGTGGGGTTGGAAAGCGAGACGCGAGAGGGCGCTTTCTTTGGAGTGGATGAAATTTTGCGTCAAAATGGAGAACACAGTAAAGACGAATAATGGAAATTTATTGGCAAAATGTTTATATCAAATGCTAAAATGAACGACCACCAACTGCGAGACAGGCGTCACAGCGGCGACGGTGTGAATCGCGTACACTTTGGAAGATTCCTGGCATTTCACGAACGTCTGCAGCTGCGACGCTAATTCGGGCGACAAGGTCCTCTGGTGAGTCGATTAGCGTCTCGTAAACAGCTCTTTTTAGCTGTCTCCAGAGGAAAAATCCAGGCAGGACAGATCCGGAGATCTGGAAACTCGACGGGCCCACCGAGGCCAATCCATTTGTTCAGAAAGGAAATTCCGCACAATCCTGTAATGTGCTGGAGCTCCGTCGTGCTGGAACCACATAATCGCTTGATGTACAAACTCGCTAGTACAACACGTAGTAACTCTGGCTGTACCTGCTGGAGGAAGGTGAGGTACTTTTGTCCGTCTAAGCGATCTGGTGACAGATACGGGCCAATTAATTGGTCGTGGATAATCCCTGCCCACACATTCACAGAGAACCTTTATTGAGGCCATCTTGAACGTGTAGCATGCGGATTTACTGTGTTCTCCATTTTTATGCGACGTTTCATCTACTCCAGAGAAAGTACCCTCTCGCGGTTCGCCGGTTGCTTTCCGATCCCACATTGTATTGTGAAAGTTGTTTGTTTTGGTGAGTTCTATAACCCCTTACAGTTCTGACCATCAGTTTATATACACCCTGTATAGTGAAAGCTATACCCCCCCCCCCTCACACGCACACACTCTAAGTTATATAGTTCACATAGCAAACATTATTATTATTTAAAACTAAAATTTTACTATATTAAACAAATAGTTAGCCTTCAAATCAACCGATTCCAATAATTAAAATTCGAAATTATATACATGGTTTTTTATCTTTCAATAAAAAAGTATTCTAAAGTGATTTTGAGAATTGATTCTGTTACGTATAATGTGTATATAAATAAATAACTAAATTTCTAGTAATAGTAATTAGAGCTCAATTTATTCAAATTTTAAGATTGTCAGAACATTAAATCCCATAAAAACCGTCATAAATCATGGCAGTATATGAGAGAATGATAAATCTGAACTACGCTATGCATAAGAAGGACGATATGGATGCTAATGGTACCACAATAGGTTTTTATTAACATACGTAAATAAAATGCATATATGTCCAACAGTAAACCAACTTAAAAAAACTTTGAAAGAATTTATAATTTATTTATTAAATCTGAAAATATAAATATTATTTCTTTTCATTTTAATAGTGGTAGAAGTAGAACTATACACTATGGTATATGAATGTATGTGAAAATCACATAAAAGTTCATGATAATACGTATATTGGTTTTTGAGTTATAGTATTCACGACTAACATACCATACTTATTTTCCAAAGTATTCGAAATGTGCTCACGTGTAGGGTTGCCGGTTAAAATCAAAACCGTTTAACAAGTTTTTCATGATATTTTAACCATTCAAAATCCGATTATGTTGCAACGGTTAACCGGTAAATGTTTTATTTTATTATAAGAGTTCACAGGCTTCTCGTATTCATGAATATATTCGTATAAAAAACGTATTCGCATACATATTTTTTAAAAATAATACTATTTATTTTAAATCACTTTAACAGAAATTATTATATCAGCTAATCTCAGTGACTGAATATAATGTCCAAAATGAATTTTGTTAGATGTGCATTGGCGGTGAAGCAGAAGAAGAAATTATAAAAAAAACCAAAGACCATCTTAACTTTTTCTTGGAAACGTTTTATCAAATGCACGATGTGTATATCGATTTCAGTAATCGTGTTACATATAAATTAGGCACTTGTTGTTGTTGTTGAGACCCAGACCGTCCGCCCTAACCCAGACCGCCCGACCTACCAGAAAGGAGTAAGGTAACTGTTTGGACGGCCGGGAAGTGCCACCCAATTTAGACCGGAACCCAGTGGGGGAGGCATCCACGGGGACCGTACTCTCCTTCCCCTGCCACTAACCTCTCTGAAGGACTTACGGACCCACATGTTTAACGTGATCGTTCTCCGCATGAACACGGCGGCAGTTGTGTCAGCGTGCAAATAAATTAGGCACTTGTAAAATTCTTTTGATACTTGGATTTTTAGCAGTAGTGGTAAATTCTGTAATTTAAATATTTTTCCTAAATTCAAAATTTCAGTAATTTTGAGATTTAAATTCTAAATTTGGTTCCAACATTCATAGAATTCTCACTGACTTTTGGTGCATTTTAATAAACTATGTGATTTTAAAGAATGTACTTACTATTGAATTTTTTTTAATTTAAAAATGAAAATACTTTAAGTTTTATTCTGGTAGTTGAAACTGAAATGAGATAAAAGCACATAACTTTTCCTTTGCTATGTGAAAGATTAATCCGAGTATCAGATTATTTGCTATTAATAATTTCTATAGTTATAAACCTACATGGTAACATTTAAGCTCTAAGTCACATTTTTCAAAGCAAAATAATTTTTTCTGTACTTTATGTTCTTCTTTGTAATTTATTCTACAATCAACCCTCCTATAACGCTATTAATTCTTACCGCGTTATATGGAAACCGCATTATAAGAAACTCAGATTGTAAATCAGATAATTCGTACGGTGCTATATGGAAACCTTATACCGTGATGTTGTATGGAAACCTCATGCCGTGTTGTGTGGAAACAGCGTTATAAGAAACTCAGAATTAGTACAAAACAGAGCAATTCCTACGTCGTTATATGGAAACTACGTAAAGTTAAACTCAGAACATATAAATCAGGCTGATTCATTCTACGTTATATACAACTGCATTTTTAGAGCACCATGTTATGATGAATACGATTATGAAATATAATTTTATAGATACAAAAGGCAATAAATATATGTTTACATATTTCGAATTATTTTTATTAAGACTTCATATAAGAAAATTAAAAAAACAAAGTGAAATAATAAACTTAATAACTGTTTTCCAACAAAAATCCTATTAACATTCATTATCGCTGTCAAAGATTAGTGGCCTATTTCTCTTTCTTTTAATGTCCACTTTGCATGTATTCATTTTCGTTTTCAAATGTAGTTTTATTTTGTAATTCTACCCAAATCTCTCTATAAGGAGCTAAGCAATTTTGTAATTATCTTTAAACTTTGCACTTCGCACTGTTTAAGGATCATTTTCAATAAAGTAATTTTCTATTTGTTTACCCAAATCCAGTCCCCTTCTCATATCATTTAATTTGAAATTTGCGACCCATTCTTTATCCATACTTTCGTCTACCAATGCATTTCAGGTGAATGTATTAATTTTTTACAGGGGATTTCCCTGATAACTGAAATTGAAAAATAGTGATGCAAGTGGGTGAAAAAACAGGGGAATTCTTCATTAATTTCAACCATAAAAGTGTAATAGAAAAATTCATGTAAAAGGAGACAGCTTAAGATAATTGTGTTGTATTATAGAGAAACCGTATTATAAGACTACCTCGTTATATGGAAACCACGTTTTATGAGTACCGAGTTATGGGAGGGCTGTCGCAATTTTTGCTCCGCGTTATATGGAAATCGCATTATGAGAGTACCGCGTTATAGAGGGTTGACTGCATATGCAAACATTTGTTTTACTAATTGATTTCTAATGAATATGTAATAAATATCGCTTTTATATTTAGATGAAGTACGTTTTCGTTTTTGACCATATTACTTTCCTTATATACCTAATGTATAAGGAAAGTATTGTGACGTGGTCGAAAATTCGAGTTCGAGTTTTCGACTGGAGAGCACTTTCAAGCATCCCTGATCACGAATCAAACATTTTTGAGGTGATGTTTCTGTGTGTGTGTGTGTGTGTATCAGTGAGCCTGTGGAGACTATATCTCACGAACGAATGGAGCTATTCGAATGCAATTTGGTACAAAAATCATAATCCATGAATACTGGAAGCTTATTGTTTTTAAACGTAATCGAATGTTCACAACCCCCCTAAATTTTCGAGTGAAATTTTGAAAAAATCATCAACAAATCAAAATCATTAATAAAGTTACACAAATAGACATTTCTTATGTAATTTTTCCTTAGAAAACGATTGACATAAACTTTAGAACGCTAGTATGAACCGTTCTTGAGATATTGCACATTTTTCAAATAAATTTATCAAAAAATCCCATAAATTATAAAAAATATTAACTGTTCAGAAACATGTTGACTTTCATATGTAATCTCATGCGATAAATTTGGTGACATCATTTTCATGGATCTAGCTCTTTCCATTCATGAGAAAAGATACTTTGAATAATACTTTTGTATTTGAACGCCAATAGTAATTTATCTACTATAAGAATAACTTATTTCTCCGTCCATAACGCTTGGCGAGATTTTGGCGACGAATTTGGCGGAATGTCGCCAATTTGGCGACTTTTTTAAATGTTGCCAAATCAACTAAAATCTCGCCAAATGGTTAAAAATAACGCTAAATCAATGAAAATGACGACAAATTGTCGAAAATTCAATATCTTGGAAAGAATATAAGTATCTACTATAAGAAAAACCTGTTTTTTTACTGTAAAAACAGTAAGTTCCTTGCATTGTAGCATTATATAAGGAAAATCATGTGTTGCCCACATTTGATTTTTTTATTCTGCACTTTGTAAGTATTATACATGAAAAAATTATATTGATTAGTTTCTGATGAGTATGTGTTTCACTTATAAAGTAAAAAAAATAGCATTTTTATTCAGAAGTTGTTAAACAGTTTAATTCGTAACAAAAACTAAAAACCTTTTTATCTGCTTTTCTGTATCGGAAAAACATAAAAACCTTTGTTTGAATAAAACAGATTTTTAGAAACCCTACTTGTGAGGTCATACAACGTATTGTCCCTGCCAAAATCTAGGACTCGAAAAATTTCGAGAAACAATCCTTTTTCTGATATATTACCATGAGAAAGTAAAATCAGAAATAATAAAATAGAGAAATTTGCTCAGTGGAAGATCATTCAACGGAGAATGGAGATAATTTGGCGGAACTAATACTAAATAAAAGGCGAAAATAATACTTTTCATGCACCGCAGCACTATAATCGAACAGAGAGAGACAGAGAGAAAGCTGTGGTTCTAATACTGGGTAATAAAACGAGCATCTGTTTGGTTTCCTTTATTTGATGACATTGAATAATATTGTTGCTATCCTCCTTTGGCGACGAGCACGGTCTCTTTTAAAAAAAAACTCTTAACTTACAATGACCCTGGATGTTTTAACTAACATCCTTTGTTGAGGGAAGTTACTGCAGCAGTATATTGTTGATTCACCGGCTGCTTAGGTGCATAGGCTACTGCAGCCTGGTATCTACCCATTAAGCAGGTTCAAATAAGAAATTCTACCTACCGCAACCGGGAGGTTTATGCCGATATTGAGAGGACCTCGAGTTCCCCATCCAGCAAAGCCGTTTCCGCCGAGGTATAGTAGATGGAATCACTCACAGGGTAGGGTTCGAAGAACACCCACCAAGTCAGGACTCCAGTCGCCAATTGTTTTATCTCAGATCACTGGCTAGCTCATCCCACCTGGAAGAGTTCGGTTCATAATACAATGATTTGGATCATTTAAACCGAGGAATCATCCAACTCACCAATCTCCTGCTTAATCTGCCTTTTAAGGAAGGTGGGTATGTATCTACAGAACCAATGACCGTTCGCTTTGAAGAATGTGGCCTTCCTCCGAGGGTAAACACCGGCCACGCAAGTACGTTACGGTTAATCAGATAACAGGATCGACGAAATAGGACTGGCAAAACTGTAAATAGAGAAGTATGTAGCCCAGATGTCCAACCTGACAAAAAAGTGGAATTAGTACCTCCTCTGGAATACGTTCCCATTGCAGATAACAGCATCCGTGGACGGGTTTCGTTCTTATTATGCGAACGAAGCCGGCTACGTAGTCAGATTGAATTTGTCAGTTTCCCTGCAAGCTTGCAGAATTGTGGCTTGCAGCAAGTTCCTTGCTGCAGTTATAGGTATCAGCTGTTCTATGAGGATGCATGCATAGTAAGTATGAAACCGATCCATGGATGATGCTGTTATCTGAAAAGGAACCGTATTCCGAATTTCTGTAACACCCTTTACAGGCTAGTTCTGTGACTATAAGTATCTCTGGCAAATAAAAATTGTTGTCCTGTAAATACACATTAATTAAAAAAAAAGTCTAATTGAGATTTTATTTGGAATGTAATTTTGATATTTTACAACGGATTTGTAACGATGAAACTTAGTGTTAGAAATTGTTCAGCAACACAATTTTAGGCCTAATTTTCAGTAGATTTTGAAAATAATTACAAATCTAGTAATTTTTTTTTTAATTTTTAAATGGTTAATAATTTTCTATAGATAAAAAGCTATCAAACTACAATTTGGAGGGAGGGTATTAGTGCGAATAATTCAAGAAAAACGCTGTACATAGAAAATACATTCATATATAAATGGATGTAAGCGTTTGAATAATGTAGATGATTTTAGGAGTTAGATGAATCTGAAAAGTTGGACCTGGAAAATAAATTAGATGAACATGACAAGTAACATATTAGTAGGCCATTTAATAGCCGGAACAGACCAATACAGGTCATAATTTTGACATCTATAATAGAAGTTGTAAGACTTTTAAACAGAGTGATTTGTACTAATGTTTTCATTTTCCATTTCGAAACTACCAAATATATTCGAAGCTGTTATTTAGAGACTTGATATATATGTAAATTGTAATAGAGTTCTGAATCATATGAATCATGTGGTTCGTAAAATATTCCATTACAATATTTTAATCAACCTGCTTATAAAAATGAAATTGCCTTTCTCTCTCAAAAACTAAATAAATAAATAAATGTCTTCAGAAACAAATCTAAACAACAACTCATCTTGGTCCCGTTAATAAACAAAATTACAAAACCCAGAAGTTTGGTAAATAAAATCATAAAACAACGATTCATACCTTAATTTAAAAAGAAAACAAAAGTTTTATAAAAGAGGAAGGCTTTTCCCTAGTCAGAGCTCCACAAAAATCGATAAACCTCTGACATTTATCGATTAAAATAATCGAATTAATTTTTTTACACAATCGATGTTGTTCAAGAGATGTGCTGCACATAGACAAACGTCATCAAAATGGCTTATTCGTACTCAAATTTTCCCAAAAGTTGTAAATCAATCAAAGTCCAACAATCAAAGTCAATCCAAGAATCGGATTTTTGATATCATAATAATACTGTCCCATTACATATAATAATTAAATCTTTGCTTTTGCTTTAAAAGAACCATAATCCTTAAAAGTTAAGAAAAAAATTAAAAGTTGGATAAAGTCAATTTAAAGGAGAACTTCTAACAAAAAATCAGAGTTATTTAGCGAAAATAACACTAAGTAAAAGTCGAGAATAGAGAAAGTGATATTTTTTTCCTGAACTAGCACACCATAATCAGAGAGGGA